>JAVJIX010000226.1:0-697500 GCA_036785185.1 Paratrypauchen microcephalus
AGGTCGGTGAGGAAGGGATTGTTAAAACTGATATAATAATTGCTGTCTATGGTTCTTTATGGGCTTTGGCAATGATATTGAAAAATAATAGCTCGTATTGGAAATGTATGTATTGAAAAAAAAAAAAAAGAACTATGAACTATGAACGAACTAGTTCATTTTGAAATGTGTGAACTGAACTTTGAACTAGTCCATGTAGAAAATGAACTTTCCTAACACTGAAAATAGGTTTCTATCACCTAAAAAACATAGCCAGAGTCCACCCCATTCTCTCTCAGCCCAACACGGAGACACTGATGCTTTTGATTCATTTTTTTAGTCGCCTGACAGCACTAGTGAGAATACAACAGGGCCGGGTCGTGCGTAAACAAACCCGGGCTGGTGTCGTTCTTATGTGGGTCAAAGCTGAATGATGGTCTTACCCCTGCCCCTCTCCTCAGGATCGGTATTCGCCCGCTTCCTCCTGAGTGGCGTGTGGAAGAACCTGATGGAGGTGCTGTCCACGCCTCTGACCGGGCGCATGGTGGGCAGCTCCAGGGGCCTGTCCTTCATCCTGGGCACCGAGGGCCGAGAGGAGCAGAGCCACAGGGAGAGAGACGCCATCTGCCTCAGCCTGGACGGACTCCGCAAGGCCGCCGCCCTCAGCTGTGCCCTGGGTCTGACCGCACACTCTCACCGTATCTCCACATCATAAAACATGTACGATTAGGGCTGTGCCAAAAACCGAAAAATCCAAAGACCGCGATGCCTACTTTGGTCGGCCTCGATGATGAGGCGCGTAGTGCTGACGAGGATTTACGCTCTTAGGAAAACGTAACCCGAGCCACAACGTGTCCCTTTGTTCACAAGTTTTAGGGGGGAGGTTCGCTCAAATCGGTCAGACGGCCATTCTGGACTTGGCCCGTGCTCGAATTCCAACCTCAGCTCCTCACCTTTTCTTTTCTCTGGTGCTTCTGATCATTATAATCCAAATTATCGGAAGTAAACGAGTATTTTCTCACCGTTTATGAGTGAAACTTAAAGCCTCATTTGGCGCATGGACATCGCACGTGTTTGTGTTGATGATGTGATGAGGTCCTTTTAGGTGGAGATGTACGGCAGACTGAGGTCCTTTTAGGTGGAGATGTACGGCAGACAGGTCCTTTTAGGTGGAGGTGTACGGCAAACTGAGGTCCTTTTAGGTGGAGATGTACGGCAGACTGAGGTCCTTTTAGGTGGAGATGTACGGCAGACTGAGGTCCTTTTAGGTGGAGATGTACGGCAGACTGAGGTCCTTTTAGGTGGAGATGTACGGCAAACTGAGGTCCTTTTAGGTGGAGATGTACGGCAGACTGAGGTCCTTTTAGGTGGAGATGTACGGCAGACTGAGGTCCTTTTAGGTGGAGATGTACGGCAGACTGAGGTCCTTTTAGGTGGAGATGTACGGCAGACTGAGGTCCTTTTAGGTGGAGATGTACGGCAGACTGAGGTCCTTCTAGGTGAAGGTGTACGGCAGACTGAGGTCCTTTTAGGCGGAGATGTACGGCAGACTGAGGTCCTTCTAGGTGAAGGTGTACGGCAGACTGAGGTCCTTTTAGGCGGAGACGTACGGCAGACTGAGGTCCTTTTAGGTGGAGATGTACGGCAGACTGAGGTCCTTTTAGGTGGAGGTGTACGGCAGACTGAGGTCCTTTTAGGTGGAGGTGTACGGCAGACTGAGGTCCTTTTAGGTGGAGATGTATGGCAGACTGAGGTCCTTTTAGGTGGAGGTGTACGGCAGACTGAGGTCCTTTTAGGTGGAGATGTACGGCAGACTGAGGTCCTTTTAGGTGGAGATGTACGGCAGACTGGGATTTCATATTGTCTGAAAATCCTCTGTAGTTTTTCATAAACGCCGGCCACATAAGGAATAGTTCCACATTTCCTCCTGGGTTCTGCTTCTCTGTTGTCTTGTTTCTTGTCCTCGTCTCTCTTATTATTTTTATTAGGTTATGGATCATTCCAGAATTGTAGGACATTTTGGCTTTAAAATTCTTGAAAAATAAACCTTCACTTTTCTGATTTTCTGCTACATATTCATCAATAATAGGTAATAAACTATCAAATGCTTGATTAGCTCAGCTTACGGAACAATGGTAAAATTTTTATTACATGATTATTTGGTTTATTTATTGATTTCCTCTAATCACAGTAACAGGGTTGCAGGTAACAGGGTTGCAGATCCGCACTAATGTTCACTTTATCTCAGGAGGAGAAGCTGTTTAGCTGTTACTGCTGATCAAGAGGAAAAACTTATTTATGCAAATAAGTAAAGGACAAATAATAATAATTGTCTTATTCAGATCATTTGCATAACAGGGTTGCATGAGGCAGAGAGAGACATTCAGTCAAGACTAACGATGTTATAAAAATGTGAAAAATAGAAGAGAAGACAAACCTTTGCTCTGTCCATTCTTTTGGAAAACTGTTTGATGATGCTAAGTCCAGGGGATCATGTGGTTCACTGTTGATTGATTGATTGATCATGTGGTTTTCTGTTTTCTTCTTCTTCTACCAGGCTAAAAATGTTCTGGTAACAGGGTTGGTGCAGGTTGTGGGACACATGTTCCATGAATAATAATTATTATTTGAAATATTATGTCTATTAAAACAAATGTTCCACAGTTACAAGAGATGGAAATGAAACAAATTATACAGAAAAAAGAAATTTAAATGCAATTTCAACTGTTTTGAGATTCACTTTGGTCATTAGAGGGGTGGGACAAGAGGAAAATGGCATTTTGGGGGGTACTCCAGACTTATTTGGTGTTTTAAAAACTATTTTCAAGCATTCTTTTCTCTTAGTTGTTTTAGATTTGGTCTCAGGAAAAGTAAATTCACTCAGAAACTGTATGTTTTATCCAATCCAATCCAACTTTATTTCTATAGCACATTTTATAGAGACAGAGACAGTTTCCAAAGTGCTGCACATAAAATCAATAAAACTTAATAAAAACATGACTAAAATAGCAATAAATAAAGTGATAATAATAAAATAACTACACTCAACAAAAATATAAACGCAACACTTTTGTTTTTGCTCCCATTTTTCCTGAGATGGACCCAAAGATCCAAAATTCACTCCAGATACACAACACTACCATTTCTCTCAAACATTGTTCACAAATCTGTCCAAATGTGTGACAGCGAGCACCTCTGCCCCGCCGAGACAATCCACCCCACCTCACAGGTGCGCCACATCAAGATGCCGATCCGACATCATGACCAGTGCACAGGTGCACCCCAGACTGCCCACAATAAAAGGCCACCCCGAAATGAGCATTTTTTTTTTGCTTTATTGGGGGTCTGGGGACTCAGAACCAGTCAGTATCTGGTGTGACCACCATTTGCCTCATGCAGTGCAACACATCTTCTTCACATAGAGTTTATCAGATTGTCAGTTGTGGCCTGTGGAATGTTGGTCCACTCCTCTTCAAAGGCTGTTATGGACGAAGAACACAGGTGCATTTTATTGATGGCATTTTGAATGCACAGAGATACCGTGATGAGATCCTGAGGCCCATTGTTGTGCCATACATCCATGAACATCACCTCATGTTTCAGCAAGATAATGCACGGCCCCATGTTGAAGGATCTGTACACAATTCTTGGAAGCTGAAAATGTCCCAGTTCTTGCATGGCCAGCATACTCACCGGACATGTCACCCACTGAGCATGTTTGGGATGTGCTTGACCGGCGTATACGACAGCGTGTACCAGCTCCCACTAATATCCAGCAACTTCACACAGCCTTTGAAGAGGAGTGGACCAACATTCCACAGGCCACAACTGACAATCTGATAAACTCTATGCGAAGAAGATGTGTTGCACTGCATGAGGCAAATGGTGGTCACACCAGATACTGACTGGTTCTGAGTCCCCAGACCCCCAATAAAGCAACAAAAATGCACATTTCAGAGTGGCCTTTTATTGTGGGCAGTCTGGGGCGCACCTGTGCACTGGTCATGATGTCGGATCAGCATCTTGATGTGGCGCACCTGTGAGGTGGGGTGGATTGTCTCGGCGGGGCAGAGGTGCTCGCTGTCACACATTTGGACAGATTTGTGAACAATGTTTGAGGGAAATGGTAGTGTTGTGTATCTGGAGTGAATTTTGGATCTTTGGGTCCATCTCAGGAAAAATGGGAGCAAAAACAAAAGTGTTGCGTTTATATTTTTGTTGAGTATAAAAACAAAAGCAATTATAAAAACATTACTATTACTAGTCATAGTCATAGTTTGCTTTATTGTCGAAAACAATCATGTACATGTACATAGAGTGAATTCGAAATTTCGTTTCCCCACTAACCAGGCAGGACAGTGATAGAGTGGCTAGGGGAGGGGCCGCTGCGCATGCGCGCGCCGCCGACTGGGAGATGCAGAGTAGAATAGATGCAATACAATCAGTGACAATTTAACAACATGTAATGACAGAAAAACAATTGGAGATATAACATACAGTGATCTTTTTCGTTGGTAACAGAAGGAAGGATGTGGGGGATCAGATTGGAAATCAATGAAATTGATTGAACCGAGAGCAGAGATCAAACCTTTACTAAAGACATTTTCTACTCATTCATTTCTAGTGTCAGTTGTGTCAGTGAGTGGGTGCCATGTTTATGTAGAGTCCAGATAACAAACCACATTCTGTGGCCTTGGAAGTGTTCATGCAGGGAGGCGAAGTCAAAACAACCATCAGATAACCATTGGATCCAGATTTTCACAGGAAGACATAATTATCCAGAGGGATTAATTAATTTAGCATTGATGAAATACATTTTTAGAGACCCAGGTAAACAATTTAGATTGAGCTTAGGTTTTGCCAGACCCCCATCTTCATATCGCCATGAAGATTCATGAGAGATCTCATTAGTTCCTCTTGGCGCACAGACTGCGCTGCGTTGGCTTTACACAGTTCTGTCACCATCCCCGTGATGATATCCAAACGTCGAGATGTTTCCTTCAGTTGAAATCCTTCCAAAAGGTCCTCAACCTGACCCACTTTCTGATGTAATCCTTTCACGTGATCCCCAACGGCTTCACAATGGCTCGAAATTGCTGCAGACAGTCTGGGGGACTCTTTACTTGCTGCCAGCTTACACATTTTGCGATAGATCATGGACAATCCCAGGCCAATTAACAGATGTCCAGCTATCAGAAATCCAAATACGTAAATATCCTCCACATCCTCCAGGTACATTGGTGCCAAACATACGACTTGCCACGCACGATACGAGTCCCTCTCATATCCAGCAGCAAAAGTACCATCTGGACACGCCGCTTCTCCCGGAGCAGCACTTCTCCGTGAAAAAAGAGTATCAATCGTGCTGAGGGTCCAGCTGATCACATCCATATTTAGGAATTTGGAAATTTGGAAAATCTGCTCCAAAAAGCGAGAAAATGACGAAAACAAGAGAGGCACGCAGACAACAGGAGCAATAGATAAGAGAGGAAAGAGAGAGACGTCTGCTCGCTCTCACGGTCATGTTACTATACATAACATTAGTATTTTGTATGTGGATTATTTAATATTTAATGGGTGGGACGTGAAATGTCCTCCAGTTCTGGAGTAACCCTTATGTTATACAGTCATACTTCACCTTACGAAATTAATTAGTTCCAGAATGGTTTCGTAACGTGATTTTTTCGTAAGTAGAGTGGCAGTGTAAAAGGCCTGATTCGTTCCAAGGCCCCAGTACCCCCTAAACCCTGTTGGAGAGTGTATTTACAAGTGTATTTACGTTTCGGGGGATTTGGGCGGCTGCAAAGCCAAGCACGCATTATTTGAATTTTTGAGATTTCGCGTTTCGTAACTTGAATTTTCTTTCGTATTCAGAGACGAAAATTTTACGTAAAGGCGTTTTGTAACTTGGATTATTCGTTAGTTGGGTCTTTCGTAAGGTGAGGTATGACTGTAATACAAAACTGTGCTGTCATCGCCTTATAAAGGTGACAAAGGAACTGTGTGTGTTCAGGAGTGGCTGCTCACTGCGCCTCGGCCTTGGCTCAGATGGCGGCAGCTTCGTGTGTGCAGGAGGAGCGGGAGGACAGGGACCAGCTGGAGACCGGGGACGCCATCACACAAGGTACCGCACTGACCCCTAGAGGAGAGAATCCGCAGGTGTAATCTGACCTGACCAGCCAGAACCGCTCCCTTTAACAAAACTTCACTCCCTTTAACAAAACTTCACAAAGACGAGTGCATCTGGAGCCAGGTCATGTCTCCTGGACTTCAGAGGGCGTGACTGACAGGCGGATTGACCAATCAGAGACACGTCATAAACAAACGTGTAAAAAAATGAAAGAAAAACAACATAAGGGACAGAGAAACAGCGCAGAGTTTTGCAGAATCAACAATCGTAGACCCAATCGTATAACTCCACTATATAGTCTAAACATGCCATTTTTCTACATTTTCTTATTTACTTTTATTATTATTATTACTACTTATTTTGTCTGCATGCACTTTTTTGTTCTTTCTTTTGAACTAAACTGCCTGGAGCTAATGTGGCAAGGGAAATTCTCCTGTGTGAGATCAATAAAGTCTTATCTTAACTGTTTCTTATCTCAGGTAAAAGCAACTACCGTACTTTTTGGACTATAAACTGCTACTTTTTTCTCACACTGCGGACCCTGCGGCTTATAGTCAGGTGCGGCTTATGTTTGGATTAATTCTTTATCAAGACAAAAAATGTAGCGCGTAACCCGAGCTCCACTGCACACGTCAGGTATCAACAGTTCTGTGAGATTGAGTTCAGGGGGTTTACCCTTAAAGTTAAACTTGAAACTTTATTTTAAGGCTTCCAGAGGCGACAGGCTGGCCATTTTACAGTTGTTTTACTGCCGCGTTTCTGCCGTGTTATTGCCGTAGGCGCTGTTTGAAAAAAAGCATGTACCGGTATTTACGTTAATTAAAATTTTTTAAAAATCCTTGTAAATATCTCAAATTACAATGTGGACACCTACGGCTTATAATCAGGTGCGGCTTATATATGTACAAATCTTAATTTTTTGAAAATTTGGTTGGTGCGGCGTATAGTCAGGTGCGCTCTATAGTACAGAATGTACGGTATATATTTTGTTGTGAATGTTACAAGAGGAGATGTCTTCTGCATTTGAGAGACACGTGATACTAACGAGGGGCCCGTGGTTGGACCGTTCCAACTTTGAACGGAGGATTTTCTGTTGTCCGCTTCCGGATTCTTCTGGATTCCAACTGAATGTAGAAGAATGTAGAAGGGCTCAGGCAGGGCGTGGTTGTGTTCAGTGTTAAAGAGAGCTCAGGTAAGTAGGTCCGGTGAGTTTGCGGGAACTCGTAATAAAGCTTGTTGTTCTTCTCAAAACAAAACATTTGTCCGAAAGGTGATATATTTGCGTCCCAAACAGTTGTCCACGAAAAATCCAGCAGCGTATTTTCGCATTTGCATATCTCGTATCACTGCGCGCTTGTTACTTATTATTAGCCTGTTAACCTTTAGCGGAAGTGAACGACGGATGCGGTCCGCCGTAAGGGGAAGTTTACGAGTGAACAGGCAACAGGCAGCTAACGGGAGCGCAGTGATACGAATCGAGACGAGATATGCAAATGCGAAAATACGCTGCTGGATTTTTCATGGACAACTGTTTGGGACGCAAATATATCACCTTTCAGACAAATGTTTTGTTTTGAGAAGAAAAACAAGCTTTATTACGAGTCCCCGCGAACTCACCGGACCTAATTACCTGAGCTCCAGAACGCGAGCAAAACTGGGCTGAGCGCCGGTGTTACCGCACGTAACTTTTAGAAGGAAACCCATACAGATTAACATCAAAAAACCGCACTATCCCTTTAAACAGACGAGGCCTGACCTCACAGGTGGTACAGCACCCCAGTTTGAGACCCCTCCTGTGTGTGTGTGTGTGTGTGTGTGTGTGTTGTGTCTTCAGTGAAGCAGCGTGTGGAGCAGAGGTTGGAGCAGATGCGAAGCCCCGGGGTCCGTCTGCACACGGCCCACGTGCTCTGCATGGACGCCATCCTGAACGTGGGGCTGGAGATGGGAAGCCACAACCACGACTGCTGGCCTCACATCTTCAGGTACGGCTTCAGCAGAGGGCACCGGGGGGCGCTGTAGAGCAACAGAGAGCTTTTACCCATGTCAAGTTTGATGATTTATTTGGTTTATTTATTGATTTCCTCTAATCGCAGTAACAGGGTTGCAGATCTGCACTAATGTTCACTTTATCTCAGGAGGAGAAGCTGTTTAGCTGTTACTGCTGATCAAGAGGAAAAACTTATTTATGCAAATAAGTAAAGGAAAAATAATAATAATTGTCTTATTCTGATCATTTGCATAACAGGGTTGCATGAGGCAGAGTGAGACATTCAATCAAGACTAACGATGTTATAAAAATATGAAAAATAGAAGAGAAGACAAACATTTGCTCTGCCCATTCTTTTGGAAAACTGTTTGATGATGCTAAGTCCAGGGGATCATGTGGTTCACTGTTGATTGATTGATTGATTGATTGATTGATCATGTGGTTCTGCTTTCTTCTTCTTCTACCAGACAAAAAATGTTCTGGTAACAGAGTTGGTGCAGGTTGTGGGACACATGTTCCATGAATAATAATAATTATTTCAAATATTATGTTTATTAAAAGAAATGTTCCACAGTTACAAGAGATGGAAATGAAACAAAAAAAGAAATTTAAATGCAATTTTAACTGTTTTGAGATTCAGTTTGGTCATTAGAGGGGTGGGACAAGAGGAAAATGGCATTTTGGGGGTACTCCAGACTTATTTGGTATTTTTAAAACTATTTTCAAGCATTCTTTTCTCTTTGTTTTTTAGATTTGGTCTCAGGACAAGTAAATTCACTCAGAAACTGTATGTTTTAGTATCTTGTGTTGGGATTATTTCATATTTGATGGGTGGGGAGTAAAATGTCCTCCAATTCTGGAATGACCCTTATGTTTCAGCTGTGTTTGTTCTTACACCGCGCTGCCAGCAGAGGGCGCTAGAGCCTTGTATGAGTCTCAGTTGACCGTTCGCGTCCTAAATCGGTCCAAACTGCAGGTGTCCCTAGTTGACCAGTCTCACGTGTGTTCCAGGGTGACGGAGTACATCAGCTCTCTGGAGCGCAGTCACTTCAGCGACAGCTCCCAGACCTCGTCCCTCACCACCATCACGCAGACCCTCCACAGCTCCGGCGTAGACCAGGGGCTGGAGCTGAGCGCCGAGCCCAGCCCCGACACCACCGAGCTGGGCCTCAGTCAGCCCGTCATCCAGCCGCTGTCCATCCAGGAGCTGCTGCGGGAGGGCATCAGGGGCAAAGGGCTGGACCTGCGAGGGGGCAGTCTGCTGAGCGGGAGCAGCGCAGCAAAGGCCGTGTGCACCCTGTCCACCCAGGCAGACCGGTGAGGCCACCCGCAGACCCCGCGCAGACCCGCAGACCCCGCACACACCCGCAGACCCCGCACACACCCACAGACCCGCAGACCCCGCACACACCCACAGACCCCCCGTACACCCACAGACCCGCAGACCCCCCGTACACCCACAGACCCGCAGACCCCCCGTACACCCACAGACCCCCGTACACCCGCAGACCCCCCGTACACCCACAAACCCGCACACACCCACAGACCCCCCGTACACCCACAGACCCGCAGACCCCCCGTACACCCACAGACCCGCACACACCCACAGACCCCCGTACACCCGCAGACCCCCCGTACACCCACAGACCCGCAGACCCCCCGTACACCCACAGACCCGCAGACCCCCCGTACACCCACAGACCCGCACACACCCACAGACCCCCGTACACCCACAGACCCGCAGACCCCCCGTACACCCACAGACCCGCACACACCCACAGACCCCCGTACACCCACAGACCCGCAGACCCCCCGTACACCCACAGACCCGCACACACCCACAGACCCCCGTACACCCGCAGACCTCCCGTACACCCACAGACCCGCACACACCCACAGACCCCCGTACACCCACAGACCCGCAGACCCCCCGTACACCCACAGACCCCGCGCACACCCACAGACCCCCCATACACCCACAGACCCCACGCACACCCGCAGACCCCCCGTACACCTACAGATGTACATGACCGAATCAAGGAGAATGTGAAATCCCACAGTCTGACGACGGCTGAAATAACAGAAGATTATAGTTCAGGAGACTCTGAAAGACGCCACAAGTGAATAAAGCATGGAGTAACACACACACAAAAACACACACACACACACACACACACACACACTGCTGTGAGTATGAAGGTGCTTATCTCCAGATCATCTCATAAAATCTGTCACAGTCTGTGTCTTTTGGAACAGAAGTAAAAAATCATTTGAACAAAATCACCTTAAATATTTAGAGCTTTATAAACCGTGGAGGCCTCGTTCTTCACAGACGGAGGTCGTTTGAGCTCAAAGAAATCATTTGAGGACCACATTTGTAACATCAGTGCCACAGACGCTCAGGAGACACTTTCAAAACCAGAGGTGATAAAAAGCTCACAGTTTCTCACGTGGACAAATATTTTGTAATATTTTGTCAAAACGTACACCTCCATATCCGTGTTCACCATTCCGTTTCGCTAATATAACCGACGTCATGTGGCGTGTTTCACTGTCAGGACTTCTGACGCCCCCCGTGTCTCCTCAGACTGTTCGAAGACGCCTCCACACAGCTCAACCTGGAGGCTCTGGTGGGGTTCCTGCAGCAGCTGAGGAGAACCTCTCAGTCCCAGCTCTTCTCGTCCGTCACAGACACAGGGGACTACTCCCTGGCCATGCCCGGTACGCCGCCGCAGCTCTTTGTGTTCAGAAGTTACATCATAAATCACAGTAGATTAGACTTAACTGTGCAGAATTCATAAAAAATGACAAACATCGTCTTACATATTTAAGGAATATTAACGTTTTTTACAATCTGAACCTTATTTCCGTAATAAAACACGTTGATTTACTCACCCATATCACTTTAGTGACCATCGGGTCCGGGTAACGGGAGTGCTCGGGGCACGATGTTGCGGTCAACAAATAACGCAAACTTTATCACTTTTCAAATGACAAAAGTTCAATGTGTTAGTTTACACTTTTGTTTGAGTCAAAAGTGGCCTGTAACCAGAGATCCAGTCATGGTTTGGTTAGTTTGTTTATTTTTGTTTATTTTGGGGTTTATTTTTTTGTTTATTTGGGTTTTTTGTTTATTTTTTGTTTATTTTTAGTTTATTTATTTTATTTTTATTTTTTTATTTATTTTATTTTAGCTCATTTTGGTTAATTTTGGGTTTATTTGGGTTAATTTTGGTTGTTTTTTGTTTGTTTTTGTTTGTTTTTTTTGTTTTTTTGTTTTTGTTTATTATGGGGTTTATTTTTTGTTTATTTGGGTTTTTTGTTTATTTTTAGTTTATTTTTAGTTTATTTATTTATTTATTTATTTTTTAGCTCATTTTGGTTTATTTTGGTTAATTTTGGGTTTATTTTGGTTAATTTTGGTTGTTTTTTGTTTATTTCTGTTTATTTTGTTTGTTTGTTTGTTTGTTTGTTTGTTTGTTTTAGCTTATTTTGATTTATTTTGGGTTTATTTTGGGTTTATTTTGGTTAATTTTGGTTGTTTTTTGTTTATTTTTGTGTTTATTTTGGGGTTTTTTTTGTTTATTTTTGTTTATTTTGGGGTTTTCTTGGTTTAATTTGGGCGCAGGCATTCATTCCACTACTTTGCTTAGAAGACGCTCAGAACTTTTCTGTTGCGAGCGACACATGGCAGAAGATTCGGTCTTTGAGACTGAAGAGGACGTATTTGAGTTTGATGTCCATCCCTGTCGTTTTGAGCCTGAGTATACGGATGAGGAGGTGTTAGAAAGAATGAAGCGGAGACAGTTTTAGGAGCAGCAGAGAACAGCCATCGGTTTCACATTACTTCATTACTTCTTTCTTTTCCTTTGCTGGTAAAAAATGGTCCTCACTGAAGTGGGTACTGCAAACACGATGGTCCAAACATCTTACAGCTTTGCCTTTCATGTTTGGGTCCATTCTCAAAGCAACGAGCTCCGGATTCTGATGCGGAAGACTGTGAAAGCTCAACTTCGTCCAAGATGTCATTTTGTTTTCGCAACCGGGATACAGTGGTACCTCACCTTACGAAATTAATTCGTTCCAGAAGTGGTTTCGTAACGTGAATTTTTCGTAAGTTAAGTAGCTATTTCAATGGAAAAGGCCTGATCCGTTCCAAGGTTTTTTTTTTTATAGTGTAACATTGTGTTCTGCGTCCTGATTGGCTAAGAGACTAGACCAGGACTAAAAGTGGAATAAACCAGGTCTAGACCAGAACTAAACCAGGTCTAGACCTGGACTGGACCTGGACTAAACCAGGACTGGACCAGGTCTAGACCTGTACTAAACCGGGACTAGACCAGGATTAAATGACCCCGTGCGGCTCTTCGCTGGTTTCGTGCGGCTTTTGCGTTCGTTTGTGCGTGTTCGGTTTGTGGCTCGGGCTGCGTGTTCGCCGCGGTTCTATCTCGTGCTCGCGGTGCTCCTGTCTCCGCGCTCCTTGCGTGTTCGGCGCTAGAGCTAAGAGGTCGAGAAAGGTGCTCTTTGAGCGGGCACGACCGCGGGGTTTTCCCCAGGGCTGGCTCTGGTTCTATCCGACTTCCAGAGCCGGGGGGCTGACACTGTGAGCTAAGAGGCCGAGAAAGGTGCTCTCTGAGCGGGGATAACAGCGGGGCGTGCATCTGAGCGTGCATCTGAGCGCGCATTATTCGAATTTTTGAGATTTCGCGTTTCGTAACTTGAATTTTCTTTCATATCTAGAGACCAAAATTTAATGTGAAGGCGTTTCGTAACTTGGATTTTTCGTATTTAGGGTCTTTCGTAAGGTACCACTGTAAATGCATGTTCGCACCATTTTCTCAAGCGGAGATATTTTCGTCTTCTTAGCTTCTTTCGGACTGTAACCGAGATCTGACAGCTGGGAATTCGCACATTGTGCCCCGAGCACTCCCGTTACCCGGATATCCTAACCTACCAAATCTACGAAACGGCTCCAAATGTCACTAAAGTGATATATGAGTAAATCAACGTGTTTTATTACCGAAATAAGGTTCAGATTGTAAAAAACATTAATATTCCTTTAATATTTAACGAGGAGAAACACGTGTTTTCAGGAGAGGCCAAGTCCACTCAGGACCGGGCTCTCCATCTGTTCCGTCTGGGGGAGTCCATGCTGAGGATCGTCAGGAACAAGCGGCGCCCCCTGCTGCACATGGTGAGGGCCTGGAGCGTGGTGGCGCCCCATCTGGTGGAGGTGAGAACTGCCCGTGCTCGTACTTGTGTGGAGTATGAAATATTCAAGTTTATCAGTACTGTGTGTTGTATGTATGCAGTACAGTATGTAGTACAGTATGTAGTACAGTATGCAGTACAGTATGTAGTACAGTATGTAGTACAGTATGCAGTACAGTATGCAGTACAGTATGTACTACAGTATGTGGTATAGTATGCAGTACAGTATGTAGTCTAGTATATAGTAGAGTATGCAGTATAGTATGTAGTATAGTATACAGTACAGTATGTAGTACAGATGTAGTACAGTATGCAGTACAATATGTAGTACAGATGTAGTACAGTATGCAGTACAGTATGCAGTACAGTATGCAGTACAGTATGTAGTACAGATGTAGTACAGATGTAGTACAGTATGCAGTACAGTATGCAGTACAGATGCAGTACAGTATGCAGTACAGTATGTAGTACAGTATGCAGTACAGTATGCAGTACAGTATGTAGTACAGTATGTAGTACAGTATGTAGTATGCAGGAGTTGTGTATGACTCTGTCTCCCTGCAGGCGGCGTGTCACTCGGAGCGCCACGTGTCCCAGAAGGCCGTGTCCTTCCTCCATGACGTCCTCACTGAGGTCCTGAGCAGCTGGGCCGAGCTCCCGCACTTCCACTTCAACGAGGCCCTGTTCAGACCCTTCGAGCACATCATGCAGCTGGAGCTGTGCGACGACGACGTGCAGGACCAGGTGAGAGGACGGGACGGCATCAGGGGCAGACGGGTCGATGGTAGACTGTAGGTCACAGGTGAGTGTTGTGGTGCAGGTGGTGACCTCCATCGGGGAGCTGGTGGAGATGTGTTCTCCTCAGATCCTGTCGGGCTGGAGGCCTCTGTTCAGCGCTCTGAGGACGGTGCACAGCAGCAACAGCGACACCAAAGACTACCTGCAGGGGGAGTACTCCATGGGTAAGACACACTGGACTCATGCAAACAAGCGGTAGAAGAAGAAACAAGGAAATGTGCTGACAAAATAAACCCACAAATGAAACCAACACCTGACCCCGCCCCTCACTGTACCTGACCCCGCCCCTTACTGTACCTGACCCCGCCCCTTACTGTACCTGACCCCGCCCCTTACTGTACCTGACCCCTCCCCCTCACTGCCTCACTGTACCTGACCCCGCCCCCTCACTGTACCTGACCCCTCTCCCTCAATGTCTCACTGTACCTGACCCCGCCCCTCACTGCACCTGACCCCGCCCCCTCACTGTACCTGACCTCGCCCCCTCACTGTACCGTACCCACCCCCTCTCTGTACCTGACCCCTCCCCCTCACTGTACCGTACCCCGCCCCCTCTCTGTACCTGACCCCTCCCCCTCACTGTACCGTACCCCGCCCCCTCTCTGTATCTGACCCCTCCCCCTCACTCTACCTGACCCCGCCCCCTCACTCTACCTGACCCCTCCCCCTCTTTGTACCTGACCCCTCCCCCTCACTGTACCTGACCCCTCCCCCTCACTGTACCTGACCCTCGCCCCTCACTTTACCTGACCCCTCCCCCTCACTGTACCTGACCCCTCCCCCTCACTGTACCTCACCCCGCCCCTCACTGTACCTCACCCCGCCCCTCACACGTCTGCTCTCATCTCAGGTAAATCCCAGGCTCCAGTGTTCGACGTGTTTGAGGCCTTCATAAACACGGACAACATCCAGGTGTTCGCCAACGCCGCCACGGATTACATCATGTGTCTGATGAAGTTCGTCAAAGGACTAGGTTTGCCCCGCCCCCTTTGCCCTGGCATAGGTTTATGTGTGTGTGCACGTGTTTGTGTGTGTGTCACATGTGTGTGTGCGCGCGTGTGTGTGTAAAACTGTGTAATATGTGTGTGTGTGTAACGTGTGTGTGTAACATTTGTGTGTGTGTGTGTAACGTGTGTGTATGTGCAACGTGTGTATGTGCAACGTGTGTGTATGTGTAACTTGTGTGGGGGGTGTAACGTGCGTGTGTGTGTATATGTGTAACGTGTGTGTGTGTAATGTGTGGGTGTAACGTGTGTGTAGCATGTGTGCGTGCGTAACGTGTGTGTGTGTGTGTAACATGTGCGTAACACGTGTGTGTGACGTGTGTGTGTGGCGTGTGTGTAACGTGTGTGTGTAACATGTGTGTGTAACATGTGTGTAATGTGTGTGTGTGTGTGTGTGTGTAACATGTGTGTAATGTGTGTAACGTGTGTGTGTGTGTAATGTGTGTAACGTGTGTGTGTAACATGTGTGTAATGTGTGTATAACGTGTGTGTGTGTGTGTGTAACATGTGTGTAACGTGTGTGTGTAACATGTGTGTAATGTGTGTGTGTGTGTAACATGTGTGTAACGTGTGTGTGTAACATGTGTGTAATGTGTCTAACGTGTGTGTGTGTGTAATGTGTGTAACGTGTGTGTCTAATATGTGTGTAATGTGTGTATAACGTGTGTGTGTGTGTGTAATGTGTGTAACGTGTGTGTGTAACATGTGTGTAATGTGTGTATAACGTGTGTGTGTGTGTGTAATGTGTGTAACGTGTGTGTGTAACATGTGTGTAATGTGTGTATAACGTGTGTGTGTGTAATGTGTGTAACGTGTGTGTGTGTAACATGTGTGTAATGTGTGTAACGTGTGTGTGTGTGTGTGTAATGTGTGTAACGTGTGTGTGTAACATGTGTGTAATGTGTGTATAACGTGTGTGTGTGTGTGTGTGTGTAACATGTGTGTAACGTGTGTGTAACATGTGTGTAATGTGTGTATAACGTGTGTGTGTGTGTGTGTAACATGTGTGTAACATGTGTGTGTAACATGTGTGTAATGTGTGTAACGTGTGTGTGTGTGTGTAATGTGTGTGTAATGTGTGTAACGTGTGTGTGTGTAACATGTGTGTAATGTGTGTATAACGTGTGTGTAACATGTGTGGTGTGTGTGTAACGTGTGTGTGTTAGAGGTAAGATCTTAAGCCCGAGCCCGACCCGAAATTCGGGTCGGGTCGGGCCTGAAATGTCAATCATTGCTTCGGGTCGGGTCGGGCTTCTCTCTCGCTGACTTTTTTTTGTTTATAAAAATGTTTTTTTGTTTATAAAAATGTATACTAAAATGATCTGTGGATACTAAACTAAGGAATACTTGTTTTAAAATAAATAATTTGGATAAAACAGAGAAGGAGCTGTAATGTAATTGCTATTTAACTACTAAACAGGAGCCGCAGAGCCAGAGCTCTGCACACGTGAACGCCGCTCTCTTAATAATCTTCCCCTCCGCAAGTCCACATCTATTTTGACCTGGTATCCCCAATATGGAGGAGCAAGAAGTGAAGGATAAACTAAAGACAGGAGAACTGAAAAGACAAACACGCACCGGTAAGAGTGAGGAACTCCTTCCTGTCTCTGTCTATTATCCACCCGTCATTGTTCTTCTTTGTCTCTCTGCTTCTCTCTCTTAAAGTGCCGCGCTAGATTCTTAAGGACGTACTGCTGCTGTGGTTTATGGCCCAATTTTCAACCCGTCAAAATGACGGACGGCCTTAAATTTTTCCCGTCAACTCTTAAAAAAATCCGTCAATGATGGAAAATTGTCGGTTAATGTACCCTCTGCAGAAACAAATATAAAAGATGTAAATGTTTATACAGTCTTGTTTAACTTAGATTTCGTTACAAATAAAATATGACATTTCGGGTTTGCTTCGGGCTCGGGCCTGCAAATCAAGTTAATTGGTCGGGTTCGGGCCGGGTCGGGCTTTAATACCCGCGGGCCGGGTCGGGTCAGGCTGGATTTTTTTAGGCCCGATCTTACCTCTAGTGTGTGTGTAACGTGTGTGTGTGTGTAACGTGTGTGTAACGTGTGTGTAACGTGTGTGTAACGTGTGTGTGTAACATGTGTGTGTAATGTGTGTGTAACACGTGTTTGTAACATGTGTGTGCATGTGTGTAATGTGTGTGCGTGTGTGTAACGTGTGTGTAACATGTGTCTGTAACATGTGTGTTTAACGCGTGTGTAATGTGTGAAATGTTTGTAACACGTGTGTGTAACGTGTGTGTGTAACGTGTGTGTAACATGTGTCTGTAACGCGTGTGTATAACGTGTGTGTGTGTAGCGTGTGTAGCGTGTGTGTGTAGCATGTGTGTGTAACGTGTGTGTAACGTGTGTGTGTGTAACGTGTGTAACCTGTGTGTGTGTGTGTGTGTAGCGTGTGTGTAACGCGTGTGTGTAACACGTGTGTGTAACGTGTGTGTGACGTGTGTGTAACGTGTGTGTAACGTGTTTGTAACGTGTGTGTTTGTAACGTGTGTGTTTGTAACGTGTGTGTTTGTAACGTGTGTGTGACGTGTGTGTGTAACGTGTTTGTAACGTGTGTGTTTGTAACGTGTGTGTGTAACGTGTGTGTTTGTAATGTGTGTGTGTAACGTGTGTGTGTGTAACGTGTGTGTGTGTGTAACATGTGTGTGTAATGTGTGCAGGGGAGGTGGACTACAAGGAGATCGGAGACTGTGTGAACGCCTCTGGACACAGCTCCACTGACCTGTGTCTGCCGGCTCTGGACTATCTGCACAAATGCTCACAGGTCTGATGTTCTGCTCCTCTGCAGGTTCTGTGTCCTTCACACTTCACCTGCTCGTCTCTTCTGAATGTGCTGAGTGATTTGTGCTTCTGTCAGTCTGCCCCAGGGCAGCTGCGGCTACACCAGAGTGTGGAGTGAACAATAATTACAGTGCAGTGCTTTGAGAGGCTTCAGTTCTTTTTGTGTGTGACGTGTCCTGTACGTTCACGTTCATGTGGACTTTTCTGGTGGAGGGTCCCCCTCCTGCTTGTCTCCATGGAGACCAGGCTAAAGTAAAGTTCTGTGGAGAGGTAAGCGGGTGGATTTATAATGTTTTTCCCGTTTGTGTGAACAGCTGTTGTCAAAGATCTACAAGATGCCCTCTAAGCCTGTGTTCCTGGGGGCGCGCTTGGCCAGTCTGCCCATGAGGGGGCAGGAGCGCTCGGTCAGCAGTGAGGACGGAGTGGACTGTGTGCTGCAGGAGTTTGACGATGACACTGGTATCTGCTCACTGTGTTTATCTACGAGGGTGTGATGTGAAACATCTGACCCCCCTGTGTCCCTCAGGCCTGATCCAGGTGTGGATCCTCCTTCTGGAGCAGCTGACCGCAGCTGTGTCCACCTGCCCCCGCCAGCACCAGCCCCCCACCCTGGAGCTGCTCTTCACCCTGCTCCGAGAGCTCACCCACGTGCCAGGTAACACCAGCTTCAGACCAGCTTCAGACCAGCTTCAGACCAGCTTCAGACCAGCTTCAGACCAGCTTCAGACCAGCTTCAGACCACTGCAGGTAACACCAGCTTCAGACCAGCTTCAGACCAGCTTCAGACCAGCTTCAGACCAGCTTCAGACCAGCTTCAGACCACTGCAGGTAACACCAGCTTCAGACCAGCTTCAGACCAGCTTCAGATCACTGCAGGAAGCGAGGGTCCAGACAAAGGGTTTGAGTTTCATGGTCAGATTTAAAGATCCCATGACATGGTACTTGTTGATGCTTCATGTATTATACATGTTTCTTATGTGTCTGTCTGCTGTGCTGTTTTTAGTGTTTATTATAAATCACACTCTCTCATGTCCAAACAAAATTTCTCTCCTGAAGAGACAATAAAGGCTTATCTTATCTTATCTTTATATGGCGCCTTAGTGGTTCCCTAATACTGTAAATGAATCCTTCTTCAAAATCAAGTAGACATAAAGTAAAAGTACAATGACTTCAGTGTAATGGAAACGGAGTGTGTTATGATGAGGATTACTGTGAGAATAACTGCCTGGACGTATCATCTGGTCAGTTATTTAAATATAATAGACTTTTACAGACAAAACGGTGACACAGATCCTGGACTATTCCAGGGATAAAATTTGAGTCATACCCAAGCTCTTGTCACTTACTTAAAGGAGAATTAACGTTTTTTTTTTACAATCTGAGCCTTATTTCTGTAATAAAACAAGTTGTTTTACTCACCCATAGCACTTTGGTGTCATATGGAGCAGTTTCGTAGATGTTGTGGTGTAGCGATATCCGTTAACGTGAGTGCTTGGGGCAGGCGATTGCAGTCACCAAATAACACAAACTTTATCACTTTTCAAATCATAGAAGCTCAATGTCTTAGTCTACACTTTCATTTGAGTCAAAAGTGGCCTGTAATCCGAGATTTATCCATAGTTTGGAGTAGATGAGGAGGACAGTGCGCATGTGCGGAGTCACAGCTGATTTCGCTCTCAGCTCTCGGGACCCAAACATGAAAGGCAAAGCTGTAAGACGTTTGGACCATCGTGTTTGCAGTACCCACTTCAGTCAGGACCATTTTTTACCAGCAAAGGAAAAGAAAGAAGGCCACCGGATTCAGCGCACGATTCTGAGAAGTAATGTGAAACTGATGGCTGTTCTCTGCTGCTCCTAAAACTGTCTCCGCTTCATTCTTTCTGTATCCATTCTGTCTCCTCATCCGTATACTCCTCTTCAGTCCTCAGTCCTCCATAAGTCCTCTTCAGCCTCAAAGTCCCAATCTTCTGCCATGTGTCGCTCCCAACAGAAAAGTTATGAACGTCTTCTAAGCAAATCAGCTGTGACTCCGCATATGCGCACTGTCCTCCTCATCTACTCCAAACTATGGATAAATCTCGGATTAGAGGCACTTTTGACTCAAACAAAAGTGTAGACCAAGACATTGAGCTTCTATGATTTGAAAAGTGCTAAAGTTTGCCCCGAGAACACGCGTTATGGAGATCGCTAAACTAAAACATCTCCGGAACTTGTTTTATTACCGAAATAAGGCTCAGATTGTAAAAAACGTTAATTCTCCTTTAAGAAGAACCACAACTTTTACTGGACTAGGTGTACTCCGTAAAAGTATTATAAAACTATTCCGACAAGTGCAACGTCTTTAAAACGTTACTCAATAAATGTACGTGAGTACTTCCTCTCCCAGTCGAGTTAACTCGTTCTTCATGTCCATTCTGAGCTTCTTCAGTCCCTCCTCTTGTCCTCAGGCCCGGGGTTCGCCATCTTCTCCGTCATCCAGCTGCTGCTTCCTGTCATGTCGCTATGGTTACAGCGTAGCCACGGAGACCACGCCTACTGGGACATGGCGGCGGCGAACTTCAAGCACGCCATCGGGCTGTGCTGCGAGCTGGTGGTGGAGCACGTGCACAGCTTCATTCACTCCGGTGGGACTAACGTGTGTTTGTGTGTTCATATACTTTAGGCTGCTTAAAGCTGCACTGTGGAACTTTTCCAGCGGAGTGTTGTCCCTATGGAAATGCACGCTGTCATCGTTTCATAAGGGATCTCTACTGGAGATTCATAGTTTTTGAAAGAGATAAACAAAAGAAAATCTTATCCTTTGTTAGGGCTACGCAGGTGTGGACCCATTCCTCTGTCTTACCCCTTTGTTTTACCCCTACCCCTTGGTTTTGTGCGTTCATGTGAGGGCGAGGGGTGTCCCGATTCTAATTTTGATCAAGGACCAGGGCCACAACCTCGGGCTACATACCCCTTGAAACGAAGTAAGCCCTCGGCAGGACTTGAAACAAAGGGGTATGACTACAAACTCAGGCAGGTTTTGGGATCAGGACAACGAGGACTAAACCAGGACTAACTATGATTGAACCAGGATTTAACTGGAGAAACTCTGACTAAACCAGGACTAAACCAGAACTAAATCAGAATAAAACCTGGATTAAACCTGGATTAAACCAGGACTAAACCAGGACTAAATCAGAATAAAACCTGGATTAAACCTGGATTAAACCAGGACTAAACCAGGATTAAACTAGGACTAAACCAGAACAAAATGAGGACTAAACCAGGACAAAACCTGAACTAAATCAGAATAAAACCTGGATTAAACCAGGACTAAACCAGAACAAAACCAGGACTAAATTAGATCAAAACCAGGACAAAACCAGAACTAAATCAGAATAAAACCTAGATTAAACCAGGACTAAACCAGAACAAAACCAGGACTAAATTAGATCAAAACCAGGACAAAACCAGAACTAAATCAGAATAAAACCTGGATTAAACCAGGACTAAACCAGGACTAAATCAGAATAAAACCTGGATTAAACCAGGACTAAACCAGGATTAAACTAGGACTAAACCAGAACAAAATGAGGACTAAACCAGGACAAAACCTGAACTAAATCAGAATAAAGCCTGGATTAAACCAGGACTAAACCATAACAAAACCAGGACTAAACCTGGATTAAACCTGGATTAAACTAGGACTAAACTAGGACTAAACCAGGACTAAACCAGGACAAAACGTGAACTAAATCAGAATAAAGCCTGGATTAAACCAAGACTAAACCAGAACTAAACCAGGACTAAATTAGATCAAAACCAGGGCTAAACCAGAACTAAACCCAGACTTTTGGGATCAGGATGGCAGCGTCACATCGACCAGCCGAGGAGTCTCATAAATGTATTTTCAGCAGTTGTAATTATCGATGAACAGTTTAGCAGATTTACGATTATGACGCTGATGTTCTACGTTACTTTTAGTGAACTGTTGTCGCGACGTCTGTTTAGCCGACGTTATTGTTTTCATGTATAAACGATCTTGTTTTTTATCGAGCTGACGTACCCGATAATCCTTGACATGGCGAGGGACGATGACGCAAACGGGAATCGAGTGGTGTCCCATTTCTTAGGGGAACATTCGTACCCCGAGCCCTCTCAGCTCGGTATCGAGGGGCAAGACAAAGACGTAGGTAAAGGGGAAGGGGTAAGACAGACTAAAGCGACACAGCCTTATTTTCCAAAGAAGATAGGTGGGTGGTAGGGGAGGAGCTGGCAGCCTGAATGCTGGAGTCTTCAGCACGGGTTCTAGGAACAAAAAGGTAGTAAGTAAAAAGGATTGCAGGAGGCAGGAATCAAAAGAATACATCTGAGTGCAGAATAGACTGAACAATCTGTCAGAGTGTGGCAGGAGAGCTGGACCTTTGTAGCAGAGGTTTGATCGTAGATGGCGTGCAGGTGCACCCACAGACTCCGCCCACACATCATCAGGAGACTCCAGTCACAGCCAGGGACATCCTGAACACTTTGCCTTTGTAAACATGGTTAAAGTCCTTTCACATCTCACAAACGGACTCTGTGGTTGAATGACGCTTCTGTTTTGGCAGTGTTTGAGTGTCTAAAACCTTGAAATGTGTTCTTTTGTCCATTCAGGGTTCTGTAGGTGATATTGTGATGTCACGTCACCTCCTAAACCTGCTAACAATTTTAATTTTTAAAATGTATTTTTAAATAAAAATTATAATAATAAATTAAAACATAAATAAATAAAATAAATATCCTAAACCTACTAACAATTTAATTTTTTTAATTTATTAAAAAAAGAAATATATAAAATAAATACAGATTTAAAAAAAAAAAAAAAATAATTAAATAAATACATAAAAAATAAATTAATTAAAAAATTGAATTAAATATTGTGATGTCATGTGACCTCCTACACCTGCTAAAAAAAATGTATTTATAAAAATAATAATAATAAAAAAATAAATTAAATAAATACATCAAAAAAAAATATTAATTAAAAAGAATTAATATTGTGATGTCATGTGACCTCCTAAACTTGCTAACAATTAAAAAAAAAAAAAGTTATCTTCAATACGTAAATTAAATAAATGTATTAAAAATAAATTAATGAAAAAATAAATTAATAAAAAAATAATTAAATGAAATATTGTGATGCCATGTGACCTCCTAAACCTGCTAACAATACATTTTTTTTAAAATGTATACATTTTATATTAAAGTAATTAAATTAATTAATAACATTTTTTTAAATTAAATATTGTGATGTCATGTGACCTTCTAAACCTGCTAACAACACAACAAGATGAATTATCGTAAAGTCAATCTCTAATATACAATTTTCATACAGAGACACAAGTTTGTTCTCCACCCCTGCCGTCAGACTTACTTCAGTCTGTTTTAGTTTGAAGAACGTTGAGGGAAACGCTTTGTGCATTTGTAGAACGTCTATTTTTTCTTAGATGGATTCAACTAAAGATTTCTTCACTGTCCTTTAATTGTGAGGACGTTCAGAGTCCCATATATAATGTGCATACTGTGTACAGATGTGAGTCTTATGGGTGTGTATGTTTATATATTGTGTGTATGTTTATATATTGTGTGTATGTTTATATATTGTGTGTATGTTTATATATTGTGTGTTTGTTTTCAGATATGGGGTATGAGTCTCTGATAAACCTGATGTTGAAGGAGCTGTTTAAACTGCTGGTGTCGTGTGTGTCTGAGCCCGCAGAACCCATCTCCAGAGTGGGCTGCTCCTGCATCAGGTACTGCACTCATTTTGTACGAAAGACGACTCAGGAGCATCAACGTTTTTCCTTTGTTTCCACACCGAGTTACGTTTTAGTATCATTATAACTCAAACTATAACTCTCCTGGTCAAAATCAACCCACAACACTTGACGGTTGATTTTGGAGTCTTTAGCATTCGCTTTGTGTCGGATGCTTAAACTAAATCATGTTCATGTGTGTCAGGTACGTGCTGGTGACCGTGGGCCCCGTCTTCACTGAGGAGATGTGGCGTCTGGCATGCTGTGCTCTGCAGGACGCCTTCTCGGCCACGCTGGAGCCGGTCAAGGTAATCATTGGGCTCTGATTGTCCAAGAGGTGAAAAAGTACAAGTGCAATCTCCCACAATGCACCTCGAAAAGTAGCGAACACTGGTGGTCACTGTCACTGTCGGTACAGACCACAATGCAGAGCGAGGGTCTGTAATGATCTTCAGGAAAGCAGATAGAGTAGTAGCCATTGTTTTTTTTTTTTGCCATGTTTCCGTGACTGCTCCTTGATTCGTCCGTGCAGATGTGTCCGCCGCAATGACGTAGTCAACGCAGCCTGTGTGAAAACCAGTTGCACTCCCTCATTTTTTCCACAGGGAGGAGCTGTGATTGTCTCCTGGCCCGTTTAAAAAACCTCCTGATAGCCCCTGCAAGTTCTATCCGAAACACTCGATAGGCGACATTTAGATTACTGCATTTAACGATTACTTAAGGGTCCCATGGCATGAAATTTTCACTTTCTGAGGTTTTTGAACGTTAATGTGAGCTCCCCTACCCTGTTTAGGCCCCCCCCATGGCTAAAAGTTGCGAAATGTCTAAACTGAGCATTTGCGATCCTTTTCTGCGTTTGAAAAAAACACAGCTCAAACGGGCGATTCTGAACAAGGAAACTTATTGACGTCACATCGAAAAAAGAAATGCAAATGCAGTTCCACCCCCGTCTGGATGTCCACCCCCTGTCTCTGGAAATTACGCCCAGAGAGTTTGGACCGCGAAGGAGCTACGCAATGTGAAATGCGTTTTTTTATTTGCCTGGAGGCACGTGTGAGTGTTTCTAGGCTCGGAAGTCCTTTACCCAACCCTCTGGACCTCTGAAACAGCAGTGGTTTAATTTTATTTTCTGTGAAAATTTTTTTCATTGAAACGCCTCTCTTTTCTTCCTCCGCGCTTAAAATGCGGAAGTGGGAGACGGCGCACAGCGCACCAATATCAGCGGCACATTTGCCCCCCACCCACTCCTCTAACCTATCTGTGTCCTTCTCATTTGCATTCAAGCAACAAGGCCCAGAATGAGTCGTTCAGAGAGAGATTTTCTGACTCTGACTCTGTACATGTGTCTTTCTCATGCACTGAGTGTTGATTTTGAAGAAGGATTCATTTACAGTATTAGGGAACCATTAAGGAGCCATATAAAAGCATCAAGAAGTACCATGTCATGGGACCTTTAAGAGAAGCTATCAACGGTTGATTGTCTTCGATGCCTGTTTCCTGTGTGCGACTGGACTCAGGGAAGTGACCGCAGTTCAGTAGACATCGCATACCGTGGCAAACAGATGCATTTGTGCACTTTTATTAGGCAAAATTCAAACACATGTCGCTGGTAGGCCTGCTCTGTGCTGTAGGTCTGTGCTGTGCGGACGCTGTAACATAAATTTAGATTAGTTTTTGCTTCGCATTTCGTCTTGCTCTTCTAATCAGCGTGCATTGAGGAGGAGCCTGTGCGCGCTACGAGCGGAGAGGAGCGAGAGCGCGAAAAGGCGAGGAGCAGCACTTAGCAGTCTTAGACCGGCCCCTCGTAATCAGCGGAGCACAACGGACTAATTTATGTTTGTGTTCCCAGAAGCAAAGTATTTTACTATTGTTACGTCTTGGCCGAGGGGAAACCAGGGCACAACATTTAAAGGAAAAATCCCCAAAACCACCACAAAACTCACAGTAACTACACATTCAACGGTTTATTTAAAATGCATCTTGCACACAAGGTCAGGAGCACGTTGGCTGGCACCCCAGGCCAAATTCCTGTGAAAATGAAGCATAAAAATGTTTTAAAAAAATCTTTTCCCATCGAAGCTACATGATTCGCATAGGTCACCTGTTTTGGTGACATACATGAGCGAAGCTGAGCGATTTCCATGCCTGTCCATCACCTAAAAGTCCCGGTATTATCCTAACATTACTACTGCTGACCTGCTGTGCCTGTGCGACACTTCCCTGGTCACTCTGTCCCTCGGGTTCAGGGTTAGTCCAGGTTTAGTCCAGGTTTAGTCCAGGTTTAGTCCAGGGTTAGTCCAGGTTTAGACCAAATTTAGTCCAGGTTTAGTCCAGTTTTAGACCAGGTTTAGTCCAGTTTTAGACCAGGTTTAGTCAAGTTTTAGACCAGGTTTAGTCCAAGTGTAGTCCAGGTTTAGTCCAGAGTTAGTCCAGGTTTAGACCAAATTTAGTCCAGGTTTAGACCAGATTTAGTCCAGGTTTAGTCCAGTTTTAGACCAGGTTTAGTCAAGTTTTAGACCAGGTTTAGTCCAAGTGTAGTCCAGGTTTAGTCCAGAGTTAGTCCAGGTTTAGTCCAGAGTTAGTCCAGGTTTAGTCCAGGGTTAGTCCAGGTTTAGTCCAGGGTTAGTCCAAGTTTAGTCCAGATTTAGACCAGGTTTAGTCCAGGTTCAGTCCTAGGTTTAGTCCAGATTTAGACCAGGTTTAGTCCAGGTTTAGTCCAGTTTTAGACCAGGTTTAGTCAAGTTTTAGACCAGGTTTAGTCCAAGTGTAGTCCAGGTTTAGTCCAGAGTTAGTCTAGGTTTAGTCCAGGGTTAGTCCAGGTTTAGTCCAGGGTTAGTCCAGGTTTAGTCCAGTTTTAGACCAGGTTTAGTCCAAGTTTATTCAAAGTTTAGTCCAGATTTAGACCAGGTTTAGTCCAAGTGTAGTCCAGGTTTAGTCCAGAGTTAGTCCAGGTTTAGACCAAATTTAGTCCAGGTTTAGACCAGATTTAGTCCAGGTTTAGTCCAGTTTTAGACCAGGTTTAGTCAAGTTTTAGACCAGGTTTAGTCCAAGTGTAGTCCAGGTTTAGTCCAGAGTTAGTCCAGGTTTAGTCCAGAGTTAGTCCAGGTTTAGTCCAGGGTTAGTCCAGGTTTAGTCCAGGGTTAGTCCAAGTTTAGTCCAGATTTAGACCAGGTTTAGTCCAGGTTCAGTCCTAGGTTTAGTCCAGATTTAGACCAGGTTTAGTCCAGGTTTAGTCCAGTTTTAGACCAGGTTTAGTCAAGTTTTAGACCAGGTTTAGTCCAAGTGTAGTCCAGGTTTAGTCCAGAGTTAGTCCAGGTTTAGTCCAGGGTTAGTCCAGGTTTAGTCCAGGGTTAGTCCAAGTTTAGTCCAGATTTAGACCAGGTTTAGTCCAGGTTCAGTCCTAGGTTTAGTCCAGATTTAGACCAGGTTTAGTCCAGGTTTAGTCCAGTTTTAGACCAGGTTTAGTCAAGTTTTAGACCAGGTTTAGTCCAAGTGTAGTCCAGGTTTAGTCCAGAGTTAGTCTAGGTTTAGTCCAGGGTTAGTCCAGGTTTAGTCCAGGGTTAGTCCAGGTTTAGTCCAGTTTTAGACCAGGTTTAGTCCAAGTTTATTCAAAGTTTAGTCCAGATTTAGACCAGGTTTAGTCCAAGTGTAGTCCAGGTTTAGTCCAGTTTTAGTCCAGGTTTAGTCCAGGGTTAGTCCAGGTTTAGACCAGGTTTAGTCCAGTTTTAGACCAGGTTTAGTCCAAGTTTAGTCCAAGTTTAGTCCAGATTTAGACCAGGTTTAGTCCAAGTGTAGTCCAGGGTTAGTCCAGGGTTAGTCCAGGTTTAGACCAGGTTTGGTCCAGGTTTAGTCCAGGGTTAGACCAGGTTTAGTCCAAGTGTAGTCCAGGTTTAGTCCAGTTTTAGTCCAGGTTTAGTCCAGGGTTAGTCCAGGTTTAGACCAGGTTTGGTCCAGGTTTAGTCCATCGTTAGACCAGGTTTAATCCAAGTTTAGGCCAGATTTAGACCAGGTTTAGTCCAGGTTTAGTCCTAGGTTAGTACAGGGTTAGTCCAGGTTTAGTTCAGGCTTAACCAGGTTAGACCAGGTTTAAACCCACTCTTGGTAGATCTCGGCACACCATCAACGTCAAAAGTAGTTCCCAGTCAAAAAAAAGTTTGAGCACCCCTGGTCTAAAGTGTCTTGCCCAAGGACAC
The DNA here is from genome assembly GCA_036785185.1 of Paratrypauchen microcephalus. NCBI lineage: Eukaryota > Metazoa > Chordata > Actinopteri > Gobiiformes > Gobiidae > Paratrypauchen > Paratrypauchen microcephalus. The sequence goes on from JAVJIX010000226.1 coordinate 27,876, forward strand.
AATGACCAAAAGAACTCAAGTGAAGCTCAAACTCTGGCCTCAGAAGGCCTGTAGAGCGCCCCCACCAGTCCAAATGCAGAGCACATGCACAGTGCCATGAGCCCAGTGCGGTGTCCAGCAGAGCCCTGGACCTTCTAATCCTGCCCCGTGTGAGCCGGCGGCGTGTGCGACAGATGTCCAGCCAAAGCCCCTTAATGCGGTCAACATGCTAACGCTAACGCCGCTATAAGCCGCCGTCCCAGATCCGGGCGCCGCTGGAGTGTGACGTCGAAAACTCACGCTCTTCGTTCAAATATGGAACAAATGGAAACAGTTTAAGGGTCCATATCAGACCGTTTTCTGATGTTCTAATGTCGTTTCCTCGTCACAAACCCCCCATGGAGTTGTGTTTTGTTTCATTCACATGTTTAACGTGCAAAACATCTTCTCTCAAACTGAAAAAACTCTGTTCCACTTTGTGATGTCATGTGGAAATACAGGCTCCACTGTGTTTTTAAACTCCACACACTTTCACGAGAATCATTGGGATCATTTCAGCCCTGGATTTGTCTGGAATCTCGACTGAACTAAAGGTAAATGGAGCTGTTGACTTGAAAACTACCACTTCATGACATCACAAGGTGGATCATAGTTGTAATCTCATAGTACATGGGTAGAACTTCCGGTTCCGGTAGAGCGAATGCTGGCGCGTTTTTTGGCAGCCGCTGCTCGTATGGATTATGTTTTCTTCTGATTACCGCATTGTCTACGGACTTTGCATTTGTGGTCTACGTGTGGACAGTTAATACATCTAACCATCACACTACCTGATCGAACTGTCAATAGTGTTGATGTGTGTTAGCGGCGTTTAGCTTACCTGCTACCTGTTGCTTTCCTCCACATCTAAAGTCCAACCCGGCTATGTTGATCTCCTGTGTGCGGCTTGTCCTAACCTGGTTCATCCTGTCTGTTATCCATCATTCTTCACAAGCACTGTTCCAGTATGCACCCACGGAGTTCTTCCTCTATAAAAATTCATATAATCCACCAGCGCCTGCTCTACTCCACCACCCGGACATAGTGTATGTGCCCCGGCGCAGAGTCACACATCGGGGCGCACGAAGAAACTACGAATATGGCAGTTCCAGCACCGTCCGGTCCTTCTGGTCTCTGGCCCGTCACCCCCGGAGACACACGGGACGACGCTCGGACTCCTCGGTGCTAACCCGCGTTCCGAGGTCGGCTGGTGTGGCTGGCGCGGCTGCCCGGATCAACAACACACCGGTCAAATTCGGGCTTCTGAATGTCCGCTCCCTCACGGGCAAGGGCCAGCTTGTCCAGGACCTCCTCGCGGACCACCGGATGAACTGTTTGGCGCTGACGGAGACCTGGCAGCAGCCAAGCGACTACACCGATCTCAACGAGGCCACTCCACGAGGGTTTGTTTACCAGGCTGAACCGCGTGTGTCTGGCAGAGGAGGCGGGGTCGCGCTCATCCACCGCGATGACTGGAGGGTGGTGCCTGTGAGTGTGCCTACCTGCCACTCGTTCGAAACAACTGTCTGTCAACTTTCTGGACCTATCCCCACCATCATTGCCACAGTTTACAGACCACCGAAACAGCACACGGACTTTATCACGGACATCGCAGCATTTTTATCTCACCTCACCACACTGTCACCACACGTCATACTCCTGGGAGATTTCAATATCCACATGGACAATTATATCAACCCACTCACCAAAGAATTCACCTCCTGTCTGGACAGTTCTGGTTTTAAACAATATGTTAATTTTCCCACACATAACAAAAAGCACTCCTTGGATTTAATATGCTGCACTGGAATAACCCCATTGGACCTTCAAACCCACTACATCCCCTTCTCTGACCACCTGCTAATTTCATTTGACATCAACCTGTGCTTCAAAAAATCCAACCCACCTCGCACTATACAGTTCCGTAACATCAAGGACATTAACCCGGACCATTTCTCATCACTCATCAATAACCTCCCCAGTGCTGAGGGCCTCTCTACAACAGATGAGTTTCTCACACATTACAACACACACCTCCACCAAATACTCAACACCGTAGCCCCACTCAAAACCCGGTCCGTCTCATTCACTCACTCTGCACCCTGGTACACCCCCGCCCTCAGACGCCTCAAAACACAAGGCCGCAGACTGGAGAGACTGTACAGGAAAACCGGACTCATCATACACAAAGACATGTTCACCTCACACATCCTCCATTACAAACAGTCCATGTCCACAGCAAGATCCACAAACTACTCTAATTTAATCAGTTCACATGAAGGTAACTCAAAAACACTATTCTCACTCCTCTCACAGATCACAAAACCCCCGGACTCACTTCCACCTCACCTCTATTCCTCCGAATTCTGTAATAACCTGGCTGCTTTCTTTACCACCAAAATTCAACTGATCCACCTGCAACTTAACCCCTCTGTTTCAAACCCACCTGTTTCATCTTCTGTATCCCCAACACACCTGCTTTCTTCTTTCACCCTGCCCTCCGTCTCCCAAATCTCCACTCTCATTCAGAACTCCAAATCCTCCACCTGTCAACTAGATCCTCTCCCTACAGTCCTCATCAAAACCTCCATCCCTGCACTGTCCCCCCTCATAACTAATATCATTCACTCCTCTCTCATTTCCGGTACTGTTCCCTCCACTCTCAAAACCGCTGCAGTCACTCCAATACTCAAAAAACCCGGTTCTGATCCCTCTGACCTCAATAACTTCCGTCCTATCTCAAACCTACCCTTCATTTCCAAACTTCTTGAGAAAACTGTTGCTGCCCAACTCCACACCCATCTTTCCTCCAATAACATCTACGAACAATTTCAATCTGGCTTCCGTCCCCTCCACAGCACTGAAACTGCCCTCCTGAAAATCACTAATGACCTCCTCCTCTCTGCTGATTCTGGTTCACTCTCCATCCTCCTCCTGCTAGACCTCAGTGCAGCATTTGACACCATTTCACACTCCATCCTCCTTGACAGACTTTCCTCCATCGGCATCTCTGGTACTCCCCTCTCCTGGTTCCACTCCTACCTCTCACACCGCTCCCAGTTTATTCAGCTCAAGTCATTCGCCTCACACCCCTCCCCTGTCACGTCAGGTGTTCCTCAGGGTTCTGTCCTCAGTCCTCTTCTATTTTTAATCTATCTTCTCCCCCTTGGTTCCATCTTTAGAAAACACCACATCCACTTTCACTGCTACGCGGATGACACCCAGCTCTACATCTCCACTAAACCCAACTCCACACTTCCACCCTCCTCTCTGACAAACTGTCTAACAGAAATACAAACCTGGTTCACCTCAAACTTCCTCAAACTTAACGGCAATAAAACAGAACTTCTCCTCATCGGCACCAAATCCACCCTAAGCAAAATAAACCCTTTCTCCATATCCATCGACGGCTCCTCTATCTCCCCCTCCCCTCAGGTAAAGAGTCTGGGTGTCATCCTCGACAGCACACTTTCCTTCACCTCCCATATCAACAACACCACCCGGTCCGCCTACTTCCACCTCAGAAACATCCGCCGCCTCCGTCCCTCACTCACTCCACACACCACCGCCATCCTCATCCATAGCCTGGTCACTTCCCGTATAGACTACTGTAACTCTCTCCTGTTCGGTCTCCCACAAAAATCACTCCATAAACTCCAACTGGTCCAAAACTCAGCCGCCCGCATTATCACACACGCACCCTCCCATCACCACATCACACCTGTCCTGCAACAGCTCCACTGGCTCCCCATCACACACCGCATACACTACAAAATCATACTCCTCACTTACAAAGCCATCCACAACCTCGCCCCTCCATACCTGTCTAACCTCATCCACATCTCCACACCTGCCTGCTCCCTCCGCTCCTCCTCCTCCCTGCACCTCACTGTCCCTCCTGCCCGTCTCGTCACTATGGGAAGCAGAGCCTTCAGCCGCTCTGCTCCCCAGCTCTGGAACTCCCTCCCCCATGATCTCCGTGACACACACTCACTCTCACACTTCAAATCTCAACTCAAAACTCATCTGTTTAGAGAGGCCTTCTCACTCTGACCATAACTGCACTGTCTTTTAATCTGTATCTGTTTTTAAAATGTATTTCTACACTGTTTTTATTTTGTTTTATCTTGTTTTTATGTACTGTATTATTTAATTAATGTATTTAATAGCTTGATGTACGGCGACCTTGAGAGCCTTGAAAGGCGCCTAACAAATAAAATGTATTATTATTATTATTATTATTAATCTGTGACACCAGTGGATCGTTGTGTTATAATTTGGACGTTTTAAAGAAGATTACGAAAGTGGAACTGGAGAATAAAGTGCGTCAGTCGGTGGGCGTGTTAGCGAAGCTGAAAACTAGGGATGCACAGATGTGAAAATTTTAGCCGATACCTTTATCCGATATTAATGTTGCTGTTATTGGCCAATACCGAAATTAATTTATTTTTAATTCTGAGATAACATTTTATACAGACTGAAAATCACGCAAAATGAATTTTTGAATGTCTTCTTTTATTTTCAAAACATGTTTTGACTCTTTGACTTTTATCTGTTTTTTTTTTGTTTTGTTTTTTCAATTAATTTTTTTTTTATAGTGTAACATTGTGTTGGGGGGGGACTAAACCAGGTCTAGACCTGGTCTAGACCTGGTCTAGACCTGGACTAAACCAGGACTAGACCAGGTCTAAACCAAGATTAAACCACCGCATGCGGCTCTTTGCCTGGTTTCGTGCGGCTCTTGCGTTCGTTCATGTCGACAGCGGTCCTGAGGAGGAGGCACGCAGTCCGAGCCCATCAAACCTCGACATGAACGAACGCAAGAGCCGCACGAAACCAGGCAAAGAGCCGCACGCGCTGGTTTAATCCTGGTTTAATCCTGGTTTAGACCTGGTTTAGACCTGGTTTAGACCTGGTTTAGACCTGGTCTAGAGGAGGCACGGTTTAGACACGGGTCTCGTGCTCGCAGCCCCGGGTGGGACGCGCGGTCTCGCGCCGGTCATGCTGCGCTATCATGGATTTGAGCACGATGAGCCCCCTTCCCCCCACGCTTCACTATTAATACATTTTGTTGAAAATCTACGAAAGTTTGAGTGTTTAAACGAGAGAGAAATGTGAGAAAACGTTAATTGGAGGGATTACTGTACTGACAAATATGGGTCGTTAATATCGGCCCACTTTTACACATCGGGCCGATACTGACATGTTGAAATTTTGCAATATCGGCCGATACCGATGTTAATGCCGATATATCGTGCATCTGTACTGAAAACGGATCGATCGGCAAAATGGCGTCTTGAAAACACGTTTTAAAGATGATTCAAACATGCACGAATCACTCCAAGTACAACTTCAGAAGGTCAGTGAGAAGAAACGACTATGGAGAGTGAGACAAAGGATACGTTTACACATCGCCGCGTATGTTGAGAAACGAATTTCTCTCCCTCCGTTTTCCAAAACAACATTGTGCACATAGCATCGTTTCCAAAAAACATTTTCGTTTACCAACCCGCATAAATACGCCATCGAGCGCCGTCGTAACTACGCCAAGCCTATGGGCGGCAGGGTAGGAAGAAGGAGAATGCTCTGCAAGCCAAACAGAATCGAACTTTCCACGCAATCGCGAAACCGTAGTTTTCCAGAATCTCCACTCTAGCCGGAGTTTTTAGAAAGATTTGTTTTCAGAGGCGAATTTGTCGTTTGCGTGTAAAAGATGGGCACAAACGAAGGGAGATGTCTCAGTTTTTAAAAATACCAGTGTACGTGTAAACGGGCTGAAGCCTGCACACTTACTCCCAAACTGTTCTCAATGAATGACAATGTTTTGGTGGATCTTGACGATGACCTGACGAAGATCCACTGATCAAAACATTTCATTAAAAGGAGTTTGGCAGTAAGGCTGCGTCCCATTACTCTGTCTTACCCCTTCGTCTTACCCCTACCCCGTTATCTACGTCTTTGTCTTGCCCCTCGATACCGAGCTGAGAGGGCTCGGGGTACGAATGTTCCCCTAAGAAATGGGACGCCACTTGATTACCGTTTGCGTCATCGTCCCTCGCCTCTACCTGAGCTGCTACGTCTACAGAGGCGACAACGACTGACGCAAACAAACGTTAACAAATGTCAAGGATTATTGGGTACCTCAGCTCCACAAAAAAAAACTAGCTTGTTTATACATGAAAGTTCGATGAAAACGATAACGTCGGCCAAACAGATGCCGCGACAACAGTAACGTAACGTAAAAGTAACGTAGAACATCAGCGTCATAATTGTAAATCTGCTAAACTGTTAATCGATAATTACAACTGCTGAAAATACATTTATGAGACTCCTTGATGTGACGCTGCCATCCTGATCCCAAAAGTCTGGGTGTAGTCCTGGTTTAGTCCTGGTTTTGTTCTGGTTTAGTCCTGATTTAGTCCTGGTTTTGTTCTGGTTTTGTTCTGGTTTAGTCCTGGTTTTGTTCTGGTTTAGTCCTGATTTAGTCAAAGTGTCTCCAGTTAAATCCTGGTTTAGTCCTCGTTGTCCTGATCCCAAAACCTGCCTGAGCTTGTAGTCGTACCCCTTCGTTTCAAGTCCGGTCGAGAGTTTACTTTGTTTCGAGGGGTATGTAGCCTGGGAATTCCCAGGCCGCTTCCGTTCGTTTCGAACTGGAAGGCGGCCTGGCAGCTCGTCCAAGCGAGAGTCCCAGATTTAGGGCCCCAATCAGAGAGCGGGGGAGGGGTGGCAAGACGGTGACGCGTACTACATGACAAACGGAAGCTTGTAGTTTGAACTGACAACTGACATGATTGGCTATGGACTTACGTATACGCTCAATGATAGACATTCATAACGCCCAATAAACGGCCGTTGGCAATCGCTAACCACACCTCCGCTACGGGATTTTTCGAAGCGAGCTCCCAGACCCATATCTCACTTGTGATATGGTCAGGTGTTAACCAGACTAAGGGGTATGTAGCCCTGGTCCTTGATCAGAATTAGAATCGGGACACCCCTCGCCCTCACATGAACGCGCAAAACCAAGGGGTAGGGGTAAGACGAAGGGGTAAGATGCAGCCTAAGTGTGCAGGCTTTGTTCACTGATGTGTTTGTACCTGTACGTTTTATGATGAAGAAACGACTATAACACGGAGAAGGATCTGAATGGTCCATTTTGCGGAATAGTTCTGATTTAAGGCGAGCCCTCAGGTGTGCCATGTTGTGTTGTTGTACTCAGAATAATCCTCTTGGACTCCACAGTTTGTCTTTGTTCTGAACATTGGTGTAGTTCAGTTTTACACGTCACATCTGCAGCTCCATGGCATTAACACAAACGCTAAAGCCGGTTTCATACAGACTCTGATGTTTTAATCCACTGATGGAGTTAAGTCGTGCTTTTTGTGCCGCATAAAAAGGATTAAAGATGCACTGTGCACTAGTTTTCTGTGGGGGTCCGTCACCTGCAGTGGTGGAAGGAAACAAGTAGCAGTAGCAGTAGCAGTAGCAGTAGCAGTAGTAGTAGTAGTAGTAGTAGTAGTAGTAGTAGTAGTAGTAGTAGTAGTAGTAGTAGTAGTAGTAGTAGTAGTAGCAGTAGTAGTAGCAGTAGTAGTAGTAGTAGTAGTAGTAATAGCAGCAGTAGTAGTAGTAGTAGTAGTAGTAGTAATAGCAGCAGTAGTAGTAGTAGTAGTAATAGCAGCAGTAGTAGTAGTAGTAATAGCAGCAGTAGTAGTAGTAGTAGTAGTAGTAGTAGTAGTAGTAGTAGTAGTAGTAGTAGTAGTAGTAGTAGTAGTAGTAGTAGTAGTAGTAGTAGTAGTAGTAGTAGTAGTAGTAGTAGTAAAATACTGTCAGAGAGGGGGTCCTTCACGTACCGCCCGTAGACCATCAGGTGTTTGTCACGTAATGACCTCAGAACAGCGTCTGACTCACAGACGGCCGTTTGTCCAACTCGGAAATCCAAACGCCGTGGCCGTCGTCGATCCTCGAGAGGCGGTGCAGACACGGGTTTGAGCCAAAATAAGGCGAGGGACGGGTTTACACTTCTGTTTTAGACTCATTTACACAGCGGAAAAAAGTGATTTTGGTCTTTCTTGTCCATTTAACGTCCCCGGAGACACAGAACGGAGCAACACAAGTCTGTTACACAGAACACAACAGGGACAGAACATGTTGCCAATGAACGAGGAACACAGATATCACCAAACGGTACTAAAGTAACAATATTTAGGTATTTTAAGGTGGATTATTTTAACTTTACTACATTTGGAGGCAGGTGTCGGTACTTTCTACTGCACTACGTTTGTGAACAGGACTGAGATCGTTGTGCGTACAGAACCTGCTGGCGTTTTCCACAGCAGTGCGGACAGCTCCAGTGTGTTGTGTGTTCTGATGGAGTGCGTTCTGATGGTGTGTGTTCTGATGGCGTGCGTTCTGATGGCGTGTGTTGTCTGGTGTGTGTTGTGCGTACAGAACCTGCTGGCGTGCTTCCACAGCAGTGCGGACAGCTCCAGCGCAGACGCCTGTGAGGTGAAGGTGGCGGCTCCGTCGCACTCTCCTTCTGCGGAGGCCGAGTACTGGAGGATCAAGGCCATGGCCCAGCAGGTCAGAGTCACACACATGAACCTTTTCCACCGCAGATACCACGTCCCTACGGCTCGAACCTGCGTGAAGTTGGCCCCCCATCAAACGCACACCTACACAAAAACTATGTCAATCGTTTGTGCTTCGTTTGTGCTGCTTTAGTTTTTGAGATATTAACGATTCTTTTATAGGTCAAATTGGGGTCAGCCAGCCCCCCTCAAAAACTAAAGCAGCAGAAACGAAACTTTTTGCAGCACAAAACAGCACAAACGAAGCACAAACTAAGCGATTGACACAGTTTTTGTGTAGGTGTACGTTTGATGTGGGGGCCAGCTTCACGCAGGTACAGCTCGATGTTTTCACAGCTGTTTTACCACATTTAAGATTTTTTAATGACTTTTTTCTGTTTGATGATTACAGTTCACAGCACAGTGGCATATTTTTAATCAAACAAAAGCTAAAGCAAACACTTTAAGACAAAAACTCGTCCACCCAAAGGACAAAACACCGAGCCACAAACAAAGCAATGTGGTCTACAGTGAACCCTCGCTGTATCGCGGTTCACTCTTCGCGGCCTCGCTGTTTCGCGGATTTTTTTTTCCAATTTTTTTTTTTTTTTTTTTTTTTTTTTTTTTATAGTGTAACTTTTTTTTACAGTGTAACATTCTGTCCTGCGCCCTGATTAGCTAAGAGACTAGACCAGGACTAAACCAGGTCTAAAGCAGGTCTAAACCAGGACTAAACCAGGTCTAAACCAGGACTAAACCAGGTCTAGACCAGGGATGGTAGGGACAGAGTCTCTGATGTCCTTCACGAGAGCGCCTGGGTGACAGGAGGTGTGGCCTTTGTTTACTTGCACGAGCCATGGAAGAGACTGAGTGCGAGCCGGACAAATGGAAGAGACTGAGTGCGAGCCGGACCATGGAAGAGACTGAGTGCGAGCCGGACCATGGAAGAGACTGAGTGCGAGCCGGACCATGGAAGAGAGTGCGAGCCGGACAAATGGAAGAGCCAATAATCAACATGGACGGGCCTGGCGCCTGGCCGCGCGGCGTCCGGGGGAGCCGCAGCGGGGGGAGGACACTCGCGCGCACAGAGGAGACAGTGGGTCTTTTCCCCTCACGAACCCGACCCCGTCCTAGAGAACTGTGGAGTATTGGCGACGCATTGATAGCGGTCTGATTTTGGAGCCGGGGTGAAATGCAACCAACTCTTGTGAGCGCAGGTTGGTCTTACCTGGTCTTGTGGTGAGGACTGGTGCTCAGAGGCGTCTGTTAGCGGTTTGGCACTGTTAGCATTGGCTTGAGTCTTGCCCAAAATGATATCCAGGTCGCTTTCCACTCGACTTTCGCACATGGCATGGATATGTGGTACCAAAACAAACACACGTGTCCGCGCGCACGTGTCCGCGTGTCACGTGCCCCCCCCCCCACTATTAATATATTTTAATGAAAATCTACAAAAGTTTGAGTGTTTAAACAAGAGAAAAATGTTAATACCAGTCTCAGAAAGGTGTATAATGTGTCTGGTGAAGCGTTTTCAGCCTTAAAACATGTAGAATAATTGTAAAATATAAAATTGTCCTACTTCGCGGATTTCACTTATTGCGGGCTATTTCTGGAACCTAACCCCCGCGATAAACGAGGGTTCACTGTACTCCATTCAGTGTAGTGAAGACTGCAGTGAGCGCTATATTGGGGAAACCAAGCAGCCACTTCACAAGAGGATGTACCAACACAGGCGGGCGTGCCAGAGTGGACCGTCATCTGCCGTACATCTTCACCTAGAAGCCACGGGCCATTCTTTTGAGGACAGTGAGGTTCAGATCTTAGCCAGGGAAAAGAACTGGTTTGAGAGGGGAGTTAAAGAGGCTATTTTTGTCAAAAAAGAGAATCCTTCTTTGAACAGAAATGGTGGAGTCAGACATAATTTGTCTCCCATCTATAATTCCATTCTTAAACCTAGATCAAACAAACAAAAGATACAATAGGGCTAGCCAGGTCAGGGCCAGAGGTGTGAAAAACACTCGTGTAGGGATGAATAGGTATTCTAATCTAGACGCCAGAGAAACAAAAGACAGAAACCAATAGGTGAGATAAGTTTCGGAAAGTAGTTAGCTAGTTAGCTCCTCCCTGCAGCGAGATATAAGCAGTGTCTTACCAGCACTCTAACCAGAACTGACGAAGCCTCTCGGATGAGCGGCGAAACGTTTTCGACCAAACAAACTTTGTCCAGTTGACAAATTGAATTTCTTCTTTTATCATGGATTCTACCTGGACGACTGAGGGACTCTTCACGCAAACAAAAGCTCAGACAAATAATCGGCCAACAGCCACAGCTTGTGAGGAGTTGTGCCCCTCCCGCTCCAAACAGAAAACCACTGCGACCAAAAAGACGTTCAGAATGTTTTACGCAACAAGAATGTCCCAAATCCTTTTTTTTTCATTGTCTCTCTCCTCTGATCATCTTCGTCTCTCAGGTTTTCATGTTGGACACTCAGTGCTCCCCAAAGACGCCCAATAACAAAGAGGGTTTTGAGCACGCTCAGTCCTGCGTCCTGATCATCGAGGTTCCCGGGGACCAGCAGGCAAACGGGCACACGCACAAGAGGTACTGAGTAGAAGAGTTATTTAAGTAATCAATCAATTTCCCAGACCTGCCAACATGTACGAATTTTGCGTAGCGAGCATGCATTTTGACCACCGTCTATGCTCAGTTTACGTATGATTTGTTGTTCTAAATTACACATACGATTTGTACGCTTGTGCAATTTACGCAAATAAATTGGGCAAATGCGCAACAAATCGTACAAGCGTAGAAGGCGGCCAAAATGCGTGTCCGCGACGCAAAATTGGTACATGTTGGCAGTTCTGATTTCCATTGTGAATCCAGTAATGTAAAAAGACTCAGGGCAGAGTCTGGACTCGCCACAGAAGTGCACATCGCCTCGTGGGTTTTCAGACCCGGCCGGTGTGCGTTGGCTCATAGAAAATAACGGAGGCGTCAAAGCGTCCCTGTGTGCGGTGGCCTTAAATGTCCCTGCTAACCCAGTTTTAACGACATTACAATAACCATTATGAATTTTGGTTAAATAAATAAATGAATATGTATAAAAACCCTCAGATTTGATGATACTTTATCGTCAGGTCATAAATCCAAAAGATTGAGTATGTTTTTTGAGAGTATATGAGAGGATATAACCTTCGACCTATGGCCCACATGTTCTATCCTCTCATAAAAACAACACAGAAGCAATGATCGAATTATAAATGTGAATTCAATCCAAACAGACTAAATGTAACTGTGACCGTGTGTTTGTGTCCTGCTGCTCGAACAGGAAGATAGGGTAAGAGCGTCGTCGAAAGCCTTCCTCTTTATTTATTTATGTATTTATTCATTTATTTCTCATTGTTTTGTGTTCATGTCTAAAGTTGTGTTCGGACTGCAGCGTCAGGGGCCTGGGGCTTACGTGCAAAGTCTGCGGGAACGTGGCTCTAGTCTGGTGGAGCGTTTCAAGTTTCAGAGCTGAAAAATGTAAACTTTTGCCGAAATTTATCACGTGTCAATGAGTTTTAAAGGTCTGTCCTCAAACGCAAAGGCTCGAACTTTGCCCGATTATGACGCCGCGGTCTGAACTCCGCTTTAGATTAAGGTGCAGTCATTATAAAGGAGCAATTTATGACCAAGTGAATATTATCTTAACTTTATTTTGTTTATTCCAGTCTCTTGCATGTTCTTTGAGTCCTGACTTGATCTTTCCTTTTCACTGTACCGTCCTTCAGAAACTCCTAAAGGATTTGTGAGATTACAGTAAGGCTGCATCCCATTCCTCTGTTTTACCCCTTTGTCTTACCCCTACCCCTTGGTTTTGTGCGTTCATGTGAGGGCAAGGGGTGTCCCGATTCTAATTTTGATCAAGGACCAGGGCCACGACCTCGGGCTACATACCCCTCGAAACGAAGTAAACTCTCGACCGGACTTGGAACGAAGGGGTACGACTACAAACTCAGGCAGGTTTTGGGATCAGGACAACGAGGACTAAACCAGGACTAACTATGATTGAACCAGGATTTAACTGGAGAAACTTTGACTAAACCAGAATAAAACCAGAACTAAACCAGGACTAAACCAGAACTAAACCAGAATAAAACCAGGACTAAACCAGGACTAAACCAGGACTAAACCAGAATAAAACCAGGACTAAACCAGGACTAAACCAGAACTAAACCAGGACTAAACCAGAACAAAACCAGGACTAAACCAGGACTAAACCAGGACTAAACCAGAACAAAACCAGGACTAAACCAGGACTAAACCAGGACTAAACCAGGACTAAACCAGGACTAAACCAGGACTAAACCAGAACAAAACCAGGACTAAACCAGGACTAAACCAGGACTAAACCAGGACTAAACCAGAACAAAACCAGGACTAAACCAGGACTAAACCAGGACTAAACCAGGACTAAACCAGGACTAAACCAGAACAAAACCAGGACTAAACCAGGACTAAACCAGAACAAAACCAGGACTAAACCAGAACGAAACCAGAACAAAACCAGGACTAAACCTGGACTAAACCAGGACTAAACTAGGACTAAACCAGGACTAAACCATAACAAAACCAGGACTAAACCAGAACAAAACCAGGACTAAACCAGAATAAAAGCAGGACTAAACCAGGACTAAACCAGGACTAAACCAGGACTAAACCAGGACTAAACCAGGACTAAACCAGGATTAAACCAGAACTAAACCAGAACAAAACCAGGATTAAACCAGGACTAAACCAGGACTAAACCAGGACTAAACCAGAACTAAACCAGGACTAAACCAGAACAAAACCAGGACTAAGCCAGAACAAAACCATAACTAAACCAGGACTACACCAGGACTAAACCAGGACTAAACCAGGACTAAACCAGAACTAAACCAGGACTAAACCAGAACAAAACCAGGACTAAGCCAGAACAAAACCATAACTAAACCAGGACTACACCAGGACTAAACCAGGACTAAACCAGGACTAAACCAGGACTAAACCAGAACAAAACCAGGACTAAGCCAGGACTAAACCAGGACTAAACCAGGACTAAACCAGAACTAAATCAAGACTTTTGGGATCAGGATGGCAGCGTCACATGGACCAGCCGAGGAGTCTCATAAATGTATTTTCAGCAGGTTTAATTATCGATTAACAGTTTAGCAGGTTTACGATTATGACGTACTGTTGTCGCGGTTTTAATTGTAGTGATGTCTGTTTAGCCGACGTTATCGTTTTCATCGAACTTTCATCTATAAACAAGCTGTGTGAAGTCGTCCTCAGTCGTCCAGGTAGAATCCACGGTAAAGGGAGAAATTCAATTTGTCAACTGGACAAAGTTTATTTGGTCGAAGACGTTTCGCAGCTCATCCTGATGAAGTAGCTTGGATGAGCTGAGACCAAATAAACTTTGTCCAGTTGACAAATTGAATTTCTCCCTTTACCTACAAACAAGCTAGTTTTTTGTCAAGCTGAAGTACCCAATAATCCTTGACATTTGTTTACATTTGTTTGCGTCAGTCGTTGTCGCCTCTGTAGACGTAGCAGCTCAGGTAGAGGCGAGGGACGATGACGCAAACGGTAATCGAGTGGTGTCCCATTTCTTAGGGGGAACATTCGTACCCTGAGCTCTCTCAGCTCGGTATCGAGGGGCAAGACAAAGATGTAGATAAAGGGGAAGGGGTAAGACAGAGTAATGGGACGCAGCCTAAATCTTCAGAAATAGTGTTTTTACATAAACATAAAGCTAGTGCGATTTGGCCTGGAAACAATTTCAAATGTAAAATGCATTTTCTCTGTAGCCCAGACGCATTTCCAGAAAACATTTTGAGAAACAAACGCAAGTAGCGTTTTGATTCAGTGTCACTTTCGTCCTCAAACAGCTGCTTTTATAATATTGGTATAAAAGAACGGTTTATTTCCTCTGATCTTTGTGTTGGAATCCTGAAGAGAAGAACATTTTTACAGTAGAATGTGTGAAGAATCCCTCAGTCGTCCAGGTAGAATCCACCGTAAAAGGAGAAATTCAATTTGTCAACTGGATAAAAGCTTATTTGTTCGAAGACGTTTCGCAGCTCATCCAAGCTTCTTCGTCAGTTGCGTCTTCGACCAAATAAACTTTGTCCAGTTGACAAATTGAATTTACAGTAGAATGTTGTTCTTTGTTTCCCGGCCGAGCTGCATGGTGCATGGCTTAGAGTGCGTCTCAGTAGGACTTCTGCTTCTGGATTTACTAACTACATTTTAAAGTTAATTCAACCAGGAGAGACGTAAACACAAACCCTTAAAAGTAAAGATGACAGAAAGGTGATGAACTTATGAGAGGAACCATCTCCTTACAGCTGCTTTTGTGGCACTGCCTTTCCAAATAAAGCTGGAGATTTACTTTGGTAGCTATAATTTAATAATAAATAATTGGTTTGTTATTGTAAATCTATGGAGCTCAACGTGAACCGCTCAGTCTGTTTTGGAATCTGTTTCTGAAACATGTATTAAACCAAACAGAAAACCAACACCAAAGTGCTTGTAGAGGTGCAAATACAAGGAACAGCAATTTAAAAGTGAAATAATGCATAGCGCACTCAGATGTCCAAAAGCTTTTTTAAATTTTTCAATAACGTTTCGGCAAAAGGCCTTTGCTTTGGACCACAGTAGACAAAATGGCTGCCAGCCCAGGTGCTCAATGTGGACTTTGACCGAAGAAGCCTTTTGTGATATGGTCAAACTATTCTTATAATTTATGAGAAGGTTTTTATGTAAATATCTAACCGTTTTTTTTCTTATTGTAGAGCGGTTATCTCACTTTGTTGTTGCTCTTGGGCTGGCACCCTTTGTTTCCTTGTGGTCCAAACCAAGAAAAATTATCTGACGAAGGCTTTTTGCCAAAACGTAATTTAAAAATAATTAATTAAAAAAAGCTTTTGGACATCGGCCATCTGAGTGTGCTATGCATCTGAAACATGAATTAGCATCATGGACATTGGTTATTATGGACATTCACTAGGAAGGACTACGCCTCGACAAGGAAATACGATAAAGATATTTATTGGTGATTGACGGTGGGTCGATGTGATGGCTGAGGGGAGACTTGGGGTGACTGCTTCGTCTCCAGTCCAAAATGGTCGCCCAGCTGATTCGGAACCCCCCTCCTTAAAGATGATGTCTTCAGGCTGAAGGATGGACGAGAGACTTGGGGTTAGGGTCGGTATAGCTGACATGGACGGTGTTGTCGGGACTCGCTGTATAAATAGACTTCTGGGTAATTGAAGACGTGGTCGAGATGAGCTGTGGTCCAGCTCCTGAATCTAAGTTAATCATATTAACTCCACTTATGGACATTAGTTATGAAATAGCTTGTTAGCAGGGGTGTTGAACTAGGGAGGTAAAGGTTCCTGTTTACCAAGGGGCCCCTCACGAAGTCTTCTAACATGCATTTTTCATTAGACAACATCTAGTGTGGGCCCACCAAGATGATTTGAACCTAGGGCGTAGAATTTGATGCTACTGTTGGCTCTCAAAAAGGAGACTTTTGCTGAAGTTTAACATACAGGTACTTTAAAGATCCCATGACATGGTACTTCTTGATGCTTTTATATGGCGCCTTAATGGTTCCCTAATACTGTAAATGAATCCTGCTCCAAAATCAACACTCACAATCAAGACACATGTACAGAGTCAGAATATCTCTCTCTCTGAACAACTCATTCTGGGCCTTGTTGCTTGAATGCAAATGAGAAGGACAGAGATAGGTTAGAGGAGCGGGTGGGGAGGGCCAAATGCGCAGCTGGTTCCTTGTTTTAGCGGTCCGATGTGCGCTGTCTCCCACTTTTTTAAGCGCGTTTTAAGCGCGGAGGAAGAAAGGAGAGGAGTTTCAATGAAAAAAACACATTTTCACAGAAAATAAAATTAAACCACTGCTGTTCAAAGGTCCAGAGGCTCAGATAAAGGACTTCCGAGCCTAGAAACACTCGGACGTGCCTCCAGGCAAATAAAAAAACGCATTTCGCATTGCGTAGCTCATTCGCGGTCCAAACTCTCTGGGCGCGATTTACAGAGACGGTGGGTAGACATCCAGATGGGGGGTGGAGCTGCATTTTTTGATGTGACGTCACATAGTTGCCTTGTTCAGAATCGCCCGTTTGAGCTGTGTTTTTTTCTAACGCAGAAAAGGATCGCAAATGCTCAGTTTAGACATTTCGCAACTTTTAGCCATGGGGGGGGGGGGGGGCTAAATAGGATAGGGGAGCTCATATTAACGTTCAAAAACCTCAGAAAGTGAAAATTTCATGTCATGGGACCTTTAAACTGATTCAAGCTCAAATACATCTGATTACATCAGTTCACATAACACTGTCTGTACCGTCTCACACCGAACTCAGGGAAGATCAGTCACCTATATAGACCAGGCGAGTGACACTGGTAACAAGGTTATCCTCCGTACATGGATACACAGTTACTGAAGTAAACAGTCACTAAATTTAACTGCCGATAGAATTGGCGCCTTCTTGGAGCCCCATAGATGATGGATGGAAACAACTGGTGTTGTGTACAGTTTTGTAGGTTGCACAACATACAGGAAAACTAGATGAAAGATCACACAGTGAACAAGCAGTAAACAAGGTCACACAATATAGCTGGTTAATTCCACACTACACTCGTGCTGGTTAGCCTCTGTCATGCCTTTAAACTCTTGGAAAAGTCTATGGGAAAAAAATTAATGGGGATTTTATATCTAGAACCAGAGACTTTGAATTGGGCCGGACTGTTGAGCTCCTCCAGAACTCACTGTACGCCGATGAAGATCTTGAGCTGAAAAAGATTGCCCAGATTCTAGCGCGAAGAGGCTGATGGATCTGCAGCTGTGGTGGAGATGACTGTAGGACTTTCTAGAGACGAGTGTGTTTAAATGAATATCTACAGAGATGATTAGTTGACGTTAAAAGTTATGATTAAATCTGGTTTTCCTGGTTGAATAAAGCTTCAGGTTCATTTAAAGATCCCACATTACACACAGTTCACTCTTGTGAGCTGTCCGTCATGTTCTAATGATGTTCCTCCTCAAAAACAGACCTGGAGTTGTGTTTTGTTTCAGTCACACATGTTTGAGTAACACTTTATTATTAGTCTGTCTGCATCTTCAAAGCTCAAAACGCTCTGTTCCACCTTGTGAGGTCATGTAGTGGTTTTCATGTAAACAGCTCCTTTTACCTTTCGCTCAGGAGAGGTTTGCTCTTCCAGACCTGAAATGATCCAAATGATTCTAGTGAAGGTGTGTGGAGTTTAACCACATGACGTCACAAGGTGGAACAGAGTGTTTTCAGTTTGAGAGAAGAACTCACTCACTGCGTGGACATGGTAGAATCGGATTGGATTTCTCCTAATCCGATCCCGTCACTCGGATGGTGGTCTGTCCATTAATCCAAGTGCACATGACGCTCGTGTAATCGGATAAGGGTCAGCGACCTGGCCGGCTCCGCTACGCTATGTGGCGCTGTAGTCCAACTACTTCCGGGTGATGGCTACTCAATAAAAACACAACAAACTATGTGGCGGTATACAAAGATGGTGCTCGAGGAGTTTGACGGAGCAGCATTGGTGTACGTGTTGTGCGTTCTTTCTTCGCAGCCATGATTTCGTCTGACTTTTCCGGCAACAATCGCTACTTATGTTAAGTTCATATGTCTAGCATTCTACAGGATATATATTTGGCAACAGATGATGATGACCAATAAGCGTTATAGCTGTATTTTAAGTATTCTCCGAGTTATTTGACATCAAAATTGGTCTCGGGTGCAGAAATGTCATTTTTCAACAACTTTTTTCCAAATTTAAATTTAGGTTTATTCAGCTGCTCCATTTTCCAAACGTTTTAGATTAAGGGTAATAAATATATAGAGAGTTGTCATGATGATCAACTAGTAAGGTTAGTGTACCGTCTGTAGTTATTGAGTTATTTGGCATCAAAGTTGGTCCCAAATGCTGAAATGTCAGTTTTTCGTAAGCTTTTTTGCATTTTAAAGTTGCATTTATTCTGCAGCTGTTCATTTCACATATCTTTAATTTAGGATACTGCATATTTGTGAACTTTTAATCACAATTAACAAACATGAGTACTCTATTTACATTACTTTTTTAGTTATTATTCCTCAAAGTTGGTTGCGAATGCTAAAATGTCCATTTTTAAGCACCTTTTGTCAGCTTTAACATCATGGGTCTCAATAACTGCAGGGAAGAGCAGCATTGGTGTACGTGTTGTGCATTCTTTCTTCGCAGCCATGATTTCGTCTGACTTTTCCGGCAACAGTCGCTACTTATGACGGCGTTGGCGCCTCCTGCCACTTACGGGTGAAATCCCTGTCGAAAATTCCCGCTCATGCGCAGTACGCCGATCCGATATCGTGCACAAGGCGGCACCAAGTGGATTACTATCGGCCTAAGTCAGGGGTTCCAATCGGATTCAGGAAACCAATCCCTATACGATCCTTAGCCTGTGCACATGAATTCGATACGATCCCAATCCGTTTGCAGTCGGATTACACTCGTCCATGTCCACGCAGTGACTGTTTTAAACATGCGCGAATGAAACAAAACACAACTCCAGGTCTGTTTACATAAAGCCTGAGCATCTGTGGTGGCCCTGCAGGGACACGCAGCACAGACACGCAGCACAGAAAGCACAACCCTAATGTGTATGTATGTGTGTAAATGGACTTGTCCGTCTGGTCCAGGATCCCCTTCAGGAACATCGTGGTGTCGCTCCTGTCACATCAGGTGCTCCTGCAGAACCTGTCGGACATCCTCCTGCAGGAGTTTGTGAAGCAGCCCGAGGGTCAGGAGCGCGTCACCCCCGTGACGTCTGACCCCAGCCGCCCCCCCGCCGGCTTCCTGCGCTACATCTCCATCACCAACCTCAACATCATCCTGGACCTGCTCCTCGACTCCTACAGGTGACCGCACCGAGCACTTTTTACCACACATTTTCATGATTTTATTATGTTTTAAGGGCCCATGTTACACTATTTTCTGATATACTGTATGTTATAATGTTTCTTCATCACAAACAGACCTGGAGTTGTGTTTTGTTTCACACGCACATGTTTAACACCTCCCAAAGGACAAAACACCGAGCCACAAACAAAGCAATGTGGTCTACTCCATTCAGTGTAGTGAAGACTGCAGTGAGCGCTACATTGGAGAAACAAAACAGCCACTTCACAAGAGGATGTACCAACACAGACGAGAGAGCCAGAGTGGACCGTCATCTGCCGTACATCTCCACCTAAAAGGACCTCAGTCTGCCGTAGATCTCCACCTAAAAGGACCTCAGTCTGCCGTACATCTCCACCTAAAAGGACCTCAGTCTGCCGTACATCTCCACCTAAAAGGACCTCAGTCTGCCGTAGATCTCCACCTAAAAGGACCTCAGTCTGCCGTACACCTCCGCCTAAAAGCCACGGGCCACTCCTTTTAGGACAGTGAGGTCCAGATCTTGGCCAGAGAAAAGAACTGGTTTGAGAGGAGGAGTTAAAGAGGCTATTTTTGTCAAGAAAGAAAATCCTTCCTTGAACAGAAATGAAGGTCTCAGACATGATTTAATTAATTAATTAATTAATTAATTAATTAATTGCATTTATATAGCGCCTTTCATGACACCCAAAGCGCTTTACAGTTCATTGTTCATTCACTCCACACTTGGTGGTGGTAATTTGTCTCCATCTATAACTCTATCCTCAAACCTAAATCAAAACAAAGAAAACAGTAGTGCAGCAGGTCAGGTCCAGAGGTGTGAAAACACCATTATGGTCCTGAATGGTTCTGCTAACAAGACCCACACTCCACTCCCACTGCAGATCTAACAGGCCCACCTAACTAACACCAACTGGAAACAAGTAGGTGTGGCAGTCTCAGAGTCATTTCATTGTAGTTGGCGCCCCCTACAG
Organism: Paratrypauchen microcephalus; assembly: GCA_036785185.1. NCBI lineage: Eukaryota > Metazoa > Chordata > Actinopteri > Gobiiformes > Gobiidae > Paratrypauchen > Paratrypauchen microcephalus. Next base: position 48,431 of record JAVJIX010000226.1, read on the forward strand.
GCAGATATAGGCAGTGTCCACCAACGTCTGACCAGAACTGAAGAAGCAGCTTGGATGAGCTGAGAAACGGATTCGACCAAATAAACTTTTGTCCAGTTGAAAAATTGAATTTCTCCTTTTGCCGTGAATTCTGACTGAGGGATTCTACACACACGTTTAACACCCTGCAGATTTTGATTCTTCTCTCAAACAGGAAACACGTGGTAATACTGGATGTGCCCCTCTGTGTTTTTAAACTCCATCATACACTTTCACTAGAATCATTTGGATGGCACGATCAAAGAGCCAATCAGAAGCGAGGTTGTTGAAAGGCAGTGCAGGCACCAGGTTTGAGTGACACTGGAGGAGCGACGAAATGCCTTCACTCTAAGGGGCCGTTTAGACGAGGACGATTGCGACTGAAAACGACAAAATATTCTATCGGAAGTGTCTTTCGTTTACACGGCGGCGGCGCCGTCGGGCTCTGAAACCACAAAAATCTGAAGACTCCTTCCAGAGTGTGGAGTTCTGAAGACGGCCCGGGTCATGTCTCCGTCTAAACGGCAAGAAGCGCAAAACATGTTCACGTCGCATACACATGACGTCACACTGGATGCGCCAAGCCGGTCAAAACAATAACAAACATGTCTGACTACCTTGATACCACGGATGTTCAAGCTGCGCTAGCAGCTCTAGTCAACATACACGAGTCATTTCAACAATTGTATAAAATGTATACGGAGACCACAGGTGAACAGAGATGGGTAAAATAAACTATTAGAAAATGACAATTTTGCACGTGCTCGCCGACATGCCGCTGCTCTATCACAGTGCCACCTAGCGGCCTGGCATGCATATTCAATCGAATTCGCCCACTTTTGCATCTTCGTATAAACAAACATTTCCTGCTGAGAACGCTCGTCTAAACGTGGATAAAAAATTGAAGACGAGACGCCACTGTTGCATCTTCTGTTTTGATCGTCGCCGTATAAACGTAGCCTAAAACTTTTGTCCAGTGACAGAAGTGCATTTTTCTTTTGCTGTGGCTCTGACCTGGATGACTGAGGGATGACAAGACCCAAAAAAACACAATTAACTTATTGCAAATTTGATCAAAATGTTTTCAGAAAGGGATCGGAAGAAAGGGCAGAAACTGTGGATCGAGGTTATTAGCATTTAATGTTGAATTAGGAAGCAGAATACAAACGTAATGATGGCATCAGACATCTTTCTGTTGTCTCATCGTTCAGATCACACGGACATCTTGTCTCCTTGGCCCCACCACTCAGAACTGACCACTGTGGCCACCTATATATAGTGGTAGCTATACAATGTCTAAATTTACTGCCCATAGTCCCCATCCTTGTAAGGAGACCTGTAGAGTAGCTTCCATGCATTAACCAATGACAGACGAGTTAGCCAATTGTTGACGTCAGCCAATAACAAGAGAGTTTACCAATAGTTTGATGGATTGAGAACAGGTGGATATCCCATTACACCCTCAACTTATAGAAGGGTCTTTAAGTTACACAAACACTTGAAATAAAAGGAGAAAAACAAGTGAATCCAATTACACCCAGACAGCTAAGACCCATTTTAAAATGTAAACACACTTTTCAGTACTTAAATTCAGAGAATATAAGAATGCATATCTTTATATGAAATTACACATACAAATCAAAGAATGAAAACCCACATTATGTACTTGTTTTTTTATCCTGCAATTAACTTCTGAATCAATCAATCAATCAAACATTATTTAAAAGGCGCTTTTCATACAAAATTGTAGCACAAACCGCTTTGAACAGCTTTGTATGAGTAAGTCCAAAGATTATGAGATATTCTAAGCATCTCTCAACAATTAAATAGTCATACATCTAATATAAGGCCCAACCGGGTCATGGAACCCATATCTGATCGAGCCAAATTTCCTGGATCTGCATCGGTCCCAAGTACTGGGCTAATTTTAAGAACTGACTTGTTGAAAACCATTCAATTCCATCTCAATTTAATTTATTATTATTAACTATGTCTGGATCTCTTGTCTGTGCTTCTGTCAGGACTGCCCGGGACTTTGACACCCGCCCGGGGCTGAAGTACCTCCTGATGAAGGTGTCTGGGGTGTGTGGAGCTGCCAACCTGTACCGTCAGTCTGCCATGAGCTTCAACCTGTACCTGCAGGCTCTGCTGGGGGCCATCCTGAGCCAGGCCGACTGCATCAGCGCCCAACAGGTAACGCCAAGGACTGGGGGTTTAACTAGTGCAGTGCTTCTCAATTATTTTCTGTGGCGCCCCCCCCCCCTAGGAAGAAGAAAGATTTTCGTGCCCCCCCCCCCCCTCCCACCTACCTTATACGACGCTAACAGTGCTTGCTGGTTTAATGAAGTGGCTTTCACGAAGCGGGATGATTGTTGGCGATATTCGGCACGTTTACGCTGAAAAAACTCCTGCGGCTTATCAGCGTGACTAGGGTGTAATGTCTTTAAATGACGCATTAATTTATTTGGCTTCATACTGTCCGCTGCTAACGTTTTTAGACATAGTAGACAAGCTGGTCTTTCCTCGTCTCCCACCGTAGTCACAGTGAAGCCGAACGCTAAATGGGCTTCGTCGTATTTCCTCAACTTAGCTTTCGGATGACTTTCTTTTGCATTAACTCCGTCTCTCTCCCCATTTCTCTTCATCCCTGTTAGAAATTTGTCCATTTTTCTTGAGGGGTTGTTCACTACAATTCATTTGCTCAAAGCTAAAGACCCGTACACCCGCTCTCAATGAGAGCGCCACTGCCAACTACTGTTGTTGATGTGCAATTACACTTAGTTCTTGTACAGTACAGCAAAAAAACATGTTTCCCAGGGTCACACGCCTCCCACTATTTGAGAAGCACTGAACTAGTGTAAGATAATACTGCCTTCAAGATCCCACGACATGGTACTTCTTGATGCTTTTGTATGGCGCCTTAGTGCTTCCCTAACACAGTCATACCTCACCTTACGAAACACCCAACTAATGAATAATCCAAGTTACAAAACGCCTTTACGTAAAATTTTCGTCTCTGAATACGAAAGAAAATTCAAGTTGCGAAACGCGAAATCTCAAAAATTCAAATAATGCGCGCTCGGCTTCGCAGCCGCCCGAATCCCCCGAAACGTAAATACACTTGTAAATACACTCTCCAACACCCCGCTGGCCTCCCATTGGCTAGGAACGAATCAGGACTTCTACATTGCGACTCTACGAAAAAATCACGTTACGAAAACCACTTCTGGAACGAATTAACTTCGTAAGGTGAGGTATGACTGTAACTGTAAATGAATCCTTCTCCAAAATCAAGCCTCAGTGCATGAGAGAGCCTCATGAAGACAGTTCTATTCATAAATATGTCTCTGAAACGCTTTATTCTGGGCGTTGTTGCTTGAATGCAAATGAGGAGGAGAGAGACAGGCCAGTGCAGCGGGTGGGGATGTGGCCAAATACGTGCGCTGTCACCCACTTCCGTGTGTGTAAGCGTGGAGGAAGATACGAGAAGCGTTGCATAAAAAAAAACACATTTCCACAGAAAATAAAATTAAACCACTGCTGTTTCAGAGGTTCGGAGGCTCGGATAAAGGAAACACTCTCACGTGTTTCCAGGCAAATAAAAAAACGCATCTCGCATTTCGTAGCTCGTTTGTGGTCCAAACTCTCTGGGCGTGATTTCCAGAGACGGTGGGTAGACATCCAGACGGGGGTGGAAATTCATTTGTATTTTCCACGAGTGTGACGTCGGGGGGGTGGGGGGCTCACATTAACGTTCAAAAACCTCAGAAAGTGAAAATTTCATGCCATGAGACCTTTCAGTAAACCTGTTGTGTGAATATGGAAAAACAAATTACTCAATATGGATCTAACTGACCATTCCTGATGTTCTGTATCAAATTACATTTTGGTTTCCAGGTGAAGAAGATCCTGTATGAGGAAGAGGAGGGCAGCTCTGACTCCTCCCACCCAAACTCCGCCTCCTCTGAGGACGAGGACATCTTTGAGGAGACGGCTCAGGTGACCATTAAAAACAAACTGATACAAGGTCATAACCCAATACGGAACTAGGACCGACAATGAGTCATGTTTAGAGATTGTTTTGTTGCTCATCGTACTGGTTGTGTTAAGATATCTGTAGCCACATGTGCCCTGGGGCAGACTGACCGAAGCGAGACTGCCATTCTGCACCATCGGCCCCTCTGACCACCACCAACACTCACTCCGTCAAACACCACAATCATTTAGGGCTGGGCGGTATACCGCTTCATACTGAATACTGGTGTTTTTTTTTGTTTTTTTTTAATGATATGGATTTTTCATATATCCCAATCCCGATGAGTGTGTGCGTACAAAACGTGGGGAACACAGAGCGGCAGAATGTGGCGCCGCGGGACATTGTTTGAGAGGGGGACTGTTTTGGCGTGAGAGCGGTGGAAGCTCAGTGTGTGTCGAGCGGTGAACAACATGGACGGAGAAAATGTCACAGACACAGAGGAACTTATACCCAACACAGTCCTGGTTTAGTCCTAGTTTAGTCCTAATTTAGTCCTGGTAGAGTCCTGGTTTAATCCCAGTTTATTCTTGGATTAGTCCTGGTTTAATCCCGGTTTAGACCTGGTATAGTCCTGGTTTAGTCTTGTTTAGTCTTGGTTTTAATCCTGGTTTAATCCCAGTTTAGTCTTGGTTTAGTCCTGGTTTACTCTTGGTTTAGTCCCGGTTTAGACCAAGTTTAGTCCCAGTTTAGTATTAGTATAGTCCTGGTTTAGTCCTGGTTTAGTCTTAGTTTAGTCCTAGTATAGTCCTGGTTTAGTCTTTGTTTTAATCCTGTTTTAATCCTGGTTTAATCCCAGTTTAGTCTTGGTTTAGTCCTGGTTTAGTCTTAGTTTAGTATTAGTTTAGTCCTAGTATAGTCCTGGTTTAGTCTTAGTTTAGTCCTAGTATAGTCCTGGTTTAGTCTTGGTTTTAATCCTGGTTTAATCCCAGTTTAGTTTTGGTTTAGTCCTGGTTTAGTCTTAGTTTAGTCCTAGTATAGTCCTGGTTTAGTTCTGGTTTAGTCTTAGTTTAGTCCTAGTATAGTCCTGGTTTAGTCTTGGTTTTAATCCTGTTTTAATCCTGGTTTAATCCCAGTTTAGTCTTGGTTTAATCCTGGTTTAGTCTAAATTTAGTCTTAGTTTAGTCCTAGTATAGTCCTGGTTTAGTCTTAGTTTAGTCCTAGTATAGTCCTGGTTTAGTCTTGGTTTTAATCCTAGTTTAATCCCAGTTTAGTTTTGGTTTAGTCCCAGTTTAGTCTCGGTTTAGTCCCAGTTTAGTCCTGGTTTAATCCCAGTTTAGTCCCAATTTAGTTCTGGTATAGTCTTGGTTTACTCTTGGTTTAGTCCCAGTTTAGACCCGGTTTAGTCCTGGCTTAATCCCAGTTTAGTCCTGGTTTAGTCCTGGTATAGTCCTAGTTTAGTCCTGGTTTAGAAAAAGAAAAGATGAGCCGTGTCAGTCGTGTGGAAGAACTTCGGCTTTAAAAAATCTGACGCCGATCAAACAACCGTATTCTGTAAACGTCGTCGGGCTAAAGTCGTAGCCGCAGGAGGCGACACGAGCGATCTGCTTCACCACCTCCGTCACAAACACGTCCTGGAATATGAAGAACGCACGAAACTAAGATCTGCATCCTCTTCCACGTCTGCAGGGAACGTTCAAGTCGGCGCCGCGACACAAAACGCAGCTCGGACGTCACTCAAAGACGCGTTTGCTGAGGGGACCGCCTACGACAAGAAAAGCAAACGGTGTAACGGTATTACTCACGCTGTTACTGTCCATTTCGCCAAAGACATGGAACCACTTAGTACATGAACAAAAAAATACTGTCAAATACCGTGACACCGATATAATAAATACCGTGATATAAATTTTTGGTCATACCACCCAAATCTAGGATGAAGTGTGTCCGAGTGCCTTGGTTGGAGCTGGTTGGGTTGAGGACAATATGAAAACTGTACTTATTGTATCATGAGTTATGGACATATGGACATTTTTGCTACATAATATGACCTCTGCTTCTATAATGTTATTGATTTATCGTATGTTAATGTCTGTCAGATGGACGTATTGTGATTTGCTGAGATGGGACTAATGATAAATGATAGTCCTTCTAAACTGCACAGACTCCACATTTGTTCTCCTGTGCTGTCCAGGTGAGTCCCCCTCGTGGGCGGGACAAGCGTGCCCCCTGGCGTGCCCCGGTGCCCTCCCTGAGCGTGCAGCCGGTGGGCGGGGCTGACTGGGCGTGGCTGGTGAAGCGTCTGTACAAACTGTGCATGGACCTGTGCGGCAGCTACATCCAGATGCACCGGGACCTGGACTCTGCCCTGGAGGAGCGCGCCGGGCTGGGGGCAGAGCACCTCTTCTACCTGCCAATGTACCACTCCGAGACCTCCACGCCCACCTCCGTCGGGGGGTACTCTGCCCGCGGCACTCCCTCTGAGGACTACGGGTACAGAGGGCATAATACAGACACCAGCACCGCCTCGCCCGGAGACACGCCCACGCCCAGCCCCGGGTTCAGGTCAGCCGTCTGTAGTTCTATCAGTACTGATTTATAGAACTCAGTGACGTGTGGTGAGGGTCGTGTCTGAGGCTCTGACGTCGTCACAATCAGATTTACAAATCTGTAAACCAGGACCAGCTTCTCTCCCTGTAAGTGACTGGAGCTCCGAATATTTCTGATGTGAAGCTGAAAATTATTATTATTGTTCAGTGCATTTTCCAGAGCACAGAGTAGCGTCATAAATTAAAATAACGAATTTTTCAGGTCACAATATCCAACTGAGTCCAGACATCGTCACAGCAGGTCGAGCAAAGAAGGAAAAGCAGAAAAGATGATTTCTTCCCGCGCTGTTTGAAAAGAGCGAGTCTTTCGTCCCGTAGTCTGGAGCAAACCCTTTAGCTCCGGCGTTGGTCTTCCTTTAATTCTAACCTCCTGCTTCGACCCAAAGTCCAGTTTAGAAAACTGCTCGAGCTTTAATATGAAATCTTCCTCCATTTAAAAAGTCGGGCCAGACAAGAAGAAAAAAGTGGATTATTAAACTTGACTTAATTCTAAATTGTATCTTGTGTCACTTATTCTAATCTGCTGCTCCAGGAGTTGCAGAAGAATCCCTGGGCTCACAAGTGCCTCTACCATGAGGCCAGGGAACTACGAGCCTCACCCGGCGCCTTTTCGCCGCCGCTTTAACCCGGCGCCTTTTCGCTGCCGCTTTAACCCGACGCCTTTTTGCCGCCGCTTTAACCCAGCGCCTTTTCACCGCCGCTTTAACCCGGCGCCTTTTCACCGCCGCTTTAACCCGACGCTTTTCACCGCCGCTTTAACCCGGTGCCTTTTCGCCGCCGCTTTAACCCGGCGCCTTTTCGCCGCCGCTTTAACCCGGCGCCTTTTCACCGCCGCTTTAGTGTTGTAGTGTTTAGAATCTGTCACTGCTGAGCTACAGCACAGTCAGTCCATGTTCATAGTTCACAGTTTGCTTTATTGTCGAAAAACCATATGTACAAGACACATAGAAGATCGAAATTTCATTCCCCCCTGGCCAAGCAGGACAGTGATAGAGACGACCAGGGGAGGGAGATGACAGAAATGAAAAGTGCAGTACTATTATTCACAACATGTTATGACAGAGAAACAATTGGACAGGTAACATACAGTGTTTTTTTCTTTGGCAACAAAAGAAAGAGTAGGGCAAGGGAGCAGGTCAGAAATCAATTAACTTGATTGAAAACTGAAGTAGAGGCAGACATTCCTAAAAATAGACAGGGCAACGTGTTTACATAAATACATGTGAGGCACCAACTTGTCCAAACACCACTATTTGAACGGGAAAAGTGAAAATTCAGCAATTTTGAATAAAAAAGACTGAAAATGGCAAAGTTTAATAGAAAATAACTTTATAGTACAACTCATTGGATAAATATAAACATTTATTTTTTTCATTTTACTCTTTTTTTTTTCTCTGTGATGACTCCCCTGACCGCACGTCACTGAGAGAGCTTTAGTTATGTTTGAAACCTTCAGTGATTTTAGCCTTGACGACCTGTGTGTGTGTGTGTGTGTGTGTGTGTGTGTGTGTGTGTGTGTGTGTGTGTGTGTGTGTGTGTGTGTGTGTGTGTGTGTGTGTGTGTGTGTGTGTGTGTGTGTGTGTGTGTGTGTGTGTGTGTGTGTGTGCGCAGCAGTGGCAGCCTGCCCCACCACTTCCGCACAGGCAGTGACAGCCGTGACCCCGGTCTGACCTCGGGGCCCGGTCTGACCTCGGGGCCCGGCCGGAGGAAGGACTGGTGGGAGAGCGCGGGAAACAAACTGTACTCCATGGCAACGGACCGCACCCTGAGCAAACTGATGCTGGAGTACAAGAGGCGGAAGCAGCAGCAGCAGACGCCCCAGCAGACCCACCTCAACCTCTTCATGAAGGAGCAGAGCCGGAGCACGGAGAAGAGGGGCCCCGTGGAGCCCCAGAGGCCGCCGCAGAGACCGCAGAACCTCCTGGACCAGCAGGGGCCCGCCCTGAGGCACTCTGTGAGCGCGGGGCCCGAGGTGCTGCGGCAGGACAAGAGGCCCCGCTCCGGCTCCACTGTGAGCTCTCACGCCATCTCCCTGAGGGACGCCGAGGCGCAGATCCAGGTACGAGCGTGAGACTGTGCACAGGGTTAGAGCTGTAACTCTTCCTTTTTTTAAAGGGCTTCACAATTAACAACAATAATCAGAAGTGACTGGGATGACATTATACTACTTTACTAAGAACACATCATGTCATCAAGCCCCAGAGTTTATTACAAACTGGTTTTGGTTTTAAGATCTGACAACCCAAAGTGAAGGGCTCATTCTGACAAAACATTTTACTGCGTGAAGAGTCCCTCAGTCGTCCAGGTAGAATCCATGATAAAAGGAGAAATTCAATTTGTCAACTGGAAAAAGTTTGTTTGGTTGAAAACGTTTCGCCGCTCATCCGAGAGGCTTTGTCAGCTCTGGTTCTAGTGCTGGTTAGACCCTGTTTATATCTAGCTGCAGGGAGGAGCTCACTACACTGAAATAGCTCTGAAACTATCTCAACTAATCTGTCTCTTTTGTTTTACGAATTCCTCTGGCGTCTAGTATTAGCATATCCATTCAGCCCTAGGAGGCGCTCACTACACTGAAATAGCTCTGAAACTATCTCAACTACAAAGAGACAGATTAGTTGAGATAGTTTCAGAGCTATTTCAGTGTAGGGAGCTCCTCCCTGCAGCTAGATATAAACAGGGTCTAACCAGCACTAGAACCAGAGCTGACAAAGCCTCTCGGATGAGCGGCGAAACATTTTCAACCAAACAAACTTTGTCCAGTTGACAAATTGAATTTCTCCTTTTATCACAAAACATTTTACTGTTTTGAAAATGCTGTTGAGTCCCTGCCTCAGGTGGAGGAGTTCAAGTATCTCGGGGTCTTGCTCTCGAGTGAGGGGAGGATGGAGCGTAAGATCGACAGGCTGATCGGTGCAGCGTCGGCAGTGATGCGGTCGCTGTACCGGACCGTTGTGGTGAAGAGGGAGCTGAGCCGAAAGGCAAAGCTCTCGATTTACCGTCGATCTATGTTCCTCCCCTCACCTATGGTCGTGAGCTCTGGGTAATGACCAAAAGGACGAGATCGCCGATACAAGCGGCCGAAATTAGTTTCCTCCACAGAGCGGCTGGACGCTCCCTTAGAGATAGAGTGAGGAGTAGACCTGGTTCAGTCCAGGTTTAGTCCCAATTTAGACCTGGTTTAGTCCCAGTTTAGACCTGGTTTAGTCCCAGTTTAGACCTGGTTTAGTCCCAGTTTAGACCTGGTTTAGTCCCAGTTTAGACCTGGTTTAGTCCCAGTTTATACCTGGTTTAGTCCTGGTTTAGACCTTGTCTAGTCCTGGTTCAGTCCTGGTTTAGTCCCAGTTTAGACCTGGTTTAGTCCCAGTTTAGACCTGGTCTGGTCGGAATAGAGCTGAGGTGGCTCGGGCGTCTGTTCTGGAAGCCTCTTGGACTCCTCCCTCGGGAGGTGTTCCGGGGATGTCCCACCGGGAGGAGGCCCCGGGGAAGACCCAGGACACACTGAACGCCTTGGGGTCCCCCCGGAGGAGCTGGAGGAAGTGTCTGGGGTGAAGGAAGTCTGGGAGTCCCTGCTTAGACCTGGCCCCAGATAAGAGGAAGAAAATGGATGGATGGAAAATCGTGTATTTGCTGAAAACCTCATATTAAAATATGTAATTATTTTCCCCTCCTTTTGCTCTCCACACTAAGTCTCGTCCCCTTCAGAGCACTAGCACTAATGAAACCACTGCACATCGCATCAGGTTTGTGGAGTTGTAGTGTAAGTTCTGTATCATGCTTTTGTGCTTTTATGAAAATCGGACACGCGGGAGCATCGGTGACGTAGGGTTATGGGCGGACTCTTGTAGAAGAGGCGTGGGGTTGTACTTCTGAACACAAGGAGGGTTCAAATGGAACCCAGTTAGGTCTTCATCACTTTTATATGATGGAACTTCTTTTAAAAAAAAAAAACTGTGAGAGTAAACTAAACAGAAATCTCAATATTTTTTAAGTTTTCCCCTGACCCTGTGTCTCCTGTCACTGTCCCTGTCCCAGGCCTGGACCAACATGGTGCTGACCCTGCTGGACCACATCCTGCTCCTGTCCACCGCGTCCTTCCTCGCCTTGCAGCCCGTCCTCTACCCGTGCCTGAGTCAGCTGACCTGTCATGTGACCGACCCCCGCGTCCGCCAGGCTCTAAGGGAGTGGCTGGAGAGAGTGGGACGCCTGTACCAGATCACCGCCGAACGCTGCCCGGAAAGCATCAAGTAACAATATAACGTTAGCTCAACGCACCGAGGACATGTGGACTGAGTGACCCGCTGTGATTGGTCGGTCGGTCAGGGGGGGCGGACACTTTGCTGATGCACAAGATCTGATTGGTTGGGAGGTTGTTTACAGTTTGATTAGTGAACGTTGAATGCTGAAATCGATGGGTCCATTTATGTTCTGGTTTCTGTTTCCTTTGTGTTGCTTTAAGTGTTTGACTCGCAGCACCTTGTATGCCGCCTTGGTGAAAGTACTTCACACCTTTACTCCAGTATAAGTACAGAATCGGATACAGTTACAAAAAAGGTACTCAAGAGAACGTGTCAAATGAAAATTCAACATAAAAGTATTACAGTACGCACATTCAAATGCACTTGAAGAAGAGGCGTTTCTCAGGAGTGGTCAGGATGGGCACAGGCCACCTATGAAATCTGATGAGGTTAATTGCACCAAACTATAACAAAAAGATGAATTAGACAGAAATATTTATAACTCTCATAATCTTTAAAATGTATTTAGTGTTAAAAAATGATTGCCTTAAAGCAGAGGTGTCCAAACTTTGTTCATCAAGGGCCACATATGTAAACAGACGAAACAGAGGGCCGATCGAGGGCCATAGACTGGTGCTCAGTACAGTCAATAACTGAAATATCTGCATATTTAACACATTAGAACAGGGGTGTCCAAACTATGGCCCAGGGGTCAAATCCGGCCCTCTGACCAATTTCTGTTGGCCCCCAGGAATCCTGCTGAATTGACCCAAGTGATCACAGAGCCATTGAGCAGTAGTTTTTCTTAAAATTCCAGTATCTCGATCACTGGAGCCTCAATAACAACTCACTGCATTACGATACAGACCTAAAATTTGCGTTCTAGGACTTTTAAACTTTGTGGCTCCGTCAGACTCATATGAACGTGTCACTGTACTCACCAGCTCTACAGCCCTCCACTGTGAATATGTTTGTATATGCGGCCCTGGGTGGAAAAAGTTTGGACACTCCTGCATTAGAATGAACTTCAGTCCTTTATTCATGCTAAGATCCTCAAAATCACACAATAAATATTAAATATTGTCTTATCGAGGTAGATTTTTAAAAAAAAACTCTGCTTAAGGTAATTTGGGCCAATTCACCTGGAAGCCTGAGGGCCAAGAAAAATTTGTCTGAGGGCCGCATTTGGCCCACGGGCCATAGTTTGGGCATGCCTGCCTTAAAGACTTGGACCAGACCTGGTGCCTCCTCCTCAGTGTAAAAAGTCTGGACCATAGACTGTTTATATAAATGGACATAAGTAACCCAAACAGGAAGTGAGCATGGGCATGTTTCAGGCTCCATCGACTCTTTCTATTGAGTTAGTCGTAACAGCTGCGGGCAGGCTCCTCATTTTGGCTCGTAAATTAAGACATAAACCTTATTAACAGACCAACGAGCTGCCCTCTTTTGCCGAGGTCTCTCCCTCTAGCGTTAGCAACGAGTTAGATTGCGGCCCCGTTTAAACGTACGCTGGTATTTTTAAAAACGGAGATGGGTACAACGTCGTTTGTACCCATCTTGAATTTGCCTCTGAAAACAAATTTTTCTAAAAACTCCGGCTAGAGTGGAGATTTTGGAAAACTTGTTTGCTTGTAATGTGAGATAAATGGAGTTTTAGGCAGCTGACGCACCAAAAGTGTGATTCTTTTTTCTTTTTTTCAAGAGTGAAAACAGTATTTATTTAAACAAATCAAACTAAAATAAGATAAAACTGATCCAAATGTGCGACGCGACTGCCATTTATCCCTAAAGTACCTACAGAACAACTATAAAAGTGAAAAATAAAATAAAAGTTCAAATATTGTGACGCTTTCTGAGCGGACTATGACCGATGTCCAATCCAGCACAAAAAAAAAGTGTGATTCTGATTGGCCTGCAGAGTGTTCTCCTTCGTTTTCAGAGGCGAATTCGCCGTTTGCGTGTAAAAGATGCGTACAAACGAAGGGAAATGTTTCTGTTTTTAAAAATACCAGTGTACGTGTAAACAGGGCCTTATTTTGGAAAATGGACGGAGAGAAATTTTCGTTTCTCAACATACCCTGACAGCGTTGCTAAGCACCTGCCCCCTGCTAAACCAGCGGCGCAGGGAGGGGTGTTCCCTTCTACAGCCTCGCTCCTGATTGGCTGATTTAGTCGCTATGACGCTCACAGTCGGATTTCAAAATATGGAACTCTGCTTTAAAGGAGAATTAACGTTTTTTTACAACCCGAACCTTATTTCGGTAATAAAACAAGTTGTTTTACTCACCCATAGCACTTTGGTGTCATTTGGAGCACTTACAGAGATGTTTTAGATTTGCGATATACATAATGTGAGTTCTCGGGGCACATGTTTGCGGTCTCCAAATAAGACAAACTTTAGCACTTTTCAAATCATAGAAGCCCGATGTCATAGTCTACACTTTCGTTTGAGTCAAACGTGCCTCTAATCTGAGATTTATCCATAGTTTGGAGTAGATGAGGAGGACAGTCGCATGTGCGGAGTCACAGCTGATTTCACTCTCAGCTCTCGGGACCCAAACATGAAAGGCAAAGCTGTAAGACGTTTGGACCATCGTGTTTGCAGTACCCACTTCAGTCAGGACCATTTTTACCAGCAAAGGAAAAGAAAGAAGGCCAGCGGATTCAGCGCACGATTCTGAGAAGTAATGTGAAACCGATGGCTGTTCTCTGCTGCTCCTAAAACTCCACACTGTCCTCCTTATCTACTCCAAATTATGGATAAATCTCGGATTACAGGCCACTTTTGACTCAAACGAAATCGTAGACTAAGACATTGAGCTCCTACGATTTGAAAAGTGCTAAAGTTTGTGTTATTTCGAGACCGCAAACATGTGCCCCGAGAACTCACATTATGGAAATCGCTAAACTAAAACATCTCTGGAAGTGCTCCATATGACACCAGTGCTATGGGTGAGTAAAACAACTTGTTTTATTACCGAAATAAGGCTCAGATTGTAAAAAAAAACACGTTAATTCTCCTTTAAATTTGCCCCTGCAACTGCCAGCCTCGATGAGCTTCATTTGACTGGAGCGGAACGCCGTGGGAGACGGTCCACTTCTGTATGCAGTCTATGCTCTCACCAAGCAAGTTGTGAGTTCTGTTCCTCACACTGTGAATATAAGGTGCTTCTAGTTCACCATGCCGCCACAATATTAGCTCTTTGTTCTGTATTTAAAGTTAAAGGAAAAGTAACGTTTTTTTTACAATCTGAGCCTTCTTTCGGCAATAAAACAAGTAGTTTTACTCACCCATAGCAGTTTGGTGTCAATTGGAGCAGTATCGCAGAACTTATGTTGTAGCCGTTCTGTTCTACTAATGATCCCGTATCCGTTAGCGTGAGTGCTCGGGGCATTACTTTGCGCTCTCCAAATAACACAAACTTTAGCACTTTTCAAATCACAGAAGATCGCTGTGTCAGGGTAGACTTTTAGTAGATTCCAAAACGGCCTGAAACCCGATATCCAGCTATAGTTTCATTTGATGACGTCATCAGAGAGGACAGTTTAGTTTAGTTTAGTCTTTATTTGAAGTGACAATGTACAGAGACATTATGTACAAAGACAGAGATGTTCTGCACCAGAGTATAGCTACAAAGCTAATTTCCATCCGCAGTCCCTGGTTACATGGATAAAAAACAACGGTCTATATCAATAAAAGCAATCAAAGATTTTCTCTCTTAAACACACACATACACACACAGCATCACACATTTAACTTGTCTGGTTTGGTCCTGGTTTGGTCCTGTTTTGGTCTTGGTTTAGTCCTGTTTTGGTGCTGGTTTGGTCCTGGTTTAGTCCTGGTTTAGTCACGCAGTGCGCATGCGTGAACTCAGCTGTTTTGTAAACACCGCTAGTCCGAAAGAAGCTAACACCGCTCTGAACTTTACTTTTCTGTTGCGATATCGGGTTTCAGGCCGTTTTGGAATCTACTAAAAGTCTACGCTGACACAGCGATCTTCTTTGATTTGAAAAGTGCTAAAGTTTGTGTTATTTGGAGAGCGCAAAGTAATGCCCCGAGCACTCACGCTAACGGATACGGGATCATTAGTAGAACAGAACGGCTACAACATAACTTCTACAAAACTGCTCCAATTGACACCAAAGTGCTATGGGTGAGTAAAACTACTTGTTTTATTGCCGAAAGGGGGCTCAGATTGTAAAAGAAACGTTACTTTTCCTTTAAATCATGGAACGGCAATCAGATAAACTTCTGAAACGTGTAAATCCATGCCACGTGAACCCGTAATGTGACCATTTGTTTGAAATATGCACACCCCATCAGCATCATATGACAATCACTGTTATATCTCCGCACCATAACGCTGAAATACCGAATGCACGAAAGCCAAAGATGTCACCCAAACCCAACCGAAAACGCTTTACGCCAACCTCACGTATTTATTTCAGTTTACACCAACAACCTGATGTTTTTTAAGTCCGTTATTATATGATTATTGACCTATATACTGATGCCTTTAACATGTGAAATGACACGTTTTCCTGTTGTGAATGCTTGTGTATTTATTGTAAAAGTTGTTATTTTTATCATAACGTGCAATGCGTCTTTAAATGCCTTCGTGTTTTGCACTTTTCTTTTCCACAAATGCAGAAAGTTAAGGACCTGGTACACTGGAATCATTCAAACTACATCAAATGTCACTGGCTCGGATCTGTCCTGAAGACTAAAACAATATCGTATCAACATAATAATAATAAAATAATATGTCCAGTTATAGCTCTAACGATGACAGAGTGGAGGTGTTTGTGTCTTAATGCGAACTTTGAGGCATAAAAGTATTAAAATAACGCCACAAATTGAAGAAATCTACAAAAACGTATCAGAGTCTTTTCTTTAAACTGCAATTGGTTGTTTTTTTTTATATTTAACATTTTAATACTATCGACATTGGAGTTGTATTATTTTGTACAAGGCTGCAGATCGCCCTAGTAAATAAGTTCGATTTGGACCACAAAGCCGTTTTAAAGCCTCCCGGTGCAGTTTTTAGTTGTTGGTGCACGTAAATACTGAATGTTTTACACAAATAAAACTACTTTATTTCAGAATTTAGCAGCAAAACTCTCCATTGAAACAAATGGGATTCTCGCTTAACCCGAAGTGCCACCGCGAAGAAAGTCCGGTTTAGTCGGCAAAAGTGGGCGAGGCAAAACAAGGTCAGTAGAACTCGGGATTGTGACATTAGCCCTACTTTAAAACAATGGGGATTTTAAGATGCTAAATACTACGGGTGGGACAAGTCCTCACGAGACAAAATTGCCACAAGATCGTGCACGCGAACTAAAAGTGATCTCGTGAGATTTTTCCTCATGTTTTTACGTTTGGATTGAAAAACTACAGCAGCGCGAGTTCTATTTTTTGAGTGTAGTCGCACAGTTTCAGCAGAAATATTTAAAAAAGTAAATAAAAAATGGCGAAATTGGGAACTGAGTTGCACAATGTATTTATTACAGCTTAAAGCAGTGGTTCCCAACCTTTTTTGGCCTGTGACCCCATTTTGACATCACACATTTCTGGCGACCCCAATAGACTTTTTTTTTTTCATGTTTCAGTCTCAGCCTCAGACGCAATATTGTGTCAAATGGTTCGAAGTGTCTGAGGCCTCGGAGAAACACTGACCTCTAGTGGACAAATTTAATCATTGCAAACCAACACACAACCCATGATTTGGATGGGAATGGATCGTTTTTTTCCACTTGTAGATGCCATCGAAAATGAAACAAATGCCAAAAGTCGGCAGAAGTCACCAAAATCACCACTAACGTCACACCATACTCCTCACTACACAACATTTTTTAAGAAATATTGGTGCATCTTTTATACTGTAGCAGTTTAGCGCTTGTCAAACCAAGGAAGCGCGTTGAACACTCTGAAGCACTCTGAACCAATCGCAGAGCGGAACATTCGCTGAGCCAATGAAACACTTCGATACACTGAAGCGATTGACACGCAGAGCGAAGCAGCGGGGGGAGGGACCAACACTTCGACGCTTTGGTCACGTGAGCGGCTGCTGCGAGACAGTTTCAGAAAGAACGAGACGTGCGCCGGAGCTCCGTCTCATTTGCCCGTCACTACTTATTGTGACTGCACTGCTCCGGACATTTCAGGCGACCCCATTGGCCGCGACCTGAAGGTTGAAAAACGCTGGGTTAAAGAATGTCAAAATCTCGTCTTGTCTCGTTCTCGTAGATCCAATCTCATGTCTCGTCTGGTGGAAATTGTATCTCAGCCCTTGTCTTCTTGGGTTCTTTTTAAAGACAATAAAGTAACGTGTAATTACCTTGTTGACACGTTTCAGCTGCTGCTGCTGCATCTTCAGAGCTGTCACCGGTGTTGGTCGTGACGTGTCGTATTTCCGCTGTTGTTACTTCCTGTAGGAGTGGTCAGCCTGATGGACCTGGCAGGTCGCTCAGACTGACCAGTCCTCCCGTCGCCCTCTGGAGGATTTAAAATTTGGATTAAGGAGCCATATAAAAGCATCAAGAAGTACCATGTCATGGGACCTTTAATGGACGACACTGTTGAAGGGGACGCCATACAGATTCACATAAAAAAACACATTATCCCTTTAACCCGCTCTACGTGATACTGGCGTTTTTAATTCTGCAATTTTGTCTGTAACTCCGTAATTCCTATTCCCAGTATGGAACTCGGCTCCAAATTCACTCCTATATTTATTACTGTCTGTGAGCTTCTTAGTCCCACTTCTTTGTTGACCGAGATTATTATTTGTTATTCGATCGTCCCTTTTGCCTAAACACTCTGTCCCGGCCTGTCCTGTCCTTGTGGGGACAGATGTGGACAGATGTTGTGTCCATCACAGTGATCAGCAGCTGCACAGAGGATTTACTTAAGTCCAAGTGGTCTATAAAAAGCCCCGTGCTAATATGTCAGGGCACAGTGTCAGTGTCATATGGTACGGCATTATCACGCAAAGTCCGTCCGTGCAGAGGCAAACTCTCTTCAGATTTGTTCTAAATGTATCTAAAGTTTCAAAATAGGAATAAAATCAAAATAAAAGGGTCGATCTGCAGTTTGGCGTGTTGAAAATAAGCGATTAAAGGTTATCAAACATGCACGAATCACTCCAAATACAACTACGAGAGGGTAAATGAGAAGGAAACAACTACTGTGTAACTATAATAGGGTTAAAAGCTTGGAAAAACTTTTGAAAATTAGAATCGAATATATTATTTAGGAATATCTACAATTCTTTAAATTTCATACAATCTGAAATGCTCAGAAATTTGACATTATGCACGTTGAGAACAAGGTGATTATAGTTAACGAAAAAGAAAGAACGAAAAACGAAACGAAAACTAAAAAATATTTTCGTTAACTGAAATAAATAACGACAATTAAAAGAAAAAAACGACGACTGAAACTGTTTTGTTTGTTTACAAAACTAACTAAAATGAACTGAAATTGTAAATAAATCGCTCTTCGTTTTCGTCTTTGTCGATTTATTTACAAGCCTTGAAACGAAGTAAGCTCTCGACCAGACTTGAAATGAAGGGGTACGCCTACAAGCTCAGGCAGGTTTTGGGATCAGGATGGCAGCGTCACATCGACCAGCCAAGGAGTCTCATAAATGTATTTTCAGCAGTTGTAATTATCGATTAACAGTTTAGCAGGTTTACAATTATGACGCTTATGTTCTATGTTACTTTTAGTGAACTGTTGTTGAGGTGTCTGTTTAGCCGACATTATCGTTTTCATCGAACTTTCATGTATAAACAAGCTAGTTTTTTCTGTCATGAGCCAAATTAGGTCATCTGGTCTTTTCGAGTTCTAGCCATTTACAGTCAAACCACAAATTACAAAAAAAACATCGTTAATTGGCATCGTTTTAAGTAAAATTTCTTGTAAATTCCACTCATGAACGTACGACTTCACTTTTACTTTAACAGTCTGAGGACAGAGGACGACTTTTGATACTTGAAATTCAATCAGCACAACACGAGGAGCTGTTCTAGAAGAAAAGCAAGATGATCCAAATGTCCCTGGAGAAAACTGTTGTTATTTGCAGCCTTTCCTGAGTGTGAGCGCCCCCTGGAGGTGGCCTGATGTTGTGACTGTGATTTCTTATAATAACCATGTAATATTGGAGCTTTTGATATGGGGGGTATGCTGTGTATCTGGCCCCGCTCTGCACTCTCCTGCATCTGCTGCTTTCAGTGACTCGTCCATATGTGGAATAATAAAATGTGGCTCTCATGCAGCTGGCCTCTTGTTTTTTTTTTTCTTTCTATTTTATTGCCGGTGTATTAAAATCAAATAAAAAAATAAAAGGCATGTTGAAAAGTCCGGTGAGGCTTTCACATTATAAATTTATTGTCAGCAACAAACCCTGATAGTAAAACACATGTATAAATAGAAAACATTAAGGGTCCAAAGATGGATCCTTGAGGCACACCATCAAATTCAGTTTAACTCTATGGGAAATTTACTGTTTTTGAAGGAACAAATTGCAGAACCACAAATCCCGCTCTTGACAGGTGGACCGCGTGTGATCCCAGCTCCCACAGATGAGCGCTGCCGTTGTGTCCTTGGGCAAGACACTTAACCCCCACCTCGCCCCCAGTGTCTGCGGACACTGGTAGCCCCCATGGGAGAAGAAACATCAAGGCCCGTTGTGACGTGAGCCACCTGTGGGAGGATTCTCCAGCTGAGGTCCTGACCAAGCCGAAGCAAGAAGATCATGGAGATGGTCCCTGGGCGCAGCCCACTGCTCCTAATAATAGGATGGGTTAAATGCAGAGGACAAATTTCTCAAGGGAGACAATAAAGGCTAATCTTATAATCTTATCTTAATCTTAAATATTGAATCTTATTATTTGATAGAGAGTAATTCCACTAACTTTATGATGCCTGTCATAAAGTCATGTTTTTGTCATAGAAAATGTTTCCAACTGTTCATACAAGTCCCACTAACCTACTCAATGCCAATTTGTTTTTGTTTTTTTTCATGTGGACAAGCCAAATATCCGCATTTGGGCCGATAAAAGGTAAATTCTACTATAAAACAGAGCTGAAGGGCAAGTCAGAATTCTAAATAATATACTTAAAGGTTGTACAGAGGATTTTTCAAGGAAAAAGAAATCCAGCGACTGTCGTTTTTCAAATGTTGCTCATGCTTGACACCACCTCCTCCCCTACAGCTCCATAAGTAGAAATGCCTCCTCCCGCCTCCTCCTGACTCTAGAAATCATGTTTGTTTACAGCCGGTGCTTGTTCAGAATCGCTGTTGAAGTTTCCTGTCCAGAAGTAATTTATCGACCAACGCGTCAGTCTAAACCAGGGTTCCCCAAACTGTTCCACAAAGGGCTGGTGTGGCTGCAGGTTTTCTTTCCAACCAACCAAGACCACGCCTTCAACTGTCTGAAGACGGAGATCAGTTGATTAAATGAGTCAAGTCTGGTGTGCTGCTGCTTGGAACAGTTTGGGGAACACTGCTGTAGACCCTTCGTCTGCTTCAGCGCACGCCATCGCTGGAAGGAATCTCCGAGAATCACCTTAATTTGACTTCGCTCCTTTTCCCCTTCTCTTCTTCTTTCAGCGACCTAAAAAACAGACTTTCTTTTGCAGCTAACTGGTCGTGGATTCTCGTCCGCCATCGCAACAAACTTTGCGAGGAAGCTACAGTTGGAAAAAGCCGCTAAGAACCACTGCGTTGGTCGAGTAAACGGCGTCTTGCGTCTGTGGAATATGTGAGAGATCCCAGCACGCCGGGAGTCGGTTGCACTAGGAACACAGGGAGTTTGATTGACGACCAAACAGCCAATAGATAACGAGCTAGCCTTGTTATTTATTGGCTAATGTTTATCTGGCCCCAACATGTCCACAGTTGATGGATTTTCATTCTTGGATTTTTTTTTTGGTCATCATTACAAGGCTGCTGCAGCTCTATAATGCTATCATTGACAATTTGAAACAACAACAAAAAAAATCCATACAACCTTTACTGTGGTTGCCGTATGAATGGAACATTTTGCTCTTGGTTCAAAACAGTTTGGTAACAAAAGCCATGAAAGTGCCTAAGATTCAGGAGTCCCAGAAGAGTCAAAATACCGTAACACTCAGGGCCTGTTTACACGAGAACGCTTATGGGTAAAAACAACAAAATATTTTATCTGAAGTGCCTTTCGTTTAGACGGTGACGGCGTTTTGGAGGCTTAAAAACGCAAAAAACTGAAATCGCCCTCCAAAGTGGAAAACTTGAATACGTTCCACCGCGTTTTCGTCTACACTGCCCAAGACACAAAACTCTGGTCAAATCTGCTGACGTCACGTACGCGTTTACGTCACATCAGTCCATATATCAGTGTACTTTGTTTGGCAGGACCTTCGTTGCTTTGTCGTCTAACGTGGTCTGAAGCAATAGTTGAACTTCTTCGTCTGACCACACAATTTTTATTTTTTTTGCTACCAGTAGCCATGTTTTGTTTTGCTTTTCGCGGCGCAGATGAAAAGGAGGAAGATTCTACACATGTGCGCGGACCAAGTGATAATGTATCTCAGCGCCACCTAGCCGCCTGGCATGCACACCCAATCAAATTCCACACACTTTTGCGTCAATGTATCCACGCAGATTTCCTCCCAAAAACGCTCGTCTAAACGCGGAATAAAAAGTGAAGACGCGACGCCACTTTTGCGTCTTCTGTTCAGACCGTCATCATAAACGTAGCCTCGGGTTTCTTTTCCAGAACCGTCCAGTTGTAGCCAGTGGCGTTCCTAGAGTGATTTGCGCCCTGGGCGAAACCCACTCTTGCCCCCCCCCCAAGACCCCAAGACCCCAAGACAAGACCGTTGTCCATACAAACTCAATTCACAACAACTACATAACATAAAAACATAAAAAAGACCAAAGGCGCAATTATTTCACATTATAGCCATATAGGCCTACAGCTATTTAAGAAAGCAAAAGTGCACTCCAGCAAAAAAAACAACATTTTGTCGACATTCGCCAACAACTCTTCCCTGTAGCTAAGCGCCATAGGACACGATAAATGTTTGAACGACCATGTATATAGCTTTTAGCCTTCGTTAACCCAAGCAATGATGATAGCAATATTTTCGTGCTTGGGGGAAGGGCAAACATGCATCAACAATCACATCAGGGGAGTTTAATACAACATCATCATCATCAAGTCAAACTTGAAGACTAGTCGATAGCATACCTTTTTCTTTTGCTCGCTTCTCCTCCTCTTCTTTCCGTTTCTTTCGAAATTGGGCACCTGATGGCTTCAATCTTTTTCGGTCCATCACTGCGACAGTTTTGTCATACTGTACACCGTGACCTCCTCAAGACACTGACTGAAATCCGAATGATTACCCCCCTGGCCCCTCCCCCTAAAACTAACTCTGTACTGTGTTAGTACTGACTCAAAAATGTCACGAGAACATCAGAACAATTCACGATGATCTGCCCTAACCCCACTGACGTCATTTTACCACCTCTCCTTCTCTCATCTCTTTCTCTCTCTATCCCTCATGTTATCTCTCTCTCTCTCTTATCTCTTTTCTATTCTTTTACCGCCCTCCCTCCTCCTTTTCTCCATCCATACTTCTCTCTCACATTCATCCCTCTTTCTCTCCCTCATCTCTCTCTCTGTCTCTCCTCTCTTCTCTCCCTCTCATTTTATCTCTATCTCCCTCTCCTTCTTCTTTCTTTTCAATTCTCTCATCTCTCTCTGTCCCGCCCTCCCTCCTTTTCTCCATCCCTACTTCTCTCCCACATTCATCTCTTTTTTCTCTCCTCTCATCTCATCTCTCTCTCATTTTATCTCTCTATCTCCGTCTTTTTTCTTTTCTATTCTCTCATCTCTCTTCCCTCCCTCTCATTTTCTCCATCCCTCCTTCTCTCTCACACTCATCTCTCTCGTTCTCTCTTCCCCTCCCTCCTTTTCTGTCGCTGAATTTTGACTTAAGCCCCAGGGGTGATTCAGACGGCGCTGCGCCTGGTCCCGTACTGCCTTGTATCCCCTGGGCCTTGGGTGAGGCACGACAGCTCCTCCCCCTCACTTAGGCTAAAGATCCCGTCTACCGATAGTTAGCCCAGACCTGGGTCCGTACACTACTTGATACCGAGGATTAAGTCCCACAAAGAAATTTTTTTTTTTTAGGCGTTAATCTAGGATATCGTTCGCTGATCTGGTCAGGCAGGAGACTGGGATATCGGAGGTGTTTTACTTGCTCTCCGGTAACGGTGACTCGCTATACTCTTGCTCCTCCCTCAGAGAGAAGTCTTCCTTTAATTTCGGGGACTATGAATCTATTTCTATATTTTGTCGGTTCCCTGGTGACACAATGAGCTATCTCTTTCCAGAGACCCCACCTAGACAGTGGTCCCGATCACTCTAGACCGGTGGCATATAATGCGTGACGTTAAACTGCCTATCCTCTCACCTTAGCAGTACCATACACTTTTTATGACCTTAGCTTAGCTTTAGGCAACCACACTCTATCACAAGTCCCAGTTTAAAATACACACACCCAGAATATAAGTCTAACTCAGACGATTGGTCTAAGCAATACACTCACCAGAGAAGCAAAAACTTGTCTTTGTTGATTTTAATGAAAAGATGATAAAAAGATGAATACAAAAAATAGGTTTTCTTAGCACAGATTGTACACAAATGCCGAAGCACGAATGATTTATCAATCTGAGCTGATGTCCTCGAGACGAAGAGACAGCAACAGCTCAGAATGATTCTAACACACATGTATTTATACTAAAATCTTGTAAGTCACAATGATTAAGCATTTTTCTGTTTGCGTCATAAAGCAACACTTTGGTTTTTGTGGTTAAACATTTCTACATTTCTAAGTATCATTTAATAATTATCTCCCCTTCAAAGGGGCCTCCAGTTTCCTGCTTAAGGCTTCGCTGGGTTACTTCCTGTCATAAACTAAACACAATATAAACTGATTTATAAAAGTATAAAAACATAAAATAAAAATAAGCTAAAGTAAAATAAGCTAATTATAATAAGCTAAAAATAAGCAATAAGCTCAAGCTGGTACTTAACCCAAAAAGTGACTTTATCCTACATCCCCCTCAGGACCTGCTTGAGCCCCATAAAGAGGTTCCTACACTGTCCCTGAAATGATGCAGATGTCTTCAGGACTCCGTGTCCCCCTCCGGAAATCTTCGTCAGGATCAACACATAAGAGTCTCTGAATGTCACTGTGGTATTAGTACTCCTTTTTAATAGCATCCACTGGATCGACTGAGTCCTCCTCGGATGACTCAGCAAACGGCAGGTCTTGCGGCTCGTCAGGATCCGGAAAACTAGCGGCAATCCGGCGGTGGGCAGGGTTAGGTGAGGAAAGAACCAAAGCCTTCAGTCCTTTTCCAACTTCCTTATTACAATATTCGCAATGTTCTCCACACTTGGGTCCATAGTCCTCAGAGCCTGGAGAATCTGGGCCATTAGGTGCATCAGGTGAGGCTGGTGACTCTCGAGGGGATGAAGGTGAATATCTCTGCTCCTCCATCATCTGGAGGGCTCCCTCGTCTTCATTAAAGCCAAGAAACTGCGGAGAGCTCTCTTGGGTGGTCTCCATCCATCTTTCTCCCGTCTCCAAATCCCCTCCGAATCCTTCGGGAATCTCATCAAGGGTATCAAGAGACGGGGTAATCACAGGACGGGGTACACGCATCACAGGCCATTCAGGAGTGCCAGTCGGATTCTTTTCGAGCTCGCCCTCCTTCCGCTTGGCGGGAGGCGGCACGCCTACTTCGTTCCCTTCCGACACCCCCGGTGACCGAGTTGCCCAAACCGCCACCCGGGCCAGCAGTACTCGAGTGATCTCATCCAGAATATCTTGGTCACCTGATATTCTGACGCCAATCGGAGTGTCCACACCTGAGTTAGGCATCGGGGCCCTTCTTTTCATGTCACGTTGTCTCCAGCTCTGATCCCGGTTACCGCTTCCTTGTGGCGGTGACGGAAAGTCACGGATGGTAACTGGATCACGTCGGGACCTTGGCAAAGTGGGGCCCGAGTCAGGACTGGCTGCCCTTGCTCTTGCTGCACGCCGAGCTGACCAACTGTGATGCAGTGCCGCAGCATAGCGATGCTCTGGTCCGTCGCCTTCATAAAGGGGGACATTCGCCTCACACCAAGCAGCCCACCATCCATTGCCCTTCTCATGGTACCAGCCCACTGGAAGTATCTGCCGGTTGCCTCCTGCTCTCACCAGATCCTTGATCCACTGCCACTGATCCTTAGTCCAGCCTCCGCGGACCACAGGGGAGGTGCAAAGTTTCCACGAAGCCAGCTTCTTCCGGAGCCATGGTTCTGCCCTAGCACTAAAATCTTTTCCCTGCCAGGGGGCTACTAAGATGAAATTGACTTGCTGCAAAAACAGCCTTTGGGCTATGCCCTTAGCGGGTGGTCTAAGACCTTCATGCATATTATTTGGTCCCCAGGGGTTAGCTGGATCCACCAAATAATCATAATCTGAGTGAACTGGGTTTTCAAATTGGTTCTGTTTTATAGCGCATACTGTTCCCTTATAAAGTTGTGCTTTGTGGAGGTTGCCATTATTGATCCACCCACAAGTTTCCGGTCCCAAAGCTTTCACATAAACTCTCAGGCATTTCAAAGTCAATGCCGGGAAGGTTATGGACGATGGGAAATTAAAGGCCCAAAGTTCACCCAGTATAACTTTGTCCTCTTTTTCATTAATTGGGACTCCTTCTCTAAGCATACAGACATCAGAGCCCCAGCCTGCAATTTTGTAGGGGAGTTTTTGTCTCTGTGTCCAGTACATTCCCTTACCACGCCCTGTTTGAATTGGCACCTGGAGAGTTTGTTCTCCATCGTGAGTGAGGAAAATTACTCCTCTTGTGCATTCTATGTCACAATGCATTGGCCGTTCAGTTCCGTCAAATGATCCTAAATACTCTATCAGGGTCGGTGTAGGATTGGGAAGATACATCCAATGTTCCTGCAAATCCTTAGGATTGGTAATGTTTTGTTCTGGGGAGGTTCCTTTGACCTTCATAACTATTTTCCAGGTATCTGTTTTGCCCTCGATATCCCTTCCTCCATTACTTCCCTCAGTCCAGAAGGAATGGTAGTAACCATCTCCTCCTGCCATGAGTTGGCTCTGGAAAAAGTTAAAGAGGAGAATTAGGAGTTGAACCCACATTGTCAAGTTCCAGACTAGCAACTCGTCTTGTACTTCCAAATGGTAATATCGGGAAACTACGTCCCATTACATGTCCTATGTAAAAGATTGCTGCGTAAACTGTATTTCCTCCTAAAGCTCGTTGCATTAATATCCACATGAAGATGATCATCCATTGACACAGCATATCATAAATTAATTTGTGTAAATTCCTCTTAAGTCCATGGAGCATAATAATTGCCGCTACCATGGTCCCTATTATATAAATAAGCACCCCGCCTATCATTACAGGGTTGTAAAGGTGGACTTGGCAAACGCGTACCGCTACCTCTGTATATATTGTGTCGAGGATATACACAACTGAACAGAGGAACCACCATAATTTAGGATGCGCTGGGCTCACTGCCTGCCAGTGTCCTACTACCCAAAGCGCCATGCTAGCGTGCAATGGAGATGCTCCTCGGGAGAGGAATCTGATCAATGAGACCGCAAACACTGAAATTGTGCCAGCAATGGTCATTGGCCAGTCCTTCCTGGGTACAAATGCAGCTATAATACATGCTATGACAAATATGTCAAAGAATTGAGTTCCTACCTGGAAGTCAAGTCCCCCTGAGGAGGATGAGTTACCGCTGGAGTAATTGGCAATGTCGGAGCAATTAGCCATAATTCTCAAAGGATATCAGGTGTCAGAGTGATGCTGATCAGTCAGTGAAGGGTTGTGGTGGCTCTGCAGTGCTGCTGAGGACCTGCGGGTTCACTGGGATGAGTGCTCTCTTTATCATAGGCAGGCTCCTCCTTTTGACGCAACCAGGATTTCCGTTGATGCTCACGGCTTTCAAGGTGTTGGCCTAAGCACATGCAGACAGCACCAACCCACATCACTGTGGTTATGATCACGCTCAAAGGGCGCGTAGCTTCCTGTCTGAGAGAGTCAGCATTGAATATTTCTTTTTCTGAGAACTTAGAGAAATCACCCTCTCGATGTTTTGAAACATTTCCGTTCGAGGTAATTTCACCTGACAACCAGATGTTGTGAAAGTTCGCATAAAGGTCAAACTCATCTCTCTGTAAGGTTTTTGCCTTATATGAACTTTTGACCCTGTACAGTCGCTTGATTCTTATGAACCCCGACCAACTGTAGAGAGTAGTCTGATTTACTTCTAAAAGGCATTTTGGTCCTTTTATTGTATAATTGGGTCTTATTGAGCAGTCAATTGCCTCATTTTTATCTGTTACTATTTTCAGGGCAGATATTTGAAGTATTATTACTATTGTCATAAAGCAAGCCAATGCTTTTACTACACACTGTTCTGCCCATAGATTAAATCTCACTCTATTATTCCCCTTCTCCTCTTCTTCGGCTCGCTTGAGGACGAAGTAGGTAATTATTGTCATTATTCTTTTTTTCTTCTGGCAAACTCCTGAAACAGAAAAGCAAAAATACCTTAAACTAAAGGTACCTTTTCTGCACCACGACGTTTTGCTCTTTTCATGTTTTTTATGTCGCGTTTGACTTCTCTGACTGCTCTCGAGATTAATATCAATTCTTCCCTATCCTGTTTTTGCTGCCTTGCCATTTTATGACGCATGGCAAATCTACATATGCAGCAACATATCCAATTTAAACATTTAAGTGTAGATATTAATTTTGATAGTACGGCTATTGCTATTAATACTGCTATAGCAATCAAAATCCACTTCACATATTTCCATATTAGTTTTAACATTTCTGTAACCGAGTCCACCGTATCCACTATTCCTTGACCCACGCCGTAAACTGTCGCCTTGGTTAACATTTTAGTAAATCCCCACCATCCTGGTTCTCCCGTACCAAACTCTCTAAGCCTTATAATTTTCTGCCAGTGTTTTTCTGATCCGTTACACATAAAAGGATCAATTACGTCCACTATATTTGGTGGATTATAGTAGCTATATGTACATGTTCGGTTTTCCCAGCGCTTAGGGATGAACCACGGAGAATTCTGGTTCATTTTGTACTGGTGGTAGTTCTGATAAAAGTCATGGTCATTCTGAGCTTTTGTTCTTCTGCCATTTATTTTGTCTCGCCTACACAAAATGTCTCTATAAAACACGTATCTATTAAACATTAAATATCCTAGGTTAAGGCTCTCCAGGTACCCTGTAGGCGCTTCCACTCTAGGCCAATTTGGTACAGCGTAATGTATATCTGTTCTGGAACATGTGTTTTTCCTATTCTCCAATAGGATTCCATGTGTTCCCCATCTATACGTTTCAGTTTGAGTTCCTTTTGTAAAGTTAACTCTTGATTCATTATAGCATCGCGTAGCATTACATGGAATCCATCCCCACATTTGGGGCTTTTTACAGCTGTCAGTCGGAAATTCTTTATCTTCATAGATTCTTATTTGGTCACCTTCGCTATTCTCCCCCCATCTACCAATTCTCTTAGTATAATTACTACATTTTGCCCAATATGTTACGTTAAACTGCAAATACTCTTTAGAGAGAGGTTGCCACCTTATTTGTGGATATTGTGTTTGAGATTCTACAGGTATCCACTGACGCATGAAGCCTGCACTGCCTGGTATGATTCGTGCATCTTTATCCGTCCCGTATAATATCCCTACGATCGCATGCAGAGATCTTTCCGTAGTCATTAATGTAGTATGAACGTACGGGAATGCTGTTTGCATCGTATCCGCCCATCTTTTGGTTCGGGCTCTAAATTTCTTGACTGTTTTTAAATGATCAGGGAGTATCCAATCAATCCTATACGGAAGTCCTATTTTCCCCTTAAATAGTCCTTTTTCCAGCATAGTGGATGACATAAATCCACCTTTATGTCGCACATCCATTAGCATCTCCTCATCACCGAGAGGCATAACTTCACCTGCCCAGCTTTCTATGAATATTTTTCCTGTACTATTCTTCGTTTCATTCCTCCTGAGGAACTGTTTATACTTTTCCCATTGGTTTTTCAGTTTTAAATGACTCTTTCTTGGTCCTTTAGTTATCTTAGTAATGTCTTTCCATATTTGATGTGGTTGGTGTACACGACCATTTTCAAAATAGTATAGGGGAGAGCCATCCTTCAGCATCTCATTTTTTAAAGTACCTACTCTGAATGGAGACCCCCATTCGGTTACGTTTACTTCGAATACTTCATCCGCGTCCCATGCCACTAAATCGTTCGCATTGGGCGCGTATATTATTCCTGTGGCGGATGCCGTTTTTGTTCTATCATGCAATAGTGCCAGGCTATCTAAGTCACTAGGATCTTCTGGAAATGCCATAAACTCGTGCATTACTTTGTCCTCTGCTATTTTCCTATGGAGAATGTATGGCCACACTAGTCCCTCAATATCTTTTGTATCAAACGAATTCCAGCCTTGGCCTTGTCCCAACAGCATTCCTGCCAACTGAAACCATTCGAAGGCCTCATAGAATACTGATGGACAAGTTTCCGCTTCTATCTCTATTCCTTCTATTGTTCCGGGTAGATGGCTGGAACAATAAAACATGGCTTTTTCCCAATTTTTCCCTCTCATGGGGAAAAATAATCTGCTCGTGCGATTTTCTTCTACTTCATTTATAAGTTGATAAGCATATTTGGCTTTTGTCAAATTTAAACCTAAATATTGTCCCATGCACGTTTTAGCAGTTTTCCACCATAACGACTGATTATTAGTTACCCAATCCTGATATCCTTTTTGTGTCACCATCGGAACAATTATGCCTATTATTGATCGCATACAAAAATCATCCTGGGCTCCTGGCGAATGCTTTGGTTGACACAACAAATGATTTCGTTGGTACTGGTTTAATAAGTAATAGGTCAACCTTCTCTGGACACTCGAAAGTCTTTTTAATATTGTTTCTAGGGTTTTGTCTGGCGTCGTAAACATTACTCGAAGACCATTGGCTCTTGCGTCTCTTATTGTCATTAAATTCCAGCGCCAGTATATCCCTTTGCGGGTGTATGTTGTATTAGACGAATTACTTCTAATTAGTCTTAGTTCTGTACTGCCTCCTAATCCTAGTCTTATATTGCCTGGATACTTGGTTCTCATACTATGGTGCCAGTCTCTGTTAGGTTCCGATGCCCACATAGGTATTGAATTGTTGAGCGTTATATACAGACAATTTTTAAACGAGTCCCAAATTAGGCCTGATGAGTTTTTCTCAATGAGTATCTGGCATTTACTATTATCAATGGTGATTGTTGGGTTATCAGAGGTGCTCACTCTTAGCTCGGTGCAGTTTTGTGCCATTCCGTTTATGCCTACTTTTTCGATAACACTTCGTACATGATTGCGTATTTTTGCCTTTATAGTGCTCCATATTTTAAATTTTTCTGCTGCACACTCGGTGGATTGAATCCATTCACTCATTGTCCTCCGGTCTCTGATTTTTCCCTTTTCTTGAAATTCTGGATTTAATAGAAATGGTGTGGGAGCTCCATCTATCAACAACCGGTTTACTTCATTTGAGAGGTCTTTTTCTCTGTCATCTTTATCAAATATGGATTCGTCATCCCATATTTCTTCCGGCCAGTCTTTTTGCTCATATTTTTCGGCTTCTATGTATCTAATCCTAGGCGCTGCTAGAACATGAGTTTTGTTAATCTTTTGACAAGTTTCCATCATCACATGTTTTACTGGGCTCATTTCCCAGCCCCTTCTTCCTGTTTGAGCGAAGGCCTTGCTGGTACATGTAACACTTTGATTCTGTTTCACAGAGAAACCGTTCATATATAACATATTATCCGCAGTCCAATCTACCTGAACTATTTTCAGCGTTTGGGATTCTGCGCCATAACTTTGCTCCAAGTCTTCCCACGTCATGTCGCTAGCTGAGCTGTTACAAGCCTGCTCGTATGCTCTTATTGACATTTTTATAAAGACTTTCATTAGCTGAGTTTCTAAGCATGTTGCTCGATATGGGTCAAAAGTAATATTACACTTGCTAGCTGGGATTGTAAAGTTGCTCTCGCATCTATTAATTTTGTTTTCTTCTGAATCGTTTATTGGATTTTGCATTGTGACTAACTCTTCTGCTCTGGTGCCAGTCATATCGCTAGTTGTTGTGTTAGCCATGGTTACGGCAGTCAGGGTGTCAGCGGAAGTGGTTGTTGTGGTCGCAACCTCAGGAAGTGCGCTAGACGGAGCTGCGCTGTCTAGTGCTGCCACAGCTGATATAGCTGTGGTTTGAGTAGAAGCAGCTGCAGCTGCGGTGATTGTTGCAGCTGTAGCTGGGGCTGATCTCTTTGACCTTTTGACCTCTGTCTGTGGTTTTACCTCATGTATATAAGTTATTCCTCCTTTCAGACCTCCCCTTAATCCTATAAAATTTACTAGTCCTATTATCCATTTTGTTTGATTAAAGATATTATCTGCTCCCGTTTTGACTGGCATTTGTTGCTCTATTTCTGCAACTGGAGTCAGTACTGTGCACTGGTTACATTTTGATGTTTTAGTTTTCCACCTCCTGGTGACCACCTGAGTTTTCTCTACGGCTTCATAGGATTTCTGTACTACTGTTACTGATAAGTAAATCACTAGCATCATTAGTATGAATATTATTATCTTGGCAAACAACGAAATTTTCATTGCCTCTTCTATTTTCTTTAATTTCTCTTTACGTTTTTCGTGTTTGCGAGCTATTTCTGCAGGATCTAAATGTTGCATATCTTTTGCTTTATCCTTTGTTGCCAATCTGAGTTTTGCTTTATAAAGGTAATATTTTTTGTTCCATGCATACTTTAGCTCCGTAAAAAGTCCCATTTCTATTGCTTATCTTTATTCCACTTTTTGAGGAATTTTAGGCTAGGACTGTATTTGGGTTTCTTACCTAACTTCTTTCTATTCCTAGAATCTTTTTCAGGCAAGTCGTCCCTGTCAGAAGAGTCGGAAGAGGATTCCTCCACCTTACTGTCTTCTATCTGTGTAGAAGCAGAAGAGGGTGTTAGTTTCTCTTTCTTCCAAAACGTCTTAAAGGAGACTCTCTTTTTTCTGGGATTTAGGTCCACATTGGACTCTAACAATCTCATCTCATAATCATATGCCTCCTGAGTCAGGTCTCCTATCTCAAGGGCGTGTTTAAGTTGACTAATTTTTGCTTCCCTGTAGGCGGCTTCAGAGAATGGTTCCTTTCTATCCCCCTCTGGACCTAAATACCACGGGCGAGAGAAGATTACCAATTCCTCTCGGCCACCAGGCCTGCTTTCCTCTTCAGGGGTTTTTATTTGCCTCCGATAACCTGGCTCATTCCAATAGTTTCTAGAGTCTGCCTTCATGTATTTAAGAGGGATCATGGGGCCTGCTACGAGTAGGGGCAATTTGAGGGCATCAAAATACAACATCATGGTCAAAGGTTCCCGGTTCCAGGTCATATCCCTTGTAAGGTTGCCTGTCATGAGGACCCTTGCCTGGACAATCATTTGGATTGGTCCACAACATGTGACCACCATAATTTTCCTAACCATATTCCCAATTATTACCTCCTTTTTTTCTCTAGAATGTCTAGGAAGAGTTCCGCTGGTGATAAACACTCGTTTACGTGCCAAAGTAATAGGAGGCAAAAACTGTGCTGTGTTTACCCACAAATTTTTCCATTTTTCCGGGTCTTCTTTAATTACTTTGTAAAAGAATTCCCCCACTTTACCTCCAAGGGATTCTATTTTCCAATCTTTAGGTTCTATGCCCTTCAATTTCTTCCCTTTCCAGGCATAGGCTGGGTTTTTCTCTGGTTTCGTATCCATGGGATCCACTATGTCCCAGGATTCCACAAGCCAAGAATATAATTTGTTCTCTTGGTACAGGCCTTGGAGCTGTTGTTTAAGTTTTTCCGCCTCTGGATATTTTTCTAATTCCTTATTCATATCTCTTTTAAAAGGCTTTCGATACATTAGGATCATATAATGATACTGATCCATAAGGGACAATTTAGGGTCAACCATCTGCTTCAGACTCAGAGGACATTCTCCCTCACACAATCCTTCACTCCAATACTTGTGCCTCAGGGCCAAGAAAGGAGCTGGGGTGATGTGAGCGGATCCTCCTACGTCACAGATGTTCCAATGACCATCAAGGCGCATACACTTACATCCATCTTTTTCATGTAAGTCTTTTCTACACACCTCATATTTAAAGCCTGCCAGGTTCCAGCAATTAGCACAGAAGGTAACCTGGGCTTTTCCTGTCAATTCTATGCCTTTGAGGAGGGTACTAACGCTCGGGTCCTGAATCTTTTCCTGATTACCGTCCCTATGCTTATCTTCATAGTTACCCATCCATATTTTGTTAAAGACATCTTTCCCACACAGGCAACACATTCCTGGCTCATAAAGGCGCCACTGAATGTCTCGACCGTGGTTAGGGGGTGTATGGGGTGGGATTATTTTCACCTTCCATATCTCTATCTCCCCCATTCTTGGTGAATCCCATCCGTGGTACTCAGCCAATCGGTGCCACCTAGATGGATCCCCTATTTCTTCATCCGTGAGGGTATACTTTTCTTTGCAACATTTGAGAATGACCAATCCTGGATAGAGATGCCTTCTATCCTTCACCGTTGCCACATTACTAATCCCCACGGATTTCACCCAACCTGGGGTATTGACTACAACGGGTGGTACTCGGGACTGAGAGGTGGTTTTTAAAGTGCCCTGTTTTTTAATGGAATGACCCGTGAGACTTGAGCCTGAGCTGCTTGGGGTGATATTTGCCTCCATCTTTCGTATATACTACGTTACCGTCTATGTAGTCTACCACTGCGTATTCTCCGTCAGCGGATGTCCAAACCTCGTCACCAGGCTGTAACGATACAACGGGCTCGTTAGCCTTTTTGGTAACCGGCTTTAATTTAGGCAAACTTAATTGCTGATTTATTATAAATAGATTTCCAGGTTTATGCCAGTTGTGTTTAAATAATACTAGTTGTTCCTTAGTTGCTTTTACCGCGCGTTCCGCTACTCCATTCGTGTTAGACTGCCATGGGACCGAAAGGACATGTTTCAAACCATTCATTTCGGCCCATGTGCCGAATTGTTTTGAGATAAACATCGAAGCGTTATCCGAACGTATTTCTTTAATTGGATTTGTGAGCAAATATTGCATTACACACTCTATCGCTGTTTTCGCATTTTCTGATTTTATTGGGTATACTCGAGTACATTCTCCTCCATTATCGGCTATTACTAGAAACTTTTTAAATGGTCCATATCCCGGCGGTAAGTGTCCCACATCCATGGACGCACTAACTCCTTTTTCCGGTATGGCTATTTGTCCTTCCACATAAGGTATAGGGGGTAATGTCCTTTTTGAATTACACATTTCACAATTATTTCTGATTATCTTAATTGTCTCTAATAATGGTGAAGCCTCGATATCATGATCGAGCATCCATTTTCTTGTTCGCTCTATCCCTACGTGATATAAAGTCTGATGTATTGCCTTTACATAATCTTCTCGTTCCTCTATTGGTATTTGGATTTTGCCTCTTTCATTTTTCCATTTTTCTGGGAAGATAAGAGTTCCAATTCTCACTGCTCGAGACTGCACTAGTTTGTCTACAATAGCGTTCCCCATGTGGTCAAAATCTGTCTCTTTCGTATGACTGTTAACGTGTGTCACCCATAATTTTATATCCTGTAACAATTGTGCCACAACAATCCATAGATCCCTATGCTCTAGCTCTTTTCCTTTGTAATTCTGGAATTCTCTGGCTTGCCAATATCTAATATTTTCTTTTAATCCTTCAGCTACGTACCAACTATCGGTAACCAGCCGAGCTGATTTAATTTTTCTTCTCTTGAGTTCTCTTAATGCTTTGACAACGGCCTGTAATTCACCTTCCTGTGCTGTTTCTCCTAGAATTCCTTTCTCTTGACAAAGTTGAGTATCTTCTTTAAATATTACATATGCCCAATGAGCTTTTTCATCTTTGTTAGTTTTACTGCCGTCTGTAAATATATTATATATCCCTCTGAATGGTTCCTGCTCCTGAGTGTCTTGTTTAAGTTTCGCTTTTGATCCTACCATTTTAAATGTCCAATTTGGGTCGGTTAACATAAGTTTCCACTTGCCCCACCGGGCTTGAAATGCTTTTGCAAACTCTATCGTTTCTTTGGACATTTCATTTGTGAGAGGACTTTGTACAAAAGCTGTAACTTTCTTTTCTGTTCCCATCATTTTTACTATTTCATGATAAGCTTTAAAGAGTATTCTAATTTCCCTTTCTTCTACTGCATATCTGTCTTCTGTCGGATTAAATCTGTGTGATACATAAAAGATTGGATGTTCTCCTCCTTCTTCTTTCACCTCGACATAAGCTCCTTCATCAGATAAATATGTTCTTAATTCCAACTGTCTGTCTCCTTTAAAGGGCGACAAATATGTTCTTGCGTCCAATATTTGTTGTAAAGTGGCTCTCCAAACCTCTTTTTCAATCTCTGTCAATTCCCTATTGCATTCTACTAATTTTGCGATTGATTTGTCGTATCTTCTAACTTTGTTCTTAATGAGTTCTACTGGTCTTATTAACAGGGCATAGTTAGTTATCATTCCTCTAAGCCATCCTAACTTTCCTAAACAGCTCTCTAATTCTCTGAGTGTTTTTGGTTTTAAGTCATCTAAGTATCCTGGGATATCTGTGATACAATCTTTTCCTATCAATAGTCCTAGATATTTTACTTTTGAAGTTCCAATTTCACATTTTTGTATCCCTATTTTCATGCCGTTCTCTCTAAGACGGGTTATCACTTCTTCCAATAGGTCTAAATGTTCCTTTTCTGTTTCTGTGGCTAGAAAAATGTCATCAATGTACACAACCACTGGTAATCCCTCCAACATTTTCTCCATTCTCTCCTGAAATGCGTTTGGTGAATTTACAAATCCCTGTGGCAATCTTGCCCACATGTATCCTTGTCCTCTTAACATAAAACATGTTTTTGGTTTACTATCTTCTGATAAGGGTACTGACCAAAATCCGTTTGCTAAATCTATAGATGAGTTGTATTTCCCTGGTTTTACATCTAACATGGCCTGGCGTGGATTCACTATCTGTCTAGTATCTTTAACTGTTAAGTCGTTTAGTTCTTTTAGGTTGTGAACAGGTCTGATTGTCCCATCTTTCTTTTTAACTGCTTGTACAGGCATTAGACAGGGTGGCTCAGCTATTCTCTCTACCACTCCTAATTTTACTAGTTCTTGTATTATTTCATGAAAATCCTTTTCCGATGATCCTAATGGATACTGTCTCTGTTTTCCTGGCCATCCGCCTTTTATTACATATGGTTCAGTTTTCATTAGACCTACATCGTTCTTAAATTTCGCTACTTCCGCTTTTTGGAGAATTTCTTTTAATCTTTCTTTATTTTTAATTTCTGATTTTTCCACTACCTCTAATAGTGCTGTGTGCACATTTACTTCCTTCATCCAGCATGTTTGAGGGCTTTCTATAATCCATTCTTGATCATTAGGTGATATAAGGGCTGTTTTTCCTAATCCTACTCTTTTTCCTTTAAACTCTACCATTGGTAATAAAGTTGTATCTCCATTTGCTAAAGTAACTAATCTTCTTTCTACTATGGGACTTTTTCCTGCCCATTCTTCGGGGATTATAGTTATATCTGTTCCTGTATCAAAATATGCTTTCCTTCTCTGATTTTTATGCCATATTTCAACTTGCCAGGGTGCCATTCTAGGATTTACTGACCTGGGGGGTGCTTGGCATCCCAAATTTTCTGTTGTGCTATGGTTAAGCTCTTTCCCTGTTCCTTGTTGCGTTTCGCCAGAGAATATATTCTCTCGTCTTTCTGCTCCTGAGTCATGTTCTCCCATTCTTCCCTGGGAATTTGTCTCATCTGAGGATTCTGATTCTGGTTGTTTCTGGGCCTGAAACCATTCCCTGACTGATTCGAGGGCCCTGCTCTGGGTCTCTGATCTCTGTTCTGCCAACCACCAGGATTCCTCCGGCCATTGTTCCGGTTCGGATCCCTGTAGTCTGGATTCCAGAAATTTCCCTGGCCTCTCTCCTGATCGTTCCTTTGATTTGAGGGCCTGGGGTAAAAGTTCTGTCTTTCCCCAGCCACATAAATTCTGGGGGTGTTCGCTGTGTACTCTGATTTTGTGATGGGGCGGGATTTCCCCTTTCCTGTGTTTGCTGTTGTGGCATGTTCTGCCGGGGCCTCTGAGCCTGCTGATTGGGATTTCTGTTCTGGGGTACGCGTCTTTCTTGCTGGGGAGCGCGTTTCCCCGCTACTTCGTTTTTTTGGCTTAGTTTGTATGTCATCATTTTTAAGCTTTTTTATCTCTTTGGACGCCGTCATGATCTCTGATGCCTTCCGCACTATACTAGCCTTTGCTGCTGCACCAGTTGCTGCATTATATTCCACTAGCATAGCTGCTATTCCTCCTGTTTTAATCTGTGCCAAAGCTCTCTTGGTCTGAGTTTCATCTGCCCCCATATGAAGGAGTTGTGAATACATTTGGATAAGGGACTGTGTTCCGTCATTTGTCCTAATTATGGCTTCATTAATCCTATTCTGAAGACCATTATCAAAGAGGCCTGTTTCTTCTGAGTCTGCCAAATTCTGTATAGTTTGACCATCAGTCAAGTTTAAGTCACAGAATCGTGAGACATGTCTGCTGAATGTCGGGTCTTTAGAATACCCGTCCTCCAGCTCTTCACATATTCTTTTAGCAAATTCTGTGTTATTTTCTCCAGGGAGTCTTTTAGGCATGGATTTCATAACATCTCCCAGGGTTAATTTGAGAGATGTACGTACCATGGATCTTTGAGGACTTTGGTCATTCATGGAGGAGTCTCCACTAAGGACACTCGCCGCTAACAGTTTCCTAGTTTCCTTTAGGTCGTGTCTCGGGGACTGACCTCTTGACCTCCTATTCCTGTCTTGATTTTCATCTCTATCTCT
This sequence comes from Paratrypauchen microcephalus, assembly GCA_036785185.1. Classification (NCBI taxonomy): domain Eukaryota; kingdom Metazoa; phylum Chordata; class Actinopteri; order Gobiiformes; family Gobiidae; genus Paratrypauchen; species Paratrypauchen microcephalus. The sequence goes on from JAVJIX010000226.1 coordinate 86,388, forward strand.
ATCTCTATCTTTACCTCTCCGGTCGCCACTTCTACCTCTCCTGTGGTGGTCCCTATCATCATCCTCCGAATCCGAGGAGTCAGATGGGCCATTATCGGGGTCTCCTCCTTCGGGGAGTGCATTATATATTCTGATGAGACTTTCCCTATGCTTATCGTGCCCTTGGGCGAGATATGCCTTTTTAAACGGGGCAGAGACTTTTTCCCAATTTCCTATTTGTGCTGATGTGGGGGATTGGATAACGTGTAGTCTCTCCTCCCTCCTCTGTGGAAACCAGTCTGGTTCCTGTTTATATCGGTGCCATTCAGGCTCCTGTATTTCTGTCTGCAATTGAGTGACGTAACCGTGGCCCTGAGGGTCATTTCTAGGATATACCGAGTCTGGGTCTATGGGCCATTTAGTGGCATCATAATTTCCCCATATTAGGGGCCTTCCTCTAGCATGTTTAGCTCTTACAAATTTCACGGGAGGAGGAGCAGGATTATGACTGTCTTCCTCCTCTGACTCTGACTCTGATTCAAATTGTATAAGGTCTCTCTCATCTGTATGGGGAGTTAAACCTCCAGATGTGGACCTGGATCCATCCCTAGGTTTTGCCGTGCTCCTTGCACGTCTTAAAGGAATCCTAGGCGGATTCGCCGGGGTAGAGATGCCATACAGGCTGGCAAGTCTCGGGGGTAAGGGGGCTGACCCGTCACTTTCTTCATCTGGCATAAACACTTCTTCCTCCTCAGTATTTCTCCAGGATACTGATCGAGTAGTATCTCTAGATCTTGACCTAGATCCTAATCTTGCTCTAGGTTTTTCCGGGAGGGGCACTCCGGAAGAGCCTGCAGGAGTAGAGGCTCCGTAAGGGCTAAATGCTCCTATGCAGGTGTAACCGGGTTCCTCCGCTGGCCCTGGGGTCATTGGCCTCACAGGGGTCCTTTGCGGACTTTTTCTTCTAGCCGTTCTTAGTCCTGGAGAGTTAATAATATATGCTTGAAACTGGTCTCTGGCTAGGGTTTGTATTAGCTCGTATATTCCCTGGGCGGCTAGTCTGTCCGATACGAGGCAATTAATCTCATCCGGGGGAGTCAACATGAGGGAGGCTGCCGCTGCTGCTGCCCACACTTTCCTAGCGCCTTGTTTGGACTGTCTGTGGAAGCCTTCTGGTATATTTAAATCCAGTACTACGGCTCCTCTTTGCGTACTCATAATCTCCTTACATGCGTTCTGCGCTATTACTGTTGGATTTTGTACATCTCCTGTATAAGGTACTATAAATATCACAGGGACTGCTGCATCTCCCTCCACCCATATGGGGAGAGGTTTTCCTAGTTGATTATAGGTCTTTTTTGTTACTATTTCTGCTATTTCCCCAAGCTGTTCATCAAAGAGTTTTTTATCTGCTTTCTGTCTCCAGGGAATTAGCCCTCGAGGGCGGTCTCTTCCATTCCAAGGAGGAATCGGCAGTATTACCCTATTTTCTAAGCCTCTCCACATTGCCGTGGTGGTAACGTGGATATTAAATTTCTTTTTAGGGCCTATGTGAGTTATGAGGATATCCTGGTCTGCTAACCGCATTTGTTCCATACGCTCTGTCAAAACATTACCCTCTTCTACAGCGGCTCGGGCTTTCTCCACCCGTTGAGCTGTTTGATTTAACTGATCCTGTGCTCTCGCCATAAAATTCTCGAGCTGCACTGCCTGGGTTCCTATCTCCTCACTATGTTTGTGGAGCTGGTCTACTGTTCTCTGGTGATTTTCTTCATTCTTACTCTGTTGTTCTTGCTGGTTTTTTAGTATTTGCTGCAGGGCTTCTTCTATGTTGTCTAGGCACTGAGGCTCTAGTGGGGCATGTGTCAAATAGTGTGAACCCTGTCGATCTTGGCACTCAAACTCCCGGTATTCGGTCCCTGCCTGACTGACCGAGTCGTCACTATTTATATTATCCTCTGACACCAAACATCGAGGAGGTGGAGGAGTTATGTGGTCTTTTGGAGTGTGCGTCCTTCTCCTTTGATGTGTAATAAAATCCCTAGAGGACATAGTAGCTCCTACGTCTATTTTCTCATTCCTCATAATTACACTAAATTCTGCAGGAGACTGATCCGAGGAGGTCTCGGGGGTTTCTTTGTTACTGAAGTCCCCCCCATAGGGTAATTGGGTTATGGGAGGGCCATAGTCCTCGTCTGTGGTTATTGCGTGATACGCAGGGGGCAGTTCTATAGCTAGGCCTGCTGAGTGGAGAGCACTTTCCATTTCGGAAGCCTGCTCTTGTTCCCGTTCCAGTCTTTGGAGGGGTGAGTCTGTTTCTATATAATTCGGCGGGTGACCTAACCTGGGTTGGCAGGGAGTTTGAGGCGGCGCTGTGGGTACAGTCGGTATGTGCACCGGGGAAGCTGGAGCTGATCTATATGCCTTTCGCGCGCTGCTAAGCTCCTCTACAGGATAAACTGTCTGTTTTTTATCTTTCATCTTTCCTAGTACTCTGCCGAAATATTGTAGCATTTGACCCTTATTACACTTCATAGGATCATGAAAGTTAGCTGTTTTATTTCTCCAATCCTCGTCATCTTTAAACGGAGCCTCCAGATCCATTAGTTCTGCGAATAGCTCCTTGTCTAGAGGGCGCTTTTGGTCTACAGCTTCTTGAGACAATTCTCTAATAGGATATTCGTTAGCGTACTTTTCTTTAAGGACCTTGAAAAATTCCTTTCTTTCCTGACCACCCTGTATTATAAAATAAATTCTTCTGGTCATTCCGTAGCTGAGGGGTGAGTTAAGCCAGTCGTCCGCTGCATCTACCATGACTTCTGCCGCCATAGATACTGGATAACCAAAAACTCCTGTGCCGAACGGTGCCGTAATAACAGCCCAGCCGTCACAAAGTGAGAAGGCGTTCTCTAGAGTTTGTTTTAGTATTTTCTTAGGGTTTTGGTGGAGGCTTATTATATCATCATGTGGCATATAATGGGCATTTATCACCTGGGTTAACACCTCATGAACTACAGTCATACGATCACATTGTGTGAGCGTCTTCTCCGGGCCTACTATTTGCTCATCATGTTCTTTTAGAGCACGAGGAAAGCGAGCTGCTACCCATTGAGCTACACCCGCTCCGTCAGTAGGATGTGGGGCGCGGCGCGGATTTAGAAAGGACGCTCTTCCCCTCGGGAAGAGTTTCCACAAGGCATCTTCTGCCAAGTCTGCATTTATTATGGCACAAGGGCCTATCGCCCAAACCTGGATAATTCTATCTGGTACTGTCGATTCAGGATTAGAGCCAAGGCGGCTTCTTCCGCCAGTCGACGGTAACATATTTGGTGAGGCGTAATCACTTGATTCCATTAAAAAACCTGGGGGTAACTACTAGTGGAGGGGTCACTCCTATCCTTAAAATCGTTGACCGGCTGTACTTCTTTTCAAGTAGGTGCCGCTGCCGAACGCAGTAAATTCAGGTTGATAATCTACTATGGCCCGTAAGTACAAATCTGGCGCTACTGACTTTTCACGCGTTCAGACCCTGTTACCTAAATAATATATAGGCGTCTTTGGTGTAAATACCAGAGATTCGACTGCCTGAATTCACCTAGGTCAAATACGTGCCTAGGATTTGCGTAAGCTACTACTCGGAATTTCACTTACTCATCCAGTCTTAACTACCCACTCCTGTTACAAAGTTACACACAGGCGGGATTCAACGGCGCTGGGTTTGCCGACCTGGTCTTCTTGGACCCACGTTCAGGGGCGCTCAGAAGATTTGATCAAGTTCCTCTCCCCTTTACCGCCAAGGTGTAGCTTCACCAGGATTTCTAGCCCTGAAGCGCGCTTTTCAGGGGGTGATACGCTAACTGGTTATTATAACCCCTGCCGTATCTGTGCAGGTCGGATAGGCTGAAGATCGTATTAGTGCTGCTGTTTCGCTCTGGTGCCCTGGCACAAAAATACGCTTCCTAAACTAGTAGGTAATTATCAAGTTCAGGATTCGGCTAGGATCGAAGAGAGGTTAGCTACTCCCTCTAATCGTCTTACGCTGTCCTCCCAACCTGGAATAATTCCTCTTCGAACTGCTCCGCGCGTTCGGAATGTATTTCACTGAATTTTACGACTCTTATAACAGAGGCGCGAGCTTTTCCTTAAGACGGTAGGGCTCGTCAGTATTATTTCAAACTCCTATTTTTCGAGGTTATACGTTTACGGGGATACCTATTATCCCTAGGAGAGATCCGGATTAAATCCCAGTAGAGTTATCTAAACTTTAGCTGAGGTCCTGATCTTTTCTAATTGCCGACTAGAAATCAATCATGTCCCTGTTCGGGCGCCATGTCGCTGAATTTTGACTTAAGCCCCAGGGGTGATTCAGACGGCGCTGCGCCTGGTCCCGTACTGCCTTGTATCCCCTGGGCCTTGGGTGAGGCACGACAGCTCCTCCCCCTCACTTAGGCTAAAGATCCCGTCTACCGATAGTTAGCCCAGACCTGGGTCCGTACACTACTTGATACCGAGGATTAAGTCCCACAAAGAATTTTTTTTAGGCGTTAATCTAGGATATCGTTCGCTGATCTGGTCAGGCAGGAGACTGGGATATCGGAGGTGTTTTACTTGCTCTCCGGTAACGGTGATTCGCTATACTCTTGCTCCTCCCTCAGAGAGAAGTCTTCCTTTAATTTCGGGGACTATGAATCTATTTCTATATTTTGTCGGTTCCCTGGTGACACAATGAGCTATCTCTTCCCAGAGACCCCACCTAGACAGTGGTCCCGATCACTCTAGACCGGTGGCATATAATGCGTGACGTTAAACTGCCTATCCTCTCACCTTAGCAGTACCACACACTTAGCTTAGCTTTAGGCAACCACACTCTATCACAAGTCCCAGTTTAAAATACACACACCCAGAATATAAGTCTAACTCAGACGATTGGTCTAAGCAATACACTCACCAGAGAAGCAAAAACTTGTCTTTGTTGATTTTAATGAAAAGATGATAAAAAGATGAATACAAAAAATAGGTTTTCTTAGCACAGATTGTACACAAATGCCGAAGCACGAATGATTTATCAATCTGAGCTGATGTCCTCGAGACGAAGAGACAGCAACAGCTCAGAATGATTCTAACACACATGTATTTATACTAAAATCTTGTAAGTCACAATGATTAAGCATTTTTCTGTTTGCGTCATAAAGCAACACTTTGGTTTTTGTGGTTAAACATTTCTACATTTCTAAGTATCATTTAATAATTATCTCCCCTTCAAAGGGGCCTCCAGTTTCCTGCTTAAGGCTTCGCTGGGTTACTTCCTGTCATAAACTAAACACAATATAAACTGATTTATAAAAGTATAAAAACATAAAATAAAAATAAGCTAAAGTAAAATAAGCTAATTATAATAAGCTAAAAATAAGCAATAAGCTCAAGCTGGTACTTAACCCAAAAAGTGACTTTATCCTACATTTTCTTATCCATCCTTCCTTCCTCCATCCCTCCTTTTCTCCATTCCTCCTTCTCTCTCACATTCATCTCTCTCTCTCCTTCCATCTCTCTCTCATTTTATCTCTATCTCCATCTTCTTTCTTTTCTATTCTCTCTTTCTCTCTCCCCCTCATTTTCTCCATCCCTCCTTTTCTCTCATACTCACCTCTTTCTCTCTTACCCTCTCTCCTTTCCTCATCCCTCCTTCTCTCGCTCTCTTCCCCTCCCTCCTTTTCTTATCCATCTTTCTCACACTCATCTCGCTCCCCTTCCCTCCTCCATCCTTCCTTTTCTCCATTCCTACTCCTGTCTCACATTCATCTCTTTTTTTTCCTCTCCTCTCATTTTATCTCTATCTCCGTCTTCTTTCTTTTCTATTCTCTTTTCTCTCTCTCCCTCCCTCTCTCATTTTCTCATCCCTCCTCCTCTCTAACACTTATCTCTCTCTCTCTCTTCCTCTCTCTCCTTTTCTTATCCATTGTTCTCTCACACACTCGCCTCGCTACCCTTCCCTCCTCCATCCCTCCTTTTCTCCATCTCTACTTCTCTCTCACATTCATCTTTCTTTCTCTTTTCCTCTCATCTCTCTCTCTCTTATTTTATCTCTATCTCCATCTTCTTTCTTTTCTATTCTCTTTCTCTCTCCCCCTCATTTTCTCCATCCTTCCTTTTCTCTCATACTCACCTCTTTCTCTCTTCCCCTCTCTCCTTTTCTCATCCCTCCTTCTCTCGCTCTCTTCCCCTCCCTCCTTTTCTTATCCATCTTTCTCTCTCACACTCATCTCGCTCCCCTTCCCTCCTCCATCCTTCCTTTTCTCCATTCCTACTCCTGTCTCACATTCATCTCTTTTTTCCTCCTCTCTTATTTTATCTCTATCTCCGTCTTCTTTCTTTTCTATTCTCTTTTCTCTCTCTCCCTCCCACTCTCATTTTCTCCATCTGTCCTTCTCTCTAACACTCATCCCTCTCTCTCCCCCTCCCTTCTGTTTTTACCCTCCGCTCACCCTCACATCTCGTCAGTCTCTCCGTCTCTCTCGGTCTGTTCGTTTCAGCTCTGCTCTTGTTCTTCTTGGGCTGGTCTCGGGTGAGGGCCCTGGCTGTGGGGCCCCTCACTCTGTTTCTCTCTCGTCTTTCTCCGGGGCCCCCGTGTCGGTGGGGGATCATGCGTTCTCTCCTGGACAGCAGCTGGCAGTTCGGTCCGGCCGGGAGGGACTCTCTGGACTGGACCCCCCCCTCGGCTCTGCCCTCCACGGACAAACAGCTCGCAGTGAGTCCGTTCAGCGTTATTTATTTTGTTTTTAATTGTGTGAAGAGTCCCTCAGTCGTCCAGGTAGAATCCATGGCAAAAAAGGAGAAATTCAGTTTGTTATTTATCTTAAGGTCTGTTTTATTTATATTATTAAATAGATTATTTTTAAGGTTATAGTAACGTTTTTTTGCAATCTACCTTACCTTACCTTATTTCTGTAATAAAACAAGTTGTTTTACTCACCCATAGCACTTTGGTGTCATTTGGAGCAGTTTCGTAGATGTTGTGGTGTAGCGATATCCGTTAACGTGAGTGCTTGGGGCAGGAGATTGCAGTCACCAAATAACACAAACTTTATCACTTTTCAAATCATAGAAGCTCAATATCTTAGTCTACACTTTTGTTTGAGTCAAAAGTGCCTCTAATCTGAGATTTATCCATGGTTTGGAGTAGATGAGGAGGACAGTCGCATGTGCGGAGTCACAGCTGATTTCGCTCTCAGCTCTCGGGACCCAAACATGAAAGGCAAAGCTGTAAGACGTTTGGACCATCGTGTTTGCAGTACCCACTTCAGTCAGGACCATTTTTTACCAGCAAAGGAAAAGAAAGAAGGCCAGCGGATTCAGCGCACGATTCTGAGAAGTAATGTGAAACCGATGGCTGTTCTCTGCTGCTCCTAAAACTGTCTCCGCTTCATTCTTTCCGTATCCATTCTGTCTCCTCATCCGTATACTCCTCTTCAGTCCTCAGTCCTCCATAAGTCCTCTTCAGCCTCAAAGTCCCAATCTTCTGCCATGTGTCGCTCACAACAGAAAAGTTATGAGCGTCTTCTTATCTGCAAATCGCACATGCGCACTGTCCTCCTCATCTACCACAAACTATGGATAAATCTCAAACGAAAGACTCAACCGAAAGTGTAGACTAAGACATTGAGCTTCTGTAATTTGAAAAGTGCTAAAGTTTGTGTTATTTTGGTGACTGCAACGTCGTGCCCCGAGAACTCACGTTAACGGATATCACTACACCACAACATCTACGAAACTGCTCCATATGACACCAAAGTGCTATGGGTGAGTAAAACAACTTGTTTTATTACAGAAATAAGGCTCAGATTGTAAAAAACGTTAATTCTCCTTTAAAGGTTTGAAGATTTTTGTTCTCCCATGTTCAATTTAAAAGACAAAGGGACTCTGCCTCATTCCAAATATTAAATCTGAAAAGTGTCGTTCCAACTGCATTTTAGTTTAGTGTAAAAACTGCACAAAAATTAAAACCTAATTCTCTCGTTGGTACGGGTGGTTGAATAATTCCTTAATATTTACATTGTTGACATGCTAATTCCAATACTTGTTTCCTTTTTCCAGTTTAGATTCAAACAATATTCAATGTAGTAAGTCACATTCCTTGTTCTTGTAAAAAAAACCAAAAAAAAAACCACAGAAGGACCAGCCATCTGGAGTATCGGCTCAAACTTGACTGATGTTTTGTATCGTCTCCTTGTATCTAATTTAAAAAATGAAATGAATAAGCCAAGAAACTGTGGGGGAAGAGTAAAAAATCTTAAATTTAGAGAGATCATTTTGAAACTTTGTAATTTCTGAACAAAATATATTATTATTATTATATTATTAGTTTTTCATCATGTAAGGTTTTCATATAAAATGTATAAAAAAATGTCCAAAATGTACCATATTTGGGACATTTGAATCTCAAAAACGGATGGAGCCAGGTTAAAGTTTCTTGTTTCTTTCGGTTGACATATTATATCCTAAGGTCAGGTATGCTGAGAAACGGATATTTCTCTCCCTCCGTTTTCCAAAATGAGGCCCTGTTTACACGTGCACTGGTATTTTTAAAAACTGAGACATTTCCCTTCGTTTGTACCCATCTTTTACGCGCAAATGTGAAACCGTAGTTTTCCAGAATCTCCACTCTAGTCAGAGTTTTTAGAAAGATTCGTTTTCAGAGGTGAATTCGCCGTTTGCGTGTAAAAGATGGGTACAAACGAAGGGAAATGTTTTTAAAAATACCAGTGTACGTGTGAACGGGGTTTTAAAATCTACAGGGGGAGTTTGGAGATCGTATTTATCTCACTGAAAAATTGTCTGAAACCTCTAATTTCGCCTCATTTTTAAAATTAAAACTTCAGTAAATCAGACTTGGAATTAGATGTCGACAAATCCTTCGGTACATTTCGTGAAAATCTTGTCAAGTACAGGACTGTAAAGTTTGGTGTGTGCAGGTGCAGATTTAAGGGCTGATCCTTATGTCCTCATGAAAAACAACCACTGTCCCACAGAACTCTGCAGGCCGACTCAACTAAATATTAAAACATCTCTACGCAGAGTGCAGCTTTGTGGTTTCCACATCAAAGCTTCTACGCTAAAAACCAAAGTGACCAAAAAGAAAAGAAAATGAGTTTTGCTGCAGTGTCTAAATCAGGGGTGTCCAAACTTTTTCCATCATGGGCCATATATCTAAACACAGACGAAGCAGAGGGCCAGTCGAGGGCCATAGACTGGTGCTCAGGACAGTCAATAATTGAAATATCTGCATTTTTAACACGTTACTTCGAAGTTCAAAGTCAGCTTTATTGTCAAAAACCATAAGTACAGGTCGCACACACAGGATTTGAAATTGCAGCGCCCTCTAGGCCCACAGAGAACATAAAACATGTGATAAACAAGACAATACAGTAATCCCTCGTTTATCGCGGGGGTTTGGTTCCAGAAATAACCCGCAATAAGAGAAATCCGCAAAGTAGGACAACTTTATATTTTACAATTATGTTTTAAAGCTGTAAACGCCTCACCACACACATTATACGCTTTTCTCAGACTGGAATTAACCTTTTCTCACATTTCTCTCTAGTTTAAACACTCAAACTTTCATAGATTTTCAACTAAATGTATTAATAGTGAAGCGTGGGGAGAGACACGGCCTCGGAAGCCCCGCCGGACGCACGAGAAGCACTGCCACGTCCCGGCACCTGACGCGCACCAACCCCTTGGAAAAGTGCGCAGCACGTGCACCCCTCATCGTGGACAAATCTGTGACAGAGAAACGTGACCAGCGCGACTCCGCGCCTACACCGGGGCTGCGAGCACGAGATAGAACCGCGGCGCCCGCAGTCCGAGCCACAAAACAGCCGCACGAAACCAGCAAAGAGCGGTTTAATCCTGGTTTAGACCTGGTCTAGTCCCGGTTTAGTCCAGGGCCAGTCCAGGTTTAGACCTGGTTTAGTTCTGGTGTAGACCTGGTTTAGTTCTGGTGTAGACCTGGTTTAGTTCTGGTCTAGACCTGGTTTAGTCCACGTTTAGTCCTGGTCTAGTCTCTTAGCCAATCAGGACGCAGAACACAATGTTACACTATAAAAGAAATGTTACACAAAAAAAAATTTGAAAAAAAAAAAAATTTGAAAAAAATAATCGCGAAACAGCGAGGGCGTGAACAGTGAACCGCGATAGAGCGAGGGACCACTGTAAACACCATGACTAAAACATCACATATACCCGTAGCAAAAGTACAAAAGGCTTGAATATAATACAAATAAGTAAAACACACAATGTGGAGCGGAATAAAGCTCAATGGTGTCATTTAAGCAGCAGTGTCAGTGTCATTTAAGCAGCAGTGTCAATGTCATTTAAGTGTCATTAGAATGAGCTATCGAGTGTCGTTAGAATGAGCTGTCAGTCCTTTATTCATGCTAAAATCCTCAAAACCACACAACAAATATTAAATATTGTCTTATCAAGGTAGATTTTCAAAAAACTTGCAGTCAAAAGTTCTGCTCAAGGTAATTTGGGCCAATTCACCTGGAAGCCTGAGGGCCATGAAAAATTTGTCTGAGGGCCGCATTTGGCCCACGGGCCATAGTTTGGACATGCCTGGTCTAAATGAAAGTCTGTTATATTTGTTTGTGGTCCGTGTGCAGTGAGTCTCTGCTGATGTCACTTCTGGGTCAAAGCCGACGATGATCCAATGATCTGGACTCACGGCTAATCCGCTCCGATCATGTGACTTTGACTGTGCGCGCCCTCTGGTGGAGAGAATTATAATTCTGCTCAATTAACCGAAGACGATCACTATAATTTCAGCATTATTTATGTATTTTTTAAAGGTTCTTACTTAGACTTGGACACAGCAGCTCACACCTTATATTATAATAACAAAGAGCAAAAAATATAAAATGGTAATAAAAGTCCAGAGGTGGGACAAAGTCATTGCTGGGCAAGTCCCAAGTAAGTCTAAGTCTTTTGCACTCAAGTCCGAGTGAAGTCCCGAGTCAAGAGTATCCAAGTGCCGAGTCAAGTCTGAAGTCAAAGCTCACAAGTCTCAAGTCGAGTCCAAAGTCCTAGCATTTTAGTTTCGAGTCATTTCGAGTCCCCTTTACAAAGAAATAAAATTTCTACAAATCATATCATGTCTGCAAGATCTGTATTCATTTTACCTTTTTACACCATATCAAATAACATTAGAAACAAATGAAATGATCCACGTGTGAAAAACTTTTTCGCAGATTCACAAGTACAACGAGTGCGGTCCTTATCAACTTTTTTTCATTGGACGTAGCAAGTCATCACAAGTCAAAAGGCCTAAGTCCAAGTGAAGTCACGAGTTATTGATATTGAAGTCCAAGTCGAGTTGCAAGTGTTTGTACATTTTGTCGAGTCGAGTCTAAAGTTATCAAATTCGTGACTCGAGTCTGACTCGAGTCGAAGTCGCATAACTCGAGTCCACACCTCTGAATAAAACTGATAAATAATGCAATAAAAAAATAGCAAGAGACTGGTGTTAAATACAGCATAATTATAAATGTATAAATATGTACAACCCAAATAGTAATATAAATACAGTATATCATAGTTATATACAAATTATGTGGAAAATTCCAGAAAATGAAATACGCAGACTCAAGCATGTTGTCAAGCAGGTACTCTCTGTGGGGAAGCTGACCAATGTGGTCTTAAAGGGATAGTGTGGGGTTTTTTTTATTATTTTTTTTTTATGTTTATCTGTATGGGTTTCCTTCTAAAAGTTCCGGCTTACCTCTGACAGTCTCAGCTGATCCCGGTTCAGCTCGCTTTCTGGAGCCCACGTAAGTAGGTCCGGTAACTTCCGGGTAAAGAAATAAAGCTTGTTTTTCTTCTCAAAACAAACATTTGTCTGAAAAGTGATATATTTGCGTCCCAAACAGTTGTCCACAAAACTTCCAGCATCGTAGATTTCGTTCGCGTATTGTGTCTCTCGACTCGTATCACTGCGCGCATATTAGCTGCATTAGCCTGTTCACTTGTAAACTTCCCCTTACGGCGGACCGCATCTGCCGTACACTTCCGCTAAAGGTTTTTTCTATGACTCTGACTGAACAGAACTACATTCTGTCTTTAAATATATCTCCTGTCCCCCTCACAGGGCCAGCAGAGCTCCGGCGATGCCCTTAGCCCTCGCTCCACCTCCTCCATCACCGCGGGCGTCCTCTCGCTCCTCCTGCTCCTCTCGCTCCTCCTCTTCCTGCTTTGGCGGAGGAGGCGGGGCCTGCGTCTGGACGGGAAGCTGGGATTGGCCGGCGTGATCGCTCTGGAGGACCTGCAGGACCCCGAACGAAACTGCGAGCTGCTGTCGTCTCTGCGGCGAGAGCAAAGTCTGAGGCGGAGTCAGAGGCGCAGTCAGAGGCGGAGCCGGATGGGGAGCCAACAGCTGCCCTCCTCCACCTCGGACGAAGATCTGAACGACGGGGTCTTCCTCATGGTCTACCTGCCCTCGCCCTACGAGCAGACGCTGACGCGCATCGCCCGGGTAGCCAGCATGACCTCCAGGGACGGCGAGGGTCCGCCCAGTCCTGGTCTAGACCCGCACTCCAGTTTTGGATTAGACCCACCCACCAGTCCTGGTCTAGACCCGCCCCAAAGTACCAGTCTGGACCCGCCTCAGAGTCCTGGTCTGGACCTGCCCCAAAGTCCTGATCCACTCCTGATCCTTAGTCCAGGCCCAGAGACAAGCAGCCAGGAGGTGGCGCTGGAGGTGGAGGAGATCACTGTCCTGGAGGAGCTGTGATGGTGCTCTGAAGGGGGACCGGGTGAACGTTACAGATTTTTCAATGGACAGCTACGGAAGCCCAGCGAGGACACGCCGTTGACAACGATTTACCTTCTGTATTTACGTTCAAGTTCCATCTGATGAGGAAAAGACAAGAGAGCTTTGAACATGTTTTGAAGGACAAATAGAACACAAAATGGACTGATCAGAGCTTTGAACTCGTCCAACACATCCCTGGAGTTGTGTATTTCTTGTTTTATTAAAGACGGGGTATTATGCTATTGACTTTTGGAGCTTTCCTTAAATATACAAAACCACGATACAAAAACTTTACATAACAACTTCACGAGTGACGTGCGGTCATTAGAGAAAAAAAATCACAGAGAAAAAAAAGTAAAATGACAAAATAGTTATATTTATACAATGAGTTGTACTATAAAGTTATTTTCTATTTAATTTCGCAATTTTTTTAAAAATTCAAAATGTCTGAATTTTCACTTTTCCCGTTGAAATGGTGGTGTTTGGTTACCTGGCCAGCCAAATGATATCTCTCTGTATTTCCTATACAGCGCGATACCATTTGGACACCCTCCATCCACTCTCGCTCCTCCGGTTAACAACGGATTCCGCGATTCTGATTCGTTCAAAGATGGTGACGTCAGTGCACCTGCCTTTGCCCGCAAAGTCACTCTTAGGCAGCGGAAGTTCCACCTCAGTTTTGAATCAAGATGGCGCAATCTCTGATTGGTTCACTTAGCTGTCTGTCTACGCGCAACCGCAGCGCATTTTGGGACCAAGCGTTACCAGACTCACTCGCTGGTACAGCGATGAGTCATGGATTCTTCCAGGCAAGGTGTTTGGGTGTGTTGGTGCCTCACATGGACTGACTGTACTGTAGCTCAGCAGTGACAGTTTCTGCTCTAAAGCGGCGGCGAAAAGACGCCGGGTTAAAGTGTCGGCGAAAAGACGCCGGATTAAAGCGACGGCGAAAAGACGCCGGGTTAAAGCGTCGGCGAAAAGACGCCGGGTTAAAGCGACGGCGAAAAGGCGCCGGGTTAAAGCGGCGGCGAAAAGAGGCCGGGTTAAAGCGGCGGCGAAAAGGCGTCGGGTGAGGCTCGTAGTTCCCTGGCCTCATGGTAGAGGCACTCGTGAGCCCAGGGATTCTTCTGCAACTCCTGGAGCAGCAGATTAGAATAAGTGACACAAGATACAATTTAGAGTTAAGTCAAGTTTAATAATCCGTTCACTTTTTTCTTCTTGTCTGGCCCGACTTTTTAAACGGAGGAATTTCATATTAAAGCTCGAGCAGTTTTCTAAACTGGACTTTGGGTCGAAGCAGGAGGTTAGAATTAAAGGAAGACCAACGCCGGAGCTAAAGGGTTTGCTCCAGACTACGGGACGAAAGACTCGCTCTTTTCAAACAGCGCGGGAAGAAATCGTCTTTTCTGCTTTTCCTTCTTTTCTCGACCTGCTGTGACGATGTCTGGACTCATGGATATCGTGACCTGAAAAAAGAAGCCTCGGTAAACACGAGCAGTCCATCGCTATTTTAATTTATGACACTACTCGGTGCTCTGGAAAATGCACTGAACAATAATAATTAATTTTCAGTTTCACATCAGAAATATTCCGAGCTCCAGTCACTTACAGGGAGAGAAACTGGTCCTGGTTTACAGATTTGTAAATCTGATTGTGACGACGTCAGAGCCTCAGACACGACCCTCACCACACGTCACTGAACTTCACAAACCTGATGCAGGACGCACACCGATTGTGTCGTGATAGCGCTCTGAAGGGGGAGTGACTTAGCGTGAAGACAAGCAGAGAGGGGAAACCAAGCTGAAAATTACTAAACGTTGTTTTCAGCGAATTTATCCTTTTCAAAACCGTAAAAGGTAACGCAGTGATCTAAATACAGTATATGATGTTTTAGTAGTTAACACCCCACAGAAGTGTAAACCCCATCTTTAATACGGTTTGTCCTCTTCCTCTGAGCCTCAGAAATCACTGTTTCAATTTACCCAGGATTGTTGCATCACAGGTAGAAATTCAGCTGATTTTAAGTCCATAATTCTGTTTTTAAGTCCATAAATCATTGTCAGACTTGTTTCTGCTGTCAAATTGTGTTTGTTACAGCTATGTGCTTCAGTTAGCATGTCCGCCCACGTCGATCGAAGACCCGAACCTGATTTTTTTCCCCCTCAAGTATTACGTGTCTTACCCCAGTGCAAATCTGTTGTACAAGCAGCTCTAAATAAAGTCTAAATAAATCCGCTGTGTACTGTCTGCATCTAAGTACAAAACCATTTTTATCGGAGAATCATAAAGCACACTGTTAGCATGCTAGCTAGGGTGACCACCGGCATAAAACAGGAAAGGAGGACACTTGTGTCCAAAAAGGAGGACAAAGGCCCTAAAGTGAGGACACCTTGTTTTTTTTTTGTTTTCCCTCGGTCAAGAAAAACAACTTATGAATAATGTATGAAGTCAACATATATTTATTAACATGGATCACCCATCAAAAACAAAAATGTGGCAAATTATGGTCAAGATGATATGAACAAAAAACAATATCATCACCAATTCACTGAAAAAACACAGTCTGCCATGACATCATATGGTGCAAAAAAGCAAAAAAACCAGAAAAATTGCGCGCATCTGAGGAGCAAAAACCAGTGAATAGCCTGAGCGGTAGCCTGGGAATTCCCAGGCCGCTTCCGTTCGTTTCGAACTGGAAGGCGGCCTGGAAACTCGTCCAAGCGAGAGTCCCAGATTTAGGGCCCCAATCAGAGAGCGGGGAGGGGCGGCAAGACGGTGACGCGTACTACATGACAAACGGAAGCTTGTAGTTTGAACTGACAACTGACATGATTGGCTATGGACTTACGTATACGCTCAATGATAGACATTCATAACGCCCAATAAACGGCCGTTGGCAATCGCTAACCACACCTCCGCTACGGGATTTTTCGAAGCGAGTTTCCAGACCCATATCTCACTTGTGATATGGTCAGGTGTTAACCAGACTACCTGAGCGGAGCTTTTGGGTGAAAGCAGCTTCCAGACAATCAGGGGCTGCAGGGGCTGTATCAGCTGCGCGCATCGCGAATGTTTGCATACGACACAACATCGCAGAGTAGCAAGTGTAAATAATGGGTGGGGTGTGCGCCGACGAGGGTCCGAAAGGAGGACAAAATGTAAAAAAGGAGGACACGTGACAGACGGCCGGACAAACAGCTCTAAAACCGGACTGTCCGGACGAAATCCGGACGAATGGTCACCCTAATGCTAGCTGTTGTTAGCTTCACCACTCCAGCTCACCTGCGTGAAGTTCAAATGCAAACGTACACAAAAACCCTGTCAATCATTTGTGCTTCGTGTTATTTACTTATTCTGCTGATTTACGTCATTTCTCACCAGAAATGACGTAAATAAATAAAAATATGAACACAAAAAGTGAAATACTAACGGCACACAACAGCGCAAACAAAACAAGAAGAATTTATGAAATAGTTTGCCATTTTTTAGCACGTTTTAACATTTTCGGGTGCGGGCAAGGTGACGTTATCAGCCGGAAATATCTCAAAAACTAAAGTAGCACAAACGGAACTTTCTGGAAAACAAAACAGCACAAACAATTGACACAATTCTGGGCCGTTTTAGAGCATTTTTAAGCCTCCTGGGGGCCGGCTGAGCCCAATTTGACCTATAAAAGAATCGTTAATATTTCCAAAACTAAAGCGGCACAAATTAAACTTTTTGGAACACAAACGACGCACAAACAATTGATTGTTTTTGTGTAGGTGTGCGTCTGATGGGGCGCTCCACTAAACTCCAAAAGCTCTTCCAAACTCATCGTGCTGAGTAATTAGGCTGCTCAGAATGTGGCATAACTTTGGACCACTGCACACTAGTTCTGTTTTCTGTGTTTTTTTCTTCTTTTTCTTTCAGTGTTTTTGTTCACACGTGTAATCCTGTGTGCTGTGGTCCGCCTTCTTCAGAGCAGAACATTCTCTGTTCCACCACATGACCTCATCAGGTGGAAATCCAGAAAGTTCTCCTGTGTTATTTACGTCTATTCACCTTCCATCTGATCATATTATTATAATGATTTGGAGTGAAGCCATGAAGTGGGTCAGAGGAGCAGAGGATCCCAGGTCCCAGAATTGTTGCATCACAGGTAGAAATTCTGCTGTTTTTAAGTCCATAAATCATTATCAGACTCGTTTCTGCCGTCAAATTGTTTGTTACAACTACGTGCTTCAGTTAGCATGTCTGCCTACGTCACTCGAAGCCTCAAACCCGATTTTTCCCCCACGACTTGAGAAAAAGAAAAAAATAAATATTTAAAAAGGACATTTGTGAAAGAATGTCTAGTATTTCTCACTCTCTGTAAATCTGTGTAATGTTTATTGTTGGTTTGAACCATAATAAATTTGTGTTTTCTGCATTTTTACTGTTTTAGTCATTTAGTTTTTTAAGAAAGTTTGAGTTCATTTGTTGTTAGTGCACTGCCAGATACATTTCTATTATTTCACTGTCCCCTTAGACGCTTTCACTACCAGACAAAGATTTAAACGCACTTTTTCATGTATTTTTCTTCTTTATATTTATTATTTACACTGTAAATGGCCTTGCTAGATGCTCTGCTAGCTTATCCAAACAGCTAAACATAGATCCGGAAGAAACTTCACAGACAGCAGATATCCTTGATGAAGTTTAATGGATCCAAATCTTTCTGTGAAACTAACAATAAATATATACAGATGTGTATTAATATCAGTGCTAGCTAGTATTTACAACAATGTGAACAACACCAACAAACACCGACCCCAAAACAGCTTCCCTTGTGGATTATCAAATCAGTCTAAGTCCGAGTCTGACAATAAAGTTACAGTCTTAGCCTTAGCTAACAACATAACAAAAGGCAGCCAGGGCTCTCAAGTTTTGAGCGGGGTCATGCGTGAGACTGTAATTTCCGAGGACAGGGGTGCGAGTGAACAATTTTTCCCGAGGGATGGGGATCACCGCACTTTGTCAGTGCGCGCTGAGAGGGGCGGGGAGGAGGGACTGGGGCGGGGGGGAGCGGGACATTTTTAACGGATTCATGTAAGAGTCTGGTTAATGCACCGGGTCCGCGTCTCACCGTCTCACCGCGTCTCACCGCGTCTCACCATGGGCAGTTCAGCTCTGGGCCGCGCGTATTCCGCGCGTAAGACGTGGCACCGGGACTGAGGCTCAGGACGTGCCCGGGGGACGGCGCGTCTGCTCCGGCCTCCGCTCGGACCGTGCGCCCGGAGCAAGGGGAGTTTTTTTCGCTGAAAACGCGCGGAGCCTGCATAAACTAAGCCACACAGACCGATTTTCTGGGCACAAAAAAAAAAAAAAAAAAATCAGTGTGAGAAATGCCATGTGTGGTGTGTGAGCGTGTGAACACGTCGAATTGCGTGTGTCACACTCTCAATGCGTGAGACTTGAGAGCCCTGGGCAGCTAACAAGGAGATTAGCGTTGCGAAATTAGCGTGTCAGTGGCGCCGTAATCTGCATAATAATCACGCACTGAACACGTGCTAACCAGTATATACATCATACAGAGGGTAATGTTTACAATATCATACTTACAGGCAATGCTTAGACAAACACCATTAAAGCCATTTCCCAATTCCCAGAGTGCACTGCTCGGAGTGTGGTCTCAGCCTGCAGTCGAGGCGGTGCATACTCGCTCAGCCCTGAGTGCAGTCCGTGGACCGCATGGGCGTCTGTGAAATGGAACAAGTCCCGCCTCAGCTCAATGAGCCGGGTGGTCTGCTCTTTCTTCCCTAAAGACAAAAATGTTATTCTATTGCGACTAGTAATACTTGGAATTGGGACATGGTGATACTGTAGAATATCCAGCATTACAACAGCAAAGGAAATATAGAAGTGTAAGGGGAAAAGCATGTGAACGGTAATACAGGTGTCGTGAAATATGCCGTTACGGCTACAGTCACACATGTTTAGCGTAGTTTATGAAGAGTTTCATGTAGCATAGTTGTAGGTGAGGTGAACCAGTACACACATTTCAGGGCTCTCAAGTCTCACGCATTGAGAGTGTGACACACGCAATTTGACGTGTTCACACGCAACACATGGTATTTCTCACGCTGAAATTTAGTTATGCAAGTCAAGCGCAGCGCTTCTGTGCCCAGAAATCGGTTCAGGCACCACGCGGTTTCAGTGCCATTCGTCCCCCTCCCTCCCTCCCCCCGCTCCTCGCAGAAAAAAAATAGTCACTCGCAACCCCTCCCCCCGGAAATTACGCAGTCACACGCACGACCCCGCTCGAAAGTTGAGAGCCCTGCATTTTATAGTGAAGTCGCAACTGTCACATGGTGATGTCGCTGGCGAGTCGGTCTTTGTAGTCATATATCCTGCCGTGCTGTGCATGCTGGGGCTTTTAAGTGTGCGAAGCGTGCATGTTTGCACACTTGGTCCACGCCCCGATTTCCATGGAAACGACTGCGCTGTTCGGACCGCGTCTTAACTGTGCATGGGACAAAAACGAAATGGGACAGCAGTTGTCGCGCTGGATGTGACACACATGCCCTTCCAACCACGTGCCGAACCGTGCACTCGCTAAATTGGGAAACGGCTAAAGAAACACCAGAACAAAGGCCATTTTGTTGAGGTCAAAGTAACAACTTCCTGTCGCACTTCCTGTCTTAGGTTCCTCTTATAGTAAAGGGAGAAATTCAATTTGTCAACTGGACAAAGTTTATTTGGTCAAAGACGGTTTCGCAGCTCATCCAAGCTGCTTCGTCAGTTCTGGTTAGAGTGCTGATGGACACTGCTTATATCTGCCTGAAGGGAGGAGCTAACTACAATGAAATTACTATGAACCTATTCCTCTTATACTCTCAGGTGGCATGGTGGCTGAGTGGCTAGCACTCATGCTTCACAGCAAGAAGGTTCCGGGTTCGATCCCCAGGTCGCCTGAGCCTTTCTGTGTGGAGCTTGCATGTTCTCCCCGTGTCTGGATGGGTTTCCTCCGGGCACTCCGGTTTCCCCCATCAACCCAAAACTAGGTAAAAAATCCTCCAGCTGAGGTCCTGACCAAGCCGAGCCCCGGGCGCCTGAAAGATGAAGGATGGGTCAAATGCAGAGAAATAATTTCCCTACGGGGATGAATAAAGCGTGTCGTCTTCTTCTCTTACTACACAAGTAGATTAAAGTGGCCACTAGATGGTGCAATTTACCAAGTAAACATAGACTAAGTACAAATACAAAAATACAAGTCAAATACAGTAACATTACACACTGTAAATTCTCACTGAAACATCTAAACTATGAATGACACCTGTGGAATGTAGTGAACAAACTTTAATTCAAAATAACTTCAAACTTTTAAAAAAATCTCCGCATCCCCCTTTCTCAGAGTGACTTTTAAATTAAAAAAATGTAAAAACCTCTTGCACAATCACTGCATTGAACACACTCCAGTACTTTTACTTCAGCAGATTTTTATAGATTTGTATTAGGACTGTGTTAGTGTTTTTTTCCTAGTAGTAACAGTAGTAGTAGTACTCGCTGTAGTTGAAGTTACCCTGTATTGGACTGTAACATGGATTTTGTTCTCTGTGTTACTTCCTAAAGCCAGAGCTTTGTGTTTGGAGGCTAAGTTGGTGTCATGGAAATTATCTATAAAATAAGACTAAAAGAAGACTGTCTATGTTGGTTTATTACATTTGGACAGATAACAAACGGTCCCATTACTGAAGGACAGAGTTTCTGCTGCAGTGAGCCCAGAGAAATGGGGAAACAAGACTAAAACACTGTCCGAGGTCCAAGCCCAGCCCAAGAACAGGTTGCATTTAGGTCAGTCTGGTCTTTTGGCTTTCTTAACTCAGAAATGTAACACCTTCATGTCACCCTTTCGAAATGAATAGTCAAAAACAATCAAAACCCAAAGTGGTTGGGTGTATCAGGGAGGGACAGGAGCTGGAGTCCAGGACACTGATCGCAAATTTTGTGGAGTGGTCCCAGACAAACCATCTGCTCCTGAACATGGACAAGGAACTGGTGATTGACTTCAGGAGAAAGAGGACACCAGTGGAGCTCATTACCATCCAGGGTCACGAGGTGGAGATCGTGGACTGCCACAAGAACCTTGGCGTCCATGTGGACAACAGGTTGGACTGGAGGGACATGAGCAGATTCTACTTCCTGAGGAAGCTCAGGTCTTTCAATATGTGCAGCAAGTTACTGGAGATCTTCTCCCAGTCTGTGGAGGCCAGCGCCCTGGACTTTGCTGTGGTCTGTTGGGGGAGCAACACCAGTAAAAGGGACATTGGGCGGATTGACAAACTGATCCGCAAAGCTGGACACGTGATTGGCTGTGAGCTGGAGACATTTGTCACAGTGAGGGACAGGAGGACACTGGACAAACTGCTCTCCATCATGGACACTCCTGCTCACCCACTGCACCAGACCATAGAGGGACAGATAATACTCCCTACAACTGTACATAGTTGTGATTTGATATTTTATTTTATTAATTATTGTTGCGTGAAAAGTCCCTCAGTCGTCCAGGTAGAATCCAATCTTTGTCCAGTTGACAAATTGAACTTCTCCTGTTATCATTAATTATTGTTCTATTTTATTTTGACTTGTACATATACATTTATTATTATGCGCTACGCAGAGCACAGAGCGCGCTGCTGGACAAAGAGAATGATGGATACGTACCTTACTGTTTATATGTTTAATATGGAAGGACATAATTAACAACGCTGGTGGGACTCAAACCCACAACCTTTGAATGACTTTGAAAGCCTAGAAGTCCAATGCGCTGTCCATTGCGCCACAGAGCCCAAGTAACAGCTTAGAGAATGATAAGAGAATCATAATACGTGCCTTACTGTCTATATAAGGAACAACTCTGGTGGGACTCAAACCCATAACCTTCAAAAGCCTTAACCATTGAAAGCCTTGAATGTGCATCACAGACACTGCTTGTCAGCCAAGAAAATGATAGAGAATCATAAGGGGTCCCCTACTGTCTATATAAGGGAGGACATTAAAAAAAAAAAAACTCTTGGGGGACTCGAATCCACAACCTTTCAAAGCCTTGACGGCCAATCTGCTCTCCATGCACGCACCAGACAGAGCCTAGTAGAAAGGAGAATGATAGAGAATTGTAATACATCCCGTATTGTTTATATATTCAATGTGGGAGGACATAAATAACAACTCTGGTGGGACTCGAACCCACAACCTTTGAATGTCTTCACCGTTATATGCCTAGAAGTCCAATGCGCTATCCATTGCGCCACAGAGCCCATGTAACAGCTTAGAGAACGACGTGTGGGAGGACATAAACAAATGGTGGGACTCACAACCTCTGAATGCCTTAAAACCATTTAAAAGAACAGAGACAGTGTCGTAGCAAAGACAACATATATTCAATGTGGGAGAACATAAATAATGACTCTGGTGGGACTTGAACCCAGAAGTCCAGAAGTCCCAATACTGAAGGACAGAGTTTCTGCTGCAGTGAGCCCAGAGAAATGGGGAAACAAGACTAAAACACTGTCCGAGGTCCAAGTCCAGCCAAAAGAACAGGTTGCATTTAGGTCAGTCTGGTCTTTTGGCTTTCTTAACTCAGAAATGTAACGCCTTCATGTCACCCTTTCTAAATGAATAGTCAAAAACAATCAAAACCCAAAGTGTTTGGGTGTATCAGGGAGGGACAGGAGCTGGAGTCCAGGACACTGATCGCAAATTTTGTGGAGTGGTCCCAGACAAACCATCTGCTCCTGAACATGGACAAGGAACTGGTGATTAACTTCAGGAGAAAGAGGACACCAGTGGAGCTCATTACCATCCAGGGTCACGAGGTGGAGATCATGGACTGCCACAAGAACCTTGGCGTCCATGTGGACAACAGGTTGGACTGGAGGGACAACTGTAATGCTGTGTACAAGAAGGGCATGAGCAGACTCTACTTCCTGAGGAAGCTCAGGTCTTTCAGTGTGTGCAGTAAGTTACTGGAGATCTTCTCCCAGTCTGTGGAGGCCAGCGCCCTGGACTTTGCTGTGGTCTGTTGGGGGAGCAACACCAGTAAAAAGGACATTGGGCGGATTGACAAACTGATCCGCAAAGCTGGACACGTGATTGGCTGTGAGCTGGAGACATTTGTCACAGTGAGGGACAGGAGGACACTGGACAAACTGCTCTCCATCATGGACACTCCTGCTCACCCACTGCACCAGACCATAGAGGGACAGATAATACTCCCTACAACTGTACATAGTTGTGATTTGATATTTTATTTTGACTTGTACATCTACATTTATTATTATGTGCTACGCAGAGCACAGAGCGCACTGCTGGACAAAGAGAATGATAGATACGTACCTTACTGTTTATATATTTAATATATAAGGACATAACTAACGACTCTGGTGGGACTCGAACCCACAACCTTTGAATGACTTTGAAAGCCTAGAAGTCCAATGCGCTGTCCATTGCGCCACAGAGCCCATGTAGCAGCTTAGAGAATGATAGACAATCATAATACGTGCCTTACTGTCTAAGAACTCTGGTGGGACTCAAACCCACAACCTTCAAAAGCCTTAACCATTGAAAGCCTTGAATGTGCATCACAGAAACTGCTTGTCAGCCAAGAGAATGATAGAGAATCATAAGGAGTCCCCTACTGTCTATATAAGGGAGGACATAAAAAAAAAAAAAACTCTGGTGGGACTCAAATCCACAACCTTTCAAAGCCTTGACATTTAAAAGCCTGGAAGGCTCATCTGCTCTCCATTACGCACCAGAGAGAGCCTAGTAGAAAGGAGAATGATAGAGAATTGTAATACATCCCGTATTGTTAATATATTCAATGTGGGAGGACATAAATAACAACTCTGGTGGGACTCGAACCCACAACCTTTGAATGCCTTCACCATTATATGCCTAGAAGTCCAATGCGCTATCCATTGCACCACAGAGCCCATGTTAACATGTATGAGTGAGCTATTGTACCCATATAAATCCCTTGTGGATCCAACATTGTCCATGTTTTTGTTTCAGTGCACTTGTTTACACTGTCCATTTCAGCTGAACACTTGGAGTCCCTGATTATTGTTCAGCTGCTTAGATGTTTTGATGCATCAGTTTTTATGGTATCAGGCCTGACCCAAATAAACAAAACGTGTCTGAGATCTCAGACAACCAAAAAAAAAAATTCCTCATCAGAAGTTGTCCGACCACCCTGACTGGTTTAGAGTTCACACAAGTGCACAATAATCCACACTAC
Source organism: Paratrypauchen microcephalus (assembly GCA_036785185.1). Taxonomy (NCBI): domain Eukaryota; kingdom Metazoa; phylum Chordata; class Actinopteri; order Gobiiformes; family Gobiidae; genus Paratrypauchen; species Paratrypauchen microcephalus. Next base: position 110,432 of record JAVJIX010000226.1, read on the forward strand.
TTGTTCATACATTGGAAAAACACTTTTGCTAAATGCACAAATTCAAAAACACTCACCAGGATATTCTTTAAAAATAACACTTAACACATCACAGGACTCGACCACGTCACCTCCAGCTCACACAGATCATTTCCACACCTCAAACCTGCACTTTTCATCTGACTCTCAGAGAAGCAAAAGAAGATTCTCCCTCTCTCTGACCAAGAAGAAGAACATTACACTGACCTGAAATTTAAAATAAAATAACACTTTTAGCCAAAAAATAAACCTGGCTTACATTTACATCAGCGTCTGAGTACAGGTCATGATAATCAAACACTTAAAGTCAAACCATAAAGTACCTGTAACCTTCCTGTGAGAGAAAGGATTAGACCAGGGGTCGGCAACCTTTACCACTCAAAGAGCCGTTTGGAGCCGTTTCTCACAGTAAAGAAAACACTGAGAGCCACAAAACACTTTTGAAATTTAAAATGAAATAACACTGCATATAACGGCTTTTTACCTTTGTGCCATAGAATTACATTTTGAAAATGAATGAACTAAAATAAAATACATTTTAATTAAATACAGTGGTCCTTCGCACTTTTCGTAGCCTCGGTGTTTCATGGATTTTTTTTATTCAAATTTTTTTAATAGTGTATCAACGCGCATTTCTGCGTCTTGATTGGCTAAGGGACTGTAGACCTTTACCGATTCGTCAGTTATTCTCCTCCGTGTCTCCTGTACAGAATGTGTTCAGTTTGCCAGATTTATATAAATGTTGGATCGCAGTGTGACTCTGAAGTGCTGTATGTTTGCAAGTTTTCTCCCCGACAAAACCCGCCACAGCGAAGCGGTCATAAGAACTGTGAAATACACGCGAAATAGACTTTGGTTTCGTTCTATAATACTGTGCTTTTTTTGTTGAAAATCTATGAAAGTTTGAGTGTTTAAACAAGAGAGAAATGTGAGAAAACATTAATTCCAGTGTGAGAAAAGTGTAGAATGTGTGTGGTGAGGCGTTTACAGCCTTAAAACATGGAGAAGAATTGTAAAATATAAAGCTGACGACTTTGCGGATTTCGCTTATCGTGGGTTATTTTTAGAACGTAACCCCCGTGATAAACGAGGGACCGCTGTACTGAGCCGCATCAGAGGGATCAAAGAGCCAAATGTGGCGCCGGAACTGCTGGTTGCCGACCCCTGGCTTAGACAAACAATAGTGCGGATTTTAACACTTCTTACGGTGTATCTTGGACAAAGGAAAGAACAACACTCAAAACTCAAATTTCCTGTTTACAGCGCCACATATCGGTGTGGCGTATGTATTACATCATTTTCACTCAGTGCTCCGTTTTCGCCTGGACGCGAATATTTACTGATCCGACACGTGTGGACGCGTATTTTTTCCAACCCGCATAAAAAAAGCGTTTTCGTGTGGACATAGCCTTAGCTAACAACATAACGATAGGCAGCTAACAAGGAGATTAGCTTTGCGAAATTAGCGTGTCAGTGGCGCCATAATCTGCATAATAATCACGCACTGAACACGTGCTAACCAGTATGTACAACATACAGAGGGTAATGTTTACAATATCATACTTACAGGCAATGCTTAGACAAACACCATAGCCGTTTCTCAATTCAGAGAGTGCACGATTCGGAGCGTGGTTTGAAGGAAGCTCAGACTGCAGTCAAGTCTGTGCATACTTGCTCAGCCCTGAGTGCACTCCGTGGACCGCATGGCCGTCTGCGAAATGGGACAGGTCTCGCAACTACAGGAAGCAGCCGCCGACTCCATTTTCTCCCGTAGAAGAAGTATTGCGCGGTGCATGCTGGAATATGAGTGCGAAGCGTGCATTTTTGCACGCTTGGTCCACGCCCCAATTTCCATGGAAACGACTGCGGTCTTCGGACCGCGTGTTAACTGTGCACGGGACAAAAACAAAATGGGACAGCAGTTGTCGTGCCGGATGTGACGCACATCCCCTTCCAACCACGTGCCGAACCGTGCACTCGCTGAATTGGGAAACGGCTAAAGAAACACCAGAACAAAGGAGCGGCCATTTTGTTGAGGTCAAAGGTCCATGTGGACAACAGGCTAGACTGGAGGGACATGAGCAGACTCTACTTCCTGAGGAAGCTCAGGTCTTTCAATGTGTGCAGCAAGTTACTGGAGATCTTCTCCCAGTCTGTGGAGGCCAGCGCCCTGGACTTCACTGTGGTTCTGCTGGGGGAGCAGCACCAGTAAAAGGGACATTGGGCGGATTGACAAACTGATCCGCAAAGCTGGACACATGATCGGCTGTGAGCTGGAGACATTTGTCACAGTGAGGGACAGGAGGACACTGGACAAACTGCTCTCCATCATGGACACTCCTGCTCACCCACTGCACCAGACCATAGAGGGACAGATAATACTCCCTACAACTGTACATAGTTGTGATTTGATATTTTATTTTATTACTTTGTTGTTGTTCTATTTTATTTTGACTTGTACATATACATTTATTATTATGCACTACGCAGAGCACAGAGCGCGCTGCTGGACAAAGAGAATGATAGATACGTACCTTACTGTTTATATATTTAATATTGAAGGACATAACTCACGACTCTGGTGGGACTCGAACCCACAACCTTTGAATGCCTTTGAAAGCCTAGAAGTCCAATGCCCTGTCCATTGCGCCACAGAGCCCATGTGACAGCTTAGAGAATGATAGAGAATCATAATACGTGCCTTACTGTCTATATAAGGAACAACTCTGGTGGGACTCAAACCCATAACCTTCAAAAGCCTTAAAGGAAAAGTAACGTTATTTTACAATCTGAGCCTTCTTTCGGTAATAAAACAAGTCGTTTGACTCACCCATATCACGTTCGTGTCATTTGGAGCTGTTTGAAGAAAGTTATGTTGTATCGTATCCGTTAGCATTTGTTAGCATTTGTATTCAGGGCATTACTTTGCGGTCTCCAAATAACACAAACTTTAGCACTTTTCAAATCATAGAAGCCCGATGTCTTAATGTAAGATTTGATTTCGTTTGAAGCAAAAGTGGCCTGTAATCCGAGATTTATCCATAGTTTTCAGCTTTGCGTTCCATGTTTGGGTCCCGGGAGCTGAGAGCACAGTCCGCACATGCGCACTGGCGTCCTCATCTACTCGAAACTATGGCTAAATCTCGGATTACAGGCCACTTTTGACCACACGAAATCGTAGACTAAAGACATCGGGCTTCTATGATTTGAAAAGTGCTAAAGTTTGTGTTATTTGGACACCGCAAAGTAATGCCCCGAGCATATGATACAGCACCATGTTAACGGATACGGGATCATTACTAGAACAGAACGGCTCAACATAAGTTCTGCGATACTGCTCCAATTGACAGAAAAATGCTATGGGTGAGTAAAACTACTTGTTTTATTGCCGAAAGAAGGCTCAGATTGTAAAAAAAACGTTAATTTGCCTTTAACCATTGAAAGCCTTGAATGTGCATCACAGAAACTGCTTGTCAGCCAAGAGAATGATAGAGAATCATAAGGAGTCCCCTACTGTCTATATAAGGGAGGACATAAAAAAAAAAAACTCTGGTGGGACTCAAATCCACAACCTTTCAAAGCCTTGAGATTTAAAAGCCTAGAAGGCTCATCTGCTCTCCATTACGCACCAGAGAGAGCCTAGTAGAAAGGAGAATGATAGAGAATTGTAATACATCCCGTATTGTTTATATATTAAATGTGGGAGGACATAAAGAACGACTCTGGTGGGACTCGAACCCACAACCTTTGAATGCCTTCGCTGTTACATGCCTAGAAGTCCAATGCGCTATCCATTGCGCCACAGAGCCCCATGTTAACAGATATGAGTAAGTGAAAAGTCCCTCAGTCGTCCAGGTAGAATCCATGATAACAGGAGAAGTTCAATTTGTCAACTGGACAAAGTTTGTTTGGTTGAAGACGTTTCGCCGCTCATCCGAGAGGCTTCGTCAGCTGACGAAGCCTCTCGGATTGTTCAGCTGCTTAGAAGTTTTGATGCATCAGTTTTTATGGTATCAGGCCTGACCCAAATAAACAAAACGTGTCTGAGATCTCAGACAACCAAAAAAAAAAAAATCCTCATCAGAAGTTGTCCGACCACCCTGACTGGTTTAGAGTTCACAAAAGTGCACAATAATCCACACTACTTGTTCATACATTGGAAAAACACTTTTGCTAAATGCACAAATTCAAAAACACTCACCAGGATATTCTTTAAAAATAACACTTAACACATCACAGGACTCGACCACGTCACCTCCAGCTCACACAGATCATTTCCACACCTCAAACCTGCACTTTTCAGAAACATTTTTCTCATCTGACTCTCAGAGAAGCAAAAGAAGATTCTCCCTCTCTCTGACCAAGAAGAAGAACATTACACTGACCTGAAATTTAAAATAAAATAACACTTTTAGCAAAAAAATAAACCTGGCTTACATTTACATCAGCGTCTGAGTACAGGTCATGATAATCAAACACTTAAAGTCAAACCATAAAGTACCTGTAACCTTCCTGTGAGAGAAAGGATTAGACCAGGGGTCGGCAACCTTTACCACTCAAAGAGCCGTTTGGAGCCGTTTCTCACAGTAAAGAAAACACTGAGAGCCACAAAACACTTTTGAAATTTAAAAGGAAATAACACTACATATAACGGCTTTTTTGTTGCCTTTGTGCCATAGAATTGCATTTAAAAAATGAATGAACTAAAATAAAATACATTTTAATTAAATACAGTGGTCCCTCGCTATATTGTGGTTCACTTTTCGTGGCCTCACTGTTTCGTGGATTTTTTATTCCAATTTTTTTTATAGTGTATCAACGCGCATTTCTGCGTCCTGATTGGCTAAGGGACTGTAGACCTTTGCCGATTCGTCAGTTATTCTCCTCCGTGTCTCCTGTACAGAATGTGTTCAGTTTGCCAGATTTATATAAATGTTGGATCGCAGTGTGACTCTGAAGTGCTGTATGTTTGCAAGTTTTCTCCCCGACAAAACCCGCCACAGCGAAGCGGTCATAAGAGCTGTGAAATACACACGAAATAGACTTTGGTTTCGTTCTATAATACTGTGCTTTTTTTGTTGAAAATCTATGAAAGTTTGAGTGTTTAAACAAGAGAGAAATGTGAGAAAACGTTAATTCCAGTGTGAGAAAAGTGTAGAATGTGTGTGTGGTGAGGCGTTTACAGCCTTAAAACATGGAGAAGAATTGTAAAATATAAAGCTGACGACTTTGCGGATTTCGCTTATTGTGGGTTATTTTTAGAGCGTAAGAACGTAACCACCGTGATAAACGAGGGACCGCTGTACTGTGCCGCATCAGAGGGATCAAAGAGCCGCATGTGGCTCCGGAGCCGCGGGTTGCCGACCCCTGGCTTAGACAAACAATAGTGCGGATTTTAACACTTCTTACGGTGTATCTTGGACAAAGGAAAGAACAACACTCAAAACTCAAATTTCCTGTTTACAGCGCCACATATCGGTGTGGCGTATGTATTACATCATTTTCACTCAGTGCTCCGTTTTCGCCTGGACGCGAATATTTACTGATCTGACACATGTGTGGACGCGTATTTTTTCCAGCCCACATTTAAAAAATCCAGGAGCGTTGTCGTGTGGACGTAGCCTTAGCTAACTTAACGATAGAAAGCTAACAAGGAGATTATCTTTGCGAAATTAGCGTGTCAATGGCGCCGTAATCTGCATAATAACCACGCCCTGAACACGTGCTAACCAGTATATACAACATACAGAGGGAAATGTTTACAATATCATACTGCACGGTTCGGAGCGTGGTTTGAAGGGGGTTCAGACTGCAGTCAAGTCTGTGCATACTTGCTCAGCCCTGAGTCGCGGACCGCATGGCCGTCTGCGAAATGGGACAGGTCTCGCAACTACGGGAAGCAGCCGCCGACTCCATTTTATCCCGTAGAAGAAGTACCACGCGGTGCATGCTGGGATATATGAGTGCGAAGCGTGCATTTTTGCACGCTTGGTCCACGCCCCAATTTCCATGGAAACGACTGCGGTCTTCGGACCGCGTGTTAACTGTGCACGGGACAAAAACTAAATGGAATAGCAGTTGTCGCGCTGGATGTGACGCACATCCCCTTCCAACCACGCGCCGAACCGTGCACTCGCTGAATTGGGAAACGGCTAAAGAAACACCAGAACAAAGGAGCAGCCATTTTGTTGAGGTCAAAGGTCCATGTGGACAACAGGCTAGACTGGAGGGACATGAGCAAACTCTACTTCCTGAGGAAGCTCAGGTCTTTCAATGTGTGCAGTAAGTTACTGGAGATCTTCTCCCAGTCTGTGGAGGCCAGCGCCCTGGACTTCACTGTGGTTCTGCTGGGGGAGCAGCACCAGTAAAAGGGACATTGGGCGGATTGACAAACTGATCCGCAAAGCTGGACACATGATCGGCTGTGAGCTGGAGACATTTGTCACAGTGAGGGACAGGAGGACACTGGACAAACTGCTCTCCATCATGGACACTCCTGCTCACCCACTGCACCAGAACATAGAGGGACAGATAATACTCCCTACAACTGTACATAGTTGTAATTTGATATTTTATTACTTATTTTTCTATTTTATTTTGAGTTGTACATATACATTTATTATTATGCGCTACGCAGAGCACAGAGCGCGCTGCTGGACAAAGAGAATGATAGATACGTACCTTACTGTTTATATATTTAATATTGAAGGACATAACTAACGACTCTGGTGGGACTCGAACCCACAACCTTTGAATGCCTTTGAAAGCCTAGAAGTCCAATGCGCTGTCCATTGCGCCACAGAGCCCATGTAACAGCTTAGGGAATGATAGAAAATCATAATACGTGCCTTACTGTCTAAGAAACAACTCTGGTGGGACTCAAACCCACAACCTTCAAAAGCCTTAACCATTGAAAGCCTTGAATGTGCATCACAGAGACTGCTTGTCAGCCAAGAGAATGAGAGAGAATCATAAGGAGTCCCCTACTGTCTATATAAGGGAGGACATAAAAAAAACAAAAACAACTCTGGTGGGACTCAAATCCACAACCTTTCAAAGCCTTGACATTTAAAAGTCTGGAAGGCTCATCTGCTCTCCATTACGCACCAGAGAGAGCCTAGTAGAAAGGAGAATGATAGAGAATTGTAATACATCCCGTATTGTTAATATATTCAATGTGGGAGGACATAAAGAACGACTCTGGTGGGACTCGAACCCACAACCTTTGAATACCTTTACAATTACATGCCTAGAAGTCCAATGCGCTATCCATTGCGCCACAGAGCCCATGTTAACATATATGAGAGAGTTACTGTACCCATATAAATCCCTTGTGGATCCAACATTGTCCATGTTTTTGTTTAAATGCACTTGACTGGTTTAGAGTTCACACAAGTGCACAATAATCCACACTACTTGTTCATACATTGGAAAAACACCTTTGCTAAATGTATACATTCAAAAACACTCACCAGGATATTCTTCAAAAATAACACTTAACACATCCTTCGCTATATCGTGGTTCACTTTTCGTGGCCTCACTGTTTCGTGGATTTTTTTATTCCAATTTTTTTACAGTGTATCAAAGCGCATTTCTGCGTCTTGATTGGCTAAGGGACTGTAGACCTTTACCGATTCGTCAGTTATTCTCCTCCTTGTCTCCTGTACAGAATGTGTTCAGTTTGCCAGATTTATATAAATGTTGGATCGCAGTGTGACTCTGAAGTGCTGTATGTTTGCAAGTTTTCTCCCCGACAAAACCCGCCACAGCGAAGCGGTCATAAGAACTGTGAAATACACGCGAAATACACTTTGGTTTCGTTCTCTAATACTGTGCTTTTTTTGTTGAAAATCTATGAAAGTTTGAGTGTTTAAACAAGAGAGAAATGTGAGAAAACGTTAATTCCAGTGTGAGAAAAGTGTAGAATGTGTGTGGTGAGGCGTTTACAGCCTTAAAACATGGAGAAGAATTGTAAAATATAAAGGTGACGACTTCGCGGATTTCGCTTATCGTGGGTTATTTTTAGAACGTAACCCCCGTGATAAACGAGCGCATCAGAGGGATCAAAGAGCCACATGTGGCTCCGGAACTGCTGGTTGCCGACCCCTGGCTTAGACAAACAATAGTGCGGATTTTAACACTTCTTACGGTGTATCTTGGACAAAGGAAAGAACAACACTCAAAACTCAAATTTCCTGTTTACAGCGCCACATATCGGTGTGGCGTATGTATTACATCATTTTCACTCAGTGCTCCGTTTTCGCCTGGACGCAAATATTTACTGATCTGACACGTGTGGACGCGTATTTTTTCCAACCCGCATAAAAAAAAAAAATCCAGGAGCGTTTTCGTGTGGACATAGCCTTAGCTAACAACATAACGATAGGCAGCTAACAAGGAGATTAGCTTTGCGAAATTAGCGTGTCAGTGGCGCCATAATCTGCATAATAATCACGCACTGAACACGTGCTAACCAGTATGTACAACATACAGAGGGTAATGTTTACAATATCATACTTACAGGCAATGCTTAGACAAACACCATAGCCGTTTCTCAATTCAGAGAGTGCACGGTTCGGAGCGTGGTTTGAAGGGGGTTCAGACTGCAGTCAAGTCTGTGCATACTTGCTCAGCCCTGAGTGCACTCCGTGGACCGCATGGCCGTCTGCGAAATGGGACAGGTCTCGCAACTACGGGAAGCAGCCGCCGACTCCATTTTCTCCCGTAGAAGAAGTATCGCGCGGTGCATGCTGGAATATATGAGTGCGAAGCGTGCATTTTTGCACGCTTGGTCCACGCCCCAATTTCCATGGAAACGACTGCGGTCTTCGGACCGCGTGTTAACTGTGCACGGGACAAAAACGAAATGGGACAGCAGTTGTCGTGCCGGATGTGACGCACATCCCCTTCCAACCACGTGCCGAACCGTGCACTCGCTGAATTGGGAAACGGCTAAAGAAACACCAGAACAAAGGAGCAGCCATTTTGTTGAGGTCAAAGGTCCATGTGGACAACAGGCTAGACTGGAGGGACATGAGCAGACTCTACTTCCTGAGGAAGCTCAGGTCTTTCAATGTGTGCAGTAAGTTACTGGAGATTTTCTCCCAGTCTGTGGAGGCCAGCGCCCTGGAGTGAGCTATTGTACCCATATAAATCCCTTGTGGATCCAACATTGTCCATGTTTTTGTTTCAGTGCACTTGTTTACACTGTCCATTTCAGCTGAACACTTGGAGTCCCTGATTATTGTTCAGCTGCTTAGATGTTTTGATGCATCAGTTTTTATGGTATCAGGCCTGACCCAAATAAACAAAACGTGTCTGAGATCTCAGACAACCAAAAAAAAATAATTCCTCATCAGAAGTTGTCCGACCACCCTGACTGGTTTAGAGTTCACACAAGTGCACAATAATCCACACTACTTGTTCATACATTGGAAAAACACCTTTGCTAAATGTATACATTCAAAAACACTCACCAGAATATTCTTTAAAAATAACACTTAACACATCACAGGACTCGACCACGTCACCTCCAGCTCACACAGATCATTTCCACACCTCAAACCTGCACTTTTCAGAAACATTTTTCTCATCTGACTCTCAGAGAAGCAAAAGAAGATTCTCCCTCTCTCTGACCAAGAAGAAGAACATTACACTGACCTGAAATTTAAAATAAAATAACACTTTTAGCCAAAAAATAAACCTGGCTTACATTTACATCAGCGTCTGAGTACAGGTCATGATAATCAAACACTTAAAGTCAAACCATAAAGTACCTGTAACCTTCCTGTGAGAGAAAGGATTAGACCAGGGGTCGGCAACCTTTACCACTCAAAGAGCCGTTTGGAGCCGTTTCTCACAGTAAAGAAAACACTGAGAGCCACAAAACACTTTTGAAATTTAAAATGAAATAACACTGCATATAACGGCTTTTTACCTTTGTGCCATAGAATTACATTTTGAAAATGAATGAACTAAAATAAAATACATTTTAATTAAATACAGTGGTCCTTCGCTATATCGTGGTTCACTTTTCGTAGCCTCGGTGTTTCATGGATTTTTTTTATTCAAATTTTTTTAATAGTGTATCAACGCGCATTTCTGCGTCCTGATTGGCTAAGGGACTGTAGACCTTTACTGATTCGTCAGTTATTCTCCTCCGTGTCTCCTGTACAGAATGTGTTTTTCAGTTTGTCAGATTTATATAAATGTTGGATCACAGTGTGACTCTGAAGTGCTGTTTGTTTGCAAGTTTTCTCCCCGACAAAACCCGCCACAGCGAAGCGGTCATAAGAGCTGTGAAATACACACGAAATACACTTTGGTTTCGTTCTATAATACTGTGCTTTTTTTGTTGAAAATCTATGAAAGTTTGAGTGTTTAAACAAGAGAGAAATGTGAGAAAACATTAATTCCAGTGTGAGAAAAGTGTAGAATGTGTGTGGTGAGGCGTTTACAGCCTTAAAATATGGAGAATAATTGTAAAATATAAAGCTGACGACTTCGCGGATTTCGCTTATCGTGGGTTATTTTTAGAACGTAACCACCGTGATAAACGAGGGACTGCTGTACTGAGCCGCATCAGAGGGATCAAAGAGCCGCATGTGGCGCCGGAACCGCGGGTTGCCGACCCCTGGCTTAGACAAACAATAGTGCGGATTTTAACACTTCTTACGGTGTATCTTGGACAAAGGAAAGAACAACACTCAAAACTCAAATTTCCTGTTTACAGCGCCACATATCGGTGTGGCGTATGTATTACATCATTTTCACTCAGTGCTCCGTTTTCGCCTGGACGCGAATATTTACTGATCCGACACATGTGGACGCGTATTTTTTCCAGCCCACATTTTAAAAATCCAGGAGCGTTGTCGTGTGGACGTAGCCTTAGCTAACAACATTATGATAGGCAGCTAACAAGGAGATTATCTTTGCGAAATTAGCGTGTCAGTGGCGCCGTAATCTGCATAATAATCATGCACTGAACACGTGCTAACCAGTATATACAACATACAGAGGGTAATGTTTACAATATCATACTTACAGGCAATGCTTAGACAAACACCATAGCCGTTTCTCAATTCAGAGAGTGCACGATTCGGAGCGTGGTTTGAAGGAAGCTCAGACTGCAGTCAAGTCTGTGCATACTTGCTCAGCCCTGAGTGCACTCCGTGGACCGCATGGCCGTCTGCAAAATGGGACAGGTCTCGCAACTACAGGAAGCAGCCGCCGACTCCATTTTCTCCCGTAGAAGAAGTATTGCGCGGTGCATGCTGGGATATGAGTGCGAAGCGTGCATTTTTGCACGCTTGGTCCACGCCCCAATTTCCATGGAAACGACTGCGGTCTTCGGACCGCGTGTTAACTGTGCACGGGACAAAAACAAAATGGGACAGCAGTTGTCGTGCCGGATGTGACGCACATCCCCTTCCAACCACGTGCCGAACCGTGCACTCGCTGAATTGGGAAACGGCTAAAGAAACACCAGAACAAAGGAGCGGCCATTTTGTTGAGGTCAAAGGTCCATGTGGACAACAGGCTAGACTGGAGGGACATGAGCAGACTCTACTTCCTGAGGAAGCTCAGGTCTTTCAATGTGTGCAGCAAGTTACTGGAGATCTTCTCCCAGTCTGTGGAGGCCAGCGCCCTGGACTTCACTGTGGTTCTGCTGGGGGAGCAGCACCAGTAAAAGGGACATTGGGCGGATTGACAAACTGATCCGCAAAGCTGGACACATGATCGGCTGTGAGCTGGAGACATTTGTCACAGTGAGGGACAGGAGGACACTGGACAAACTGCTCTCCATCATGGACACTCCTGCTCACCCACTGCAACAGGACATAGAGGGACAGATAATACTCCCTACAACTGTACATAGTTGTGATTTGATATTTTATTTTGACTTGTACATATACATTTATTATTATTATGCACTACGCAGAGCACAGAGCGCGCTGCTGGACAAAGAGAATGATAGATACGTACCTTACTGTTTATATATTTAATATTGAAGGACACAACTCACGACTCTGGTGGGACTCGAACCCACAACCTTTGAATGCCTTTGAAAGCCTAGAAGTCCAATGCGCTGTCCATTGTGCCACAGAGCCCATGTGACAGCTTAGAGAATGATAGAGAATCATAATACGTGCCTTACTGTCTATATAAGGAACAACTCTGGTGGGACTCAAACCCACAACCTTCAAAAGCCTTAAAGGAAAAGTAACGTTATTTTACAATCTGAGCCTTCTTTTGGTAATAAAACAAGTCGTTTGACTCACCCATATCACGTTCGTGTCATTTGGAGCTGTTTGAAGAAAGTTATGTTGTAGCGTATCCGTTAGCATTTGTTAGCATTTGTATTCAGGGCATTACTTTGCGGTCTCCAAATAACACAAACTTTAGCACTTTTCAAATCATAGAAGCCCGATGTCTTAATGTAAGATTTCGTTTGAAGCAAAAGTGGCCTGTAATCCGAGATTTATCCATAGTTTTCAGCTTTGCGTTCCATGTTTGGGTCCCGGGAGCTGAGAGCACAGTCCGCACATGCGCACTGGCGTCCTCATCTACTCGAAACTATGGCTAAATCTCGGATTACAGGCCACTTTTGACCACACGAAATCGTAGACTAAAGACATCGGGCTTCTATGATTTGAAAAGTGCTAAAGTTTGTGTTATTTGGACACCGCAAAGTAATGCCCCGAGCATATGATACAGCACCATGTTAACGGATACGGGATCATTACTAGAACAGAACGGCTCAACATAAGTTCTGCGATACTGCTCCAATTGACAGAAAAATGCTATGGGTGAGTAAAACTACTTGTTTTATTGCCGAAAGAAGGCTCAGATTGTAAAAAAAACGTTAATTTGCCTTTAACCATTGAAAGCCTTGAATGTGCATCACAGAAACTGCTTGTCAGCCAAGAGAATGATAGAGAATCAAAAGGAGTCCCCTACTGTCTATATAAGGGAGGACATAAAAAAAAAAAAAAAAAACAACTCTGGTGGGACTCAAATCAACAACCTTTCAAAGCCTTGAGATTTAAAAGCCTAGAAGGCTCATCTGCTCTCCATTACGCACCAGAGAGAGCCTAGTAGAAAGGAGAATGATAGAGAATTGTAATACATCCCGTATTGTTTATATATTAAATGTGGGAGGACATAAAGAACGACTCTGGTGGGACTCGAAACCACAACCTTTGAATGCCTTCGCTGTTACATGCCTAGAAGTCCAATGCGCTATCCATTGCGCCACAGAGCCCATGTTAACATATATGAGTGAGTGAAAAGTCCCTCAGTCGTCCAGGTAGAATCCATGATAACAGGAGAAGTTCAATTTGTCAACTGGACAAAGTTTGTTCGCCGCTCATCCGAGAGGCTTCGTCAGCTGACGAAGCCTCTCGGATGAGCGGCGAAACGTCTTCAACCAAACAAAGTTTGTCCAGTTGACAAATTGAACTTCTCCTGTTATCATATATGAGTGAGCTACTGTACCCATATAAATCCCTTGTGGATCCAACATTGTCCATGTTTTTGTTTCAGTGCACTTGTTTACACTGTCCATTTCAGCTGAACACTTGGAGTCCCTGATTATTGTTCAGCTGCTTAGAAGTTTTGATGCATCAGTTTTTATGGTATCAGGCCTGACCCAAATAAACAAAACGTGTCTGAGATCTCAGACAACCAAAAAAAAAAAATTCCTCATCAGAAGTTGTCCGACCACCCTGACTGGTTTAGAGTTCACACACAGTGCACAATAATCCACACTACTTGTTCAAACATTGGAAAAACACCTTTGCTAAATGTATACATTCAAAAACACTCACCAGGATATTCTTCAAAAATAACACTTAACACATCACAGGACTCGACCACGTCACCTCCAGCTCACACAGATCATTTCCACACCTCAAACCTGCACTTTTCAGAAACATTTTTCTCATCTGACTCTCAGAGAAGCAAAAGAAGATTCTCCCTCTCTCTGACCAAGAAGAAGAACATTACACTGACCTGAAATTTAAAATAAAATAACACTTTTAGCAAAAAAATAAACCTGGCTTACATTTACATCAGCGTCTGAGTACAGGTCATGATAATCAAACACTTAAAGTCAAACCATAAAGTACCTGTAACCTTCCTGTGAGAGAAAGGATTAGAACAGGGGTCGGCAACCTTTACCAATCAAAGAGCCGTTTGGAGCCGTTTCTCACAGTAAAGAAAACACTGGGAGCAACAAAACCATTTTGAAATTTAAAATGAAATAACACTGCATATAACGGCTTTTTACCTTTGTGCCATAGAATTACATTTTGAAAATGAATGAACTAAAATAAAATACATTTTAATTAAATACAGTGGTCCCTCGCTATATCATGGTTCACTTTTCGTGGTCTCGCTGTTTCGCAGATTTTTTTATTTCAATTTTTGTATAGTGTATCAATGCGCATTTCTGCGTCCTGATTGGCTAATATAAAACCTTTTAATGATGGAGTGCGCCCTCAACCCTCCGCCCTCCGCCACGTTTGTTTTGCTGTTTTAAACCAGTTTAAATGTAGTTGGCCTCATATGACCAAACATGACCTAAGAAGCCCGAACATTACCTAACATGACCGAACATGATCCAACATGACCTAACAAGCCCTAACATGACCTAATAAACATGGAATGACTGTCGTAGTTCTGTTCTGTCGTCGTATCATGCGAAACACTCTGTCGCTGCCATTTGAACACTTCACTCCAGACTGAATGTTTGTGAAAATGAAGCTAAATCTTTTGGGGTGCCCCCTCAAGTCCCCACCCTGGCACCACCCCTGCCTATATCAGTACTAGATGTAGTAGTAGTGGTAGTAGTACTGTAGTAATAATGTAGTAATATCAGCTGTAATTGAAGTTATGTGGTACCAAAATCATTTATGTGTTTTGTACTCACGTAACTTTAGCAGTATCAGTAGAAGTAGTACTAGCAGTAGCTGAAGTAATATGGTATGTGTACTTGTGTACTACTGCTAGTACGACTTCTACTTCTACTGATACTGTTTAAGTTACTGCTATAGGAATAATACTACCTACTAAGTACCACATAGTACACAGTGTTGTTTCTATAGCAGAAACTTTAGCCATCCATCCATCCATCCATCCATCCATCCATCCATCCATGTTCTTCCTCTTATCCGAGGCCGGGTCGCCTGGGCAACAGTCTAAGCAGGGACTTCCAGACTTCCTCCACCCCAGACACTTCCTCCAGCTCCTCCAGGGGGACCCCAAGGCGTTCCCAGGCCAGCCGGGAGACATAGTCCCTCCAGCGTGTCCTGGGTCTTCCCCGGGGCCTCCTCTCGGTGGGACGTGCCCGGAACACCTCCCGAGGGAGGAGTCCAGGAGGCATCCGGAACAGACGCCCGAGCCACCTCAGCTGCTCCTCTCAACGTGAAGAAGCAGCGGCTCTACTCCGAGCTCCTCCTGTGTGACTGAGCTCCTCACCCTATCTCTAAGGGAGCGTCCAGCCACTCTGTGGAGGAAACTCATTTCGGCCGCTTGTATCCGCGATCTCGTCCTTTCGGTCATTACCCAGAGCTCATGACCATAGGTGAGGGTAGTAACTTTAGCAGTATCAGTAGAAGTAGTACTAACAGTAGTAGTATTAGTATTATTACCATTTATTGGTTTGTGACATCATTGTGGGTTTTGTACTTAAACTTGTTTATTTCCTATTGCAGTAATAGTAGAAGTAGTACTAGCAGTAACTGAAGTTATAATATGTTGTGTGTACTTGTGTAATTTCTTCACCAGTACATGTTGACACACTGGTTTCAGTTCACCTGCCCTGGAGCGAGTCATACCTGAGCCAACCCCCACCCCCTTCACCATATAAAAGCGTAGTTCTGCAAGTCTGACATAGTCTCGGTGTGTCTGTGTCTCAGTGTGTCTCGGTGTCTCTTGTGTTAGCGTGTTAGCATTAGCATGGCTCTGAACACCCCCGGACTCGTCTCCACCTTGCTCCTCTACGCCCTGGTTCTGGCCATCGGAGTCTGGGCCTCGGTGAAGTCCAAGAGGGACCAGAGCCGGAGCCAGGCTCAGCACAGTGACATGGCTCTGCTGGGAGACCGCAAGATCAGCCTGCTGGTGGGCGTGTTCACCACCACCGGTAAGTGTGCGTTTTTAACTGATAAGAAATAATCAGTAATACATCATAATAACGCATAACACATAAGAACACACAAGGACACAAAGAAAAACAAAATCACATAAGCTATTCCATCCTTTGCTTCAGGCAAAAAACATAAAACGATAATTATTATATAATTATTATATAATTATGAGTTAAGCTAGAATTTCACACCAGGAAAAATTGTTTAAGTTTTTTTATTTGTGCGTTTTATAAAATGTTGCCGCAGGCACTAAGGAAGAGAATTAAAGAATGTGCCAGAGTGTACTGCCAAGAAATGTACATAATATTACGTGTGTGTCTCTGTGTGTGTGTCTGTGTGTATGTATGTGTATGTGTATGTGCCTGTGTGTTTGTGTATGTGCCTGTGTGTATATATGTGTGTGTATGTGTATATGTGTTTGTGTGTGTGTGTGTATGTATGTATGTGTATGTGCCTGTGTGTATGTGTATGTGTGTGTATGTGCCTGTGTGTATATGTGTATGTATGTGTATGTGCCTGTGTGTATATGTGTATGTGTGTGTATGTATGTGTGTATGTGCCTGTGTGTATATGTGTATGTGTGTGTATATGTGTATGTGTGTGTATATGTGTATGTATGTGTGTATGTGCCTGTGTGTATATGTGTATGTGTGTGTATATGTGTATGTATGTGTGTATGTGCCTGTGTGTATATGTGTATGTGTGTGTATATGTGTGTATGTGTGTATGTGCCTTTGTGTATATGTGTATGTGTGTGTATATATGTATGTATGTGTGTATGTGCCTGTGTGTATATGTGTGTATATGTGTATGTATGTGTGTACGTGCCTGTGTGTATATGTGTATGTGTGTGTATGTATGTGTGTATATGCCTGTGTGTATATGTGTATGTGTGTGTATATGTGTATGTGCCTGTGTGTATACGTGTGTATATGTGTATGTATGTGTGTACGTGCCTGTGTGTATATGTGTATGTGTGTGTATGTGCCTGTGTGTATACGTGTGTATATGTGTATGTATGTGTGTACATGCCTCTGTGTATATGTGTATGTGTGTATGTGCCTGTGTGTATATCTGTATGTGTGTATATGTGTGTGTATGTGCCTGTGTTTATACGTGTGTATATGTGTATGTGTGTGTATGTGCCTGTGTGTATATGTGTGTATATGTGTATGTATGTGTGTATGTGCCTGTGTGTATATGTGTATGTGTGTGTATGTATGTGTGTATGTGCCTGTGTATATGTGTATGTGTGTGTATACGTATGTGTATGTGTGTGTATATGTGTATGTATGTGTGTATGTGCCTGTGTGTATACGTGTGTATATGTGTATGTATGTGTGTACGTGCCTGTGTGTATATGTGTATGTGTGTGTATGTGCCTGTGTGTATACGTGTGTATATGTGTATGTATGTGTGTATGTGCCTGTGTGTATACGTGTGTATATGTGTATGTATGTGTGTACATGCCTGTGTGTATATGTGTATGTGTGTATGTGCCTGTGTGTATATCTGTATGTGTGTATATGTGTGTGTATGTGCCTGTGTTTATACGTGTGTATATGTGTATGTGTGTGTATGTGCCTGTGTGTATATGTGTGTATATGTGTATGTATGTGTGTATGTGCCTGTGTGTATATGTGTATGTGTGTGTATGTATGTGTGTATGTGCCTGTGTATATGTGTATGTGTGTGTATACGTATGTGTATGTGTGTGTATATGTGTATGTATGTGTGTATGTGCCTGTGTGTATACGTGTGTATATGTGTATGTATGTGTGTACGTGCCTGTGTGTATATGTGTATGTGTGTGTATGTGCCTGTGTGTATATGTGTGTATATGTGTATGTATGTGTGTATGTGCCTGTGTGTATACGTGTGTATATGTGTATGTATGTGTGTACATGCCTGTGTGTATATGTGTATGTGTGTATGTGCCTGTGTGTATATCTGTATGTGTGTATATGTGTGTGTATGTGCCTGTGTTTATACGTGTGTATATGTGTATGTGTGTGTATGTGCCTGTGTGTATATGTGTGTATATGTGTATGTATGTGTGTATGTGCCTGTGTGTATATGTGTATGTGTGTGTATGTATGTGTGTATGTGCCTGTGTATATGTGTATGTGTGTGTATACGTATGTGTATGTGTGTGTATATGTGTATGCATGTGTGTATGTGCCTGTGTGTATACGTGTGTATATGTGTATGTATGTGTGTACGTGCCTGTGTGTATATGTGTATGTGTGTGTATGTGCCTGTGTGTATACGTGTGTATATTGGTATGTATGTGTGTATGTGCCTGTGTGTATACGTGTGTATATGTGTATGTATGTGTGTATGTGCCTGTGTGTATACGTGTGTATATGTGTATGTATGTGTGTACGTGCCTGTGTGTATATGTGTATGTGTGTGTATGTGCCTGTGTGTATACGTGTGTATATGTGTATGTATGTGTGTACGTGCCTGTGTGTATATGTATATGTGTGTATGTATGTGTGTATGTGCCTGTGTTTATACGTGTATGTATGTGTGTATGTGCCTGTGTGTATACGTGTGTATATGTGTATGTATGTGTGTACGTGCCTGTGTGTATATGTGTATGTGTGTGTATGTGCCTGTGTTTATACGTGTGTATATGTGTATGTGTGTGTATGTGCCTATGTGTATGTGTGTGTATGTGCCTGTGTGTATACGTGTGTATATGTGTATGTGTGTGTATGTGCCTGTGTGTATACGTGTGTATATGTGTATGTGTGTGTGTACGTGCCTGTGTGTATATGTGTATGTGTGTGTATGTGCCTGTGTGTATACGTGTGTATATGTGTATGTATGTGTGTACGTGCCTGTGTGTCTATGTGTATGTGTGTGTGTCTATGTGTATGTGTGTGTATCTGTATGTATGTGTGTATGTGCCTGTGTGTATATGTGTATGTATGTGTGTATGTGCCTGTGTGTATATGTGTATGTGTGTGTATGTGCCTGCGTGTATATGTGTATGTGTGTGTATGTATGTGTGTATGTGCCTGTGTGTCTATGTGTATGTGTGTGTGTGTATATGTGTATGTGTGTGTATGTATGTGTGTATGTGCCTGTGTGTCTATGTGTATGTGTGTGTGTGTATATGTGTATGTGTGTGTATGTATGTGTGTATGTGCCTGTGTGTCTATGTGCGTAGCCACGTGGGTTGGAGGGACCTTCATCATCGGGACTGCAGAGGCCGTGTACGACCCAGGGCAGGGGCTGCTCTGGGCCGTGATGCCGTTGGCCGCGACAGTCGCCTTCATCCTAGGTAAGAGTCAGAGCGCCACTCCACAGACCTGCTACTGTCAGGGGCCTGCATCACACAAATGGACTCATGTGAGATTCAAGTTCTAATGTTTCCTCCTCAGAAACACCTGGAGTTGAGTTTTGTTTCATTCACATGTTTGAGGAACTCTACATCTCCAAAGCTCCAAACGCTCTGTTCCACCTTGTGATGTCATGCAGTGGTAGTTTTCAAGTGAACAGCTCCCTTTTACCTTTTACCTTTTGTTTAAGAGAGACCGGAAATTCCTGGGCTGAAATCATCCAAATGATTCTCATGAAGTTGTGTGGAGTTTGAAAACACATTGAAAGCAAAAGGAGAAATTAAATTTGTCAACTGGACAAAAGTTTATTTGGTCGAATACGTTTCTCAGCTCCTCCAACCTGCCGAAACCATCCTCTGCATTGGTTAATTTCAGGATGTTCAGTACTTCAACCATTTTGAAAGCCAAAATGATGTCCCAAATCTTTGGATAATGGACACGCAATCACGAATAGTACCACTGCATACACAAACTGTGGACCTTGACTTTGCATGAATTAAAAAAAAAAAAGAGCATAAATTGGCTTCCTATGCCAGGGGTTGTGGGTTCTAGTCCCATCTGGGGTGGCTTTCAGCAGAGTGGTGCAACAGAAGTGTGCTGGTCCCATAACCCAGAGTTCAATGGATTAAAACCGTCCTCTGCTAATCTGTTGTTATTATTGTAACCCAAATTCTTTTTAAATTTAACAGAACTACCACAATCAAAATGTCAGTCTAATTGTCATTTTCTGTGCTGGGCCAAAACATAAAACTGTGTAGAGAGTAGAAGCTCTGCCAACAAAGTGTGTTGTTTTACATGTTATAAAAACCTCAACTGTATTCAATTAACTTGGATTCCCCAAAGATTGTATAACACATACATACAATCTTCGACCCAAAAGGGTTATTGTTCAAAAACGATCAGAGATCACACAGCAGAGTGGTGCAGAGGAAGCGTGCTGGGCCCATAACCCAGAGGTCGATGGATCGAAACCATCCTCTGCTAATGTCAAAGTTTTGAAGTAGCACTGGAGAAGCTTATTATAGAAGTTTGTGCAGTAACGATAGAAGACCGGCGACTCCAAGTAGAGGTCTTCAGGAAGCCCACAGACCAATACCTGCTTTTTGATTCACACCACCCACTGCAGCACAAACTGGGAGTTATTCGGACATTACAACACAGGGCCCAAGTGGTTCCCACAAGCACAGAGGGTTAGGAGAAAGAAGAACAACATGTGCAGGAAGCCTTCTCTGTTTGTGGATATCCTAAATGGGCTGTCAACAAAACCAAGAGAGACAAGGACAAGAAACAAGACAACAGAGAATCCGAACCCAGGAGGAAAGGGGTAGCGATTCCTTACCTGGCCGGCGTTTCGGAAAAATTACAGAGGGTTTTCAGACAATATGAAATCCCAGTTTATTTCAAACCCACAAACACTTTAAGACAAAAACTCGTCCAACCAAAGGACAAAACACCGAGCCACAAACAAAGCAATGTGGTCTACTCCAGGTCCAGGTTAGCCAGGTCAGGTCCAGAGGTGTGAAAACACCCATTAGGGTATGAATGGGTATGCTAAACTAGACGCCAGAGAGAAAGTGAAAACAAAAGACAGAAAGCTGAAAACAAAGAGGTGTGATAGTTTCAGAATAATTTCAGTGTAGTTAGCTCCTCCTTGCAGCGAGATATAAGCAGTGTCCATCAGCAGAACTGACGAAGCAACTCGGATGAGCTGCGAAACGTTTTCGACCAAATAAACTTTGTCCAGTTGACAAATTGAATTTCTCCTTTTGCTGTGGATTCTACCTGGACGACTGAGGGATTCTTCACACATGGAAGTTTAAATTAATCAAGCTATTAAGAGCAAAAAACATGTAATAAAAGAAATTCTAGATTGATATGTGTAAGACAAGACTAGTTTAGTTAAAGGAAAAGTAACGTATTTTTACAATTTGAGCCTTATTTCAGTAATAAAACAAGTTGTTTTACTCACCCATAGCACTTTGGTGTCATATGGAGCACTTCCAGAGATGTTTTAGATTTGCGTTAGCCTAGCGCGACTTCTAGCCATAGCTCGGGGCATATAATATATTCCCCGAGCATGTAATATGCCCCGTGCGGTCTCCAAATAGCACAAACTTTAGCACTTTTCAAATCATAGAAGCTCGATGTCTTAGTCTACGATTTCGTTTGAGTCAAAAGTGGCCTTTAATCCGAGATTTAGCCATAGTTTACAGCTTTGCGTTTAATGTTTGGGTCCCGGGAGCTGAGAGCACAGTCCGCACATGCGCACTGTCCTCCTCATCTACTCGAAACTATGGATAAATCTCGGATTACAGGCCACTTTTGACCAAACGAAATCGTAGACTAAGACATAGAGCTTCTATGATTTGAAAAGTGCTAAAGTTTGTGTTATTTGGAGACCGCAAACATGTGCCCCGAGAACTCACATGATGGAGATCGCAAATCTAAAACATCTCCGGAAATGCTCCATATGACACCAAAGTGCTATGGGTGAGTAAAACAACTTGTTTTATTACCGAAATAAGGCTCAGATTGTAAAAAAACGTTACTTTTCCTTTAAGACTAGGGTTAGGGGTTAGGGTTATTTCAGGGGTTGGGTTCAGGGTAAGTGTTTATTTAAGAGTCAGGGCTCGGGGTTAGGGTTGTGGTCGGGGGTTACAGTTAGTCAGTTTAGGTGTGGGGCGAGCGAGGGCCGATCTTTGCTGCTTGCAGCTGCATTTATAGATTATAGTTAGTTATAGATGTTCATGAATTTTGATTTGGTTAATAAAAAAAAACAGACGTTACTGTAATAGTTGTTTGTTACTGCACACATTGTTAGTTTCTATGGGAATTCATCTGCTTCATGTGGTCCAGGTCTCCCTCCTTTTATCACACAAAAGAAGGGAGGTCAAAAGGTTAAAAATACTCAGTGACCACACAGCAGAGTGGCGCAGAGGAAGCGTGCTGAGCCCATAACCCAGAGGTCGATGGATCGAAACCATCCTCTGCTAATGTGAAAGTTTTGAGGAAGCACTGGAGAAGCTTATTATAGAAGTTTAAATTAAGGCAAAGAAAAAACTTAAAACAGCGTTGGTTAATTTCATGATGTTCAAGACTTTAACCATTTTTAAAGAAAAAAATGACATCCCAAAACTTTGGATAATGGACCAGTAATGAGATATAGTGACAATGGCAAAAGAAGAAATTCAATTTGTCAACTGGACAAAAGTTTATTTGGTCGAATCCGTTTCTTCTGCTTCTTCAGTTCTGGTCAGACGCTGGTGGACACTGACTATATCTGCCTGAAGGGGGCGCTCACTACAATGAAATTACTCTGAGACTACCACACCTACTTGTTTACAGTTGGTGTTTCTTGACCCTCTGACCTCCTGTGCTGTGTGCAGGGGGCCTGTTCTTCGCCGAGCCCATGAGGGACAGGAAGTACGTGACCATGATGGACCCCTTCCACGCCAAATATGGGCACGTCCTGTGCGGGCTCCTGTCGGTGGGCCCCCTGCTGTCTGAGATCATCTGGGTCACCTCCACCCTCATCAGTCTGGGTGAAGCTCACAGGGATAACAGCAGTGTGATGTGTGACTGGGGCATGTGATCAGGGCAGTGTGTGTGACCAGGGCAGTGTGTGTGACCAGGACCAGGGCAGAGTGTGTGACCAGGGCAGAATGTGTGACCAGGGCAGAGTGTGTGACCGGGGCAAAATGTGTGACCAGGATAGAGTGTGTGACCAGGGCAGAGTGTGTGACCGGGGCAGAGTGTGTGACCGGGGCAGAGTGTGTGACCACGATCAGGGCAGAGTGTGTGACCAGGGCAGAATGTGTGACCAGGCCAGAGTGTGTGACCACGGCAGAGTGTGTGACCAGGGCAGAGTGTGTGACCAGGACCAGGGCAGTGTGTGTGACCAGGGCAGTGTGTGTGACCACGGCAGAGTGTGTGACCACGGCAGAGTGTGTGACCAGGACCAGGGCAGAGTGTGTGACCAGGGCAGAGTGTGTGACCAGGACCAGGGCAGAGTGTGTGACCAGGGCAGTGTGTGTGACCACGGCAGAGTGTGTGACCAGGGCAGAGTGTGTGACCAGGGCAGAGTGTGTGACCAGGACCAGGGCAGAGTGTGTGACCAGGGCAGTGTGTGTGACCAGGGCAGAGGAGGTGGGCTGACCACATGGTCACATGTGGTGTTTTCTGTATAATTAAAAGTACCAGAGGAGCTCAGACCAAACTCGTGCAGTCCAGCAGCAGCAGAGGTGAATTCAGTCAGAGTCTATTTTTGATTTTACTTTTGCTCTTTAGTTCATTAGAGCACATTCCTCTGAAGGCAGATACTTTACCCATTACCTTTGCTTTTAAGTAAAAGGTAAGCTTAAAAAGCACCGGTGTCCCCCAAGGGTCAGTCTGTTCACAATTTTTCTTCACCTTTTACACAACTGACTGTGTTAGTTCTGAACCTGAGCTGAACTGATACAGTTCTTCTGAGGTTACAAAGGTAAAAATAAATAAATAATGTCCCAGAGCTACAGATACCACATGTGCTCCATATGCAAGTTATTATTTATTTATTTATTTATTCTTTATTTAATAGGGACAGTGCTTATTAATGAACATTTGCAGCATTGCAGTGTAAATATGCCAGATTATAGCAAGAATGCTAATTTCCATCTGTAGTCCCTAGGCAGGTGACACCACAGCAAAAACAATAAAACAATGACAATTGACAATAACACTAACATTAAAACATTAAAACATTAAAACATTAAACATTAAAACATTAAACATTAAAACATAAAAAATGTCCACAAGTCTGGTTTTCCTTTAGCCACTGTTTCAAGTATGATTTGAAAGTGTCCAGTGTTGGAGTCTCTCTTATTGATGATGGGAGTATGTTCCAGAACTTAGTGCCTCTGACTGAGAGCACAGTTTGTCCAAATGTAGTGCGTCTGTGTGGACCTCACAGTTCCCCTGGGCCGTGGCCCTAGTTCCCATCCCACTGACAGTCTTTGTTTTGATAAAATCCTGCAGCGGAGGAGGAGCAAGTCCATGTAAATCTTTATATATAAAACAACCGTATTTAAAATGAACAAAATTATTAAAATTGAGTAAGTTATACTTGTCTAAAATTGTGCAGTGGTGAACTGAGAATGGTTTCTTGTCTAATATTTTCACAGCATTTTAAAAAAGTGATTCAACTGGTTTTAGTGTTAGAGCTGTTGAGTGTTTGACTGCGGGGTGTTAGAACCTGTTTTCCTCTCAGGATTCCTGAACTCTTTGAGTGTGTTCCAGGTGTGACCATGAGCGTGATCCTGGACCTGTCCTACACCGTGTGCATCTGGATCTCTGCAGCTGTGGCCATCACCTACACCCTGCTGGGAGGACTGTACTCTGTGGCCTACACGGACATCATCCAGCTGAGCCTGATCTTCATCTCTTCTGTAAGGACACAGGGACACCTTCAGACCTCACTGAAGCCTGAACCTGTCTGCAGTAATGTTCTCATGTTCTAACCACTCCCTGAACTAATAAAAGTGTCAATTCATCTAATACATGTTTTTAAAAAGCTCTGAAATGTGCTGTACCAGATTTACCCATCTTAAAAATATGAAAACATTTTTTTTTTTAAAGTGGGTCCAAAGTCATTCCTCACTTACCTTATACATTGAGCATAATGAGTTCATAAAACATTTCACAGCTTGATGCCTGATTCTCAGACAATAAAATGGTTTAGAATTAATTAAATAAACTTTTTTTTTTATATAACTATTGAGTTGTACATATTAATTAATTATTTAGTCTGAATTCTTAGTTCAGTTTTAACAAATGTAAAACAGACTGCCCTGGTCCTGGTCACACCCTCTGCCCTGATCACACTCTGCCCTGGTCCTGGTCACACACTCTGCCCTGGTCCTGGTCACACCCTCTGCCCTGATCACACTCTGCCCTGGTCCTGGTCACACACTCTGGTCACACACTCTGCCCTGGTCCTGGTCACACACTCTGCCCTGGTCACACACTCTGCCCTGGTCCTGGTCACACTCTGCCCTGGTCACACACTCTGCCCTGGTCACACACTCTGCCCTGGTCCCGGTCACACACTCTGCCCTGGTCACACACTCTGCCCTGGTCCTGGTCACACACTCTGCCCTGGTCCTGGTCACACTCTGCCCTGGTCACACACTCTGCCCTGGTCACACACTCTGCCCTGGTCCTGGTCACACACTCTGCCCTGGTCACACATCTGCCCTGGTCACACACTCCGCCCTGGTCCTGGTCACACACTCTGCCCTGGTCCTGGTCACACACTCTGCCCTGGTCACACACTCCGCCCTGGTCCTGGTCACACACTCTGCCCTGGTCCTGGTCACACACTCCGCCCTGGTCCTGGTCACACACTCCGCCCTGGTCCTGGTCACACACTCTGCCCTGGTCACACTCCGCCCTGGTCCTGGTCACACTCTGCCCTGGTCCTGGTCACACACTCTGCCCTGGTCACACACTCCGCCATGGTCCTGGTCACACACTCCGCCCTGGTCCTGGTCACACACTCCGCCCTGGTCCTGGTCACACACTCTGCCCTGGTCACACTCCGCCCTGGTCCTGGTCACACACCGCCCTGGTCCTGGTCACACTCTGCCCTGGTCCTGGTCACACTCTGCCCTGGTCCTGGTCACACACTCTGCCCTGGTCACACACTCTGCCCTGGTCCTGGTCACACACTCTGCCCTGGTCACACACTCTGCCCTGGTCCTGTTCACACACCCTGCCCTGGTCACACATTCTGCCCTGGTCACACATTCTGCCCTGGTCCTGGTCACACACTCTGCCCTGGTCACACACTCTGCCCTGGTCCTGGTCACACACTCCGCCCTGGTCCTGGTCACACACTCTGCCCTGGTGACACACTCTGCCCTGGTCCTGATCACACTCCGCCCTGGTCCTGGTGACACACTCTGCCCTGGTCCTGATCACACTCCGCCCTGGTCCTGGTGACACACTCTGCCCTGGTCCTGGTCACACACTCTGCCCTGGTCCTGGTCACACACTCTGCCCTGGTCCTGATCACACTCCGCCCTGGTCCTGGTGACACACTCTGCCCTGGTCCTGGTCACACACTCTGCCCTGGTCCTGGTCACACACTCCGCCCTGGTCCTGGTCACACACTCTGCCCTGGTCACACACTCTGCCCTGGTCCTGATCACACTCCGCCCTGGTCCTGGTCACACACTCCGCCCTGGTCCTGGTGACACACTCTGCCCTGGTCCTGGTCACACACTCTGCCCTGGTCCTGATCACACTCCGCCCTGGTCCTGGTGACACACTCTGCCCTGGTCCTGGTCACACACTCTGCCCTGGTCCTGGTCACACACTCCGCCCTGGTCCTGGTCACACACTCTGCCCTGGTCACACACTCTGCCCTGGTCCTGATCACACTCCGCCCTGGTCCTGGTCACACACTCTGCCCTGGTCCTGGTCACACACTCTGCCCTGGTCCTGGTCACACACTCCGCCCTGGTCCTGGTCACACTCTGCCCTGGTCCTGGTCCTGGTTTATGGACAGGCGAGATGTCGTATGGAAGCTCAGAACCTACAGAATTCAGCTTTAGAATTGTTATCAGTAAAAATATTTGATATGAACATGTTTGATATGAACACATCTAAATCTAACACACAGGTCCTTTTAAAATCGTCTGAACATTGTCGGTTGGTTTCACTCTGACTCCTGCTCCTCTGGCTCTGCTGCAGTGGCTGTGTGTGCCCTTCCTCCTCATGAGCCCCTCCTCTGTGGACATCACCACCTCCTCCTTTAACCACACGTTCCAGCCTCCGTGGGTGGGCAGTGTGAGCGCGGGAACGGTCTGGAGGTGGCTCGACATCTTCCTGTTGTTGGTACGTATGTGCGGTATGTGCGGTATGTCCCGGCTGCTGCTGTGCCCGTCCTGTGGGCAGAGAAACCTCGCCCGGTGTCCCTGGGTCACCCTGAACAGGACTGATAGTGAGTTCGGGTGTGGCTGTGCTTGAACTCCTTAGAATAACTCCAGTGAGGTCAAGAGATAGACTTGTAAAAGTAGTACTGTGGTCCCTCGCTATATCGGGATTTACCTTTCACAGCCTCGCTGTTTCACAGATTTTTTTATTCAAATTTTTTTTATAGCGTATCAAAGCCAGTGTTGCCATAGTTACTTTGAAACAGTAATCTGACTACTGACTACTTCTTTAAAAAGTAACTTAGTTAGATTATTTTTAGTTACTTTCAGCAGAGGCTTATTATATAATATAATATAATATTATATTATATTATATTATATTATATTATATTATATTATATTATATTATATTATATTATATTATATTATTATATTATATTATATTATATTATATTATCATATTATTATATTATTATATTATTATATTATATTATATTATATTATATTATATTATATTATATTATATTATATTATATTATATTATATTATATTATTATATTATATTATTATATTATATTATATTATATTATATTATATTATATTATATTATATTATATTATGATCAAAGGAGAAGTTAAATTTGTCAACTGGACAAAGTTTGTTTGGTTGAAAAGGTTTCGCCGCTCATCCGAGAGGCTTCTTCAGTTCTGGTTCGAGTGCTGGTTAGACCCTGTTTAAATCTAGCTACAACTAATCTGTCTCTTTGTATTTCAAGCCTATTCAAGCCTAGCGACCCTCCCCACCCCTCTGTACTGGCTTGTCTGCCCTAAGCCTATTCGTTAGGCTTGAATAGGCTTGAAATACAAAGAGACAGATTAGTGGGGATAGTTTCAGAGTTTTTTCAGTGTAGTGAGCTCCTCCCTGCAGCGAGATATAAACAGGGTCTAACCAGCACTAGAACCAGAGCTGAAGAAGCCTCTCGGATGAGCGGCGAAACGTTTTCAACCAAACAAACTTTGTCCAGTTGACAAATTTAACTTCTCCTTTTATCATGGATTCTACCTGTACGACTGAGGGACTTTTCACGTATATTATATTATATTATATTATTATTATATTATATATTATTATTATTATATTATATTATTATTATATTATATTATAGGCCTATTATATATTATTATATTATATTATTATATTAAATTATATTATATTATATATTATTATATTATCTTATTATTATATTGCTTGTCCATGTATTGTTACTGTAGGGATCTGAGATACAATGGCACAAACGATGGTGAGTTAACAGTGTCACAGGCAGCAATTCATCAACCACATAATGCCCAACCATCCTATTCAACTCCGCCCCACTTACTGGTTTTACACCCAAATCCAGCTTCCTTTGCTTGCTCGGTCTGGGACCTCCTTCACCTGTGACTTTCACATCGGGCAGGTCTTGCTCTGTTAGCTTCGTTGTGCTGTGCTGTTTCTCCTGATGTTTTTTTCAGATTTGACGTTGTGTTTTTGAAGGTAGACAGCACTCTGTCACCAGCACAGAGTGTACAACGGACCTTAATGTTGTCATCCTTAGCCCAAATAAAATCAAAATAATGCCTGTATTTCCAGCTGGAAAAGGCAAACCTCTCTCCTTCCATATTGTTCACATCTGATGAGATAGAATCTTTGATCTGACTTTGACGCCACGGAGCCGAGATGACGTAACCTCGTAAGAAACGTGTAGCCAAAAAATAAGAATAAATAAATGTAACTTTAATCTGACTACTGGTTTTGAAATAGTAGTTGCGTTAGACTATTCGTTACTGAAAAAAGTAGTCCGACTACAGTACAGGCATCACTAATCAACGCGTCTTGATTGGCTAAGGGACTGTCGACCTTTGCCGATTTGTCCGTGCCGTGTCTCCTGAACAGTACAGAATGTGTTCAGCCAAATTTATATAAATGTTCGATCGCAACGTTCGACGAAACGTTCTCAAATATAACCGAAGGTGGCACGTCTGTTTATAACAGGAGTGTCAAACTCCTTTTGGTCCGGGGGCCGTATCCAACCCACTTTCATCCCAAAGGGGCCGGATCAGAAAATTCATGGCAAATATACTCCAAAAATATGAATAAGTCCAAATGTTTGTGCAGAGAAACACAAATCTATTACAGAAGTGTTTTTTTATTTGATGAACTCTTTCTTTTACAAAATATTATTACAAACGACCTGAAACTTTAAGAAAAATACAATTTCAACACAAGCGTACAAGTTTTAGGAATAGGAATTAGTCCATTTTTCTTGGAAAATCCTGCACTCGGCGTCCACTTTTCGCATTTTTGACATTTTGCTGATGAGGGCGTCACGGTCGACAGTCAAAACGATGGTCCTTTAAGAGTGTTTGGAAAGAGGCGAGTCTTCATTTGTGCTGCTCTGGTGGGAGGGGCCACGTACAGAGGCGCTGGAGACTCTGCTATGCTAAACTGCGCATTAAAATATTTTAATAGAAAATCAGCCGAGGGCCAGATTAAAGGTCTGGCCCCCGGGCCGCATGTTTGACACCCCTGGTTTATAAGAATCTTTTTGCCCAAAAGAAAAAAGAGCACCAACAACACCCCATAACCATGTTCTTCACTCGGAAAAAGACGCCTGCACCGAGGTGGAGCGGCGCCAGGACGAAGAGGCCCGGTCAGAGGAACTGTGAAATACACGTCACTATTAAAAATTAAAAAAAAATGTTGAAAATCTACAAAAGTTTGAGTGTTTAAACGAGAGAGAAATGTAAGAAAACATTCATGTCAGTCTCAGAAAAGTGTAAAATTGTAAAATATAAAGCTGACTATGCGTGAAGAGTCCCTCAGTCGTCCAGGTAGAATCCATGATAAAAGAAGAAATTAAATTTGTCAACTGGACAAAGTTTGTTTGGTCGAAAACATTTCGCCGCTCATCCGAGAGGCTTCGTCAGTTCTGGTTAGAGTGCCGGTAAGACACTGCTTATATCTCGCTGCAGGGAGGAGCTAACTACACTGCAGTTTTTCCGAAATTATCTCACCTATTTGTTTCTGTCTTTTGTTTCTCTGGCGTCTAGTTTAGCATACCTATTCATCCCTACACGAGTGTTTTTCACACCTCTGGCCCTGACCTGGCTAGCCCTATTGTTTCTTTTGTTTGTTTTGATTTCTTAAACCTAAATCAATGGTCCATGTAGCGCTTTGGAAATGAAGCATACATACTTAAAATGTATACAATTTTCTAAATTTAAAAGATTGTGCTTATTTTAAATATTACATACATGAAATGAATTAGGTTTTTGGTCAAAAACTTTAAGAGATTTTTTAAACAGTGATTCTATTATTTTCAAATTGGTAACAGTGGTGAGAGACCAACTTGTGACGCAATATTCAATATGGGATAAAGTCATTGAATGAAGAAACATTCTAGCAGCACCAAGTGTTATAAAAGACCTGATTTGTTTAAAATTTTTAAGATTATATTTGATAGTATTGGCAAGTTTTTTAATATGATTTTTGAAAGACAAAGTGGAAGTGTCACACCAAGATACTTGAATTCTGTGACCAATTGTAATTCCTCTCCTCTCAAGAAGAGCTTTTTATCTCTTTTGATTGCTTTGAGAACATCAAACAGACCTTTTTTTTTTTTAATTTAGAAGCAAACATGATTTAAAAAGCCAGACATTTACTTGTTTCACAGCTGAGGTCAGAATGGAATCTGCCTCTTTAACGTGTTTATCGACCTTAAAGAGCTAAGTGCTAAGATCCTCAAACATGCAAGAAAGACATAAAAACCTCTTCAGGCACGTTTTTGATGAGGGAACGTTATAACATGGTAGAAAAGTCAAACATTCCTGTTCCTCTTGTATTTGCACCTTATTCCAGAGTACAGAGTGTAACAGAACGTCTGAGAGGGACCCGCACTGGCCTTGGCTCTGAGGTTTGCCTGTGTCTTCACAGAGTGTGGGGGACCTGGGGTTTCAGGACTTCCACCAGAGGACGCTGTCGGCCTCCTCCTCCAGCACGGCCAAACTGCGCTGCTACGCCGCCGCCGTCCTCATCCCCACGTTTGGGATCCCCCCGGTGCTCATCGGGGCTGTGGCTGCTTCTACAGGTACCACAGCTCAGAGCGAATTCTCCCGTCAGAACACGATTTACGGTGGTTAAAGGAGACATTGTGCTTGTGTGTGCTCTGTAGTTATAATCTCTGAATCATTGTTATAATATGGACATTGTAAATCGCAATATTCATCTAATATGACTTGATAAACGATACAAATCCACTGACTGGGAGCTGATAAACATAAACATCATCAGGTATGCTAAACAAGACCCCAGACAGAAACTGAAAACAAAGAGGTGATAGTTTCATAGTAATTTCATCGTAGTTAGCCCCTGCCAGCACCTCCTTGTTTGAGTTATCCTGCATTATTAGGTCATCTACATCTCCAAAGGTCAAAATAGTCTGTTCCACCTTGTGATGTCATGGTGTGGTTGTGTTAAGTTAACTTCCTGTATTACTACTCAATAGTGTCGTAGTACTCCAGACTGATCTTGGTCTCGAGACCGGCCTCAAACCGTTTTTTTACGGTCTTGCTCTTGTTCTTATCTCGGACTCGAGCGCATTTGGAGTCGGTCTGGTCTCGGGTCTTGAAAGCACTTGGACTCGGTCTTGTCACGGACCCAAGATCTGACGCTCAAAGAGAGGAATTATATTTCATTACGGCTGCTGCTGTTGTCAATAAACTTACACCGCGGTGTGGAAGCCTGTGCACTCGTTTGATAAACATCTGCCAAAATAAATGTAAAATACAAATAAAACAAGTGTGGCAGAATCCCTCAGTCGTCCAGGTAGAATCCATGATAAAAGGAGAAATTCAATTTGTCAACTGGACAAAGTTTATTTGGTTAGAGAGGGGAGTTAAAGAGGCTATTTTTGTCAAAAAAGAGAATCCTTCTTTAAACAGGAATGGAGGAGTCAGACATAATTTGTCGCCCATTTATAATTCCATTCTCAAACCGAAATCAAAACAAACTAAGGAAACAAGGGGGCAGCCAGGTCAGGTCCAGAAGTGTGAAAACAGTCGTTTAGGGGTTGAATGGGTATGCTAAAGTAGACGCCAGAGAAACTGGAAAAACAAAAGACAGAAAGCTGAAAACAAAGAGGTGGAATAGTTTCAGAATAATTGCAGTGTAGTTAGCTCCTCCCTGCAGCGAGATATAAGCAGTGTCCATCAGCACTCTAACCAGAACTGACAAAGCAATTTGGATGAGCGGCGAAACGTTTTCGACCAAATAAACTTTGTCCAGTTGACAAATTGAATTTCTCCTTTTATCAAATAAAACAAATGTTGAAAATTACAAAGATGGTCTCCATTTGGTCTTGATGGGCTGTGGCCTTGGTCTTGTCTCGGTTTTGACCTTTAAAGGGATATGCCACCCCCAGGTCAAACTTGGGCATCTCCCCACAGTCCAAAGACTAAAATAAGTGGTGGAAAGCGTTTTTCTGGTGACCCAGCCATTGTCCAGGTCTGTCAGCACTGACCGCCGCGGTATCTGCAGCTCCTCCGCCTTAGACTGGAGTCTAACGGCGCCAGAGAAAGATTTCGTCCAAAAGGAATTAATTTGCTCGATGCGTTTCCCAATTACTTTCTGTGTAGTGCGCATTCATATCGAGTGCAAATAAATTTGCAAATCAACACGGAGAGCTTGCCTTGGTCATTTTGGGTGGGAACTATTTTTCAGTGCGGAAAAAGAAAGCCGAAGCACACACCACGCTGCCAGGGGAATCCCTGTTACGCACCAGGAAGGCAGTTCCCCTGTTGCGCAGCGTGGTGTGTGCTAACGCGGAGTAGCTGCAGATACCACGGCGGTCAGTGCTGACAGACCTGGACAATGGCTGCGTCACCAGAAAAACGCTTTCCACCACTTATTTTAGTCTCTGGACTGTGGGGAGATGCCCAAGTTTGACCAGGGGGTGGCATATCCCTTTAAAAGTCCTGGTCTTGTCTCGGTCTCGGGACCCTGTGGTCTCAGCCTGGTCTTGGTCTCGATTAGTGCGGTCTTGACTACAACACTACTACTCAGTTACTTCCCAAGGTGGAACAAAGTGTTTTCTGTGTGAATGAAACAAAACACAACCCCGGGTATATTTTTGATAAAGAAACAACATCAGGCATCAAAAATGAGTATGAGACTGTGGGATTTCATTCTTTCATTATGTGCATTTTCATATAAAGATATGTATTTTTATATTCTCTTAATTTAAAGGTACACTGTGTAGGATGGTGGAGCATTGGTGGATGGTATTGCAATTCCGGTTCTAGCTACGGCAGACCTCGAGGGTCATAAACAGCAGTAATAAGTAGCAGAATCTCCCAGGAACCAGTAGGTGGCAGTACGCGCAAGCAACGCGTAACCCGCCATTAACCCGAAAGTGAAAGTGTGTGAAATCCACGGGCCAGTGCCGACAGCTATAAAGAAAACGGCGAAGGCGGAGCCCAAAATACAGTATGTCCTTCTGTGGCTCTCGTAGTTAAAATGGATGCCGCTACATGAGGAAGATCCCCCTTTTATGCAGGTGAAATCAACTATAAGTCCAACAGAATACTTTGATTTCATGATGGAAGTGAAAAGGCTTGGAAAACACTGTATTTTTGAATGGGTATCTTCAATTTCGGTATTTAACGGGTAAAAATCTTACACAGTGTACCTTTAAGTACTGAAAAGTGTGTCCATGTTTTAAAATGGGTTTTAGCTGTCTGAGTGTAATGGGATCCACTTGTTTTTCTCCTTCTATTTCAAGCTGTTGGTGGGGTAACTTAAAGACTCGCCATAGGCTGGGGGTGTAATGGGATGTCCACCTGTTCTCAATCCATCAGTATTGGTAAACTCCCCTGCTGAGATTGGCTAGCTGTGGGAACTGATGTCATAGTATGCCACAGATCTGAGCCTTATTTCGGTAATAAAACAAGTTGTTTTACTCACCCATAGCACTTTGGTGACATATGGAGCACTTCCGGAGATGTTTTAGATTTGCGATCTCCATAATGTGAGTTCTCGGGGCACATGTTTGTCTCCAAATAACACAAACTTTAGCACTTTTCAAATCATAGAAGCCCGATGTCTTAGTCTACGATTTCGTGTGGTCAAAAGTGGCCTGTAATCCAAGATTTAGCCATAGTTTCGAGTAGATGAGGAGGCCAGTGCGCATGTGCGGACTGTGCTCTCAGCTCCCGGGACCCAAACATGAAACGCAAAGCTGTAAACTATGGATAAATCTCGGATTACAGGCCACTTTTGACTCAAACAAAATTGTAGACTAAGACATCGAGCTTCTATGATTTGAAAAGTGCTAAAGTTTGTGTTATTTGGAGCCCGCACGGGGCATATTACATGTTCGGGGAATATATTATATGCCCCGAGTTATGGCTAGGAGTCGTGCTAGGCTAACGTTAATCTAAAACATCTCTGGAAGTGCTCCATATGACACCAAAGTGCTATGGGTGAGTAAAACAACTTGTTTTATTACCGAAATAAGGCTCAAATAGTAAAAAACGTTACTTTTCCTTTAAATGCTAATAACCTCAATCTACAGATTTTGCCTTTTCTTGATCCCTTTCCTAAAACTCACAAGACGTTGGATCCACACGGCAGTCCTTCCGGTGAATGTTTGTAACGTGACTGTGTTTGTGTCAGACTGGAACCAGACGTCGTACGGTGCCCCTCCCCCACATGAGCGTGGGCAGACGGGCCTGATCCTGCCCCTGGCGCTGCACCACCTGACCCCGCCCTACATCTCCGTGGTGGGAATCGGAGCCGTGGCCGCCGCCGTGATGTCATCCACAGACTCCGCCCTCTTATCGTCCGCCTCCATCTTCTCCTCAAACATCTACAAGAAGATTCTGAGGACCAAGGTAACAGCGGCTGTGGAGCACATAGGACTGTACGGGGAGTGGGACTGCACAAAGAAGCGGACTAAGGGAATGTGACGTCACCCACAGCGTTCTGCTCCAGTCAAATGAAGCTCACTGAGGTCAGCAGCTATAGGAGCGAATTTGGAGACCATTCCATATTAGGAATAGGAATTTATTTAAGGACAAAAGTGCTAGTGAAGTAAAAAAAAAAAACAGGATCATGTCCAAAATGACGAGTGGGATGACAAAAACACAATTCAAAACAGTAAAATTGCAAAATATCACATAAAACCATTTGGATCTCTTAAGAAAAACATACGCAACTCTTGGTCCCCGCACTTTTTTTACACTTTCTTAAAGTCATCAAAAGACTCTTCTGAGGTACAGTGAAAAGTGGTTGTGAGGAGGAGCGAAGCCAGTAGCACCTTGAGCTGAGATTAAGGAGATTTCTAAAGTACCACTAAAAGTGTCACTAAATGTCATAAGTGCAACACTGACAACCTATAAATTAGTCAAAATAAAATGACTATAAACATTTTCACATATTTTGTAATGAGGCAGATGTGTCGGATTAGTAATAATGGCCTCATGGTTCAGATCTTGGCCAGGGAAAAGAACTGGTTTGAGAGGGGAGTTAAAGAGTTTTTGTCAAAAAGAGACTCCTTCTTTGAACAGGAATGGGGGGGTCAGACATAATTTGTCTCCCATATATAATTCCATTCTCAAACCTAAATCAAAACAAACAAAGGAAACAATAGGGCAGCAGGTCAGGTCCAGAGGTGTGAAAACACCCATTAGGGTTTGAATGGGTATGCTAAACTAGACGCCAGAGAGAAACTGTAAAACAAAAGACAGAAAGCTGAAAACAAAGAGGTGTGATAGTTTCAGAATAATTTCAGTGTAGTGAGCTCCTCCCTGCAGCTGGATATAAGCTGTGTCCATCAGCACTCTAACCAGAACTGATGAAGCACCTTGGATGAGCTGCAAAACGTTTTCGACCAAATAAACTTTGTCCAGTTGACAAATTGAATTTCTCCTTTTACAATGGCCTCATGGCTTCTCATGGCCAAAGCTCTGGGCCTGTCTGAGGTTAACAGACGGAGCGTGAAACAGCTGTCATCAGTGGGCGAGGTTTCTGTTTTAAGTTTATTCTTTGCCTTAATTTAGATTTCTGTAATAAACTTCTCCAGTGCTTTCACATTAGCAGAGGATGGTTTCGATCCATCGACCTCTGGGTTATGGGCCCAGCACGCTTCCTCTGCGCCACTCTGCTGTTTTACCACTGATTGTTTGCATTTTTATTACGTGCTGAGTGTTGGTCTGTTACACAATCTTTGGGGAAGCCGAGTTACTTGAACACAGTTGAGGTTTTTATAACATGTAAAACAACACACTTTGTTGGCAGAGCTTCTACTCTCTACACAGGTTTATTTTTTGGAAATGAATAGGAAATGACAATTAGTTCTGGAAAAACGTTTTGACTGTGAAAGATCAGTTAAATTTAAAAAGAATTTGGGTTACAATAATAACAGATTAGCAGAGGACGGTTTTATCCATTGGGTTATGGGACTCAAACCCACAACCCCTGGTTTAGGAGGCCAATGAATGACTTGAACACAGTTGAGATTTTTATGTTATTGTTAAATGTTATACATGTTATAACACGTATGTGGCGCTGTAGCAGGCACTTAATGGCTACATCACCCCGAGCCTGCAGGGATAAATAAAGGATTAAAAAAAAAAAAAAAAAACAACAGCACACTTTGTTGGCAGAGCTTCTACTCTCTACACATTTTTATTTTTGGCCCAGCACAGGAAATGACAATTAGTTCTGGAAAAAACTTTCGACTTTGATAGTTCTGTTAAATTTAAAAAGAATGAGTTACAGTAATCACACTACTCCACTAAAAGCCAGCCCAGATGAGACTTGAACCCACAACCCTGGCTTAGGAGGCCAGGGCCTTATCCATTAGGCCACTGGGGCTGCACTTGATGAGTTTTGACAGATTTATGCAAAGTTTAAATTCATTTGTAAGTTTATTTGGTGGAATCCGTTTCTTCTGCTTCTTCAGTTCTGGTCAGACGCTGGTGGACACTGCCTGTATCTGCCTGAAGGGGGCGCTCACTACAATGAAATGACTCTGAGACTACCACACCTACTTGTTTACAGTTTGTTAGTTAGGTGGGCCTATTAGATCTGCAGTGGGAGTGGAGTGTGGGGTCCAGAAGGTTCTGCAGTATGGCGTTGTAAATAAAATAGTACTGTTGCTGTTCCAGGCGTCGGAGCAGGAGTTGTGTTGGGTGATCAGAGGTTCCGTGGTGGTCTTTGGGCTGGCGGGCACCTCTCTGGCGTTCCTTCACACCGGGGTCATGGCGTTCTGGGTGCTGGGAGGAGAGATCGCCTACATCCTCATGGTCCCTCAGCTCGTCTGCGTGCTCTTCATCAGTATCTCCAACGGTTACGGGGCCGTGGCGGGCTTCTTCTCGGGCCTGCTCTCGAGGCTCCTGTGTGGGGAGCCCATGCTGGGTCTGCCCCCCGTCATCCACTTCCCCGGGTGTGTGCTGGAGGACGGGGTCTACGTCCAGTACTCGCCCATCAGGTCCATCTGCATGCTGGTGGTCTTCTGTACCATCCTGCTCGTGTCTTATGCGACCAGTGTGATGTTCGACAAAGATCTGCTGCCTGAGAGCTGGGACGTGTTTCATGTGAAAGAAAAAACAATGAAATCAGAAATCAGCAAGGACCTCTCAGAGACGGTGCAGGAGAACAGAGCGACTCAGCCCATGCTGGAATCCACATGTTGAACCCATATTTGCTCTTTTAAACTGCATTTTAGGAATCTAATCCAGAATGGTATCTCTCTCCAGGTTAACCAGGACTTCATCAGTCATCATCAGCCCAGAGAAACGTTCACTCAAACTACATCATTGCAAGTGAAAAACCTTTTATTCACTTTGAAACAGTGACACTGACACACAGCAAAGTCAAAGTGGTCTTTACAAATATCTAAAACGGTGTAGGGAACATGGGCAAACTCAGGCTTTTCAAACGTGCTACAGTTTGCCATAGCACACATTTTCATTTAGCTGAAGTCAATTCTAACAGGATGTCTCAGGAGACGCCTCTGGTGCATGAATACACATTTACACAAACTGAACTGGTCCTTGTGGAGTGCTCTAATGTGAACCTCTGTGTTCAAAACATCTTTGGAAAACTACAGTTCAAACAGTCTGAACAAAACCTGACATCTGACGAACACCAAACAGGACTTTGTGATCGTAGTGAAATGGTCCAACACGCTGTCGCTAAATGTCGTAAGTGCATAGTCCACAGGTGGTGCATTACACTGAGCTGAGCAGTCAGGGGCAGTTGGAATGTCAGCAGGTAAAAGAGGAACACTGTCAACCTATAAATTAGTCAAAATAAAATGACTATAAACATTTTCATATATTTTGTAATGAGGCAGATGTGTCGGATTAGTAATAATGGCCTCATGGCTTCTCATGGCCTGACAGACTCTGAACTCAACAGACGGAGCGTGAAACAGCTGTCATCAGTGGGCGAGGTTTCTGTTTTAAGTTTTTTCTTTACCTGAATTGAGATTTCTATAATAAACTTCTCCAGTGGTTCCTCAAAGTTTTGACATTAGCAGAGGATGGTTTCGATCCATCGACCTCTGGGTTATGGGCCCAGCACGCTTCCTCTGCGCCACTCTGCTGTGTGATCACAGGCAATAATCCCTTTTGTCAAAGATTGTATGCATTTTTATTACATGCTGAGTGCTGGTCTGTAATACAATCTTTGGGGAAGCCGAGTTCCTTGAACACAGTTGAGGTTTTTATAACAGGTAAAACAACACACTTTGTTGGCAGAGCTTCTACTCTCTACTACTCTTCTTCTCTCTACACAGTTTTATTTTTTGGCCCAGCACAGGACATGACAATGATTGGTGGAAAAAAGGGTTATGACTGAGATAGATCTGTTAAATTTAAAGTGAATTTGGATTATAGATTACTTACAGGAGCAGGCATGTCTCTTGGCATGAGGTGAAAATGATCATTATCATTGGAATGTAAGGTTACAAGGTCCAGGCCCATGGAGAATTTATCCTGTTTTTAAGCTTGTTTACACATTGTTACTATATCTCATTACTGGTCCATTATCCAAAGTTTTGGGATATCATTTTATCTTTAAAAATGCTTAAAGTATTGAATATCCTGAAACTAACCAATGCTGTTTTATGTTTTTTCTTTGTCTTAATTTGGATTTCTATAATAAAATACTTCAGTGCTACCACAAAGACTTCAACATTAGCAGAAGATGGTTTCGATCCATCGACCTCTGGGTTATGAGCCCAGCACACTTCCTCTGCGCCACTCTGCTGTGTAATCACTATTCATTTTTGACAAATAACCCCTTCCGGGTCAAAGACTATGCATTTTTATTACATGCTGAGTGTTGGTCTGTTATACAATCTTTGGGGAAGCCAAGTTACTTGAACACAGTTGAGATTTTTATGTTACTGTTACATGTTATACATGTTATAACATGTATGTGGCGCTGTAGCGGGCACTTAATGGCTACACCACCCCGAGCCTGCAGTGATAAATAAAGGATTAAAAAAAAAAAAAAAACAGCACACTTTGTTGGCAGAGCTTCTACTCTCTACTACTGTTCTATTCTCTACACAGTTTTATTTTTTGGCCCAGCACAGGAAATGACAATTAGTTCTGGAAAAACCTTTCCACTTTGATAGTTCTGTTAAATTTAAAAAGAATGAGTTACAATCACACGTCATTCAGCAAATCAAGGTGGCACAAAACTGTGTGACAGTTACCAGGACAGCCTCACCAAGCTCCAGCACTCTCTACATGACAGAAGAGAGACAGAAAAGCAGCGTCTTGAACATGAGATGGAAAACCTGAGAAAGTCCCACCAGGATGACCCGTTCAAGATTAAACTCGAGAGTGCAGGACTGATGGAGAAGACTGTAGAGCTTGTCCTTCATATGAAAAAGAATGTTGAGAAAGAGAAAACCTTAATGGATCAAGTGTCTCAAATGAAGCTTCAAATGGAGCAGATGAGACAACAAGAGGTCATCAAAAACAAAAACACGCAAGAAGAAAAGATGACTCTTATGATGACCATCAAGGACCTCAAGGACCTTCTGCTTCAGAAAGAGCCCCGGAGCTGTCGGCTGTCATTTTACACCACAGTGGAGCCGTTGAAGACCAGGGAAGGTCTTCATCAGAAGGTAACACAGACGGAGGAACTGTACCACCTCCAATCTGTGGATACCCACTATAACGAATAATTTAAACAAAGAATCTCTACAACTGGGGTATGGGACTAAGACATTACTTTTGCTGGAAGACACCCCAGGTGGAACTCGAACCCACAATCCTTGGCTTAGGAGTCCAGTACCTTATTCATCCACAGATCTGACATGTTTGAAGTTTTGTCTTTGCCTTAATTTAGATTTCTATAATAAAATTCTCCAGCGCTTCATCAAACCTTCCACATTAGCAGAGGATGGTTTCGATCCATCGACCTCTGGGTTATGGGCCCAGCACACTTCCTCTGCACCACTCTGCTGTATAGGCAGTCGGACCTGATCCTGCCCCTGGCGCTGCACCACCTGACCCTGCCCTACATCTCCGTGGTGGGAATCGGAGCCGTGGCCGCCGCCGTGATGTCATCCACAGACTCCGCCCTCTTATCGTCCGCCTCCATCTTCTCCTCAAACATCTACAAGAAGATTCTGAGGACCAAGGTAACAGCGGCTGTGGAGCACAGTCAAAT
Source organism: Paratrypauchen microcephalus (assembly GCA_036785185.1). Classification (NCBI taxonomy): domain Eukaryota; kingdom Metazoa; phylum Chordata; class Actinopteri; order Gobiiformes; family Gobiidae; genus Paratrypauchen; species Paratrypauchen microcephalus. Next base: position 151,593 of record JAVJIX010000226.1, read on the forward strand.
GAAGCTCACTGAGGTCAGCAGCTATAGGAGCGAATTTGGAGACCATTCCATATTAGGAATAGGAATTTATTTAAGGACAAAAGTGCTAGTGAAATAAAAAAAAAAACAGGATCATGTCCAAAATGACGAGAGGGATGACAAAAACACAATTCAAAACAGTAAAATTGCAAAATATCACATAAAACCATTTGGATCTCTCAAGAAAAACATACGCAACTCTTGGTCCCCGCACTTTTTACACTTTCTTAAAGTCATCAAAAGACTCTTCTGAGGCACAGTGAAAAGTGGTTGTGAGGAGGAGCGAAGCCAGTAGCACCTTGAGCTGAGATTAAGATTTCTAAAGTACCACTAAAAGTGTCACTAAATGTCATAAGTGCAACACTGACAACCTATAAATTAGTCAAAATAAAATGACTATAAACATTTTCACATATTTTGTAATGAGGCAGATGTGTCGGATTAGTAATAATGGCCTCATGGCTTCTCATGGCCAAAGCTCTGGGCCTGACAGACTCTGAACTCAACAGACGGAGCGTGAAACAGCTGTCATCAGTGGGCGAGGTTTCTGTTTTAAGTTTTTTCTTTGCCTTAATTTAGATTTCTGTAATAAACTTCTCCAGTGCTTTCACATTAGCAGAGGATGGTTTCGATCCATCGACCTCTGGGTTATGGGCCCAGCACGCTTCCTCTGCGCCACTCTTCTGTTTTACCACTGATTGTTTGCATTTTTATTACATGCTGAGTATTGGTCTGTTACACAATCTTTGGGGAAGCCGAGTTCCTTGAACACAGTTGAGGTTTTTATAACATGTAAAACAACACACTTTGTTGGCAGAGCTTCTACTCTCTACTACTCTTCTTCTCTCTACACAGTTTTATTTTTTGGCCCAAAATAGGAAATGACAATTAGTTCTGGAAAAACGTTTTGACTGTGATCGTTCTGTTCAATTTGGGTTACAATAATAACAGATTAGCAGAGGACGGTTTTATCCATTGGGTTATGGGACTCAAACCCACAACCCCTGGTTTAGGAGGCCAATGAATGACTTGAACACAGTTGAGATTTTTATGTTATTGTTACATGTTATACATGTTATAACATGTATGTAGCGGGCACTTAATGGCTACACCACCCCGAGCCTGCAGGGATAAATAAAAGATAAAAAAACCCAAAAAAACAAAAAAGTGCACACTTTGTTGGCAGAGCTTCTACTCTCTACTACTCTTCTACTCTCTACACAGTTCTATTTTTTGGCCCAGCACAGGAAATGACAATGAGTTCTGGAAAAACCTTTCCACTTTGATAGTTCTGTTAAATTTAAAAAGAATGAGTTACAATAATCACACTACTCCACTAAAAGCCACCCCTGATGGGACTTGAACCCACAACCCCTGGCTTAGGTGGCCAATGCCATATCCATTAGGCCACTGGGGCTGCACTTGATGAGTTTTGACAGATTTATGCAAAGTTTAAATTCATTTGTAAGTTTATTTGGTCCAATCCGTTTCTTCTGCTTCTTCAGTTCTGGTCAGACGCTGGTGGACACTGCCTGTATCTGCCTGAAGGGGGCGCTCACTACAATGAAATGACTCTGAGACTACCACACCTACTTGTTTACAGTTTGTTAGTTAGGTGGGCCTATTAGATCTGCAGTGGGAGTGGAGTGTGGGGTCCAGAAGGTTCTGCAGTATGGCGTTGTAAATAAAATAGTACTGTTGCTGTTCCAGGCGTCGGAGCAGGAGTTGTGTTGGGTGATCAGAGGTTCCGTGGTGGTCTTTGGGCTGGCGGGCACCTCCCTGGCGTTCCTTCACACCGGGGTCATGGCGTTCTGGGTGCTGGGAGGAGAGATCGCCTACATCCTCATGGTCCCTCAGCTCGTCTGCGTGCTCTTCATCAGTATCTCCAACGGTTACGGGGCCGTGGCGGGCTTCTTCTCGGGCCTGCTCTCGAGGCTCCTGTGTGGGGAGTCCATGCTGGGTCTGCCCCCCGTCATCCACTTCCCCGGGTGTGTGCTGGAGGACGGGGTCTACATCCAGTACTCGCCCATCAGGTCCATCTGCATGCTGGTGGTCTTCTGTACCATCCTGCTCGTGTCTTATGCGACCAGTGTGATGTTCGACAAAGATCTGCTGCCTGAGAGCTGGGACGTGTTTCATGTGAAAGAAAAAACAATGAAATCAGAAACCAGCAAGGACCTCTCAGAGACGGTGCAGGAGAACAGAGCGACTCAGCCCATGCTGGAATCCACATGTTGAACCCATATTTGCTCTTTTAAACTGCATTTTAGGAATCTAATCCAGAATGGTATCTCTCTCCAGGTTAACCAGGACTTCATCAGTCATCATCAGCCCAGAGAAACGTTCACTCAAACTACATCATTGCAAGTGAAAAACCTTTTATTCACTTTGAAACAGTGACACTGACACACAGCAAAGTCAAAGTGGTCTTTACAAATATCTAAAACGCGTGTAGGGAACATGGGCAAACTCAGGCTTTTCAAACGTGCTACAGTTTGCCATAGCACACATTTTCATTTAGCTGAAGACAATTCTAACAGGATGTCTCAGGAGACGCCTCTGGTGCATGAATACACATTTACACAAACTGAACTGGTCCTTGTGGAGTGCTCTAATGTGAACCTCTGTGTTCAAAACATCTTTGGAAAACTACAGTTCAAACAGTCTGAACAAAACCTGACATCTGATGAACACCAAACAGGACTTTGTGATCGTAGTGAAATGGTCCAACACGCTGTCGCTAAATGTCGTAAGTGCATAGTCCACAGGTGGTGCATTACACTGAGCTGAGCAGTCAGGGGCAGTTGGAATGTCAGCAGGTAAAAGAGGAACACTGTCAACCTATAAATTAGTCAAAATAAAATGACTATAAACATTTTCATATATTTTGTAATGAGGCAGATGTGTCGGATTAGTAATAATGGCCTCATGGCCAAAGCTCTGGGCCTGACAGACTCTGAACTCAACAGACGGAGCGTGAAACAGCTGTCATCAGTGGGCGAGGTTTCTGTTTTAAGTTTTTTCTTTACCTGAATTGAGATTTCTATAATAAACTTCTCCAGTGGTTCCTCAAAATTTTGACATTAGCAGAGGATGGTTTCAATCCATCGACCTCTGGGTTATGGGCCCAGCACGCTTCCTCTGCGCCACTCTGCTGTGTAATCACAGGTCGTAATCCCTTTTGTCAAAGACTATGCATTTTTATTACATGCTGAGTGTTGGTCTGTAATACAATCTTTGGGGAAGCCGAGTTACTTGAACACAGTTGAGGTTTTTATAACAGGTAAAACAACATACTGTGTTGGCAGAGCTTCTACTCTCTACACAGTTTTATTTTTTGGCCCAGAATAGGAAATGACAATGATTGGTGGAAAAAAGGGTTATGACTGAGATAGATCTGTTACATTTAAAGTGAATTTGGATTATAGATTACTTACAGGAGCAGGCATGTCTCTTGGCATGAGGTGAAAATGATCATTATCATTGGAATGTAAGGTTACAAGGTCCAGGCCCATGGAGAATTTATCCTGTTTTTAAGCTTGTTTACACATTGTTACTATATCTCATTAGTGGTCCATTATCCAAAGTTTTGGGATATCATTTTATCTTTAAAAATGGTTAAAGTATTGAACATCCTGAAAATAAACAATGCTGTTTCATGTTTTTTCTTTGCCTTAATTTGGATTTCTATAATAAAAAACACCAGTGCTACCACAACATTAGCAGAGGATGGTTTCGATCCATTGACCTCTGGGTTATGGGCCCAGCACGCTTCCTCTGCGTCCCTCTGCTGTGTAATCACTGTTCATTTTTGACAGATAACCCCTTTTGGGTTGAAGATTGTACGCATTTTTCTTATATGCTGAGTGTTGGTCTGTTATACAATCTTTGGGGCCAGGACCTGTCCTGGACCACTAACGTTTCTGCAGTGGCCAAAAAGGGCACCCAGAGGCTACACTTCCTGCGGATCCTGAAGAAGGCTCATCTACCACAAAAACTGCGCATCAACTTTTACAGGTGCACCATCAAATCTGTTATCACTTACTGCACTATGGCTTGGTACTCCAGTTGCTCCTACGACAACAAGAAGGCCTTGGAACGCATCAGAAAAACTGCCCATCGGATCATCGGTACCCAGCGCCCTACACAAGAGGAGATACACCACACACGGTGCACGGGCAGAGCAAAAAACATCCTCAAGGATCATACACACCCAGGACACAGTCTCTTCACTCTGCTGCCGTCCGGCAGGCGCTTCAGGACACAGCGTGCCCGGACTATTATGCATCTGTTGTTGGCTGTTCCAAACGACATCTCACTATACTTTGTATAGTGACAATAAAGACTTCTATTCTATTCTATTCACCTCTCTGCTGATGTAGCACAGGCGTGGGACTCAACCCTCCAAAACTAGACTTAGGAGGCCATTGTCTTACACATTATATTTACTTGAACACAGTTGAGACTTGTATAAGATGCCTTAATTTAGATTTCTATAGTGCTTCCTCAAAACCTTCCCATTAGCAGAGGATGGTTTCGATCCATCGACCTCTGGGTTATGGGCCCAGCACGCTTCCTCTGCGCCACTCTGCTGTGTAATCAAAGACGAACCCCTTCTGTCTGCTGATGTAGCACAGGCGTGGGACTCAACCCTGCAAAACTAGACTTAGGAGGCCATTGTCTTTTGCATTATATTTCTGGGAGTACTTAGGCAAACCTAGCACACTACATTTGCTTCAAAATGCGTAATCATAGATCGTTTTTGAGTTACTTGAGCGAGGTGACATTCCATGACCCCAGAGCTACTCTCCATGTCCGGAGATCCGGTCGCCGAGGCCCCCGCCTTCGACTGTCGCCCAGATGGGGAAGCCAAGTTCCTTGAACACAGTTGAGGTTTTTATAACAGGTAAAACAACACACTTTGTTGGCAGAGCTTCTACTCTCTACTACTCTTCTACTCTCTACACAGTTTTATTCTTTGGCCCAGAATAGGAAATGACAATGATTGGTGGAAAAAAGGGTTATGACTGAGATAGATCTGTTACATTTAAAGTGAATTTGGATTATAGATTACTTACAGGAGCAGGCATGTCTCTTGGCATGAGGTGAAAATGATCATTATCATTGGAATGTAAGGTTACAAGGTCCAGGCCCATGGAGAACTTATCCTGTTTTTAAGCTTGTTTACACATTGTTACTATATCTCATTACTGGTCTTTTCTGGAATTGCCCTGTGCGTTACGTTCATAGTCCAGATATGGTGGAAGATGGGGCTTGTTGGTGCGTGAAGTACCGCTGTCCTGAGCCATCGTAATGCGCTCTCCCAGTGTTCTTCTTGGCTGTGGCGTGCTTGGTACTGAGAGGCACCCCCTACCACTCTTACAACTTCTGGCTGAAATTCCTGGCGCAGTATGCTAATCCAATACGAAATCGTTCACATGACATATCGGCCTAGGCCAGGGGTTCCTGGGGGATGGGGCAAACCAATCCCAATCCAAGCCAATCCCTGTGCACATGCAGCCGTTACAACCCCAACCACTTTGCAATCGGTTTGGAGTTTGCAATGTGCACGCAGTCACATTCCTGTTGCTGTAAGCCACCCCAGGTGGGACTTGAACCCACAATCCCTGGCTTAGGAGGCCAGTGCCTTATTCTTTAGGCCACTGGGGCTGCACTTGAGTGGTTGCAAAAAAGACTTTGACAGATTTATGATCTCTTTTTTAATTCAGGTAAAGTTTTGTCTTTATTTAGATTTCTATAATAAGCTTCTCCAGTGCTACTTCAAAACTTTGACATTAGCAGAGGACGGTTTCCATCCATCGACCTCTGGGTTATGGGCCCAGCACGCTTCCTCTGCGCCACTCTGCTGTGTTGCCTGTCAGCAGTTTTGACAAATAACCCATTTTGGGTCGTAGATTGAACAAAGTTGAGATTTTTCTAACACGTAAAACAACACACTTTGTTGGCAGAGCTTCTACTGTCTACTACTCTATGTGGTTTTATTTTATTTTTTTGGCCCAGTATAGGAAATGACAATTAGTTCTGGAAAAATGTTTTGACTGTGATAGTTCTGTTAATTTAAAAGGAATTTGGGTTACAATAATCACAGATCAGCAAAGGACAGTTTCAATCCATTGCGCTCTGGGTTATGGGACCAGCACATCTCCATTGCACCACTCTGCTGAAAACCACCCCTGCCAGCCAACCTCTGGCTTAAGAGGACAATGCCTTAACCATGAGGCCACTGGGGCTGCAATTAACTAGTTATATAACTAGTTTATATAAACACACTTTGTTGGCAGAGCTTCTACTCTACTACTCTTCTACTCTCTACACAATTTTATTTTTTGTCCCAGCGTAGGAAATGACAATTAGTTCTGGAAAAAACTGAAAGTTCTGTTGAATTTAAAAAGAATGTGGGTGACAATAATAACAGATTAGCAGATTAGCATCCATTGACCGCTGGGTTATAGGACCAGCACATTTCTGACACACCACTCTGCTTTTAAATTCATGCAAAGTCAAGGTCAAGTTTGTGTATGCAGTGGTACTATTTGTGATTGCTCGTCCATTATCCAAAGATTTGGGACATCATTTTGTCTTTAAAATGGTTGAAGTACTGAACATCCTGAAATTAACCAATGCAGAGGATGGTTTCGATCAATTATCCTCACCAGTTATGGGCCCAGCACACGTACATAGGCAAATGTAGCACACTACATTTGCTTTAAAATGGTGGTTGTGGGCAGAGATTAGCAGTTTAGTCTCACTTTAAAGTGCAAATCGGCAGTATTCTTTTTAAAAATAAAACCAAAGCCCAAAGGGTTCCAGAGCCCAAGCTGTGCGTGGAGGTGAGGCCGACTATATCTAGTCGGTAACGCTCAACCTCCCACACGAGCTCAGGCTCCTTCCCCCCCAGCGAGGTGACATTCCATGTCCCCAGAGCTAGTCTCCATGTCCGGAGATCCGGTCGCCGAGGCCCCCGCCTTTGACTGTCGCCCAGATGGGGAAGCCAAGTTCCTTGAACACAGTTGAGGTTTTTATAACAGGTAAAACAACACACTTTGTTGGCAGAGCTTCTACTCTCTACTACTCTTCTTCTCTCTACACAGTTTTATTCTTTGGCCCAGAATAGGAAATGGCAATGATTGGTGGAAAAAAGGGTTATGACTGAGATAGATCTGTTACATTTAAAGTGAATTTGGATTATAGATTACTTACAGGAGCAGGCATGTCTCTTGGCATGAGGTGAAAATGATCATTATCATTGAAATGTAAGGTTACAAGGTCCAGGCCCATGGAGAATTTATCCTGTTTTTAAGCTTGTTTACACATTGTTACTATATCTCATTACTGGTCCATTATCCAAAGTTTTGGGATATCATTTTATCTTTAAAAATGGTTAAAGTATTGAATATCCTGAAAGTAACCAATGCTGTTTTACGTTTTTTTTTTGCCTTAATTTGGATTTCTATAATAAAATACACCAGTGCTAGCACAACATTAGCAGAGGATGGTTGCGATCCATCAACCTCTGGGTTATGGGCCCAGCTGCCCATCAGATCCCAGCGCCCTACACAAGAGGAGATACACCACACACGGTGCACGGGCAGAGCAAAAAACATCCTCAAGGATCATAAACACCCAGGACACAGTCTCTTCACCCTGCTGCCGTCCGGCAGGCGCTTCAGGACACAGCGTGCCCGGACTATTATGCATCTGTTGTTGGCTGTTCCAAACGACATCTCACTATACTTTGTATAGTGACAATAAAGACTTCTATTCTATTCACCTCTCTGCTGATGTAGCACAGGCGTGGGACTCAACCCTCCAAAATTAGACTTAGGAGGCCATTGTCTTACACATTATATTTACTTGAACACAGTTGAGACTTGTATAACATGTCTTAATTTAGATTTCTATAGTGCTTCCTCAAAACCTTCCCATTAGCAGAGGATGGTTTCGATCCATCGACCTCTGGGTTATGGGCCCAGCACGCTTCCTCTGCGCCACTCTGCTGTGTAATCAACGACGAACCCCTTCTGCGTTGAAGATTGTATGCATTTTTATTATATGTTGAGCGCTGGTCTGTTATACAATCTTTGGAGAAGCCAAGTTACTTGAACACAGTTGAGAACAAGAGGACCTTAATCAGAATTTAGTGGAGAAAAGAGCTTTGAGAAGAGAAGTCTCTGCTGAGAAACAACTGAGAAAGAAGGCAGAGGACGAGAGAGATGCACTCAAGCAAAAGATCTCCTGTCTGAAGAACGATCTGGATAAGGTCACAAATAAACACAAAGCTGAAATACAAAGATTTAATGCTTTCATTCAGAAAAAGAAATGGTCCAAGCAAATCAAGGTGGCACATGAACAGATTGTGTGTCAGAGGGAAAACTGTCTCACAGTTACCAGGACAGCCTCACAAAGCTCCAGCACTCTCTTCATGACTGCGAGACAGAAAAGCAGCGTCTTGAACATGAGATGGAGAACCTGAGAAGGTCCCACCAGCCTGGACCTGTTCTGGAAGATTAACGTTTCGAGAGCGCAGGACTGATGGAGAAGACTGCAGAGCTTGTCCTTCATATGAAAAAGAGGGAGGAGAAAAAGCAAACCTTGATGGAGCAAGTTTGAGCATGGCTTGAGGAGAAGAGCTGTCTGGAGCACGAGCTGGGGAGAGAGAAGCTGGAGAGGAGCGCTGTAGAGGAGAACCTCAGCAGAATAGTGGAGGAGAACCACAGTGATAGGTCTGATCTCAAACAACAATGAGTCAGCCTACAGGGAGGAGGTGGAGCACCTGGCACGCTGGAGCCATGACAACAATCTGGCCCTGAATTCCAAGAAGATGAAGGAGGTGATCCTGGATTTTAGACAGCAACGACAGGGCAACCATCAACACATCAGCATCGGGGGGGAGACAGCAGAGGTGGTGCAGAGCTTCAAGTTCTTGGGAGTGCACATCAGCCAGGACCTGTCCTGGACCACTAACGTTTCTGCAGTGAGCAAAAAGGGCGCCCGCTACACTTCCTGAGGATCCTGAAGAAGGCTCATCTACCACAAAAACTGCTCATCAACTTTTACCGGTGCACCATCAAATCTGTTATCACTTACTGCATTATGGCTTGGTACTCCAGTTGCTCCTACGACAACAAGAAGGCCTTGGAACGCATCATAAAAACTGCCCAGCGGATCATCAGTACCCAGCTCCCTACACAAGAGGAGATACACCACACACGGTGCACGGGCAGAGCAAAAAACATCCTCAAGGATCATACACACCCAGGACACAGTCTCTTCACTCTGCTGCCATCCGGCAGGCGCTTCAGGACACAGCGTGCCCGGACTATTATGCATCTGTTGTTGGCTGTTCCAAACAACATCTCACTGTACTTTGTATAGTGACAATAAAGACTTCTTTTCTATTCTATTCACCTCTCTGCTGATGTAGCACAGGCGTGGGACTCAACCCTGCAAAACTAGACTTAGGAGGCCATTGTCTTTTGCATTATATTTCTGGGAGTACGTAGGCAAACCTAGCACACTACATTTGCTTCAAAATGCGTAATCACAGATCGTTTTTGAGTTACTTGAACACAGTTGAGACTTGTATAACATGTCTTAATTTAGATTTCTATAATAAGCTTCTTCAGCGCTTCCTCAAAAACTTTGACATTAGCAGAGGATGGTAACCCGCAAAAGTAACTCTACTTCGTCATTGGTCCAAACAAGAGTCAGCTTTTGTGCGTGCACTGGCCATGACTATCTTGTTGTGTTTGCTTGTTTATGGAAGAGGATGGACTTTACGCACATGCGCTCGTTTTAGTGTTGCATTTCTGTTTCCGGCATTTGTATTACATTTTCACTCAGTGATATTGCAGCCCAAGGTCTCCATTTTGGAGGGTTGAGTCCCACGCCTGTGCTACATCAGCAGAGAGGTGAATAGAATAGAATAGAAGTCTTTATTGTCACTATACAAAGTATAGTGAGATGTCGTTTGGAACAGCCAACAACAGATGCATAATAGTCCGGGCACGCTGTGTCCTGAAGCGCCTGCCGGACGGCAGCAGGGTGAAGAGACTGTGTCCTGGGTGTTTATGATCCTTGAGGATGTTTTTTGCTCTGCCCGTGCACCGTGTGTGGTGTATCTCCTCTTGTGTAGGGCGCTGGGATCCGATGGGCAGCTGGGCCCATAACCCAGAGGTTGATGGATCACAACCATCCTCTGCTAATGTTGTGCTAGCACTGGTGTATTTTATTATAGAAATCCAAATTAAGGCAAAAAAAAACGTAAAACAGCATTGGTTACTTTCAGGATATTCAATACTCTAACCATTTTAAAAGATAAAATGATATCCCAAAACTTTGGATAATGGACCAGTAATGAGATATAGTAACAATGTGTAAACAAGCTTAAAAACAGGATAAATTCTCCATGGGCCTGGACCTTGTAACCTTACATTTCAATGATAATGATCATTTTCACCTCATGCCAAGAGACATGCCTGCTCCTGTAAGTAATCTATAATCCAAATTCACTTTAAATGTAACAGATCTATCTCAGTCATAACTGTTTTTTCCACCAATCATTGCCATTTCCTATTCTGGGCCAAAGAATAAAACTGTGTAGAGAGAAGAAGAGTAGTAGAGAGTAGAAGCTCTGCCAACAAAGTGTGTTGTTTTACCTGTTATAAAAACCTCAACTGTGTTCAAGGAACTTGGCTTCCCCATCTGGGCGACAGTCAAAGGCGGGGGCCTCGGCGACCGGATCTCCGGACATGGAGACTAGCTCTGGGGACATGGAATGTCACCTCGCTGGGGGGGAAGGAGCCTGAGCTCGTGTGGGAGGTTGAGCATTACCGACTAGATATAGTCGGCCTCACCTCCACGCACAGCTTGGGCTCTGGAACCCTTTGGGCTTTGGTTTTATTTTTAAAAAGAATACTGCCGATTTGCACTTTAAAGTGAGACTAAACTGCTAATCTCTGCCCACAACCACCATTTTAAAGCAAATGTAGTGTGCTACGTTTGCCTATGTACGTGTGCTGGGCCCATAACTGGTGAGGATAATTGATCGAAACCATCCTCTGCATTGGTTAATTTCAGGATGTTCAGTACTTCAACCATTTTAAAGACAAAATGATGTCCCAAATCTTTGGATAATGGACGAGCAATCACAAATAGTACCACTGCATACACAAATTTGACCTTGACAGAGCAGAGTGGTGTGTCAGAAATGTGCTGGTCCTATAACCCAGCGGTCAATGGATGCTTATCTGCTAATCTGTTATTATTGTCACCCACATTCTTTTTAAATTCAACAGAACTTTCAGTTTTTTCCAGAACTAATTGTCATTTCCTACGCTGGGACAAAAAATAAAATTGTGTAGAGAGTAGAAGAGTAGTAGAGTAGAAGCTCTGCCAACAAAGTGTGTTTATATAAACTAGTTATATAACTAGTTAATTGCAGCCCCAGTGGCCTCATGGTTAAGGCATTGTCCTCTTAAGCCAGAGGTTGGCTGGCAGGGGTGGTTTTCAGCGGTGGTTTTCAGCAGTGGTGCAATGGAGATGTGCTGGTCCCATAACCCAGAGCGCAATGGATTGAAACTGTCCTTTGCTGATCTGTGATTATTGTAACCCAAATTCCTTTTAAATTAACAGAACTATCACAGTCAAAACATTTTTCCAGAACTAATTGTCATTTCCTATACTGGGCCAAAAAAATAAAATAAAACCACATAGAGTAGTAGACAGTAGAAGCTCTGCCAACAAAGTGTGTTGTTTTACGTGTTAGAAAAATCTCATCTTTGTTCAATTTGCTCCAAACCGATTGCAAAGTGATTGGGGTTGTAACGGCTGCATGTGCACAGGGATTGGCTTGGATTGGGATTGGTTTGCCCCATCCCCCAGGAACATATGGCCTGTGAACGATTTCGTATTGGATTAGCATACTGCGCCAGGAATTTCAGACAGAAGTTGTAAGAGTGGTAGGGGGTGCCTCTCAGTACCAAACCCCAGGGCAGCCAAGAAGAACACTGGGAGAGCGCATTACGATGGCTCAGGACAGTGATACTTCACGCACCAACAAGCCCCCTCTTCCACCATATCTGGACTATGGCAATTCCAGAAAAGACCAGTAATGAGATATAGTAACAATGTGTAAACAAGCTTAAAAACAGGATAAGTTCTCCATGGGCCTGGACCTTGTAACCTTACATTCCAATGATAATGATCATTTTCACCTCATGCCAAGAGACATGCCTGCTCCTGTAAGTAATCTATAATCCAAATTCACTTTAAATGTAACAGATCTATCTCAGTCATAACCCTTTTTTCCACCAATCATTGTCATTTCCTATTCTGGGCCAAAGAATAAAACTGTGTAGAGAGTAGAAGAGTAGTAGAGAGTAGAAGCTCTGCCAACAAAGTGTGTTGTTTTACCTGTTATAAAAACCTCAACTGTGTTCAAGGAACTTGGCTTCCCCATCTGGGCGACAGTCGAAGGCGGGGGCCTCGGCGACCGGATCTCCGGACATGGAGAGTAGCTCTGGGGACATGGAATGTCACCTCGCTCAAGTAACTCAAAAACGATCTGTGATTACGCATTTTGAAGCAAATGTAGTGTGCTAGGTTTGCCTACGTACTCCCAGAAATATAATGCAAAAGACAATGGCCTCCTAAGTCTAGTTTTGCAGGGTTGAGTCCCACGCCTGTGCTACATCAGCAGACAGAAGGGGTTTGTCTTCGATTACACAGCAGAGTGGCGCAGAGGAAGCGTGCTGGGCCCATAACCCAGAGGTCGATGGATCGAAACCATCCTCTGCTAATGTCCAAGTTTTGAAGTAGCACTGGAGAAGCTTATTATAGAAATCTAAATAAAGACAAAACTTTGCATGAATTAAAAAAGAGATCATAAATCTGTCAAAGTCTTTTTTGCAACCACTCGTGTCCCGCCCCAGTGGCCTAATGGATAAGGCACTGGCCTTCTAAGCCAGGGATTGTGGGTTCAAGTCCCACCTGGGGTGGCTTACAGCAGCAGGAATGTGTCTGTCTGATAACCCAGTTTCAGCGATTCCAGGGTAATCGTTAAGAACAATGCATGAAATCCATACTCTTTAGAACTCAGATGAATGGAGACCTTGGGCTGCAATATCACTGAGTGAAAATGTAATACAAATGCCGGAAACAGAAATGCAACACTAAAACGAGCGCATGTGCGTAAAGTCCATCCTCTTCCATAAACAAGCAAACACAACAAGATAGTCATGGCCAGTGCACGCACAAAAGCTGGAGTACCAAGCCATAATGCAGTAAGTGATAACAGATTTGATGGTGCACCGGTAAAAGTTGATGAGCAGTTTTTGTGGTAGATGAGCCTTCTTCAGGATCCTCAGGAAGTGTAGCGGGCGCCCTTTTTGCTCACTGCAGAAACGTTAGTGGTCCAGGACAGGTCCTGGCTGATGTGCACTCCCAAGAACTTGAAGCTCTGCACCACCTCTGCTGTCTCCCCCCCGATGCTGATGTGTTGATGGTTGCCCTGTCGTTGCTGTCTAAAATCCAGGATCACCTCCTTCATCTTCTTGGAATTCAGGGCCAGATTGTTGTCATGGCTCCAGCGTGCCAGGTGCTCCACCTCCTCCCTGTAGGCTTACTCATTGTTGTTTGAGATCAGACCTATCACTGTGGTTCTCCTCCACTATTCCGCTGAGGTTCTCCTCTCCAGCGCTCCTCTCCAGCTTCTCTCTCCCCAGCTCGTGCTCCAGACAGCTCTTCTCCTCAAGCCATGCTCAAACTTGCTCCATCAAGGTTTGCTTTTTCTCCTCCCTCTTTTTCATATGAAGGACAAGCTCTGCAGTCTTCTCCATCAGTCCTGCGCTCTCGAGTTTAATCTTGAACAGGTCATCTTGGTGGGACCTTCTCAGGTTCTCCATCTCATGTTCAAGACGCTGCTTTTCTGTCTCGCAGTCATGAAGAGAGTGCTGAAGCTTAGTGAGGCTGTCCTGGTAACTGTGAGACAGTTTTTCCCTCTGACACACAATCTGCTCATGTGCCACCTTGATTTGCTTGGACCATTTCTTTTTCTGAATGAAAGCATTAAATCTTTGTATTTCAGCTTTGTGTTTATTTGTGACCTTATCCAGATCGTTCTTCAGACAGGAGATCTTTTGCTTGAGTGCGTCTCTCTCATCCCCTGCCTTCTTTCTCAGTTGTTTCTCAGCAGAGACTTCTCTTCTCAAAGCTCTTTTCTCCACTAAATTCTGATTAAGGTCCTCTTGTTCTCAACTGTGTTCAAGTAACTTGGCTTCTCCAAAGATTGTATAACAGACCAGCGCTCAACATATAATAAAAATGCATACAATCTTCAACATAAAAGGGGTTTGTCTTTGATTACACAGCAGAGTGGCGCAGAGGAAGCGTGCTGGGCCCATAACCCAGAGGTCGATGGATCGAAACCATCCTCTGCTAATGGGAAGGTTTTGAGGAAGCATTATAGAAATCTAAATTAAGACATGTTATACAAGTCTCAACTGTGTTCAAGTAAATATAATGTGTAAGACAATGGCCTCCTAAGTCTAGTTTTGGAGGGTTGAGTCCCACGCCTGTGCTACATCAGCAGAGAGGTGAATAGAATATAATAGAAGTCTTAATTGTCACTATACAAAGTATAGTGAGATGTCGTTTGGAACAGCCAACAACAGATGCATAATAGTCCGGGCACGCTGTGTCCTGAAGCGCCTGCCGGACGGCAGCAGAGTGAAGAGACTGTGTCCTGGGTGTGTATGATCCTTGAGGATGTTTTTTGCTCTGCCCGTGCACCGTGTGTGGTGTATCTCCTCTTGTGTAGGGCGCTGAGTACCGATGATCCGATGGGCAGTTTTTCTGATGCGTTCCAAGGCCTTCTTGTTGTCGTAGGAGCAACTGGAGTACCAAGCCATAATGCAGTAAGTGATAACAGATTTGATGGTGCACCTGTCAAAGTTGATGGGCAGTTTTTGTGGTAGATGAGCCTTCTTCAGGATCCTCAGGAAGTGTAGCCTCTGAGCGCCCTTTTTGGCCACTGCAGAAACGTTAGTGGTCCAGGACAGGTCCTGGCCCCAAAGATTGTATAACAGACCAACACTCAGCATATAAGAAAAATGCGTACAATCTTCAACCCAAAAGGGGTTATCTGTCAAAAATGATCAGTGATTACACAGCAGAGTAGCGCAGAGGAAGAGTGCTGGGCCCATAACCCAGAGCGCAATGGATTGAAACTGTCCTTTGCTGATCTGTGATTATTGTAACCCAAATTCCTTTTAAATTAACAGAACTATCACAGTCAAAACGTTTTTCCAGAACGAATTGTCATTTCCTATACTGGGCCAAAAAAAAAAAAAAAAAACACATAAAGTAGTAGACAGTAGAAGCTCTGCCAACAAAGTGTGTTGTTTTACGTGTTAGAAAAATCTCGACTTTGTTCAATCTACGACCCAAAATGGGTTATTTGTCAAAACTGCTTACAGGCAATACAGCAGAGTGGCGCAGAGGAAGCGTGCTGGGCCCATAACCCAGAGGTCGATGGATCGAAACCATCCTCTGCTAATGTCAAAGTTTTGAAGTAGCACTGGAGAAGCTTATTATAGAAATCTAAATAAAGACAAAACGTTGCATGAATTAAAAAAGAGATCATAAATCTGTCAAAGTCTTTTTTGCAACCACTCGTGTCCCGCCCCAGTGGCCTAATGGATAAGGCACTGGCCTCCTAAGCCAGGGATTGTGGGTTCAAGTCCCACCTGGGGTGGCTTACAGCAGCAGGAATGTGTCTGTCTGATAACCCAGTTTCAGCGATTCCAGGGTAATCGTTAAGAACAATGCATGAAATCCATACTCTTTAGAACTCAGATGAATGGAGACCTTGGGCTGCAATATCACTGAGTGAAAATGTAATACAAATGCCGGAAACAGAAATGCAACACTAAAACGAGCGCATGTGCGTAAAGTCCATCCTCTTCCATAAACAAGCAAACACAACAAGATAGTCATGGCCAGTGTGTTCAAGTAACTCAAAAACGATCTGTGATTACGCATTTTGAAGCAAATGTAGTGTGCTAGGTTTGCCTACGTACTCCCAGAAATATAATGCAAAAGACAATGCCCTCCTAAGTCTAGTTTTGCAGGGTTGAGTCCCACGCCTGTGCTACATCAGCAGAGAGGTGAATAGAATAGAAAAGAAGTCTTTATTGTCACTATACAAAGTACAGTGAGATGTTGTTTGGAACAGCCAACAACAGATGCATAATAGTCCGGGCACGCTGTGTCCTGAAGCGCCTGCCGAACGGCAGCAGAGTGAAGAGACTGTGTCCTGGGTGTGTATGATCCTTGAGGATGTTTTTTGCTCTGCCCGTGCACCGTGTGTGGTGTATCTCCTCTTGTGTAGGGAGCTGGGTACTGATGATCCGCTGGGCAGTTTTTATGATGCGTTCCAAGGCCTTCTTGTTGTCGTAGGAGCAACTGGAGTACCAAGCCATAATGCAGTAAGTGATAACAGATTTGATGGTGCACCGGTAAAAGTTGATGAGCAGTTTTTGTGGTAGATGAGCCTTCTTCAGGATCCTCAGGAAGTGTAGCCTCTGGGCGCCCTTTTTGGCCACTGCAGAAACGTTAGTGGTCCAGGACAGGCCCTGGCTGATGTGCACTCCCAAGAACTTGAAGCTCTGCACCACCTCTGCTGTCTCCCCCCTGATGCTGATGTGTTGATGGTTGCCCTGTCGTTGCTGTCTAAAATCCAGGATCACCTCCTTCATCTTCTTGGAATTCAGGGCCAGATTGTTGTCATGGCTCCAGCGTGCCAGGTGCTCCACCTCCTCCCTGTAGGCTGACTCATTGTTGTTTGAGATCAGACCTATCACTGTGGTTCTCCTCCACTATTCTGCTGAGGTTCTCCTCTACAGCGCTCCTCCATCCTCTGCTAATGTTGTGGTAGCACTGGTGTATTTTATTATAGAAATCCAAATTAAGGCAAAGAAAAACGTAAAACAGCATTGGTTACTTTCAGGATATTCAATACTTTAACCATTTTTAAAGATAAAATGATATCCCAAAACTTTGGATAATGGACCAGTAATGAGATATAGTAACAATGTGTAAACAAGCTTAAAAACAGGATAAATTCTCCATGGGCCTGGACCTTGTAACCTTACATTCCAATGATAATGATCATTTTCACCTCATGCCAAGAGACATGCCTGCTCCTGTAAGTAATCTATAATCCAAATTCACTTTAAATGTAACAGATCTATCTCAGTCATAACCCTTTTTTCCACCAATCATTGCCATTTCCTACACATACATTTCATACACAAACTTGACCTTGACTTTGCATGAATTTAAAAGCAGAGTGGTGTGTCAGAAATGTGCTGGTCCTATAACCCAGCGGTCAATGGATGCTAATCTGCTAATCTGTTATTATTGTCACCCACATTCTTTTTAAATTCAACAGAACTTTCAGTTTTTTCCAGAACTAATTGTCATTTCCTACGCTGGGACAAAAAATAAAATTGTGTAGAGAGTAGAAGAGTAGTAGAGTAGAAGCTCTGCCAACAAAGTGTGTTTATATAAACTAGTTATATAACTAGTTAATTGCAGCCCCAGTGGCCTCATGGTTAAGGCATTGTCCTCTTAAGCCAGAGGTTGGCTGGCAGGGGTGGTTTTCAGCAGAGTGGTGCAATGGAGATGTGCTGGTCCCATAACCCAGAGCGCAATGGATTGAAACTGTCCTTTGCTGATCTGTGATTATTGTAACCCAAATTCCTTTTAAATTAACAGAACTATCACAGTCAAAACATTTTTCCAGAACTAATTGTCATTTCCTATACTGGGCCAAAAAAATAAAATAAAACCACATAGAGTAGTAGACAGTAGAAGCTCTGCCAACAAAGTGTGTTGTTTTACGTGTTAGAAAAATCTCAACTTTGTTAAATCTACGACCCAAAATGGGTTATTTGTCAAAACTGCTTACAGGCAATACAGCAGAGTGGCGCAGAGGAAGCGTGCTGGGCCCATAACCCAGAGGTCGATGGATCGAAACCATCCTCTGCTAATGTCAAAGTTTTGAAGTAGCACTGGAGAAGCTTATTATAGAAATCTAAATAAAGACAAAACTTTACCTGAATTAAAAAAGAGATCATAAATCTGTCAAAGTCTTTTTTGCAACCACTCAAGTGCAGCCCCAGTGGCCTAATGGATAAGGCACTGGCCTCCTAAGCCAGGGATTGTGGGTTCAAGTCCCACCTGGGGTGGCTTACAGCAGCAGGAATGTGTCTGTCTGATAACCCAGTTTCAGCGATTCCAGGGTAATCGTTAAGAACAATGCATGAAATCCATACTCTTTAGAACTCAGATGAATGGAGACCTTGGGCTGCAATATCACTGAGTGAAAATGTAATACAAATGCCGGAAACAGAAATGCAACACTAAAACGAGCGCATGTGCGTAAAGTCCATCCTCTTCCATAAACAAGCAAACATAACAAGATAGTCATGGCCAGTGCATGCACAAAAGCTGACTCTTGTTTGGACCAATGACGAAGTAGAGTTACTTTTGCGGGTTACCATCCTCTGCTATTGTAACCCAAATTCCTTTTAAATTAACAGAACTATCACAGTCAAAACGTTTTTTCCAGAACTAATTGTCATTTCCTATACTGGGCCAAAAAAAAAAAAAAAAACACATAAAGTAGTAGACAGTAGAAGCTCTGCCAACAAAGTGTGTTGTTTTACTCCCAAGAACTTGAAGCTCTGCACCACCTCTGCTGTCTCCCCCCCGATGCTGATGTGTTGATGGTTGCCCTGTCGTTGCTGTCTAAAATCCAGGATCACCTCCTTCATCTTCTTGGAATTCAGGGCCAGATTGTTGTCATGGCTCCAGCGTGCCAGGTGCTCCACCTCCTCCCTGTAGGCTGACTCATTGTTGTTTGAGATCAGACCTATCACTGTGGTTCTCCTCCACTGTTCTGCTGAGGTTCTCCTCTACAGCGCTCCTCTCCAGCTTCTCCCCAGCTCGTGCTCCAGACAGCTCTTCTCCTCAAGCCATGCTCAAACTTGCTCCATCAAGGTTTGCTTTTTCTCCTCCCTCTTTTTCATATGAAGGACAAGCTCTACAGTCTTCTCCATCAGTCCTGCGCTCTCGAGTTTAATCTTGAACAGGTCATCTTGGTGGGACCTTCTCAGGTTCTCCATCTCATGTTCAAGACGCTGCTTTTCTGTCTCGCAGTCATGAAGAGAGTGCTGGAGCTTAGTGAGGCTGTCCTGGTAACTGTGAGACAGTTTTTCCCTCTAACACACAATCTGTTCATGTGCCACCTTGATTTGCTTGGACCATTTCTTTTTCTGAATGAAAACATTAAATCTTTGTATTTCAGCTTTGTGTTTATTTGTGACCTTATCCAGATCGTTCTTCAGACAGGAGATCTTTTGCTTGAGTGCGTCTCTCTCGTCCTCTGCCTTCTTTCTCAGTTGTTTCTCAGCAGAGACTTCTCTTCTCAAAGCTCTTTTCTCCACTAAATTCTGATTAAGGTCCTCTTGTTCTCAACTGTGTTCAAGTAACTTGGCTTCTCCAAAGATTGTATAACAGACCAGCGCTCAACATATAATAAAAATGCATACAATCTTCAACGCAGAAGGGGTTTGTCTTTGATTACACAGCAGAGTGGCGCAGAGGAAGCGTGCTGGGCCCATAACCCAGAGGTCGATGGATCGAAACCATCCTCTGCTAATGGGAAGGTTTTGAGGAAGCACTATAGAAATCTAAATTAAGACCTGTTATACAAGTCTCAACTGTGTTCAAGTAAATATAATGTGTAAGACAATGGCCTCCTAAGTTTATTTTGGGAGGGTTGAGTCCCACGCCTGTGCTACATCAGCAGAGAGGTGAATAGAATAGAAGTCTTTATTGTCACTATACAAAGTATAGTGAGATGTCGTTTGGAACAGCCAACAACAGATGCATAATAGTCCGGGCACGCTGTGTCCTGAAGCGCCTGCCGGACGGCAGCAGAGTGAAGAGACTGTGTCCTGGGTGTGTATGATCCTTGAGGATGTTTTTTGCTCTGCCCGTGCACCGTGTGTGGTGTATCTCCTCTTGTGTAGGGAGCTGGGTACTGATGATCCGCTGGGCAGTTTTTATGATGCGTTCCAAGGCCTTCTTGTTGTCGTAGGAGCAACTGGAGTACCAAGCCATAATGCAGTAAGTGATAACAGATTTGATGGTGCACCGGTAAAAGTTGATGAGCAGTTTTTGTGGTAGATGAGCCTTCTTCAGGATCCTCAGGAAGTGTAGCCTCTGGGCGCCCTTTTTGGCCACTGCAGAAACGTTAGTGGTCCAGGACAGGTCCTGGCTGATGTGCACTCCCAAGAACTTGAAGCTCTGCACCACCTCTGCTGTCTCCCCCCCCGATGCTGATGTGTTGATGGTTGCCCTGTCGTTGCTGTCTAAAATCCAGGATCACCTCCTTCATCTTCTTGGAATTCAGGGCCAGATTGTTGTCATGGCTCCAGCGTGCCAGGTGCTCCACCTCCTCCCTGTAGGCTGACTCATTGTTGTTTGAGATCAGACCTATCACTGTGGTTCTCCTCCACTATTCTGCTGAGGTTCTCCTCTACAGCGCTCCTCCATCCTCTGCTAATGTTGTGGTAGCACTGGTGTATTTTATTATAGAAATCCAAATTAAGGCAAAGAAAAACGTAAAACAGCATTGGTTACTTTCAGGATATTCAATACTTTAACCATTTTTAAAGATAAAATGATATCCCAAAACTTTGGATAATGGACCAGTAATGAGATATAGTAACAATGTGTAAACAAGCTTAAAAACAGGATAAATTCTCCATGGGCCTGGACCTTGTAACCTTACATTCCAATGATAATGATCATTTTCACCTCATGCCAAGAGACATGCCTGCTCCTGTAAGTAATCTATAATCCAAATTCACTTTAAATGTAACAGATCTATCTCAGTCATAACCCTTTTTTCCACCAATCATTGCCATTTCCTACACATACATTTCATACACAAACTTGACCTTGACTTTGCATGAATTTAAAAGCAGAGTGGTGTGTCAGAAATGTGCTGGTCCTATAACCCAGCGGTCAATGGATGCTAATCTGCTAATCTGTTATTATTGTCACCCACATTCTTTTTAAATTCAACAGAACTTTCAGTTTTTTTCCAGAACTAATTGTCATTTCCTACGCTGGGACAAAAAATAAAATTGTGTAGAGAGTAGAAGAGTAGTAGAGTAGAAGCTCTGCCAACAAAGTGTGTTTATATAAACTAGTTATATAACTAGTTAATTGCAGCCCCAGTGGCCTCATGGTTAAGGCATTGTCCTCTTAAGCCAGAGGTTGGCTGGCAGGGGTGGTTTTCAGCAGAGTGGTGCAATGGAGATGTGCTGGTCCCATAACCCAGAGCGCAATGGATTGAAACTGTCCTTTGCTGATCTGTGATTATTGTAACCCAAATTCCTTTTAAATTAACAGAACTATCACAGTCAAAACATTTTTCCAGAACTAATTGTCATTTCCTATACTGGGCCAAAAAAATAAAATAAAACCACATAGAGTAGTAGACAGTAGAAGCTCTGCCAACAAAGTGTGTTGTTTTACGTGTTAGAAAAATCTCAACTTTGTTAAATCTACGACCCAAAATGGGTTATTTGTCAAAACTGCTTACAGGCAATACAGCAGAGTGGCGCAGAGGAAGCGTGCTGGGCCCATAACCCAGAGGTCGATGGATCGAAACCATCCTCTGCTAATGTCAAAGTTTTGAAGTAGCACTGGAGAAGCTTATTATAGAAATCTAAATAAAGACAAAACTTTACCTGAATTAAAAAAGAGATCATAAATCTGTCAAAGTCTTTTTTGCAACCACTCAAGTGGAGCCCCAGTGGCCTAATGGATAAGGCACTGGCCTCCTAAGCCAGGGATTGTGGGTTCAAGTCCCACCTGGGGTGGCTTACAGCAGCAGGAATGTGTCTGTCTGATAACCCAGTTTCAGCGATTCCAGGGTAATCGTTAAGAACAATGCATGAAATCCATACTCTTTAGAACTCAGATGAATGGAGACCTTGGGCTGCAATATCACTGAGTGAAAATGTAATACAAATGCCGGAAACAGAAATGCAACACTAAAACGAGCGCATGTGCGTAAAGTCCATCCTCTTCCATAAACAAGCAAACATAACAAGATAGTCATGGCCAGTGCATGCACAAAAGCTGACTCTTGTTTGGACCAATGACGAAGTAGAGTTACTTTTGCGGGTTACCATCCTCTGCTATTGTAACCCAAATTCCTTTTAAATTAACAGAACTATCACAGTCAAAACGTTTTTTCCAGAACTAATTGTCATTTCCTATACTGGGCCAAAAAAAAAAAAAAAACACATAAAGTAGTAGACAGTAGAAGCTCTGCCAACAAAGTGTGTTGTTTTACTCCCAAGAACTTGAAGCTCTGCACCACCTCTGCTGTCTCCCCCCCGATGCTGATGTGTTGATGGTTGCCCTGTCGTTGCTGTCTAAAATCCAGGATCACCTCCTTCATCTTCTTGGAATTCAGGGCCAGATTGTTGTCATGGCTCCAGCGTGCCAGGTGCTCCACCTCCTCCCTGTAGGCTGACTCATTGTTGTTTGAGATCAGACCTATCACTGTGGTTCTCCTCCACTGTTCTGCTGAGGTTCTCCTCTACAGCGCTCCTCTCCAGCTTCTCCCCAGCTCGTGCTCCAGACAGCTCTTCTCCTCAAGCCATGCTCAAACTTGCTCCATCAAGGTTTGCTTTTTCTCCTCCCTCTTTTTCATATGAAGGACAAGCTCTACAGTCTTCTCCATCAGTCCTGCGCTCTCGAGTTTAATCTTGAACAGGTCATCTTGGTGGGACCTTCTCAGGTTCTCCATCTCATGTTCAAGACGCTGCTTTTCTGTCTCGCAGTCATGAAGAGAGTGCTGGAGCTTAGTGAGGCTGTCCTGGTAACTGTGAGACAGTTTTTCCCTCTAACACACAATCTGTTCATGTGCCACCTTGATTTGCTTGGACCATTTCTTTTTCTGAATGAAAACATTAAATCTTTGTATTTCAGCTTTGTGTTTATTTGTGACCTTATCCAGATCGTTCTTCAGACAGGAGATCTTTTGCTTGAGTGCGTCTCTCTCGTCCTCTGCCTTCTTTCTCAGTTGTTTCTCAGCAGAGACTTCTCTTCTCAAAGCTCTTTTCTCCACTAAATTCTGATTAAGGTCCTCTTGTTCTCAACTGTGTTCAAGTAACTTGGCTTCTCCAAAGATTGTATAACAGACCAGCGCTCAACATATAATAAAAATGCATACAATCTTCAACGCAGAAGGGGTTTGTCTTTGATTACACAGCAGAGTGGCGCAGAGGAAGCGTGCTGGGCCCATAACCCAGAGGTCGATGGATCGAAACCATCCTCTGCTAATGGGAAGGTTTTGAGGAAGCACTATAGAAATCTAAATTAAGACCTGTTATACAAGTCTCAACTGTGTTCAAGTAAATATAATGTGTAAGACAATGGCCTCCTAAGTTTATTTTGGGAGGGTTGAGTCCCACGCCTGTGCTACATCAGCAGAGAGGTGAATAGAATAGAAGTCTTTATTGTCACTATACAAAGTATAGTGAGATGTCGTTTGGAACAGCCAACAACAGATGCATAATAGTCCGGGCACGCTGTGTCCTGAAGCGCCTGCCGGACGGCAGCAGAGTGAAGAGACTGTGTCCTGGGTGTGTATGATCCTTGAGGATGTTTTTTGCTCTGCCCATGCACCGTGTGTGG
This sequence comes from Paratrypauchen microcephalus, assembly GCA_036785185.1. Taxonomy (NCBI): domain Eukaryota; kingdom Metazoa; phylum Chordata; class Actinopteri; order Gobiiformes; family Gobiidae; genus Paratrypauchen; species Paratrypauchen microcephalus. The sequence goes on from JAVJIX010000226.1 coordinate 175,422, forward strand.
TGTATCTCCTCTTGTGTAGGGCGCTGGGTACCGATGATCCGATGGGCAGTTTTTCTGATGCGTTCCAAGGCCTTCTTGTTGTCGTAGGAGCAACTGGAGTACCAAGCCATAGTGCAGTAAGTGATAACAGATTTGATGGTGCACCTGTAAAAGTTGATGCGCAGTTTTTGTGGTAGATGAGCCTTCTTCAGGATCCGCAGGAAGTGTAGCCTCTGGGCGCCCTTTTTGGCCACTGCAGAAACGTTAGTGGTCCAGGACAGGTCCTGGCCCCAAAGATTTTATAACAGATCAACACTCAGCATATAAGAAAAATGCGTACAATCTTCAACCCAAAAGGGGTTATCTGTCAAAAATGATCAGTGATTACAGAGCAGAGTGGCGCAGAGGAAGCGTGCTGGGCCCATAACCCAGAGGTCGATGGATCGAAACCATCCTCTGCTAATGTTGTGGTAGCACTGGTGTTTTTTATTATAGAAATCCAAATTAAGGCAAAGAAAAAACGTAAAACAGCATTGGTTACTTTCAGCATATTCAATACTTTAACCATTTTTAAAGATAAAATGATATCCCAAAACTTTGGATAATGGACCAGTAATGAGATATAGTAACAATGTGTAAACAAGCTTAAAAACAGGATAAATTCTCCATGGTCCTTGACCTTGTAACCTCGTTCTTCAGACAGGAGATCTTTTGTTTGAGTGCGTCTCTCTCGTCCTCTGCCTTCTTTCTCAGTTGTTTCTCAGCAGAGACTTCTCTTCTCAAAGCTCTTTTCTCCACTAAATTCTGATTAAGGTCCTCTTGTTCTCAACTGTGTTCAAGTAACTTGGCTTCTCCAAAGATTGTATAACAGACCAGCGCTCAACATATAATAAAAATGCATACAATCTTCAACGCAGAAGGGGTTTGTCGTTGATTACACAGCAGAGTGGCGCAGAGGAAGCGTGCTGGGCCCATAACCCAGAGGTCGATGGATCGAAACCATCCTCTGCTAATGGGAAGGTTTTGAGGAAGCACTATAGAAATCTAAATTAAGACCTGTTATACAAGTCTCAACTGTGTTCAAGTAAATATAATGTGTAAGACAATGGCCTCCTAAGTCTAATTTTGGAGGGTTGAGTCCCACGCCTGTGCTACATCAGCAGAGAGGTGAATAGAATAGAATAGAAGTCTTTATTGTCACTATACAAAGTATAGTGAGATGTCGTTTGGAACAGCCAACAACAGATGCATAATAGTCCGGGCACGCTGTGTCCTGAAGCGCCTGCCGGACGGCAGCAGGGTGAAGAGACTGTGTCCTGGGTGTTTATGATCCTTGAGGATGTTTTTTGCTCTGCCCGTGCACCGTGTGTGGTGTATCTCCTCTTGTGTAGGGCGCTGGGATCCGATGGGCAGCTGGGCCCATAACCCAGAGGTTGATGGATCGCAACCATCCTCTGCTAATGTTGTGCTAGCACTGGTGTATTTTATTATAGAAATCCAAATTAAGGCAAAAAAAAACGTAAAACAGCATTGGTTACTTTCAGGATATTCAATACTCTAACCATTTTTAAAGATAAAATGATATCCCAAAACTTTGGATAATGGACCAGTAATGAGATATAGTAACAATGTGTAAACAAGCTTAAAAACAGGATAAATTCTCCATGGGCCTGGACCTTGTAACCTTACATTTCAATGATAATGATCATTTTCACCTCATGCCAAGAGACATGCCTGCTCCTGTAAGTAATCTATAATCCAAATTCACTTTAAATGTAACAGATCTATCTCAGTCATAACCGTTTTTTCCACCAATCATTGCCATTTCCTATTCTGGGCCAAAGAATAAAACTGTGTAGAGAGAAGAAGAGTAGTAGAGAGTAGAAGCTCTGCCAACAAAGTGTGTTGTTTTACCTGTTATAAAAACCTCAACTGTGTTCAAGGAACTTGGCTTCCCCATCTGGGCGACAGTCAAAGGCGGGGGCCTCGGCGACCGGATCTCCGGACATGGAGACTAGCTCTGGGGACATGGAATGTCACCTCGCTGGGGGGGAAGGAGCCTGAGCTCGTGTGGGAGGTTGAGCATTACCGACTAGATATAGTCGGCCTCACCTCCACGCACAGCTTGGGCTCTGGAACCCTTTGGGCTTTGGTTTTATTTTTAAAAAGAATACTGCCGATTTGCACTTTAAAGTGAGACTAAACTGCTAATCTCTGCCCACAACCACCATTTTAAAGCAAATGTAGTGTGCTACGTTTGCCTATGTACGTGTGCTGGGCCCATAACTGGTGAGGATAATTGATCGAAACCATCCTCTGCATTGGTTAATTTCAGGATGTTCAGTACTTCAACCATTTTAAAGACAAAATGATGTCCCAAATCTTTGGATAATGGACGAGCAATCACAAATAGTACCACTGCATACACAAATTTGACCTTGACAGAGCAGAGTGGTGTGTCAGAAATGTGCTGGTCCTATAACCCAGCGGTCAATGGATGCTAATCTGCTAATCTGTTATTATTGTCACCCACATTCTTTTTAAATTCAACAGAACTTTCAGTTTTTTCCAGAACTAATTGTCATTTCCTACGCTGGGACAAAAAATAAAATTGTGTAGAGAGTAGAAGAGTAGTAGAGTAGAAGCTCTGCCAACAAAGTGTGTTTATATAAACTAGTTATATAACTAGTTAATTGCAGCCCCAGTGGCCTCATGGTTAAGGCATTGTCCTCTTAAGCCAGAGGTTGGCTGGCAGGGGTGGTTTTCAGCGGTGGTTTTCAGCAGTGGTGCAATGGAGATGTGCTGGTCCCATAACCCAGAGCGCAATGGATTAAAACTGTCCTTTGCTGATCTGTGATTATTGTAACCCAAATTCCTTTTAAATTAACAGAACTATCACAGTCAAAACATTTTTCCAGAACTAATTGTCATTTCCTATACTGGGCCAAAAAAATAAAATAAAACCACATAGAGTAGTAGACAGTAGAAGCTCTGCCAACAAAGTGTGTTGTTTTACGTGTTAGAAAAATCTCATCTTTGTTCATCTTTGCCATCCGGCAGGCGCTTCAGGACACAGCGTGCCCGGACTATTATGCATCTGTTGTTGGCTGTTCCAAACAACATCTCACTGTACTTTGTATAGTGACAATAAAGACTTCTTTTCTATTCTATTCACCTCTCTGCTGATGTAGCACAGGCGTGGGACTCAACCCTGCAAAACTAGACTTAGGAGGCCATTGTCTTTTGCATTATATTTCTGGGAGTACGTAGGCAAACCTAGCACACTACATTTGCTTCAAAATGCGTAATCACAGATCGTTTTTGAGTTACTTGAACACAGTTGAGACTTGTATAACATGTCTTAATTTAGATTTCTATAATAAGCTTCTTCAGCGCTTCCTCAAAAACTTTGACATTAGCAGAGGATGGTAACCCGCAAAAGAAACTCTACTTCGTCATTGGTCCAAACAAGAGTCAGCTTTTGTGCGTGCACTGGCCATGACTATCTTGTTGTGTTTGCTTGTTTATGGAAGAGGATGGACTTTACGCACATGCGCTCGTTTTAGTGTTGCATTTCTGTTTCCGGCATTTGTATTACATTTTCACTCAGTGATATTGCAGCCCAAGGTCTCCATTCATCTGAGTTCTAAAGAGTATGGATTTCATGCATTGTTCTTAACGATTACCCTGGAATCGCTGAAACTGGGTTATCAGACAGACACATTCCTGCTGCTGTAAGCCACCCCAGGTGGGACTTGAACCCACAATCCCTGGCTTAGGAGGCCAGTGCCTTATCCATTAGGCCACTGGGGCGGGACACGAGTGGTTGCAAAAAAGACTTTGACAGATTTATGATCTCTTTTTTAATTCATGCAAAGTTTTGTCTTTATTTAGATTTCTATAATAAGCTTCTCCAGTGCTACTTCAAAACTTTGACATTAGCAGAGGATGGTTTCGATCCATCGACCTCTGGGTTATGGGCCCAGCACGCTTCCTCTGCGCCACTCTGCTGTGTTGCCTGTAAGCAGTTTTGACAAATAACCCATTTTGGGTCGTAGATTGAACAAAGTTGAGATTTTTCTAACACGTAAAACAACACACTTTGTTGGCAGAGCTTCTACTGTCTACTACTTTATGTGTTTTTTTGTTTTTTTTTTTGGCCCAGTATAGGAAATGACAATTAGTTCTGGAAAAAACGTTTTGACTGTGATAGTTCTGTTAATTTAAAAGGAATTTGGGTTACAATAATCACAGATCAGCAAAGGACAGTTTCAATCCATTGCGCTCTGGGTTATGGGCCCAGCACTCTTCCTCTGCGCTACTCTGCTGTGTAATCACTGATCATTTTTGACAGATAACCCCTTTTGGGTTGAAGATTGTACGCATTTTTCTTATATGCTGAGTGTTGGTCTGTTATACAATCTTTGGGGCCAGGACCTGTCCTGGACCACTAACGTTTCTGCAGTGGCCAAAAAGGGCGCTCAGAGGCTACACTTCCTGAGGATCCTGAAGAAGGCTCATCTACCACAAAAACTGCGCATCAACTTTTACAGGTGCACCATCAAATCTGTTATCACTTACTGCATTATGGCTTGGTACTCCAGTTGCTCCTACGACAACAAGAAGGCCTTGGAACGCATCAGAAAAACTGCCCATCGGATCATCGGTACTCAGCGCCCTACACAAGAGGAGATACACCACACACGGTGCACGGGCAGAGCAAAAAACATCCTCAAGGATCATACACACCCAGGACACAGTCTCTTCACTCTGCTGCCGTCCGGCAGGCGCTTCAGGACACAGCGTGCCCGGACTATTATGCATCTGTTGTTGGCTGTTCCAAACGACATCTCACTATACTTTGTATAGTGACAATTAAGACTTCTATTATATTCTATTCACCTCTCTGCTGATGTAGCACAGGCGTGGGACTCAACCCTCCAAAACTAGACTTAGGAGGCCATTGTCTTACACATTATATTTACTTGAACACAGTTGAGACTTGTATAACATGTCTTAATTTAGATTTCTATAATGCTTCCTCAAAACCTTCCCATTAGCAGAGGATGGTTTCGATCCATCGACCTCTGGGTTATGGGCCCAGCACGCTTCCTCTGCGCCACTCTGCTGTGTAATCAAAGACAAACCCCTTTTGTGTTGAAGATTGTATGCATTTTTATTATATGTTGAGCGCTGGTCTGTTATACAATCTTTAGAGAAGCCAAGTTACTTGAACACAGTTGAGAACAAGAGGACCTTAATCAGAATTTAGTGGAGAAAAGAGCTTTGAGAAGAGAAGTCTCTGCTGAGAAACAACTGAGAAAGAAGGCAGAGGACGAGAGAGACGCACTCAAGCAAAAGATCTCCTGTCTGAAGAACGATCTGGATAAGGTCACAAATAAACACAAAGCTGAAATACAAAGATTTAATGTTTTCATTCAGAAAAAGAAATGGTCCAAGCAAATCAAGGTGGCACATGAACAGATTGTGTGTCAGAGGGAAAAACTGTCTCACAGTTACCAGGACAGCCTCACTAAGCTCCAGCACTCTCTTCATGACTGCGAGACAGAAAAGCAGCGTCTTGAACATGAGATGGAGAACCTGAGAAGGTCCCACCAAGATGACCTGTTCAAGATTAAACTCGAGAGCGCAGGACTGATGGAGAAGACTGCAGAGCTTGTCCTTCATATGAAAAAGAGGGAGGAGAAAAAGCAAACCTTGATGGAGCAAGTTTGAGCATGGCTTGAGGAGAAGAGCTGTCTGGAGCACGAGCTGGGGAGAGAGAAGCTGGAGAGGAGCGCTGGAGAGGAGAACCTCAGCAGAATAGTGGAGGAGAACCACAGTGATAGGTCTGATCTCAAACAACAATGAGTCAGCCTACAGGGAGGAGGTGGAGCACCTGGCACGCTGGAGCCATGACAACAATCTGGCCCTGAATTCCAAGAAGATGAAGGAGGTGATCCTGGATTTTAGACAGCAACGACAGGGCAACCATCAACACATCAGCATCGGGGGGGAGACAGCAGAGGTGGTGCAGAGCTTCAAGTTCTTGGGAGTGCACATCAGCCAGGACCTGTCCTGGACCACTAACGTTTCTGCAGTGAGCAAAAAGCTGCCGTCCGGCAGGCGTTTCAGGACACAGCGTGCCCAGACTGTTATGCATCTGTTGTTGGCTGTTCCAAACAACATCTCACTGTACTTTGTATAGTGACAATAAAGACTTCTTTTCTATTCTATTCACCTCTCTGCTGATGTAGCACAGGCGTGGGACTCAACCCTGCAAAACTAGACTTAGGAGGCCATTGTCTTTTGCATTATATTTCTGGGAGTACGTAGGCAAACCTAGCACACTACATTTGCTTCAAAATGCGTAATCACAGATCGTTTTTGAGTTACTTGAACACAGTTGAGACTTGTATAACATGTCTTAATTTAGATTTCTATAATAAGCTTCTTCAGCGCTTCCTCAAAAACTTTGACATTAGCAGAGGATGGTAACCCGCAAAAGTAACTCTACTTCGTCATTGGTCCAAACAAGAGCCAGCTTTTGTGCGTGCACTGTCTTGTTATGTTTGCTTGTTTATGGAAGAGGATGGACTTTACGCACATGCGCTCGTTTTAGTGTTGCATTTCTGTTTCCGGCATTTGTATTACATTTTCACTCAGTGATATTGCAGCCCAAGGTCTCCATTCATCTGAGTTCTAAAGAGTATGGATTTCATGCATTGTTCTTAACGATTACCCTGGAATCGCTGAAACTGGGTTATCAGACAGACACATTCCTGCTGCTGTAAGCCACCCCAGGTGGGACTTGAACCCACAATCCCTGGCTTAGGAGGCCAGTGCCTTATCCATTAGGCCACTGGGGCTGCACTTGAGTGGTTGCAAAAAAGACTTTGACAGATTTATGATCTCTTTTTTAATTCGTGTAAAGTTTTGTCTTTATTTAGATTTCTATAATAAGCTTCTCCAGTGCTACTTCAAAACTTTGACATTAGCAGAGGATGGTTTCGATCCATCGACCTCTGGGTTATGGGCCCAGCACGCTTCCTCTGCGCCACTCTGCTGTATTGCCTGTAAGCAGTTTTGACAAATAACCCATTTTGGGTCGTAGATTTAACAAAGTTGAGATTTTTCTAACACGTAAAACAACACACTTTGTTGGCAGAGCTTCTACTGTCTACTACTCTATGTGGTTTTATTTATTTTTTTGGCCCAGTATAGGAAATGACAATTAGTTCTGGAAAAATGTTTTGACTGTGATAGTTCTGTTAATTTAAAAGGAATTTGGGTTACAATAATCACAGATCAGCAAAGGACAGTTTCAATCCATTGCGCTCTGGGTTATGGGACCAGCACATCTCCATTGCACCACTCTGCTGAAAACCACCCCTGCCAGCCAACCTCTGGCTTAAGAGGACAATGCCTTAACCATGAGGCCACTGGGGCTGCAATTAACTAGTTATATAACTAGTTTATATAAACACACTTTGTTGGCAGAGCTTCTACTCTACTACTCTTCTACTCTCTACACAATTTTATTTTTTGTCCCAGCGTAGGAAATGACAATTAGTTCTGGAAAAAACTGAAAGTTCTGTTGAATTTAAAAAGAATGTGGGTGACAATAATAACAGATTAGCAGATTAGCATCCATTGACCGCTGGGTTATAGGACCAGCACATTTCTGACACACCACTCTGCTTTTAAATTCATGCAAAGTCAAGGTCAAGTTTGTGTATGAAATGTATGTGTAGGAAATGGCAATGATTGGTGGAAAAAAGGGTTATGACTGAGATAGATCTGTTACATTTAAAGTGAATTTGGATTATAGATTACTTACAGGAGCAGGCATGTCTCTTGGCATGAGGTGAAAATGATCATTATCATTGGAATGTAAGGTTACAAGGTCCAGGCCCATGGAGAATTTATCCTGTTTTTAAGCTTGTTTACACATTGTTACTATATCTCATTACTGGTCCATTATCCAAAGTTTTGGGATATCATTTTATCTTTAAAAATGGTTAAAGTATTGAATATCCTGAAAGTAACCAATGCTGTTTTACGTTTTTCTTTGCCTTAATTTGGATTTCTATAATAAAATACACCAGTGCTACCACAACATTAGCAGAGGATGGAGGAGCGCTGTAGAGGAGAACCTCAGCAGAATAGTGGAGGAGAACCACAGTGATAGGTCTGATCTCAAACAACAATGAGTCAGCCTACAGGGAGGAGGTGGAGCACCTGGCACGCTGGAGCCATGACAACAATCTGGCCCTGAATTCCAAGAAGATGAAGGAGGTGATCCTGGATTTTAGACAGCAACGACAGGGCAACCATCAACACATCAGCATCAGGGGGGAGACAGCAGAGGTGGTGCAGAGCTTCAAGTTCTTGGGAGTGCACATCAGCCAGGACCTGTCCTGGACCACTAACGTTTCTGCAGTGGCCAAAAAGGGCGCCCAGAGGCTACACTTCCTGAGGATCCTGAAGAAGGCTCATCTACCACAAAAACTGCTCATCAACTTTTACCGGTGCACCATCAAATCTGTTATCACTTACTGCATTATGGCTTGGTACTCCAGTTGCTCCTACGACAACAAGAAGGCCTTGGAACGCATCATAAAAACTGCCCAGCGGATCATCAGTACCCAGCTCCCTACACAAGAGGAGATACACCACACACGGTGCACGGGCAGAGCAAAAAACATCCTCAAGGATCATACACACCCAGGACACAGTCTCTTCACTCTGCTGCCGTTCGGCAGGCGCTTCAGGACACAGCGTGCCCGGACTATTATGCATCTGTTGTTGGCTGTTCCAAACAACATCTCACTGTACTTTGTATAGTGACAATAAAGACTTCTTTTCTATTCTATTCACCTCTCTGCTGATGTAGCACAGGCGTGGGACTCAACCCTGCAAAACTAGACTTAGGAGGCCATTGTCTTTTGCATTATATTTCTGGGAGTACGTAGGCAAACCTAGCACACTACATTTGCTTCAAAATGCGTAATCACAGATCGTTTTTGAGTTACTTGAACACACTGGCCATGACTATCTTGTTGTGTTTGCTTGTTTATGGAAGAGGATGGACTTTACGCACATGCGCTCGTTTTAGTGTTGCATTTCTGTTTCCGGCATTTGTATTACATTTTCACTCAGTGATATTGCAGCCCAAGGTCTCCATTCATCTGAGTTCTAAAGAGTATGGATTTCATGCATTGTTCTTAACGATTACCCTGGAATCGCTGAAACTGGGTTATCAGACAGACACATTCCTGCTGCTGTAAGCCACCCCAGGTGGGACTTGAACCCACAATCCCTGGCTTAGGAGGCCAGTGCCTTATCCATTAGGCCACTGGGGCGGGACACGAGTGGTTGCAAAAAAGACTTTGACAGATTTATGATCTCTTTTTTAATTCATGCAACGTTTTGTCTTTATTTAGATTTCTATAATAAGCTTCTCCAGTGCTACTTCAAAACTTTGACATTAGCAGAGGATGGTTTCGATCCATCGACCTCTGGGTTATGGGCCCAGCACGCTTCCTCTGCGCCACTCTGCTGTATTGCCTGTAAGCAGTTTTGACAAATAACCCATTTTGGGTCGTAGATTGAACAAAGTCGAGATTTTTCTAACACGTAAAACAACACACTTTGTTGGCAGAGCTTCTACTGTCTACTACTTTATGTGTTTTTTTTTTTTTTTTTGGCCCAGTATAGGAAATGACAATTCGTTCTGGAAAAACGTTTTGACTGTGATAGTTCTGTTAATTTAAAAGGAATTTGGGTTACAATAATCACAGATCAGCAAAGGACAGTTTCAATCCATTGCGCTCTGGGTTATGGGCCCAGCACTCTTCCTCTGCGCTACTCTGCTGTGTAATCACTGATCATTTTTGACAGATAACCCCTTTTGGGTTGAAGATTGTACGCATTTTTCTTATATGCTGAGTGTTGGTCTGTTATACAATCTTTGGGGCCAGGACCTGTCCTGGACCACTAACGTTTCTGCAGTGGCCAAAAAGGGCGCTCAGAGGCTACACTTCCTGAGGATCCTGAAGAAGGCTCATCTACCACAAAAACTGCCCATCAACTTTGACAGGTGCACCATCAAATCTGTTATCACTTACTGCATTATGGCTTGGTACTCCAGTTGCTCCTACGACAACAAGAAGGCCTTGGAACGCATCAGAAAAACTGCCCATCGGATCATCGGTACTCAGCGCCCTACACAAGAGGAGATACACCACACACGGTGCACGGGCAGAGCAAAAAACATCCTCAAGGATCATACACACCCAGGACACAGTCTCTTCACTCTGCTGCCGTCCGGCAGGCGCTTCAGGACACAGCGTGCCCGGACTATTATGCATCTGTTGTTGGCTGTTCCAAACGACATCTCACTATACTTTGTATAGTGACAATTAAGACTTCTATTATATTCTATTCACCTCTCTGCTGATGTAGCACAGGCGTGGGACTCAACCCTCCAAAACTAGACTTAGGAGGCCATTGTCTTACACATTATATTTACTTGAACACAGTTGAGACTTGTATAACATGTCTTAATTTAGATTTCTATAATGCTTCCTCAAAACCTTCCCATTAGCAGAGGATGGTTTCGATCCATCGACCTCTGGGTTATGGGCCCAGCACGCTTCCTCTGCGCCACTCTGCTGTGTAATCAAAGACAAACCCCTTTTGTGTTGAAGATTGTATGCATTTTTATTATATGTTGAGCGCTGGTCTGTTATACAATCTTTAGAGAAGCCAAGTTACTTGAACACAGTTGAGAACAAGAGGACCTTAATCAGAATTTAGTGGAGAAAAGAGCTTTGAGAAGAGAAGTCTCTGCTGAGAAACAACTGAGAAAGAAGGCAGAGGACGAGAGAGACGCACTCAAGCAAAAGATCTCCTGTCTGAAGAACGATCTGGATAAGGTCACAAATAAACACAAAGCTGAAATACAAAGATTTAATGCTTTCATTCAGAAAAAGAAATGGTCCAAGCAAATCAAGGTGGCACATGAACAGATTGTGTGTCAGAGGGAAAAACTGTCTCACAGTTACCAGGACAGCCTCACTAAGCTCCAGCACTCTCTTCATGACTGCGAGACAGAAAAGCAGCGTCTTGAACATGAGATGGAGAACCTGAGAAGGTCCCACCAAGATGACCTGTTCAAGATTAAACTCGAGAGCGCAGGACTGATGGAGAAGACTGCAGAGCTTGTCCTTCATATGAAAAAGAGGGAGGAGAAAAAGCAAACCTTGATGGAGCAAGTTTGAGCATGGCTTGAGGAGAAGAGCTGTCTGGAGCACGAGCTGGGGAGAGAGAAGCTGGAGAGGAGCGCTGTAGAGGAGAACCTCAGCAGAATAGTGGAGGAGAACCACAGTGATAGGTCTGATCTCAAACAACAATGAGTCAGCCTACAGGGAGGAGGTGGAGCACCTGGCACGCTGGAGCCATGACAACAATCTGGCCCTGAATTCCAAGAAGATGAAGGAGGTGATCCTGGATTTTAGACAGCAACGACAGGGCAACCATCAACACATCAGCATCGGGGGGGGAGACAGCAGAGGTGGTGCAGAGCTTCAAGTTCTTGGGAGTGCACATCAGCCAGGACCTGTCCTGGACCACTAACGTTTCTGCAGTGAGCAAAAAGCTGCCGTCCGGCAGGCGTTTCAGGACACAGCGTGCCCAGACTATTATGCATCTGTTGTTGGCTGTTCCAAACAACATCTCACTGTACTTTGTATAGTGACAATAAAGACTTCTTTTCTATTCTATTCCATCTGCTTCTACCTCTCTGCTGATGTAGCACAGGCGTGGGACTCAACCCTGCAAAACTAGACTTAGGAGGCCATTGTCTTTTGCATTATATTTCTGGGAGTACGTAGGCAAACCTAGGACACTACATTTGCTTCAAAATGCGTAATCACAGATCGTTTTTGAGTTACTTGAACACAGTTGAGACTTGTATAACATGTCTTAATTTAGATTTCTATAATAAGCTTCTTCAGCGCTTCCTCAAAAACTTTGACATTAGCAGAGGATGGTAACCCGCAAAAGTAACTCTACTTCGTCATTGGTCCAAACAAGAGTCAGCTTTTGTGCGTGCACTGGCCATGACTATCTTGTTATGTTTGCTTATGGAAGAGGATGGACTTTACGCACATGCGCTCGTTTTAGTGTTGCATTTCTGTTTCCGGCATTTGTATTACATTTTCACTCAGTGATATTGCAGCCCAAGGTCTCCATTCATCTGAGTTCTAAAGAGTATGGATTTCATGCATTGTTCTTAACGATTACCCTGGAATCGCTGAAACTGGGTTATCAGACAGACACATTCCTGCTGCTGTAAGCCACCCCAGGTGGGACTTGAACCCACAATCCCTGGCTTAGGAGGCCAGTGCCTTATCCATTAGGCCACTGGGGCTGCACTTGAGTGGTTGCAAAAAAGACTTTGACAGATTTATGATCTCTTTTTTAATTCAGGTAAAGTTTTGTCTTTATTTAGATTTCTATAATAAGCTTCTCCAGTGCTACTTCAAAACTTTGACATTAGCAGAGGATGGTTTCGATCCATCGACCTCTGGGTTATGGGCCCAGCACGCTTCCTCTGCGCCACTCTGCTGTATTGCCTGTAAGCAGTTTTGACAAATAACCCATTTTGGGTCGTAGATTTAACAAAGTTGAGATTTTTCTAACACGTAAAACAACACACTTTGTTGGCAGAGCTTCTACTGTCTACTACTCTATGTGGTTTTATTTATTTTTTTGGCCCAGTATAGGAAATGACAATTAGTTCTGGAAAAATGTTTTGACTGTGATAGTTCTGTTAATTTAAAAGGAATTTGGGTTACAATAATCACAGATCAGCAAAGGACAGTTTCAATCCATTGCGCTCTGGGTTATGGGACCAGCACATCTCCATTGCACCACTGCTGCTGAAAACCACCCCTGCCAGCCAACCTCTGGCTTAAGAGGACAATGCCTTAACCATGAGGCCACTGGGGCTGCAATTAACTAGTTATATAACTAGTTTATATAAACACACTTTGTTGGCAGAGCTTCTACTCTACTACTCTTCTACTCTCTACACAATTTTATTTTTTGTCCCAGCGTAGGAAATGACAATTAGTTCTGGAAAAAACTGAAAGTTCTGTTGAATTTAAAAAGAATGTGGGTGACAATAATAACAGATTAGCAGATTAGCATCCATTGACCGCTGGGTTATAGGACCAGCACATTTCTGACACACCACTCTGCTTTTAAATTCATGCAAAGTCAAGGTCAAGTTTGTGTATGAAATGTATGTGTAGGAAATGGCAATGATTGGTGGAAAAAAGGGTTATGACTGAGATAGATCTGTTACATTTAAAGTGAATTTGGATTATAGATTACTTACAGGAGCAGGCATGTCTCTTGGCATGAGGTGAAAATGATCATTATCATTGGAATGTAAGGTTACAAGGTCCAGGCCCATGGAGAATTTATCCTGTTTTTAAGCTTGTTTACACATTGTTACTATATCTCATTACTGGTCCATTATCCAAAGTTTTGGGATATCATTTTATCTTTAAAAATGGTTAAAGTATTGAATATCCTGAAAGTAACCAATGCTGTTTTACGTTTTTCTTTGCCTTAATTTGGATTTCTATAATAAAATACACCAGTGCTACCACAACATTAGCAGAGGATGGAGGAGCGCTGTAGAGGAGAACCTCAGCAGAATAGTGGAGGAGAACCACAGTGATAGGTCTGATCTCAAACAACAATGAGTCAGCCTACAGGGAGGAGGTGGAGCACCTGGCACGCTGGAGCCATGACAACAATCTGGCCCTGAATTCCAAGAAGATGAAGGAGGTGATCCTGGATTTTAGACAGCAACGACAGGGCAACCATCAACACATCAGCATCAGGGGGGAGACAGCAGAGGTGGTGCAGAGCTTCAAGTTCTTGGGAGTGCACATCAGCCAGGACCTGTCCTGGACCACTAACGTTTCTGCAGTGGCCAAAAAGGGCGCCCAGAGGCTACACTTCCTGAGGATCCTGAAGAAGGCTCATCTACCACAAAAACTGCTCATCAACTTTTACCGGTGCACCATCAAATCTGTTATCACTTACTGCATTATGGCTTGGTACTCCAGTTGCTCCTACGACAACAAGAAGGCCTTGGAACGCATCATAAAAACTGCCCAGCGGATCATCAGTACCCAGCTCCCTACACAAGAGGAGATACACCACACACGGTGCACGGGCAGAGCAAAAAACATCCTCAAGGATCATACACACCCAGGACACAGTCTCTTCACTCTGCTGCCGTTCGGCAGGCGCTTCAGGACACAGCGTGCCCGGACTATTATGCATCTGTTGTTGGCTGTTCCAAACAACATCTCACTGTACTTTGTATAGTGACAATAAAGACTTCTTTTCTATTCTATTCACCTCTCTGCTGATGTAGCACAGGCGTGGGACTCAACCCTGCAAAACTAGACTTAGGAGGCCATTGTCTTTTGCATTATATTTCTGGGAGTACGTAGGCAAACCTAGCACACTACATTTGCTTCAAAATGCGTAATCACAGATCGTTTTTGAGTTACTTGAACACACTGGCCATGACTATCTTGTTGTGTTTGCTTGTTTATGGAAGAGGATGGACTTTACGCACATGCGCTCGTTTTAGTGTTGCATTTCTGTTTCCGGCATTTGTATTACATTTTCACTCAGTGATATTGCAGCCCAAGGTCTCCATTCATCTGAGTTCTAAAGAGTATGGATTTCATGCATTGTTCTTAACGATTACCCTGGAATCGCTGAAACTGGGTTATCAGACAGACACATTCCTGCTGCTGTAAGCCACCCCAGGTGGGACTTGAACCCACAATCCCTGGCTTAGGAGGCCAGTGCCTTATCCATTAGGCCACTGGGGCTGGACACGAGTGGTTGCAAAAAAGACTTTGACAGATTTATGATCTCTTTTTTAATTCATGCAACGTTTTGTCTTTATTTAGATTTCTATAATAAGCTTCTCCAGTGCTACTTCAAAACTTTGACATTAGCAGAGGATGGTTTCGATCCATCGACCTCTGGGTTATGGGCCCAGCACGCTTCCTCTGCGCCACTCTGCTGTATTGCCTGTAAGCAGTTTTGACAAATAACCCATTTTGGGTCGTAGATTGAACAAAGTCGAGATTTTTCTAACACGTAAAACAACACACTTTGTTGGCAGAGCTTCTACTGTCTACTACTTTATGTGTTTTTTTTTTTTTTTTTTTGGCCCAGTATAGGAAATGACAATTCGTTCTGGAAAAACGTTTTGACTGTGATAGTTCTGTTAATTTAAAAGGAATTTGGGTTACAATAATCACAGATCAGCAAAGGACAGTTTCAATCCATTGCGCTCTGGGTTATGGGCCCAGCACTCTTCCTCTGCGCTACTCTGCTGTGTAATCACTGATCATTTTTGACAGATAACCCCTTTTGGGTTGAAGATTGTACGCATTTTTCTTATATGCTGAGTGTTGGTCTGTTATACAATCTTTGGGGCCAGGACCTGTCCTGGACCACTAACGTTTCTGCAGTGGCCAAAAAGGGCGCTCAGAGGCTACACTTCCTGAGGATCCTGAAGAAGGCTCATCTACCACAAAAACTGCCCATCAACTTTGACAGGTGCACCATCAAATCTGTTATCACTTACTGCATTATGGCTTGGTACTCCAGTTGCTCCTACGACAACAAGAAGGCCTTGGAACGCATCAGAAAAACTGCCCATCGGATCATCGGTACCCAGCGCCCTACACAAGAGGAGATACACCACACACGGTGCACGGGCAGAGCAAAAAACATCCTCAAGGATCATACACACCCAGGACACAGTCTCTTCACTCTGCTGCCGTCCGGCAGGCGCTTCAGGACACAGCGTGCCCGGACTATTATGCATCTGTTGTTGGCTGTTCCAAACGACATCTCACTATACTTTGTATAGTGACAATTAAGACTTCTATTATATTCTATTCACCTCTCTGCTGATGTAGCACAGGCGTGGGACTCAACCCTCCAAAACTAGACTTAGGAGGCCATTGTCTTACACATTATATTTACTTGAACACAGTTGAGACTTGTATAACATGTCTTAATTTAGATTTCTATAATGCTTCCTCAAAACCTTCCCATTAGCAGAGGATGGTTTCGATCCATCGACCTCTGGGTTATGGGCCCAGCACGCTTCCTCTGCGCCACTCTGCTGTGTAATCAAAGACAAACCCCTTTTGTGTTGAAGATTGTATGCATTTTTATTATATGTTGAGCGCTGGTCTGTTATACAATCTTTAGAGAAGCCAAGTTACTTGAACACAGTTGAGAACAAGAGGACCTTAATCAGAATTTAGTGGAGAAAAGAGCTTTGAGAAGAGAAGTCTCTGCTGAGAAACAACTGAGAAAGAAGGCAGAGGACGAGAGAGACGCACTCAAGCAAAAGATCTCCTGTCTGAAGAACGATCTGGATAAGGTCACAAATAAACACAAAGCTGAAATACAAAGATTTAATGCTTTCATTCAGAAAAAGAAATGGTCCAAGCAAATCAAGGTGGCACATGAACAGATTGTGTGTCAGAGGGAAAAACTGTCTCACAGTTACCAGGACAGCCTCACTAAGCTCCAGCACTCTCTTCATGACTGCGAGACAGAAAAGCAGCGTCTTGAACATGAGATGGAGAACCTGAGAAGGTCCCACCAAGATGACCTGTTCAAGATTAAACTCGAGAGCGCAGGACTGATGGAGAAGACTGCAGAGCTTGTCCTTCATATGAAAAAGAGGGAGGAGAAAAAGCAAACCTTGATGGAGCAAGTTTGAGCATGGCTTGAGGAGAAGAGCTGTCTGGAGCACGAGCTGGGGAGAGAGAAGCTGGAGAGGAGCGCTGTAGAGGAGAACCTCAGCAGAATAGTGGAGGAGAACCACAGTGATAGGTCTGATCTCAAACAACAATGAGTCAGCCTACAGGGAGGAGGTGGAGCACCTGGCACGCTGGAGCCATGACAACAATCTGGCCCTGAATTCCAAGAAGATGAAGGAGGTGATCCTGGATTTTAGACAGCAACGACAGGGCAACCATCAACACATCAGCATCGGGGGGGAGACAGCAGAGGTGGTGCAGAGCTTCAAGTTCTTGGGAGTAAAACAACACACTTTGTTGGCAGAGCTTCTACTGTCTACTACTTTATGTGTTTTTTTTTTTTTTTTGGCCCAGTATAGGAAATGACAATTAGTTCTGGAAAAAACGTTTTGACTGTGATAGTTCTGTTAATTTAAAAGGAATTTGGGTTACAATAGCAGAGGATGGTAACCCGCAAAAGTAACTCTACTTCGTCATTGGTCCAAACAAGAGTCAGCTTTTGTGCGTGCACTGGCCATGACTATCTTGTTATGTTTGCTTGTTTATGGAAGAGGATGGACTTTACGCACATGCGCTCGTTTTAGTGTTGCATTTCTGTTTCCGGCATTTGTATTACATTTTCACTCAGTGATATTGCAGCCCAAGGTCTCCATTCATCTGAGTTCTAAAGAGTATGGATTTCATGCATTGTTCTTAACGATTACCCTGGAATCGCTGAAACTGGGTTATCAGACAGACACATTCCTGCTGCTGTAAGCCACCCCAGGTGGGACTTGAACCCACAATCCCTGGCTTAGGAGGCCAGTGCCTTATCCATTAGGCCACTGGGGCTGCACTTGAGTGGTTGCAAAAAAGACTTTGACAGATTTATGATCTCTTTTTTAATTCGTGTAAAGTTTTGTCTTTATTTAGATTTCTATAATAAGCTTCTCCAGTGCTACTTCAAAACTTTGACATTAGCAGAGGATGGTTTCGATCCATCGACCTCTGGGTTATGGGCCCAGCACGCTTCCTCTGCGCCACTCTGCTGTATTGCCTGTAAGCAGTTTTGACAAATAACCCATTTTGGGTCGTAGATTTAACAAAGTTGAGATTTTTCTAACACGTAAAACAACACACTTTGTTGGCAGAGCTTCTACTGTCTACTACTCTATGTGGTTTTATTTATTTTTTTGGCCCAGTATAGGAAATGACAATTAGTTCTGGAAAAATGTTTTGACTGTGATAGTTCTGTTAATTTAAAAGGAATTTGGGTTACAATAATCACAGATCAGCAAAGGACAGTTTCAATCCATTGCGCTCTGGGTTATGGGACCAGCACATCTCCATTGCACCACTGCTGCTGAAAACCACCCCTGCCAGCCAACCTCTGGCTTAAGAGGACAATGCCTTAACCATGAGGCCACTGGGGCTGCAATTAACTAGTTATATAACTAGTTTATATAAACACACTTTGTTGGCAGAGCTTCTACTCTACTACTCTTCTACTCTCTACACAATTTTATTTTTTGTCCCAGCGTAGGAAATGACAATTAGTTCTGGAAAAAACTGAAAGTTCTGTTGAATTTAAAAAGAATGTGGGTGACAATAATAACAGATTAGCAGATTAGCATCCATTGACCGCTGGGTTATAGGACCAGCACATTTCTGACACACCACTCTGCTTTTAAATTCATGCAAAGTCAAGGTCAAGTTTGTGTATGAAATGTATGTGTAGGAAATGGCAATGATTGGTGGAAAAAAGGGTTATGACTGAGATAGATCTGTTACATTTAAAGTGAATTTGGATTATAGATTACTTACAGGAGCAGGCATGTCTCTTGGCATGAGGTGAAAATGATCATTATCATTGGAATGTAAGGTTACAAGGTCCAGGCCCATGGAGAATTTATCCTGTTTTTAAGCTTGTTTACACATTGTTACTATATCTCATTACTGGTCCATTATCCAAAGTTTTGGGATATCATTTTATCTTTAAAAATGGTTAAAGTATTGAATATCCTGAAAGTAACCAATGCTGTTTTACGTTTTTCTTTGCCTTAATTTGGATTTCTATAATAAAATACACCAGTGCTACCACAACATTAGCAGAGGATGGAGGAGCGCTGTAGAGGAGAACCTCAGCAGAATAGTGGAGGAGAACCACAGTGATAGGTCTGATCTCAAACAACAATGAGTCAGCCTACAGGGAGGAGGTGGAGCACCTGGCACGCTGGAGCCATGACAACAATCTGGCCCTGAATTCCAAGAAGATGAAGGAGGTGATCCTGGATTTTAGACAGCAACGACAGGGCAACCATCAACACATCAGCATCAGGGGGGAGACAGCAGAGGTGGTGCAGAGCTTCAAGTTCTTGGGAGTGCACATCAGCCAGGACCTGTCCTGGACCACTAACGTTTCTGCAGTGGCCAAAAAGGGCGCCCAGAGGCTACACTTCCTGAGGATCCTGAAGAAGGCTCATCTACCACAAAAACTGCTCATCAACTTTTACCGGTGCACCATCAAATCTGTTATCACTTACTGCATTATGGCTTGGTACTCCAGTTGCTCCTACGACAACAAGAAGGCCTTGGAACGCATCATAAAAACTGCCCAGCGGATCATCAGTACCCAGCTCCCTACACAAGAGGAGATACACCACACACGGTGCACGGGCAGAGCAAAAAACATCCTCAAGGATCATACACACCCAGGACACAGTCTCTTCACTCTGCTGCCGTTCGGCAGGCGCTTCAGGACACAGCGTGCCCGGACTATTATGCATCTGTTGTTGGCTGTTCCAAACAACATCTCACTGTACTTTGTATAGTGACAATAAAGACTTCTTTTCTATTCTATTCACCTCTCTGCTGATGTAGCACAGGCGTGGGACTCAACCCTGCAAAACTAGACTTAGGAGGCCATTGTCTTTTGCATTATATTTCTGGGAGTACGTAGGCAAACCTAGCACACTACATTTGCTTCAAAATGCGTAATCACAGATCGTTTTTGAGTTACTTGAACACACTGGCCATGACTATCTTGTTGTGTTTGCTTGTTTATGGAAGAGGATGGACTTTACGCACATGCGCTCGTTTTAGTGTTGCATTTCTGTTTCCGGCATTTGTATTACATTTTCACTCAGTGATATTGCAGCCCAAGGTCTCCATTCATCTGAGTTCTAAAGAGTATGGATTTCATGCATTGTTCTTAACGATTACCCTGGAATCGCTGAAACTGGGTTATCAGACAGACACATTCCTGCTGCTGTAAGCCACCCCAGGTGGGACTTGAACCCACAATCCCTGGCTTAGGAGGCCAGTGCCTTATCCATTAGGCCACTGGGGCGGGACACGAGTGGTTGCAAAAAAGACTTTGACAGATTTATGATCTCTTTTTTAATTCATGCAACGTTTTGTCTTTATTTAGATTTCTATAATAAGCTTCTCCAGTGCTACTTCAAAACTTTGACATTAGCAGAGGATGGTTTCGATCCATCGACCTCTGGGTTATGGGCCCAGCACGCTTCCTCTGCGCCACTCTGCTGTATTGCCTGTAAGCAGTTTTGACAAATAACCCATTTTGGGTCGTAGATTGAACAAAGTCGAGATTTTTCTAACACGTAAAACAACACACTTTGTTGGCAGAGCTTCTACTGTCTACTACTTTATGTGTTTTTTTTTTTTTTTTTTTGGCCCAGTATAGGAAATGACAATTAGTTCTGGAAAAAACGTTTTGACTGTGATAGTTCTGTTAATTTAAAAGGAATTTGGGTTACAATAATCACAGATCAGCAAAGGACAGTTTCAATCCATTGCGCTCTGGGTTATGGGCCCAGCACTCTTCCTCTGCGCTACTCTGCTGTGTAATCACTGATCATTTTTGACAGATAACCCCTTTTGGGTTGAAGATTGTACGCATTTTTCTTATATGCTGAGTGTTGGTCTGTTATACAATCTTTGGGGCCAGGACCTGTCCTGGACCACTAACGTTTCTGCAGTGGCCAAAAAGGGCGCTCAGAGGCTACACTTCCTGAGGATCCTGAAGAAGGCTCATCTACCACAAAAACTGCCCATCAACTTTGACAGGTGCACCATCAAATCTGTTATCACTTACTGCATTATGGCTTGGTACTCCAGTTGCTCCTACGACAACAAGAAGGCCTTGGAACGCATCAGAAAAACTGCCCATCGGATCATCGGTACTCAGCGCCCTACACAAGAGGAGATACACCACACACGGTGCACGGGCAGAGCAAAAAACATCCTCAAGGATCATACACACCCAGGACACAGTCTCTTCACTCTGCTGCCGTCCGGCAGGCGCTTCAGGACACAGCGTGCCCGGACTATTATGCATCTGTTGTTGGCTGTTCCAAACGACATCTCACTATACTTTGTATAGTGACAATTAAGACTTCTATTATATTCTATTCACCTCTCTGCTGATGTAGCACAGGCATGGGACTCAACCCTCCAAAACTAGACTTAGGAGGCCATTGTCTTACACATTATATTTACTTGAACACAGTTGAGACTTGTATAACATGTCTTAATTTAGATTTCTATAATGCTTCCTCAAAACCTTCCCATTAGCAGAGGATGGTTTCGATCCATCGACCTCTGGGTTATGGGCCCAGCACGCTTCCTCTGCGCCACTCTGCTGTGTAATCAAAGACAAACCCCTTTTGTGTTGAAGATTGTATGCATTTTTATTATATGTTGAGCGCTGGTCTGTTATACAATCTTTGGAGAAGCCAAGTTACTTGAACACAGTTGAGAACAAGAGGACCTTAATCAGAATTTAGTGGAGAAAAGAGCTTTGAGAAGAGAAGTCTCTGCTGAGAAACAACTGAGAAAGAAGGCAGGGGATGAGAGAGACGCACTCAAGCAAAAGATCTCCTGTCTGAAGAACGATCTGGATAAGGTCACAAATAAACACAAAGCTGAAATACAAAGATTTAATGTTTTCATTCAGAAAAAGAAATGGTCCAAGCAAATCAAGGTGGCACATGAGCAGATTGTGTGTCAGAGGGAAAAACTGTCTCACAGTTACCAGGACAGCCTCACTAAGCTTCAGCACTCTCTTCATGACTGCGAGACAGAAAAGCAGCGTCTTGAACATGAGATGGAGAACCTGAGAAGGTCCCACCAAGATGACCTGTTCAAGATTAAACTCGAGAGCGCAGGACTGATGGAGAAGACTGTAGAGCTTGTCCTTCATATGAAAAAGAGGGAGGAGAAAAAGCAAACCTTGATGGAGCAAGTTTGAGCATGGCTTGAGGAGAAGAGCTGTCTGGAGCACGAGCTGGGGAGAGAGAAGCTGGAGAGGAGCGCTGGAGAGGAGAACCTCAGCGGAATAGTGGAGGAGAACCACAGTGATAGGTCTGATCTCAAACAACAATGAGTAAGCCTACAGGGAGGAGGTGGAGCACCTGGCACGCTGGAGCCATGACAACAATCTGGCCCTGAATTCCAAGAAGATGAAGGAGGTGATCCTGGATTTTAGACAGCAACGACAGGGCAACCATCAACACATCAGCATCGGGGGGGAGACAGCAGAGGTGGTGCAGAGCTTCAAGTTCTTGGGAGTGCACATCAGCCAGGACCTGTCCTGGACCACTAACGTTTCTGCAGTGAGCAAAAAGGGCGCCCGCTACACTTCCTGAGGATCCTGAAGAAGGCTCATCTACCACAAAAACTGCTCATCAACTTTTACCGGTGCACCATCAAATCTGTTATCACTTACTGCATTATGGCTTGGTCCAAACAAGAGTCCAGCTTTTGTGCGTGCACTGGCCATGACTATCTTGTTGTGTTTGCTTGTTTATGGAAGAGGATGGACTTTACGCACATGCGCTCGTTTTAGTGTTGCATTTCTGTTTCCGGCATTTGTATTACATTTTCACTCAGTGATATTGCAGCCCAAGGTCTCCATTCATCTGAGTTCTAAAGAGTATGGATTTCATGCATTGTTCTTAACGATTACCCTGGAATCGCTGAAACTGGGTTATCAGACAGACACATTCCTGCTGCTGTAAGCCACCCCAGGTGGGACTTGAACCCACAATCCCTGGCTTAGGAGGCCAGTGCCTTATCCATTAGGCCACTGGGGCGGGACACGAGTGGTTGCAAAAAAGACTTTGACAGATTTATGATCTCTTTTTTAATTCATGCAAAGTTTTGTCTTTATTTAGATTTCTATAATAAGCTTCTCCAGTGCTACTTCAAAACTTGGACATTAGCAGAGGATGGTTTCGATCCATCGACCTCTGGGTTATGGGCCCAGCACGCTTCCTCTGCGCCACTCTGCTGTGTAATCGAAGACAAACCCCTTCTGTCTGCTGATGTAGCACAGGCGTGGGACTCAACCCTGCAAAACTAGACTTAGGAGGCCATTGTCTTTTGCATTATATTTCTGGGAGTACGTAGGCAAACCTAGCACACTACATTTGCTTCAAAATGCGTAATCACAGATCGTTTTTGAGTTACTTGAGCGAGGTGACATTCCATGTCCCCAGAGCTACTCTCCATGTCCGGAGATCCGGTCGCCGAGGCCCCCGCCTTCGACTGTCGCCCAGATGGGGAAGCCAAGTTCCTTGAACACAGTTGAGGTTTTTATAACAGGTAAAACAACACACTTTGTTGGCAGAGCTTCTACTCTCTACTACTCTTCTACTCTCTACACAGTTTTATTCTTTGGCCCAGAATAGGAAATGACAATGATTGGTGGAAAAAAGGGTTATGACTGAGATAGATCTGTTACATTTAAAGTGAATTTGGATTATAGATTACTTACAGGAGCAGGCATGTCTCTTGGCATGAGGTGAAAATGATCATTATCATTGGAATGTAAGGTTACAAGGTCCAGGCCCATGGAGAACTTATCCTGTTTTTAAGCTTGTTTACACATTGTTACTATATCTCATTACTGGTCTTTTCTGGAATTGCCATAGTCCAGATATGGTGGAAGAGGGGGCTTGTTGGTGCGTGAAGTATCACTGTCCTGAGCCATCGTAATGCGCTCTCCCAGTGTTCTTCTTGGCTGCCCTGGGGTTTGGTACTGAGAGGCACCCCCTACCACTCTTACAACTTCTGTCTGAAATTCCTGGCGCAGTATGCTAATCCAATACGAAATCGTTCACAGGCCATATGTTCCTGGGGGATGGGGCAAACCAATCCCAATCCAAGCCAATCCCTGTGCACATGCAGCCGTTACAACCCCAATCACTTTGCAATCGGTTTGGAGCAAATTGAACAAAGATGAGATTTTTCTAACACGTAAAACAACACACTTTGTTGGCAGAGCTTCTACTGTCTACTACTCTATGTGGTTTTATTTTATTTTTTTGGCCCAGTATAGGAAATGACAATTAGTTCTGGAAAAATGTTTTGACTGTGATAGTTCTGTTAATTTAAAAGGAATTTGGGTTACAATAATCACAGATCAGCAAAGGACAGTTTCAATCCATTGCGCTCTGGGTTATGGGACCAGCACATCTCCATTGCACCACTGCTGAAAACCACCGCTGAAAACCACCCCTGCCAGCCAACCTCTGGCTTAAGAGGACAATGCCTTAACCATGAGGCCACTGGGGCTGCAATTAACTAGTTATATAACTAGTTTATATAAACACACTTTGTTGGCAGAGCTTCTACTCTACTACTCTTCTACTCTCTACACAATTTTATTTTTTGTCCCAGCGTAGGAAATGACAATTAGTTCTGGAAAAAACTGAAAGTTCTGTTGAATTTAAAAAGAATGTGGGTGACAATAATAACAGATTAGCAGATTAGCATCCATTGACCGCTGGGTTATAGGACCAGCACATTTCTGACACACCACTCTGCTCTGTCAAGGTCAAATTTGTGTATGCAGTGGTACTATTTGTGATTGCTCGTCCATTATCCAAAGATTTGGGACATCATTTTGTCTTTAAAATGGTTGAAGTACTGAACATCCTGAAATTAACCAATGCAGAGGATGGTTTCGATCAATTATCCTCACCAGTTATGGGCCCAGCACACGTACATAGGCAAACGTAGCACACTACATTTGCTTTAAAATGGTGGTTGTGGGCAGAGATTAGCAGTTTAGTCTCACTTTAAAGTGCAAATCGGCAGTATTCTTTTTAAAAATAAAACCAAAGCCCAAAGGGTTCCAGAGCCCAAGCTGTGCGTGGAGGTGAGGCCGACTATATCTAGTCGGTAACGCTCAACCTCCCACACGAGCTCAGGCTCCTTCCCCCCCAGCGAGGTGACATTCCATGTCCCCAGAGCTAGTCTCCATGTCCGGAGATCCGGTCGCCGAGGCCCCCGCCTTTGACTGTCGCCCAGATGGGGAAGCCAAGTTCCTTGAACACAGTTGAGGTTTTTATAACAGGTAAAACAACACACTTTGTTGGCAGAGCTTCTACTCTCTACTACTCTTCTTCTCTCTACACAGTTTTATTCTTTGGCCCAGAATAGGAAATGGCAATGATTGGTGGAAAAAAGGGTTATGACTGAGATAGATCTGTTACATTTAAAGTGAATTTGGATTATAGATTACTTACAGGAGCAGGCATGTCTCTTGGCATGAGGTGAAAATGATCATTATCATTGAAATGTAAGGTTACAAGGTCCAGGCCCATGGAGAATTTATCCTGTTTTTAAGCTTGTTTACACATTGTTACTATATCTCATTACTGGTCCATTATCCAAAGTTTTGGGATATCATTTTATCTTTAAAAATGGTTAGAGTATTGAATATCCTGAAAGTAACCAATGCTGTTTTACGTTTTTTTTTGCCTTAATTTGGATTTCTATAATAAAATACACCAGTGCTAGCACAACATTAGCAGAGGATGGTTGCGATCCATCAACCTCTGGGTTATGGGCCCAGCTGCCCATCGGATCCCAGCGCCCTACACAAGAGGAGATACACCACACACGGTGCACGGGCAGAGCAAAAAACATCCTCAAGGATCATAAACACCCAGGACACAGTCTCTTCACCCTGCTGCCGTCCGGCAGGCGCTTCAGGACACAGCGTGCCCGGACTATTATGCATCTGTTGTTGGCTGTTCCAAACGACATCTCACTATACTTTGTATAGTGACAATAAAGACTTCTATTCTATTCTATTCACCTCTCTGCTGATGTAGCACAGGCGTGGGACTCAACCCTCCAAAATTAGACTTAGGAGGCCATTGTCTTACACATTATATTTACTTGAACACAGTTGAGACTTGTATAACATGTCTTAATTTAGATTTCTATAGTGCTTCCTCAAAACCTTCCCATTAGCAGAGGATGGTTTCGATCCATCGACCTCTGGGTTATGGGCCCAGCACGCTTCCTCTGCGCCACTCTGCTGTGTAATCAATGACAAACCCCTTCTGCGTTGAAGATTGTATGCATTTTTATTATATGTTGAGCGCTGGTCTGTTATACAATCTTTGGAGAAGCCAAGTTACTTGAACACAGTTGAGAACAAGAGGACCTTAATCAGAATTTAGTGGAGAAAAGAGCTTTGAGAAGAGAAGTCTCTGCTGAGAAACAACTGAGAAAGAAGGCAGAGGACGAGAGAGACGCACTCAAGCAAAAGATCTCCTGTCTGAAGAACGATCTGGATAAGGTCACAAATAAACACAAAGCTGAAATACAAAGATTTAATGTTTTCATTCAGAAAAAGAAATGGTCCAAGCAAATCAAGGTGGCACATGAACAGATTGTGTGTTAGAGGGAAAAACTGTCTCACAGTTACCAGGACAGCCTCACTAAGCTCCAGCACTCTCTTCATGACTGCGAGACAGAAAAGCAGCGTCTTGAACATGAGATGGAGAACCTGAGAAGGTCCCACCAAGATGACCTGTTCAAGATTAAACTCGAGAGCGCAGGACTGATGTAGAAGACTGTAGAGCTTGTCCTTCATATGAAAAAGAGGGACGAGAAAAAGCAAACCTTGATGGAGCAAGTTTGAGCATGGCTTGAGGAGAAGAGCTGTCTGGAGCACGAGCTGGGGAGAAGCTGGAGAGGAGCGCTGTAGAGGAGAACCTCAGCAGAACAGTGGAGGAGAACCACAGTGATAGGTCTGATCTCAAACAACAATGAGTCAGCCTACAGGGAGGAGGTGGAGCACCTGGCACGCTGGAGCCATGACAACAATCTGGCCCTGAATTCCAAGAAGATGAAGGAGGTGATCCTGGATTTTAGACAGCAACGACAGGGCAACCATCAACACATCAGCATCAGGGGGGAGACAGCAGAGGTGGTGCAGAGCTTCAAGTTCTTGGGAGTGCACATCAGCCAGGACCTGTCCTGGACCACTAACGTTTCTGCAGTGGCCAAAAAGGGCGCCCAGAGGCTACACTTCCTGAGGATCCTGAAGAAGGCTCATCTACCACAAAAACTGCTCATCAACTTTTACCGGTGCACCATCAAATCTGTTATCACTTACTGCATTATGGCTTGGTACTCCAGTTGCTCCTACGACAACAAGAAGGCCTTGGAACGCATCATAAAAACTGCCCAGCGGATCATCAGTACCCAGCTCCCTACACAAGAGGAGATACACCACACACGGTGCACGGGCAGAGCAAAAAACATCCTCAAGGATCATACACACCCAGGACACAGTCTCTTCACTCTGCTGCCGTCCGGCAGGCGCTTCAGGACACAGCGTGCCCGGACTATTATGCATCTGTTGTTGGCTGTTCCAAACAACATCTCACTGTACTGTGTATAGTGACAATAAAGACTTCTTTTCTATTCTATTCACCTCTCTGCTGATGTAGCACAGGCGTGGGACTCAACCCTGCAAAACTAGACTTAGGAGGCCATTGTCTTTTGCATTATATTTCTGGGAGTACGTAGGCAAACCTAGGACACTACATTTGCTTCAAAATGCGTAATCACAGATCGTTTTTGAGTTACTTGAACACAGTTGAGACTTGTATAACATGTCTTAATTTAGATTTCTATAATAAGCTTCTTCAGCGCTTCCTCAAAAACTTTGACATTAGCAGAGGATGGTAACCCGCAAAAGTAACTCTACTTCGTCATTGGTCCAAACAAGAGTCAGCTTTTGTGCGTGCACTGGCCATGACTATCTTGTTATGTTTGCTTATGGAAGAGGATGGACTTTACGCACATGCGCTCGTTTTAGTGTTGCATTTCTGTTTCCGGCATTTGTATTACATTTTCACTCAGTGATATTGCAGCCCAAGGTCTCCATTCATCTGAGTTCTAAAGAGTATGGATTTCATGCATTGTTCTTAACGATTACCCTGGAATCGCTGAAACTGGGTTATCAGACAGACACATTCCTGCTGCTGTAAGCCACCCCAGGTGGGACTTGAACCCACAATCCCTGGCTTAGGAGGCCAGTGCCTTATCCATTAGGCCACTGGGGCGGGACACGAGTGGTTGCAAAAAAGACTTTGACAGATTTATGATCTCTTTTTTAATTCATGCAAAGTTTTGTCTTTATTTAGATTTCTATAATAAGCTTCTCCAGTGCTACTTCAAAACTTTGACATTAGCAGAGGATGGTTTCGATCCATCGACCTCTGGGTTATGGGCCCAGCACGCTTCCTCTGCGCCACTCTGCTGTATTGCCTGTAAGCAGTTTTGACAAATAACCCATTTTGGGTCGTAGATTTAACAAAGTTGAGATTTTTCTAACACGTAAAACAACACACTTTGTTGGCAGAGCTTCTACTGTCTACTACTCTATGTGGTTTTATTTATTTTTTTGGCCCAGTATAGGAAATGACAATTAGTTCTGGAAAAATGTTTTGACTGTGATAGTTCTGTTAATTTAAAAGGAATTTGGGTTACAATAATCACAGATCAGCAAAGGACAGTTTCAATCCATTGCGCTCTGGGTTATGGGACCAGCACATCTCCATTGCACCACTCTGCTGAAAACCACCCCTGCCAGCCAACCTCTGGCTTAAGAGGACAATGCCTTAACCATGAGGCCACTGGGGCTGCAATTAACTAGTTATATAACTAGTTTATATAAACACACTTTGTTGGCAGAGCTTCTACTCTACTACTCTTCTACTCTCTACACAATTTTATTTTTTGTCCCAGCGTAGGAAATGACAATTAGTTCTGGAAAAAACTGAAAGTTCTGTTGAATTTAAAAAGAATGTGGGTGACAATAATAACAGATTAGCAGATTAGCATCCATTGACCGCTGGGTTATAGGACCAGCACATTTCTGACACACCACTCTGCTTTTAAATTCATGCAAAGTCAAGGTCAAGTTTGTGTATGAAATGTATGTGTAGGAAATGGCAATGATTGGTGGAAAAAAGGGTTATGACTGAGATAGATCTGTTACATTTAAAGTGAATTTGGATTATAGATTACTTACAGGAGCAGGCATGTCTCTTGGCATGAGGTGAAAATGATCATTATCATTGGAATGTAAGGTTACAAGGTCCAGGCCCATGGAGAATTTATCCTGTTTTTAAGCTTGTTTACACATTGTTACTATATCTCATTACTGGTCCATTATCCAAAGTTTTGGGATATCATTTTATCTTTAAAAATGGTTAAAGTATTGAATATCCTGAAAGTAACCAATGCTGTTTTACGTTTTTCTTTGCCTTAATTTGGATTTCTATAATAAAATACACCAGTGCTACCACAACATTAGCAGAGGATGGTTTCGATCCATCGACCTCTGGGTTATGGGCCCAGCACGCTTCCTCTGCGCCACTCTGCTGTGTATTCAATGACAAACCCCTTCTGCGTTGAAGATTGTATGCATTTTTATTATATGTTGAGCGCTGGTCTGTTATACAATCTTTAGAGAAGCCAAGTTACTTGAACACAGTTGAGAACAAGAGGACCTTAATCAGAATTTAGTGGAGAAAAGAGCTTTGAGAAGAGAAGTCTCTGCTGAGAAACAACTGAGAAAGAAGGCAGAGGACGAGAGAGACGCACTCAAGCAAAAGATCTCCTGTCTGAAGAACGATCTGGATAAGGAGTCACGGATAACGGAGGAACCCAAGAGCAGACACAGGTCAAAGGAGAATAGTTGGTATTTATTACAGATTTAATCCAGTAATATGATGAAGAGAGCAGGACTCAGGAGCAGGGCAGGTCGGAGCTGGAGACTGGAGCACGGAGATCTGAGGCAGATGAACAAAAGATAAAGTAATTGAAGTCGTAGGTAGGCAAACAAATGTAGCAAGAACATAGCACTAACAGACAAAGTATTACGATCTGGCACCGCTGAGCTGGCTTGACTGGCTCTTAAACCATGTTGATTGGAGAGTTGGTTCAGCTGAGTCTGGCTCCAGCACACCTGTCTCCACTCCTGGAACACCAGAAGGGGAGGGGAAGGAGGTGGCCACTGAGGGAGTGGCAGATGAGGTCAGAGGGGCTGTGACATAAGGTCACAAATAAACACAAAGCTGAAATACAAAGATTTAATGCTTTCATTCAGAAAAAGAAATGGTCCAAGCAAATCAAGGTGGCACATGAACAGATTGTGTGTCAGAGGGAAAAACTGTCTCACAGTTACCAGGACAGCCTCACTAAGCTCCAGCACTCTCTTCATGACTGCGAGACAGAAAAGCAGCGTCTTGAACATGAGATGGAGAACCTGAGAAGGTCCCACCAAGATGACCTGTTCAAGATTAAACTCGAGAGCGCAGGACTGATGGAGAAGACTGTAGAGCTTGTCCTTCATATGAAAAAGAGGGACGAGAAAAAGCAAACCTTGATGGAGCAAGTTTGAGCATGGCTTGAGGAGAAGAGCTGTCTGGAGCACGAGCTGGGGAGAGAGAAGCTGGAGAGGAGCGCTGTAGAGGAGAACCTCAGCAGAATAGTGGAGGAGAACCACAGTGATAGGTCTGATCTCAAACAACAATGAGTCAGCCTACAGGGAGGAGGTGGAGCACCTGGCACGCTGGAGCCATGACAACAATCTGGCCCTGAATTCCAAGAAGATGAAGGAGGTGATCCTGGATTTTAGACAGCAACGACAGGGCAACCATCAACACATCAGCATCGGGGGGGAGACAGCAGAGGTGGTGCAGAGCTTCAAGTTCTTGGGAGTGCACATCAGCCAGGACCTGTCCTGGACCACTAACGTTTCTGCAGTGAGCAAAAAGGGCGCCCGCTACACTTCCTGAAGAAGGCTCATCTACCACAAAAACTGCTCATCAACTTTTACAGGTGCACCATCAAATCTGTTATCACTTACTGCATTATGGCTTGGTACTCCAGTTGCTCCTACGACAACAAGAAGGCCTTGGAACGCATCAGAAAAACTGCCCATCGGATCATCGGTACTCAGCGCCCTACACAAGAGGAGATACACCACACACGGTGCACGGGCAGAGCAAAAAACATCCTCAAGGATCATACACACCCAGGACACAGTCTCTTCATTCTGCTGCCGTCCGGCAGGCGCTTCAGGACACAGCGTGCCCGGACTATTATGCATCTGTTGTTGGCTGTTCCAAACGACATCTCACTATACTTTGTATAGTGACAATAAAGACTTCTATTCTATTCACCTCTCTGCTGATGTAGCACAGGCGTGGGACTCGACCCTGCAAAACTAGACTTAGGAGGCCATTGTCTTTTGCATTATATTTCTGGGAGTACGTAGGCAAACCTAGCACACTACATTTGCTTCAAAATGCGTAATCACAGATCGTTTTTGAGTTACTTGAACACAGTTGAGACTTGTATAACATGTTTTAATTTAGATTTCTATAATAAGCTTCTTCAGCGCTTCCTCAAAAACTTTGACATTAGCAGAGGATGGTAGATTTCAAGATTTCAAGATTGTTTATTTGTCATATGCAGAATCAACACAAGGTCAACAATGCAATGAAATGCTTAGGATCAGAAGAACTGTTGACTCGCTAAGATAGTCAAGAAGTACTAATAACATGCAATAATAGTACATGGTAAAAAAAAAGTGTTGTAAAGTGCAGGGGAAGAGGTAAACAATATAATAAACAATATAAACAATATAATAAAAAAACAAGGTACAATGTACAAGGTGCAGGTAGGATTAAATCAAGATCAAATAAGGTGTAAGTATTTCACAGATTGCACATAATATGGTGTGGTGTAGGTGTTGCATGTGGATTTCGTATTGCACATAGTGTGGTATAAATATTGCACATGTAACAGTAATTTACAGTGAGGTAGTGACAAACATGATATATTCATATAGAGCAGCAGCAGTAAACATAATTATGCATAATGAAAGGTAGTTTAGTGCAGTATTATTGAGAGTTCAGTATTATTTAGAGTATTACCCAGAGTTCAGTAGTCTGACAGCTTGGGGGTAATAGCTGTCTTTGAGTCTTTTTGTGCGTGCTGGCAGGCTCCTGTATCGTCTACCAGAGGGTAGCAGACGGAAGAGTCCTTGTGCCGGATGAGTATGGTCCTTAGTGATGCTGCGTGCCTTACGCAGACCCCTGCTGTGGTAAATGTCCTGGATGGAGGGGAGACTGCTGCCAGTGATGTCCTCTGCCGCTCGCACCACCCTCTGTAGTGCTTTGCGGCTCTGAGCGGTGCAGTTCCCATACCACACTGTGATGCAGCCCGTCAGCAGGCTCTCGATGGTGCACCTGTAGAAGTTTGTGAGGATGCTGGTGTTCATACCAAACTTCCTCAACTTCCTCAGGAAGTAGAGTCTTTGTCGGGCTTTCTTAACCACAAGCTGCAAACCCGCAAAAGTAACTCTACTTCGTCATTGGTCCAAAGAGGATGAACTTTACGCACATGCGCTCATTTTAGTGTTGCATTTCTGTTTCCGGCATATGTATTACATACTTTCCACTCAGAGATATTGCAGCACAAGGTCTCCATTCATCTGAGTTCTAAAGTGTATGGATTTCGTGCATTGTTCCTAACGATTCTCCTGGAATCGCTGAAACTGGGTTATCAGACAGACACGTTCCTTTTGCTGTAAGCCACCCCAGGTGGGACTTGAACCCACAATCCCTGGCTTAGGAGGCCAGTGCCTTATCCATTAGGCCACTGAGGCTGGACTTGATTGGTTGCAAAAAAGACTCAGATTTATGATCTCTTTTTCAATTCATGCAAAGTTTTGTCTTTATTTAGATTTCTATAATAAGCTTCTCCAGTGCTACTTCAAAACTTTGACATTAGCAGAGGATGGTTTCGATCCATCGACCTCTGGGTTATGGGCCCAGCACGCTTCCTCTGCGCCACTCTGCTCTGTAATTCTGTAATTCTGTAATTATTATTATTATAATAACATGGCAGTGCCATTGGAGGAGCGCGTTGCTCGTGTCTCCGCGCTCCTTGCTCATTCCGCGCTAGAGCTAAGAGGCCGAGAAAGACGCTCTTTCAACGGGAATAAGAGCGGGGCGGGGTGGGCTCTGCTTCTATCTGACCTCCAGAGCCGGGGCGCCGACACTGTGAGCTAACAGGCCGAGAAAGGTGCTCTATCGGCGGGCAAGACCGCGGGGTCTCGCTCGGGGCAGGCTCTGCTTCTATCTGACTTCTAGGTCTAGACCAGAACTAAACCAGGTCTAGACCAGAACTAAACCAGGTCTAAACCTGAACTGGACCTGGACTAAACCAGGACCGGACCAGGTCCAGACCCGGACCAAACCGGGACCAGACCAGGAATAAATCACCCCGTGCTTGCCCGAGCGTGCTCGGCCCCGAGGGGGAGGCACGGCTCCATCCCGCGCCCGCGGCCCCGGTGTACTCGCGGCCTTGCGCCGTGTCGACGTCGCTTTTTGATCCTTCAATGTCGGCTCTTCCTATCATTGTGAAGCAGAATTCACCAAGCGTTGGATTGTTCACTCACTAAGGGAACGTGAGCTGGGTTTAGACCGTCGTGAGACAGGTGAGTTTTACCCTACTGATGATGTGTTGTTGATAATAATCCTGCGTCTCCACTCCCCTCGCGCGTTCGGCGCTATATTGAGCCGTGTCCCCCCACGCTTCACTATCAACACATTCCATTGAAAATCTATGAAAGTTCGAATGTTCAAACGAGAGAGAAATGCGAGAAAAGCCCAACTCCAGTCTGAGAAAAGCGTAGAATGTGTGTGGTGAGGCATTTACAGCCCTAAAACATGTAGAACAATTGCAAAATACAAAGTTGTCCTACCTCGTGGACCTCTCCCACCGCGGGCCACCTCTGGAACCTAACCCCGTGTGTGTTGATAAAGTGTATTTACGTTTCGCTGCGTGCATCTGAGCGCGCATCTGAGCGCGCATTAATTGAATTTTTGAGATTTCGCGTTTCGTAACTTGAATTTTCTTTCGTATCTAGAGACCAAAATTTGACGCGAAGGCGTTTCGTAACTTGGATTTTTCGTAAGGGGAGGTACCACTGTATCTCATTACTGGTCCATTATCCAAAGTTTTGGGATGTCATTTTATCTTTAGAAATGGTTAAAGTATTGAACATCCTGAAAATAACCAACACTGTTTTAAAAAAATTTCTTTGCCTTAATTTAGATTTCTAAAGAAGACTCTCAGTTCTAAAGTGTATGGATTATGGGACCAGCACATTCCTGTTGCTGTAAGCCAACCCAGGTGGGACTTGAACCCACAATCCCTGGCTTAGGAGGCCAGTGCCTTATCCATTAGGCCACTGGGGCTGTAATTCAGGGATTGCAAAAAAGACTTTGACAGATTTGACAGACAGGAAATGCCAGTTCTGGAAAAAACTGAAAGTTCTGTTAAATTTAGAATTTGGGTGACAATAATAATAATAACAGATTAGCAGAGGACAATTTCAATCCATTGGCCGCTGGGTTATAGGACCAGCACATTTCTGACACACCACTCTGCTTTTAAATTCATGCAAAGTCAAGGTCAAGTTTGTGTATGCAGTGGTACTATTTGTGATTGCTCGTCCATTATCCAAAGATTTGGGACATAGTTGTGAGAAGAAACTCTTAAGACCTCGTAGAAGAAATGCAGGAAGCTGAGGTGGTTCAGTATATGCACTTTAATGTTGATCAGCAGAGGATACAGACATGATTAGTTCAGGATTCACTGGCGTCTCCTGTCTTGGTACAGAATTGTGGACTATTTATCCTACAGACTTAGTGGATCATTAACCCATTACTAAGACCCTTAGGAAGGAACTTTATGCAGACAACGTGTCATGGTGGTACATAACATGGTAATAAAACACAGGCAAAGTCCAGTTTAAAACACCACGTCTCTAGGTTTTTTAACTGAATCAGCATAAATCAGCCATAGTTGTCGTAAACCTCAATGTATTAGTAACTATTGATTGATAACACAAGAACAGGACGTCAGGAGTAAGTTAGTGACCTTTGATGTATTACATAACAAAGAATATTTCCTCACAGACTCCTCCCTTTGATCACATAAACACATGTGATCACACTTACATAGTAGAGTGGCAAGATGCTCCCTCTACAAATAAAATTAATCATCCCAATATAACAATTTAACCTTAGCATTCATAGAGCATAACACATCTCAATGTCTTCATCAATATATCATGTAAATCATTGTACAAAACTCGGACGGCAGAATAAGTCACAAGGAGCAACACCTTAGGGCTTAAAATTTAGATCATTCATTTATTCAGCCAGAACTTAATTCGTTCAGTTTTGATTAGACTAGATTGATGTATCAGTAAGTCAAAATTAGGGGTCGACTGGAAGCAACAGAATTCATGATGGAGGATCCCTTCGCTCCAGGGCAGTAGCGATCAGACGCTCTATTAAACCTCTGAGGCAAGGGACAACGCAACAGCCAATTACAATTAAAATAGCAATTGCAGTCACTATGAAAGTGATAATGGAGACAATTGTCGCAGCCCATGGGCCAAACATTTTATGAAACCAACTTGTCCAGGCATGTTCAGGTACACCAGAGTTTCTTTAGGCTGTGGAGACAAGGACCTCTTATGGACATGGTCCGGTCCAGTTTTATATAGAACTTGGGTCGGTTTTAAGTTCAATGAATCTTTAGGACCTATAGTGAATGGGATAATTAGCATAATTGGCACACACACACCTGACCATGTTGGAGATAGTATTGCATATAGACGGAAGTCTGCACATAACCACAAAATACTGTATCTGCTCAGGAAATGGATTGGTTAGTCAAAAGTGAAAAATTGTCATAATTGTCAGAAGTAAAAGTCTGATTACAAAAATTATTAGTAAAACCCTCAATGTCAACTCTGTTGTCAGTCATGGAGTTGATAACACTCATCAGTCCGTTCAAATGATTTTCTAGTAAAGAGCTTAAGTATACACGTCAAGTCCTTGTTATTGGAATATGGTATGAATGCAGTAGTTAGTTGTGGTCTGGCAGCCGAACATACAATACAATCTTCTGTGGTCAGAGTATGGGCCGTATACTGTACTCATTTTAACCAAGTGTTTTCTGTCATTTCCAATCCTGTCTCTATTTTTATTGCTTCAGTCAAAGAATTTATTTCATTCACTGGAGCAATCTTATTAGTTACTAATATGGTTATGTGGATATAGCCTTCAAAATTTAAATAGATTCTCCGATTACATGAAACAGTGGGGATTTTTGAGCACTGGAAACCTATAGCATATATTCCTGAGTCACTAACTTCTGGATTTTGAATAGATAGTTGCATCGCTGAGTAGGGGATTTACTCCCTCTGCAATGCTTTAGATCTGCTTGATAAGATGCCTCATCTTTTCTGATCTTTGTTAGGGTAATTCTCTGCTGTTGATCAGTTCTAAAATCACCTTGGTCTGTATTATGATGATCGTCCGTACTAGAAATTGCTCTGGCATTGTTTGTGACCCTGTGGTCCTCATAATTATTAGCTCTGGTCAGACAAGTGTCTTTACAAACAATTTGGGTATTAAAAACATGATCTATAGCGGGTATGTTTGACATACAGTCCAATATTTCACATACGTCAAATAAAACATTACATGTTTGGCCTTCATAGCAATATTTTTCAATTCTGGAAATTTTAGGAAGTTCTCATTTTGCCCTTTTTAGTGCTCCTTGTGTCTTACCCGTATGGTTGGCTGAGTTGGTCGTGCCGTGAGTGGTCGTTGTGGTTGTCGTGTTGTTTGCCAGCCGTCCGAGATCAGTCTCAGTCAGTAGAATGTATCCCCATACTATAACAACAGAGAATAATATAATCAGCGTAGTCAAGATTACACATTGTAAATTTAGCAAATTATCATAATATGGCCTATACTGTCCTTTTTCTTCTCTATCTCCTCGATCTCCTCCCTTTTTCCTCCCCTTCTGGAGCCTCAGCGGCGGAGGGTCGGATGGGGTCATCAAGCTGTTCGTCGATTTCAGCATCCGGTTCTGCATGGGCAGTTTCATCCTGATTCCAGTAGTCCATTGATGGTTTCTTGCTTCCTGCTGCTTCTTCTTCTTTGAGTTCATTTTGGTATTTCTGCAGTTGGAGTTTTACAGTGGCCAGTTCCAGCTCTTGCTTCTTCTCCTCGGCCTCTTTTTTCCCCCTCTGGTACTTGTTTATTTGATGGCTGCAGTGTGCGTCGAACTCATCGTCAGATTTAGTGTATATGCCCATCACGTCGTCCAGAGCGTCTTGCACTGCTTTTGGCATACCTTTCACCAGAGCTGAGCGATAGATGATTGACATTCCTGCTCTGGCATCGATCCGCTCTCCTGTGGCATCATGGTATAGATTAGTGGCACGTTGTTTGTAACTGTAGTAGTCTTCGTTGTCTTTCATTTGCATTGACAACAATTCTTCGGTCATGACAGAAGGATAGCGTTGACTGAGTTCTCTCTCCAGCACATCACGATAGTTGTATACACCTTCTTGATTACGCAGTGTATATCTCAAGCTCCTTTCGATAGCTCTTCTGATGTTTCTGGCAACAGTTTCGTCAGCAGCTTTGGTCAGAGCGGCCTGAATATCACCCCAGCAAAGTTGGTCTCCTGCGGTTTGTTTGAAAAGAGCTCTTAGCCATGGTAAGCCACCTTTGGTAAGTCTTGGAAGTGTCAACATCAAAGCACTCCAGTCTTTGATTGAAAATGGCTGATAGACCACAGTTTGACCGTCTGTTCTCACTGGATACACACTTGCTTTTGGCCCTCGTTCCTTCCGCTGGCTGGGAGTATAAACTCCTGTCAGTACTTTGTGTGTTGCTCTGGGGGATGAGTCTTCTCCAAATTGGGAGGGCTTCGAGAATGTAGCAGCTTTAGTATCGGGGCTTCTCAGCTTGCCGCTGGCGTAGGGTGAGGGATGGTATGGTCTTGGTGACTTGTGGTAATAATCTCTTCGTTCGATAGGTGAGTCGGGTAATGGTTGGTACATGTTATCAAGTAGAGAAATCTCTCTGTCAGTGTCCTCATCCCAGTCTTTTGCCCTTCTGCTTCTTCTGTGTGACCTTCCTCTTCTCTCAGCAGACCCTTTTTCATCTTCGGTGTCACAACAAGAGTCTCTGAATTGTCTACGAGTTAGCACTGAATCTTCCTTTATTTTCTCTTCTTTTCCGGTTTTCTTTAGGACCAAGATAGAAGACAGTTCTTTGGTATCTTGTAGGACTTTCAGCTCTCCTGCCCATTTTTGTAGCTTCTTAACCATCTTGAGTTCCTTCTCGTGCTTTTGTATTTTTGCTTGACGATTAGAGTCGTTTTTGATCTTCTGTATGTTTAGGCGGTTTACTTTATACAGGATGGCATTTCGTTTAGGCTCCAGTTTGCATTGTTGTATTTTTTCTTTGTAATAGTCTTTGATGTTCTTCCACTGCTCATCAGTTGGGGTGATGGCGTCCTCCCCTCCGTGTATCATCTTCTTTTTGGTGAATTTTTTAATCAGGGTTTTGATTTCAGTTTGATTTGCTCGGGCTTGTTTGGGGTCCGCTTCATCCTGGAGTGCTTTATTCAACCAATATTCTGTCAACTGGCCAACCATGATAAAGTGTGAGGACATTTTGTGGTAATTTGTTTTTTGAAGTTGAATTATTTATTTATTATACAAATTTTGGGCACAACGTCCGGTTTATGGTTTTTTGGTGAATTTATCGCTATTTTGAGTACTGTGTACTTTTGATTCTACCTTTGGGCTCTAAGAAATTTAATTCTTGGGGGCTTCTCCGTTCTATAGACAGTTTTCTAGAAGGGAGAAGAAATTTGATTTAGATAATTGTGACTTCGGGTTATAATTAGTTTAAAATATTTAATTTAAAATTTTAATCACCTGATTGACGCACAGTTTTTTTTTGCCTCAATTAGAATATGTGTCCGTCACGTTTTGTTGTCTGCGGGACGGTCCGAATTGCAGCTTTTAAGTTTTAAGCTTCTGCAACAAAATGAGAGAGAGAAGTAGCGCAGGAGTAAATGTAGAATTTTGAAAATAATTATTTTATTAATATTTAATTTAGATAAAACAAAAAACTCCCAATCTTAAATTAATTATAAAAGCAATTAGTTTATCCAGTACCTCCTTTAATATGACAGGTGATATAACATTTTATATTTTTGAATTGTACCCGGAAAAATGAACTGTAATAAATTAAAAATAACCTTGAGCAATTTAAACCTCTATACTCCAATTATTTGTATTAAATTTTGAAATATATCTACCTCCTCAATTGTTTTAGGGCCTGATTGCCGATAAGATTTTTACTTTAATAATTGCAATGCTGTCTCAATAGTTTAAACTGTTTCTTATTTATTTATTATTTCGTTCATTGATGGCACCGTGCAAAGAGTAATTCTCACACTGCTCCTTTAAACTCAAACTAGTCCGTGCTCTTGACCAACTCATACTGAGCAAACATTCAGACCAGAGGCGCTCCGAGCCTGAAGCAACAAAGCGCTTTCTTTAATTCCCACATAACACTCAAAATACAGATTGACACTATTCTATCCTTGTCCCTAATTTTTCTAATTCCTTACTCAACTCTTACAGCATTAACAAGAACAACAACATTAATAGAGCTAAGTTACGGGCTCATATCTTTCCCTGTGACCTCTTGACCTCTCTGCTCACTGCCGCTCATACACACACACACACACACACACACACCTCAGAGAGACCGCAGGCAAAAATAGACAAACACCCGTAACAAGATTTATTATTCCCATGAAATTGATTAAACTAGCAAATCTTTGAGAGCTGAATTTAAAATATTTACAATTGTATTAAATTTTGAATTTATTGGTTTAAGTAAATTACACAATACAAGACTTTTAATTGAGATTCGCCAAAACAAGACAATTTTCAGTAAATAGAAAAATCTCCCGTTTTAGATTATTCTCCAAATATTCCAGGACATGCAATAATTTCAGAGACTTATTCCGAATTTTAAGAACATGCAATTTATTTCTAAGAACATGCAATTTTAAATTACTCAATAAATGCAGAATTATTTGATCCAAGTATCATTTGTAAGATCATAACACTCACACAACCAGAATTTCCACAAACATCTCTCCAATAAATGCCATAATTCTTATCTTTCAACATTCTTCTATCACGTTTCATTTATAATCAAAGCTTTCAACAAAACTTTACATGAACCACCATAGCCAATATTTAACTCAAATCAAAACTGGGTCTTGTCCATCATAAACAGCTCTGAACATCTCTCATCTCATGCTTGCTCAAACAAGTGCTTAAAAATTCAACCATTTACAAAGTGCCATCAATTTGAACAATTCATTTATACTGTCTTCCTCTTTACACACATCGCTGCACACATCATCTCTCCGGGACCCACCGAAGTTTTTGTTAAGTTGTAATGACATGATTCTAATGTTTTCTGACCGATACGAGCACAACATTATAAATATGATGGCGACTATAATTAATATGAGCATAACACAAATCGACACCACGAAGAAACAAATCTCCCAGGTAATTCTAAATGTGTTATACCCGTCTTTTAATTTTTTCAGTATCTGCGTAATTTTGGTGGAATTAACCGAACACAGACTTTTCGTTATATTTTCAGCTTTTTCTGTAATCTCCTTTACAAGCTCAGCTTTTAGTTTCGAGTGTATTTCTTTTTCACAAACTTTTGATGACGCTCTCGTAACAGTACTACCAGATGGGAAAGTCATGCAAAGGCAACCTGCTTGTGATTTAGGTCGGTTTTTCCAAGTACAACTCAATTTAACTTCGGTCACATCAGTTTCCTGCACCAAAATATTATTAATTTCGTCACAAACAAAATTGCGCATCCCATATAAGATTGAGTATGCGACGAGTGTCTGTCAATTTGTGTCAGTTGCGTTTAGTCCGGCAATTTTATCATCCGGATTACAGGGTATAAATAGGATGTTTAGTTGGACAATTGACCTTCGGCCAATTTTACAGAAGCAAGTGACGTCATCCTGTTCTTCGAACTGTTACTTCTGCATTTTGGGTGTCTTGAGAGCTTAAGGCAATCGAAAACACCAATAATGTTACTTTCAGTATCTGTTGATACTATATTTTGGAATTCCTTTTTTTGTAAACTCAAATTAGGAGTTTTTGTTTTTTCTTTTTGTGTAAAGTTTAACCACAAAAGTGTTTTTTCTTACAAAATCCGCTTTTTTTCTCTCTCGTGCAAAGCAATAAACACGGAACTTAATTAATAACTTTGTTTTTTAATCACGCTTTATCAAATTTAAAGCTTAAACGCTCATTATTATTTTGATTCTACGCTCCTTCTTTTCTCACGTGTTGGCGTATAAACACGGACTTTTTAATTACTGATTTTATATTGTTTTAAAATTACCACTTAATTTATTACAAAGGTCCCTCACAAAACATCACATATAATTTTGGTTTTGGCCAATGTGACAGATATTCTTTGAAAAAGGCACTGCCATACCGTTTTGTGGAGCGCTCTGGATGTGTTGTCTCTCAGAGGGCCTTTGGGGAGACGACGGCCTGGTCCTTCTGCGTAGTTCAAATCACGTCGGGGTCACCAAGTTGTGAGAAGAAACTCTTAAGACCTCGTAGAAGAAATGCAGGAAGCTGAGGTGGTTCAGTATAGGCACTTTAATGTTGATCAGCAGAGGATACAGACATGATTAGTTCAGGATTCACTGGCGTCTCCTGTCTTGGTACAGAATTGTGGACTATTTATCCTACAGACTTAGTGGATCATTAACCCATTACTAAGACCCTTAGGAAGGAACTTTATGCAGACAACGTGTCATGGTGGTACATGACATGGTAATAAAACACAGGCAAAGTCCAGTTTAAAACACCACGTCTCTAGGTTTTTTAACTGAATCAGCATAAATCAGCCATAGTTGTCGTAAACCTCAATGTATTAGTAACTATTGATTGATAACACAAGAACAGGACGTCAGGAGTAAGTTAGTGACCTTTGATGTATTACATAACAATATTTCCTCACATCATTTTGTCTTTAAAATGGTTGAAGTACTGAACATCCTGAAATTAACCAATGCAGAGGATGGTTTCGATCAATTATCCTCACCAGTTATGGGCCCAGCACACGTACATAGGCAAACGTAGCACACTACATTTGCTTTAAAATGGTGGTTGTGGGCAGAGATTAGCAGTTTAGTCTCACTTTAAATTGCAAATCGGCAGTATTCTTTTAAAAAATAAAACCAAAGCAGTTGGTGGAAGCATAGGTTTATTGGTTTATATGCTCTGGTGTGGTCATGTGGTCAGTATGTGCTCTGGTGTGTGGTCAGTATGTGCTCTGGTGTGGTTGTGTGGTCAGTATGTGCTCTGGTGTGTGGTCAGTACATGCTCTGGTGTGTGGTCAGTATGGGCTCTGGTGTGTGGTCAGTATGGGCTCTGGTGTGTGTGGTCAGTATGTGCTCTGGTGTGGTTGTGTGGTCAGTATGGGCTCTGGTGTGGTTGTGTGGTCAGTATGGGCTCTGGTGTGTGGTTGTGTGGTCAGTATATGCTCTGGTGTGGTTGTGTGGTCAGTATGAGCTCTGATGTGGGTTGTGTGGTCAGTATGTGCTCTGGTGTGTGGTTGTGTGGTCAGTATGTGCTCTGGTGTGGGCTGTGTGGTCAGTATGTGCTCTGGTGTGTGGTCAGTATGTGCTCTGGTGTGGGTTGTGTGGTCAGTATGTGCTCTGGTGTGGTTGTGTGGTCAGTATGTGCTCTGGTGTGGGTTGTGTGGTCAGTATGTGCTCTGGTGTGGTTGTGTGGTCAGTATGTGCTCTGGTGTGGGTTGTGTGGTCAGTATGTGCTCTGGTGTGTGGTCAGTATGTGCTCTGGTGTGGTTGTGTGGTCAGTATGGGCTCTGGTGTGTGGTTGTGTGGTCAGTATGGGCTCTGGTGTGTGGTCAGTATGGGCTCTGGTGTGTGGTCAGTATGTGCTCTGGTGTGTGGTTGTGTGGTCAGTATGTGCTCTGGTGTGGTTGTGTGGTCAGTATGTGCTCTGGTGTGTGGTTGTGTGGTCAGTATGTGCTCTGATGTGGTTGTGTGGTCAGTATGTGCTCTGGTGTGTGGTCAGTATGTGCTCTGGTGTGGTTGTGTGGTCAGTATGTGCTCTGATGTGGTTGTGTGGTCAGTATGTGCTCTGGTGTGTGGTTGTGTGGTCAGTATGGGCTCTGGTGTGTGGTCAGTATGTGCTCTGGTGTGTGGTTGTGTGGTCAGTATGTGCTCTGGTGTGTGGTTGTGTGGTCAGTATGGGCTCTGGTGTGTGGTCAGTATGGGCTCTGGTGTGTGGTTGTGTGGTCAGTATGTGCTCTGGTGTGGTTGTGTGGTCAGTATGTGCTCTGGTGTGGATTGTGTGGTCAGTATGTGCTCTGGTGTGTGGTCGTGTGGTCAGTATGTGCTCTGATGTGGTTGTGTGGTCAGTATGTGCTCTGGTGTGTGGTCAGTATGTGCTCTGGTGTGTGGTTGTGTGGTCAGTATGTGCTCTGGTGTGGGTTGTGTGGTCAGTATGTGCTCTGGTGTGTGGTCATGTGGTCAGTATGTGCTCTGGTGTGTGGTTGTGTGGTCAGTATGGGC
Source organism: Paratrypauchen microcephalus (assembly GCA_036785185.1). Lineage (NCBI taxonomy): Eukaryota > Metazoa > Chordata > Actinopteri > Gobiiformes > Gobiidae > Paratrypauchen > Paratrypauchen microcephalus. Next base: position 219,188 of record JAVJIX010000226.1, read on the forward strand.
TCTGGTGTGTGGTCAGTATGTGCTCTGGTGTGGTTGTGTGGTCAGTATGTGCTCTGGTGTGTGGTTGTGTGGTCAGTATGTGCTCTGGTGTGTGGTCAGTATGTGCTCTGGTGTGTGGTTGTGTGGTCAGTATGTGCTCTGGTGTGTGGTCAGTATGTGCTCTGGTGTGTGGTTGTGTGGTCAGTATGTGCTCTGGTGTGTGGTCAGTATGTGCTCTGGTGTGTGGTTGTGTGGTCAGTATGTGCTCTGGTGTGTGGTCAGTATGGGCTCTGGTGTGTGGTCAGTATGTGCTCTGGTGTGTGGTTGTGTGGTCAGTATGTGCTCTGGTGTGTGGTCAGTATGTGCTCTGGTGTGGTTGTGTGGTCAGTATGTGCTCTGGTGTGGGTTGTGTGGTCAGTATGGGCTCTGGTGTGGTTGTGTGGTCAGTATGAGCTCTGGTGTGTGGTCAGTAGTAGAAGGGGATGTCGTTGGTGCAGTAGTTGGGCTGGACGCTCTCAAAGGTGCAGTCGGACGTCTCCATGGAGCAGCGGCTGCAGTCACAGCTCAGGGCCACCGGGTAGCGCACGACGGGGTCCACCCCCAGGGGGCAGTCTGGCAGCACCAGCTCACGGTAGAAGTAGTCCCTGTACGTGCACACGTCCTGGTACACGTGACCAAACGGGAGTTTGAGCACAGGGTCCTGCAGAGACACAGTCACACACTCAAATATGACAATAATGTGCATTCTGCGTTCTACCACAACATAAAACAGAAATACAAACAACTCCAGTCGCGGTTTTGTACTGCGAACAAACCCACATTAGATCTGGCTGTCAGTAGAATGAACAAATCTGTAATCTCATACGACTTTCTAAGGTTGTTTTCACACCAGGAAAGTCCGATAGTTCACTTGCTTTGGTCTGGACCAAATTTTTTATTTTTTTTTATTTTGGTGCGGTTCGCTTTCACACTGCAGTTTTTTCCCAAGCGAAACAACATCTATAAACAAAAGCACGTGTGCTGAGGTCGCTCAGACATTGGACAGAAATGAGGCGTGTCCAGACGCAGAAGGAGGAGAATCATGGTGTTACGTGCTGTTTTCAATCTAGTCTTAGAGATATGGTTTGCTCAGTTTTTACAGTTCGCACAAATGTTTGAGCAGCATCGTGAGGTTTACACTATTTTACAATCAATTTACAAACGACGAAGACACAGGGCGAGACGACTACAGAGGACAGCGCTCATGTGTCTGCATCAAGTTCTGACTCTTGCTCTTCACGCAAAACGTAAGTAAGACTCGTAAGTTTCGTTTAGTTTGGTCAGCCTCGGTTTCCCATAATGCTCGACATACGACGGGAGCTCGTTAAGTACAAAAAGCCAACTTGTGTCGGATCGAGACCGGTCTGCATTCTCACCTCAAACGAACCGCACCAGAGTTCGAATGGAACCGTGTCAAGACCGAGCTTTTTAGGTGGTCTTGGTTCGCTTGTTTGCTCCGAGAATTTTGTTTTTTATTCACACCAGCCCAAAAGGTCCGAATCAAAGGAGCAAACGAACTCTGGTTCATTTAAATGAACCAAACAAGGCAGGTGTGAAAACGACCTAAGTGTGTTGTGCTTTAAAATAAGATAAGATAAGATCGGACTTTATTGATCTCACACAGGAGAAATTCACTTGCCACATTAGCTCCAGGCAGTTTAGTGCAAAGAAGGTTAGAACAAGAACATGCATGCAGACAAGGTAAGTAATAATAATAAAATAAGTAAATAAGAGAATACAGGGGGTCCTCAGGTTACGACGTTGATCCGTTCTTAAGACGCGTCGTAACCCGAATTTCGTCGTAAGTCGGAATTTAATTTTGATCTTCCAACCAAAGCACCAATAACCTTTCCATTTCAATAATTCGACCACTACGCTGCTTGGTTATCACTGTCGCTTTCATAGGAGCAGATCAGAGCCCACATCAGGTACTTCCGCCCACATTGGACACGCACACGAGGCCGTCTTCTTCTCCCTACAACCACAACAAAGCGTATTCTTCCGCCGTGCGCCTCGCGCTGTTCGTGTTTGTTTACGTCGCTTACCACGCTAAACCGTGTAAGACGGAATGACGCGTAATATATATATATATTTTTTTATGGGGGTGCGTTCGTAACCACTAAACGGCGTAAGTCGAGACCGTCGTAACCCAAGGACCCCCTGTATAGAAAAAAAATTGCATGTTTAGACTATAGTGGAGTTGTACAGTCTGATGGCGGTGGGGATGAAGGATCAGCGGTAGCGCTCCTTCTTGCACTGGGGGTGCCTCAGTTGGTGCTGAAGGAGCTGCTCAGCTCCTCTACAGTCCGGTAGAAACTGGACTAAACCTATTGACTTTTAAAGGAACTGTACACCACCTGCACTCTTGAAAGAAGGTCCAACAGTCACATCTGACCCTGTTTCTCCAGAGTCTTAATCACAATGTAATGTTTTTTTTTGCATATGTTCTTTAAGAAAGGAAAAGGTGCATGACACATACGAGGGCCATTCAAAAAGTTCTAAGACAAATGCCATAAATTCAAAATGAGTCGAACTAGTTCAACAAAATGACCTTGAATCGTACCTCTGATGACTTATAAACACATTTGACAAGTTTCGGCATTCTAGTTTGTTATTCAAAGAGTTACGTTACATATTGCACAACCCACTTTTTTGACCCTCCAAAATGAGCCAATCTGAAGTCCGAGCAAACATTAAATTTCTCACAAAACTTCAATGGAAACCTAAAGAAATGATTGAAGATTTGCACAATGTTTATGGATGTTTTTTTTTCCTATTTCCAAAGTTGAAGGAACATTTAAAAGGAACAAGATTTCAGTCCATACTTGAAGTGAAGAGGGAGGTTGTGACCTGGTCGACTAGACAAGCTCCAGAATTCTATCGAGAAGGAATTTTTCGGTGGAAACGTCGCTTGCAGAAGTGTATTGACTTAGGTGGATGTTATGTAGAAAAATAATTTTGTTACTTTCAGAAATAAAGTTGTTTTTTAAAGGTCCCATGGCATGAAATTTTCACTTTCTGAGGTTTTTGAACGTTAATGTGAACTCCCCTACCCTGTCATGGGATCTTTAACTTGTCTTAGAACTTTTTGAATGACCCTCGTATTGGCAGAACTTGCTTGTGCATAAATAAGACAAAACGTGTGTGTGGTTGGATGAGTAAAGCTCAAATGAGTTCAAGACAGAGCAGAGCAGGGGGCACAGGGCTCAGGGGGTTAAGGGGGCACCTTGGTGGGACAGTGCCCGCTGCAGATGGTGGTCTCCACAGTGTGACAGCGAGGACAGCCCTCCTTCTCCAGAGACACCGTCTGGTTGAAGAGCTGACAGCGCGGCAGGTGGAAGCCCTCTGCACAAACACACACACAAAAAGATCATTTAAAAAATTAGCTGTCCCTCCTCTTATACATTTTTCTTCTTTTTCAAACTGCTTTGCGTATCTTAAACGTGTATAAACCAAGTATCTGACCTGCAGGAGGCGCAGACCAAACGGTGAGACAGGTGATGAGCAGGAGGGAGCTGAGAGGAGAACCTGTGAGCACTGCCATGGCCCTGCAGAACACTTCAAACTCAATTTGATACGAAGAAATAGTCCCAATACTCAATACCGATTCCAATACCACAAAGATAATAAAATGACACTCTTTCTATAGACAATAGAATGTGATTTCTCAACATGAAATAGAAACATGGCCCATTCATTTGTGTCCTTTATAGTGCACATTGAGTTAACCAGTCCATCTTTAAGTGTTTTGAGATAGAATCTAGTTTGTGGCTGAACTATGATTTAAAAATAAATTAAAAATAATAGATCAATAAATAAATGAATAAAAATAATAATAAAAAATAAAAAATACATAAATAAGTAAATAAATAATACATAAAAATGCAATATAAAAAATAATAATTAAAATAATAATAATAATAATAATAATAATAATAAATACACAACAGATATACATAAAAAAATATAAATAAAAATCCATAAATAAATAAATAAATAATACATAAAAAATACAATATGAAAAATAATTTAAAAAAAATTCTAATAATAAATACACAACAAATATAAATAAAAAATATAAATAAAAATACATAAATAAGTAAATAAATAAATAATACATAAAAATACAATATAAAAAAGTAATATTTTTTATAATAATAAATACACAACAAATTTAAATAAAAAATATAAATAAAAATACATAAATAAGTAAATAAATAAATAATACATAAAAAATACAATATAAAAAAATAATATTTTTTTTTATAATAATAAATACACAACACATTTAAATAAAAAATATAAATAAAAATCCATAAATAAATAAATAAATAATACATAAAAAATACAATATAAAAAATAATTTTAAAAAAATTCTAATAATAAATACACAACAAATATAAATAAAAAATATAAATAAAAATACATAAATAAGTAAATAAATAAATAATACATAAAAATACAATATAAAAAAGTAATATTTTTTATAATAATAAATACACAACAAATTTAAATAAAAAATATAAATAAAAATACATAAATAAGTAAATAAATAAATAATACATAAAAAATACAATATAAAAAAATAATATTTTTTTTTATAATAATAAATACACAACACATTTAAATAAAAAATATAAATAAAAATACATAAATAAGTAAATAAATAAATAATACATAAAAATACAATATAAAAAAATAATACATAAAAATAAATCAATCAGTAAATAAATTAAAAGGGAGTCTAAAAACGTTTTGAGCCGTCTGTAGAACCGACCGAAAAAATGTTGTTAACTTCACATGGATTTAACACCATTACAGTCCATTACAGAGGACACGTTACAACATTATGAATGAAAATAAAATTAACAAAATGTAAATGTTAAGGTCTTCATTTACCTCCAAATAGAAAATTAAAATAATAATAATAATAATAATTGAGAAACACTTTTTTTCTTCAGCTCCCAGGGGGTTATATCTGTGTCCCTCAGTGGTCCTGTAGGTTCCACAGTGGTCCATGGGCGTATACTCGTCTATTTGCTCTAGGAACTAAAGACTTAAAGACTGGGGACACAGTTTTTACAGGTTCAACATTCAAACAAGAAAGTTTACAGGCAGTTCCTTCAAATACAAATCAAATACATTCACCTCTTGCTATTAAAATGATACAATCTCTACAAACCCGAGTGTTAAAGTGGTACGTACCTGTGTGAAGTGCTGTGGTGGTGGTGGAGCCATGGTGGGGTTTTTAAAGAGCAGCTCTGAGCGTCTCCACGGCGACGGTGCTCAAATGACTCTTTACTGTCCGAAGAGGAAATCACTCTTTATCCACATCGGGGCACAGCGACAGCGTCAGGTCAGCGAGATCTGGAGAGAGGAACCAAACAGGAAATATACACTGAGGAGATCGGATTTCACCTGCGTCGTCCGGGAGTTACACCCACAACCTTCTGGTCCGGAGCGTGAGTGAGAGTCTGAAGTGGTCATCGTTTGATTAGAGACTAGGGACCCACTGATCCATTTTTCTCAGTACCAATACAATTCTGATACTATGGCTTTAAGTATCTGTCAATACAAATCTACACCAGAGCAGAGAAACGGAATTGTAAGGTGACAAGGTCCAACCTTGACACCTGTTTAATTTAATCTTGTGAATACATTGTTAATGCTTATATCTCATTATCCAAAGTTTGTTTTTCTCCAGTGCTACCACAAAGACTTTGACATTAGCAGAGGATGGTTTCGATCCATCGACCTCTGGGTCATGGGCCGAGCAGGCTTCCTCTGCGCCACTCTGCTGTGTAACGGTGAACCTGAGAAGGTCCCACCAAGAGCCCGAGTCCTAACTCTGAAATAAACACACCAAACCTAACCCCTAAAATAACCCTAATCCCTAACTCCTAACCGACGCTAACCCCTAACCCTTAACCCGAGCCTTAACTAAACTAGTCTTGTCTTAGGGCCTGTTTACACGAGGACGCTTACGGGTAAAAACGACAAAATATTTTATCGGAAATGCCTTTCGTTTAAAATCGTTTAAATTCTTAAACTAATGGAGATTTCATCTGTGGACATTAATAACCGTATTTAATGTTCAGATAGAAGATTATTTTCATTTGAATATTCAGCCACAGATGTTTTTCCTCTGGACTGTTCTCGACCTTGCCTGGAAGAATCCATGACTCATCGCTGTACCAGCGAGTGAGTCTGGTAACGTTTGATCCACAGAATGCGCTGCGGTTGCGCGTAGACAGACAGCTAAGTGAACCAATCAGAGATTGCGCCATCTTGATTCAAAACTGAGGCGGAACTTCCGCTACCTAAGAGTGACTTTGCGGGCAAAGGCGGGTGCACTGACGTCACCATCTTTGAACGAATCAGAATCGCGGAGTCGGTTTGGAACCGGAGGAGCGAGAGTGGATGGAGAGTGTCCAAATGGTATCGCGGTGTATAGGAAATACAGAGAGATATCATTTGGCTGGCCAGGTAATTCTCGACCCAGATACAGTTTTAATTCTGAAATTCTCTTTATTCTAAACTTAAAAGTGCATTTGACAGATTCATATATTTGTCTAATTCTGACTTGGTTTTGTGGATCGTCCCTGTGGTCAGTATTTATCATAGTTTTACATCAGTTAAAGCTGCATCATGTAACTTTTCTAGTGGAGGGTCCATAAAACGCTTTTCTCCAGAGATGTTATTGCTTTGTCTGGAATGTGCACTTTAAACATAATGCTGTTTCAGTCTAATGTGCGATTCTGTTGTGCGTCTGTAGATGGCGCTTTAAAACAACAAAGTACATTACAGGAGCCAGTAATGTCTCTTCTCTTACCTGTTAAACTAGCTAAACTTTCTTGGATCTGCAGCTCACTGTCACCTCTTTTTGTTCAATTCCAGAAAAAAAAAAAAAAAAGATGGAGCAAGGAGTATCCTCCGTCTATTGGATTGAAACTTTCCAAGGATTACAAGCTTCATAAATCAATCATTAATTTCCTAAACCTCAGTGAAGATAAGAGAGACCAACTGCGTAGTTACATCAGTGAGCTACAGAAAATATGACACCAAAGACGAGAATGTGAGGACAAAACAACTACAGTGCTACCTCACCTTACGAAATTAATTCGTTCCAGAAGTGGTTTTGTAACGTGAATTTTTCGTAAGTTGAGTAGCTATTTCAATGGAAAAAGCCTGATTCGTCCCAAGGTTTTTTTTTTATAGTGTAACATTTTTTTTATAGTGTAACACTGTGTCCTGCGTAGAGACACTAGACCCAGGACTAAACGTGGACTATACCAGGTCTAGACCAAGGTTTAAACCTGGACTGGACCAGGTCTAGACCAAGGTCTAAACCTGGACTGGACCAGGACTAAACCTGGACTAAACCATCTATTTCCTGGTTTCGTTTCGAGTCACGGCTGAGGCGAGCAGCGAGGGGGACCGCACGCAGTCTGAGCGCATGAACGAACGCATGCAAGAGCCGCGGTGGTCTAGACCTGGTTTTGACCTGGTTCAAACCTGGTTTAGACCTGGTTCAGACCTGGTTTAGACCTGGTTCAGACCTGGTTTAGATTTGGCATGGTTTGAGCACGGGTCTGATGCTCGTGCCCCGCGCCGGGTCATGCTGCGCTATCACACACGTGTCCGCGAGCACACACACCGCCCTCCCCCTTCCCCCCACGCTTCACTATTAAGATAAGATAAGATAAGATAAGATAAGACTTTATTGATCTCACACAGGAGAAATTTACTTGTCACAGTAGCTCCAGGTAGGGACAGTTTGAACAAGAAGACAAGTGCATGCAGGCAAAAAAAGGCATAAAGATGGGTGATAATAATAATTTAAAAAAATAAGTAATAAATCGAATAATAATAATAGTAGTGATAATAATAAAAAACAGTGACCGGGAGAGTATTGAAAAAAAAAAAAATTGGAAAAACTATATTGCACGATAGGAGTATTGAAAAAAAAACAACAACAATATTGCACATTGGGAAAACGATATTGCACGGTAGGACTATACAGTAGAATTATACAGTCTGATGGCGGTGGGGATGAAGGATCTGCGGTAGCGCTCCTTCTTGCACTGGGGGTGCCTCAGTCGGCTGCTGAAGGAGCTGCTCAGCTCCTCTACAGTCCGGTGCAGAGGGTGAGAGGTGTCGTCCATGATGGACGTGAATTTGGCCAGTACCCTCCTCTCAGCCACCTCCTCTACAGAGTCCAGAGGACAGCCCAGGACAGAGCCGGCCCTCTTGACCAGCTTGTTGAGTCTTTTTCTGTCCCGTTCTGTGCTGCTCGGGGCCCAGCAGACGACAGCGTAGAGGAGAGCAGAGGCCACCACAGAGTCATAAAAAGTCTTGAGCAGAGGCCTGCTCACTCCAAAGGAACTCAGTCTCCTCAGGAGGTGGAGGCGACTTTGGCCCTTCTTGTACAGGGCGTCGGTGTTGTGGGACCAGTCCAGTTTATTGTTGAGGTGAACACCCAGGTACTTGAAACTGTCCACAGTCTCTATGTCCTGCCCCTGGATGTTCACCGGTGAGTGAGGTAGTGGTCTCCTCCTGAAGTCGATCACCAGCTCCTTTGTTTTACTGGTGTTGAGGCTCAGGTGGTTGCGCCCACACCAGTCCACAAAGTCACTGATGACCGAGCGGTACTCCAGCTCGTTCCCCTCTGACACACAGCCCACAATGGCCGAGTCGTCAGAGAACTTCTGGAGATGGCAGCTGTCCATGTTATATGTGAAGTCCGAGGTGTATATGGTGAAGAGGAAGGGTGAGAGGACAGTTCCCTGGGGGGCCCCAGTGCTGCAGACTACCACCTCTGACTCACAGCCGCGCAACCGCACGTACTGTGGACGGCCAATGAGGTAGTCGATGGTCCAGGCAGCGAGATGTCCATCCACTCCCGCGTCCTCCAGCTTCCCCCGCAGCAGCACCGGCCTGATGGTGTTGAAGGCGCTGGAGAAGTCAAAGAACATGACTCTCACAGCACTCCCGGCGGTCTCTAGGTGGGTGAGCGCCCGCTGCAGCAAGTAGATGACGGCGTCCTCTACTCCTACGTTTGGCTTGTAGGCAAACTGCAGCGGGTCCAGGGTGGGGCTCACCACAGAGCGGAGGTGGCTGAGGATCACCCTCTCCATGGTCTTCATGAGGTGGGAGGTCAAGGCGACTGGTCTGTAGTGGGCCGGTTCCCTGGCGTTTGTTGTTTTGGGAACCGGGACCACACAGGAGGTCTTCCACAGGACGGGGACCTTCTCCAGGCTGAGGCTCAGGTTGAACATGTAGCAGAGAACCTCACAGAGCTGGTCTGCACAGGTTCTCAGCAGCCTGGGGCAGATACCATCAGGACCTTTGGACTTCCTCTGGCTGAGCCGCCTAAGTTCCCTCCTCACCTCGTCTGGTGTGATGGAGAGGGGGGAGTGAGGGGGGGGCTGGGGTGGACTGCAGGGGCTGGTGGAGGTGGGGGGTGGAGGGGGCTGGCGCTGGGTTGGGTCCGTGTGAAGGGGAAGGGGGATGTGGCTACTGGCCCGGGGAGGTGTGAAGAGGAGGAGGGGAGTCGGCAGAGGGGCAGGGGGGGGTGGGGGCGAGTCAAACCTGTTGAAGTAATGGTTTAATTCGTCCGCCCAGCGCTGATCACCATCAGCTGTCCCTCTGCCACTCTGTCCGAAACCAGACATGTTTCTCAGTCCTCTCCACACGCCCCGTGCGTTGTTTTGGGCCAGCTGCTCTTCCATCTTCCTCCCATAGTCCTTTTTGGCCCGTCGTATCCTCCATTGAAGCTCCCTCTGGACCCTTTTTTGCTCCTCTCTGTCCCCTGAGTTGAAAGCCCTCTTCTTCTGGTTCAGGAGGGCTTTAAGCTCAGGGGTGACCCAGGGGTGGTTGTTGGAGAAACACCGTACCCTCCTGGTTGGTACAGTGTTCTCCACGCAGAAGTTAATGTAGTCCGTAATGCAATGGGTCAGGCCGTTGATGTCATCTCCGTAAGAGCCGCTGAACATGTCCCAGTCAGTGTTCTGGAAACAGTCCCTCAGACTCTCACAGGCCTCCTGAGTCCAAAGCTTCACAGACCGCTTCTGCGCAGGTTGTCTTCGCACCCTGGGTGTGTATTGCGGGAGCAGGTAAACCAGACAATGGTCTGAGCGTCCGAGCGGGGGGAGGGGGGCGGAGGTGTAAGCGTCCTTAACATTTGCGTAAAAAAGGTCCAGAGTCTTATTGTCTCTCGTGGGGCACGTGATGTATTGCGTGAATGTAGGGAGAGTAGTGGATAGGGAAGTGTGGTTAAAGTCCCCCGTGATTAGAACGAGAGCACGCGGGTGGTCTGTCTGCAGTCTCGTCACTACAGTATGGAGCTGCTCGCATGCAGCCCCACCATCCGCCGATGGAGGAATATAAACACAAAGTACGATGACATGTGAATATTCTCGTGGCAAATAGTAGGGCCGCATACCCACAGCAAGAAGTTCGATGTCCCGGGAGCACAGCTGATCTTTCACATGTACGTTCCCGGGGTGACACCAGCGTTCATTAATAAAAACAAGCAGGCCACCTCCTCTTGTTTTTCCGCTTCCCAACACCGTCCGGTCCGCGCGCTTTGTGGTAAATCCATTCAGTGAAATGATATTGTCCGGTATATTCCCATTCAACCACGTCTCCGTAAAACATATGATGCTGCAGCTCCGGTATTCCCTCTGCTGCCGAGTTAGCGCGATCAGCTCCTCCGTCTTATTGCAGATGGACCGCACATTCCCCGTGATTACCGCAGGTAGATTCGGTAAACCCGGTCCTCGTTTCTTTCGTCCACCTCTGCATCCTCTTCTCTTCCTTCTCTGTATCTCCGCTGGTACCTCAGGTTTCCCGGCGTAGAGTAGAGAAGGCCCCCGTAGACTGAGCAGCTGATCGCGTGCATATGTGATGCGCTCCGTGGTTGAGTGCGATAGTCCCTTGCACATTTCCTTGTACGGATTTACAAAGTGCAGAAAAACACTACAGCTGACGATAAAGCTGTAGTAAGAGTAGGATTCCCAGGTGCACAACTGCACCGGGTTTTACCTACTCTAAAGAAAAAACGAGAAAAACGTCTATTTACAGGTAAAAAGAGGAAAAAAAGGTAAGGTAGGGTCGGAGCTCTGTAACAGGCAGCCAGCCTCTCTGGCGCCATCTTGGAGAAAAAGATATTAATACATTTAGTTGAAAATCTATGAAAGTTTGAGTGTTTAAACGAGAGACAAATGTGAGAAAAGTTTAAATCCAGTCTGAGAAAAGCGTATAATGTGTGTGGCTGAGCGCGCATTATTTGAATTTTTGAGATTTCGCTTTTCGTAACTTGAATTTTCTTTCGTATCTAGAGACCAAAATTTAACGAGAAGGCGTTTCGTAACTTGAAATTTTCATTTGTTGGGTTTTTCGTAAGGTGAGGTACCACTGTACTGCGAAAGTGGCTTCAGCGGCCTCTTTAGTGGCTGGAGCGGCATTCTTTGCGATCTCTATCCCACTGACAGGAGGAGCCAGTGTGGCTGCAGCGGGAGCCGGAGCTGCTGCCACATTCATGGGAGCTGTCGGCATGAAAGAAGTCAATTCAAACAAAAATAAATGCGCACAGCTGACAAAGAAATGGCAGGCAGAAGAAGCAGAGTTTAAACGCACAGTGACGCAACTGGAGAAAGCCCTGAACAAAGTGGAGAAAATCTGTGAGAAGCTGAAACAGGGGGAGAACAATGTAAAAGAGAGAGCACGCCTCATCAAGCTGGAATATCAAACCCTAATGCTCAGAGATCAAATGAGCTCCCTCCACATGCTGCACGATATCGACGAGGCGTCCGTAGAGCGGATGACGACAACTCAGAATGAACTTGACAATATCAGATCTGTGTTTGAAGATACTCTGAGAAGACTGCATGATAAATATAAAGGTAAATGATGATAAATATACAGGTTTTAAAGTAAGAAGCGATGACCAAACTTTACCTTACTTTTCCCCCCTTTTCAAATTGCAAAAACGTGCTGTGAGAATAATGCATAAGGCTGGTCACCTGCAATGACTTTTTTTTCAAATCGAAATTATTAAAAATGTTTGATTTAGTAAAATTCTACGCTGCTTTACTTTTGTATAAAGCAATCAAAAACATACAACCATTCAATATGCAAAAACTGTTCAGTACACAAGAAGAATTAAGGGGAGAAAACAAGACCTTGGGTAAAAATGATATTAAGTGTAGAGTGAGTAATCTGTAGATATTTGTAAAGATGTGATCAATGTCCATAAGCAACCGCATCATTTTGAAAGTATGTACCGAACAGGGCTGGGTTAATACAAGTTTTTCCACTCCTTTTTCGAGAAATGTGCTTTTCTGTTGTTTACAATGTGTATATAATATGTATATGATTATTGTTTCTGTCTTGGCACAAACTCGAAATAAATACGAATCAATAAAAAAAAAAAAGACTCTAGACACTTTGATATAAACTAGGGCTGTTGGTTTAACGCGTTAATTAGATTAATTAATTACACTGCGAATTAACGCGTTATAAAAATTAACGCAATTAATTATGAGCGGCAATTCAATGCACATTTTAAATTTGGCGTGCGGCGAGCGAATCGCTGCCAGGGCCTTTGAACGACGAGTTTATTTATAAAGAGAACGGAGACGGGACGATCAACAAGAACGCCGTGATTTGGAGCTTTGGTCAAAAAGCTGGTTTAGTCCTGGTTTAGTCCTTGTTTAGTCCTGGTTTAGACCTGGTTTACTCCTGGTTTAGACCTGGTTTAGACCTGCTTTAGCCCTGATTTAGTCCTGATTTAGACCTATTTTAGCCCTAGTTTAGTTCTGGTTTAGTCCTGATTTAGTCCTGGTTTAGACCTGGTTTAGTCCTGGTTTAGTCCTGGTTTAGACCTGGTTTAGTCCTGGTTTAGACCTGGTTTAGACCTGGTTTAGCCCTGGTTTTGTTTTGGTTTAGTCCTGGTTTAGACCTGCTTTAGCCCTGGTATAGTCCTGATTTAGACCTGGTTTAGCCCTAGTTTAGTTCTGGTTTAGACTTGGTTTAAACCTGGTTTAGACCTGGTTTAGTCCTGGTTTAGTCCTGGTTTAGACCTGGTTCAGACCTGGTTTAGTCCTGGTTTAGACCTGGTTTAGCCCTGGTTTAGTCCTGGTTTAGACCTGGTTCAGCCCTAGTTTAGTCCTGATTTAGACCTGGTTTATCCATCTACACTAAAATCTATCTGTGAGCTACTTTTTGAAAACGAAAATACCAGTGAGCTACTAATTTTAGTGTTTGCCAGAAACTTTGTAAATATAAGACAACACAATTAATCCGTAATCTCGAGAAAACAAATTATTCTGTCTCAAAACATGAAACATTCTGGATGTTGTAGTTCTCACATATCGCCACTAGATGTCACTAGTTTTTTTATGTTTTATTTTGATTTTTTATGTATTTTTTTATGTATTTACTTATTTATGTATTTATGTATATTATGTATATTTATATATTTTTATTATTTATTATTATTATTATTTTTTTTTTTTATCATCGTGAAGCCTCAAAACTTAAAAGATGTCCACTATAAAGGAAACGAATGAATGGGTCTCAAGAGGATATGTTTATATTTTATATTATTATATTCTTTATACGCTCTACGGTCTGTAATGCAGCGCTCTAGGGCGGAACCTTTATATTCGTGTTTATGTTTCCGTCCGGGGTGTTTTAGCTCCTGGACAAAACAATGCTAGGGCGCATGCGCAGGGACAGTGCGAGCCTTACCTGATGTGATAATTTGAGACACAAACGAGGCAAAATCAAACATCTACACGTTTATTACCGAATAAATCTACCAGTGCCATGTCCGGAGAGGACGAGGACACCGATAAGAAGGTAAACCCGCGGACTAGAGCCGGGCTAAAAGTCTCTCAGGATCCAGAGGTCATTGATGAGACGACAGAATACACGGGTTTTTATGGCCGAATCTTTTTAATATTCAACATCAGTAAATTTATCATGTATGACTCATCATAATGAGGTCTTAACAAACCTTTTACCGCCCTCAGAAATCTAGAGACAGAACCAGATCAATGCAAAGACACAGATATGAACCTTTTTCATGTGTTTATCTAGAACAGTGTTTCCCAACCAGGGGTACAAGTACCCCTAGGGGTACACGAGCACACTGCAGGGGGTACTCGGCAGTGTCGCTGCCAGGCGTAGGGGGAGATTTTTTTGAATGTTTTAATTCTAATTTGAGTAAATTTGAGTTAAAGAAAAGAGAAAATGTCTGAGAATTAAAATTTCAAATTAAGGAGATGAAATAAAAAGATTTTCATTTAATAATCCTTTGTGTCATGTTCTACTTTTGGAGAATTATCAACAGGTATGAGTAAGGGGGTACTCCAGGTATGACAAAAAGGCTCAGGGGGTACACAAGACAAAAAGTTTGGGAAACACTGGTCTAGAACTAGAGCACAGAACAGTTACACATCACCATGTGCAATAACATGTGATCTTCTGTCATTTACTAGTCTCTAAATCAGTGTTCCCCAAACTGTTCCACAAAGGGCCGGTGTGGCTGCAGGTTTTCTTTCCAACCAACTAAGACCACGACTTCAACTGTCTGAAGACTGAGATCAGTTGATTAAATAAAGAAAACCTGCAGCCACACCGGCCCTTTGCGGAACAGTTTGGGGAACACTCCTCTAAACGGTAGTGATGGGCAGATGAAGCGTCATGATTCACTCCAGCGCAAAACTTCTTGAAGCTTCATTTACTCTAGTACAGGAGTGTCAAACTCACTTTGGTCCGGGGGCCGTATCCAACCTACTCTGATCACAAAGGGGCCGGATCAGAAAACTCATGGCATTTTTACCCGAAAAATAGCAAAAAGTCCAAATATTTGTCCAGAGAAACGCAATCTATTACAGAAGTCTTTTTTATTTGATGAACTCTTTCTTTTACAAAATATTATGATATTATGAACAACCTGAAACTTTAAAGGAAAAGTAACGTTTTTTTTTTTTTTTACAATCTGAGCCTTCTTTCAGCAATAAAACAAGTAGTTTTACTCACCCATAGCAGTTTGGTGTCAATTGGAGCAGTTTCGTAGAAGTTATGTTGAGCCGTTCTGTTCTACTAATGATCCCGTATCCGTTAGCGTGAGTGCTCGGGGCATTACTTTGCGGTGTCCAAATAACACAAACTTTAGCACTTTTCAAATCACAGAAGACCGCTGTGTCAGGGTAGACTTTTAGTAGATTCCAAAACGGCCTGAAACCCGATATGCAGCTATAGTTTCATTTGATGACGTCATCAGAGAGGACAGTGCGCATGCGTGAACTCAGCTGTTTATAAACACCGCTAGTCCGAAAGAAGCTAACACCGCTCTGAACTTTACTTTTCTCTTGCGATATCGGGTTTCAGGCCGTTTTGGAATCTACTAAAAGTCTACGCTGACACAGAGATCTTCTGTGATTTGAAAAGTGCTAAAGTTTGTGTTATTTGGACACCGCAAAGTAATGCCCCGAGCACTCACGCTAACGGATACGGGATCATTAGTAGAACAGAACGGTTACAACATAACTTCTACAAAACTGCTCCAAATGACACCAAAGTGCTATGGGTGAGTAAAACTACTTGTTTTATTGCCGAAAGAAGGCTCAGATTGTAAAAAAAAACGTTACTTTTCCTTTAAGAAAAATGCAATTTCACCACAAGCGTACAGGTTTCCCATTCACCTCCATGAACAAATAGGAATTAGTCAATTTTTCTTCCTGCACTCGGTGTCCACTTTTCTCATTTTTGACATTTTGCTGATGAGGGTGTCACGGTCGACAGTCAAAACGATGGTCCTTTAAGAGCGTTTGGAAAGAGGCGAGTCTTCATTTGTGCTGCTCTGGTGGGAGGGGCCACGTACAGAGGCACTGGAGACACTGCTATGCTAAACTGTGCAGAAAATTAACAATATTTTAATAGTAAATAAAAATATAATTAAAATATTTGAATAGAAAATCTGGGCCGCATGTTTGACACCCCTGCTCTAGTAGGTGTGGACGCAAAAATATCATTTGGCATGAAGTTGGTGTGTGTGACATTTTGCAGAAAGACTGTGAATTAAACTGTCAGCAAAATAAAGAAGAAAGAAGTAAAACATTTATTGCTGAAGGGGACGCCATACAGATTCACATAAAAGACCCCAAACTATCCCTTTAATGTGTTCTTTTCGTCACATGTAGAATTTATAAAACAATAAGGTAATGTGGTGATTTAAATGTGATGTGTGCAGTTAACAGAAGTGTAATATCCCTCAAGTTGTGTGTTTGACTTGAAATTTGACATGGTGAAATAATTAGGTGTAATAAAATATATGTATAATACTGTAGTAAATATAGTAACATATGTATAATAATGTAGTAAATATAATAACATGTGTATAATACTGTAGTAAATATAGTAACATGTGTATAATAATGTAGTAAATATAGTAACATATGTATAATAATGTAGTAAATATAATAACATGTGTATAATACTGTAGTAAATATAGTAACATGTGTATAATACTGTAGTAAATGCGTGAAAAGTCCCTCAGTCGTCCAGGTAGAATCCATGATAACAGGAGAAGTTCAATTTGTCAACTGGACCAAGTTTGTTTGGTTGAAAACGTTTCGCCGCTCATCTGAGAGGCTTCGTCAGCTCTAATAAGAATACTGGTAAGACACTTGCTTATATCTTGCTGTAGGGAGGAGCTACCTAGCTAACTAATTTCCGGAACTATCTCATTGGTTTCGGTCTTTTGTTTCTCTGGCGTCTAGCTTAACGATCCCTATTCATCCCTACACGCCTGCTTTTTCACCCCTCTGGCCCTGACCTGGCTAGCCCCATTGTTTCCCTGTTTGTTTGATCTAGGCTTAATAATGGAATTGTAGATGGGATGCAAATTATATCTTACGCCACCATTTCTGTTCAGAGAAGGATTCTCTTTTTTGACAAAAATAGCCTCTTTAACTCCCCTCTCAAACCAATTCTTTTCCCTGGCTAAGATCTGAACCTCACTGTCCTCAAAAGAATGTCCCGTGGCTTCTAGGTGAAGATATACGGCAGAAGACGGTCCACTCTGGCACGCCCGTCTGTGTTGGTACATCCTCTTGTGAAGTGGCTGCTTGGTTTCTCCAATATAGCGCTCACTGCAGTCTTCACTACACTGAATGGAGTAGACCACATTGCTTTGTTTGTGGCTCGGTGTTTTGTCCTTTGGGTGGACGAGTTTTTGTCTTAAAGTGTTTGTGGGTTTGAAATAAACTGGGATTTCATATTGTCTGAAAATCCTCTGTAGTTTTTCCGACACGCCGGCCAGGTACGGAATCGCTACCCCTTTCCTCCTGGGTTCGGATTCTCTATTATCTTGTTTCTTGCCCTTGTCTCTCTTGGTTTTGTTAACAGCCCATTTGGGATAACCACAAACAGAGAGGGCTTCCTGCACATGTTGTTCTTCTTTTTCCTTACCCTCTGTGCTTGTGGGAACCACTTGGGCCCTGTGTTGTAATGTCCGAATAACACCCAGTTTGTGCTGCAGTGGGTGGTGTGAATCAAAAAGCAGCTATTGGTCTGTGTGTGTGGGCTTCCTGAAGACTTCTACTTGGAGTCCCCGGTCTCCTCCTATCGTTACTGCACAATCTAAGAACGCCAATGTGTTATCCTTGGCATCTTCACGGGTGAATTTGATATTAGGATCTACAGAATTGATATGTGCAGTAAAAGGTTCCAAATCTTGAATTTTGATTTTTGTAAAATTATCATCAACATAACGAAACCAGTGTGTGGGAGGAGTGCCTGGATATGAGGCTAAGGCACTCTGTTCAAATTGTTCCATGTATAGATTAGCCATGATAGGGGAGACCGGTGAGCCCATCGCACAGCCATGAATTTGCCTGTAGAAGTTCCCTCTGAACTGGAAATAGGTGGTATTTAGACAAATTTCCAGCAGTTGGCAGATTTGGTCAGGAGAAAGTTTGGTTCTCTCTTCTAGCTTGGAATCCTGTAGTAAACTCCTTCTCGCTGCTTCGACCGCTACAGCTGTGGGGATACAAGTGAAAAGAGAGGTTACATCAAAGGAAACCATTGTCTCATCCTGACCAAACTGGAGAGACTTAACTTTGTTTACAAATTCAGCTGTGTTCTCAATGTGGTGCTCCGTGTTACCCACCAATGGAGCCAAGATGGTTTTTAAGTGTTTGGCCAAATTATATGTGATAGAGTCAACACTACACACAATGGGTCTGAGTGGTACTCCTTGTTTGTGAATCTTCGGGAGGCCATAGATGCACGGGATAGCATCACCAGGGTACAGTCTGTAATACAGTTGTAGATCAATGACTTCTTCTTTCCTCAACTTCTGTAAGAAATCAATGATCTTCTTTTTGTACCCATTGGTGGGGTCCCGTTTCAGTACTTCGTATGTTGTCGTGTCACTGAGTAGGCTGTTCACCTTAGCCTCATAATCAGCTGCGTCCAAGATCACCGTGCATCTCCCTTTGTCTGCAGGCAGGATTTGGATGCTCTGGTCCCTCTCTAGAGCAATGATGGCCTTCCTCTCCTCTGGTGTTACGTTAGAGGGTGGAAGTTTAGCATTGCTCAGTGCAGCTGTTAATTTCAGTCTAAGGTCTCCAGCTTCTGTCTCTGTGGAACAACAAGCTCAAGCCTCCCGAAGATTCACAAACAAGGAGTACCACTCAGACCCATTGTGTGTAGTGTTGACTCTATCACATATAATTTGGCCAAACACCTAAAAACCATCTTGGCTCCATTGGTGGGGAACACGGAGCACCACATTGAGAACACAGCTGAATTTGTAAACAAAGTTAAGTCTCTCCAGTTTGGTCAGGATGAGACAATGGTTTCCTTTGATGTAACCTCTCTTTTCACTTGTATCCCCACAGCTGTAGCGGTCGAAGCAGCGAGAAGGAGTTTACTACAGGATTCCAAGCTAGAAGAGAGAACCAAACTTTCTCCTGACCAAATCTGCCAACTGCTGGAAATTTGTCTAAATACCACCTATTTCCAGTTCAGAGGGAACTTCTACAGGCAAATTCATGGCTGTGCGATGGGCTCACCGGTCTCCCCTATCATGGCTAATCTATACATGGAACAATTTGAACAGAGTGCCTTAGCCTCATATCCAGGCACTCCTCCCACACACTGGTTTCGTTATGTTGATGATAATTTTACAAAAATCAAAATTCAAGATTTGGAACCTTTTACTGCACATATCAATTCTGTAGATCCTAATATCAAATTCACCCGTGAAGATGCCAAGGATAACACATTGGCGTTCTTAGATTGTGCAGTAACGATAGGAGGAGACCGGGGACTCCAAGTAGAAGTCTTCAGGAAGCCCACACACACAGACCAATACCTGCTTTTTGATTCACACCACCCACTGCAGCACAAACTGGGTGTTATTCGGACATTACAACACAGGGCCCAAGTGGTTCCCACAAGCACAGAGGGTAAGGAAAAAGAAGAACAACATGTGCAGGAAGCCCTCTCTGTTTGTGGTTATCCCAAATGGGCTGTTAACAAAACCAAGAGAGACAAGGGCAAGAAACAAGATAATAGAGAATCCGAACCCAGGAGGAAAGGGGTAGCGATTCCGTACCTGGCCGGCGTGTCGGAAAAACTACAGAGGATTTTCAGACAATATGAAATCCCAGTTTATTTCAAACCCACAAACACTTTAAGACAAAAACTCGTCCACCCAAAGGACAAAACACCGAGCCACAAACAAAGCAATGTGGTCTACTCCATTCAGTGTAGTGAAGACTGCAGTGAGCGCTATATTGGAGAAACCAAGCAGCCACTTCACAAGAGGATGTACCAACACAGACGGGCGTGCCAGAGTGGACCGTCTTCTGCCGTATATCTTCACCTAGAAGCCACGGGACATTCTTTTGAGGACAGTGAGGTTCAGATCTTAGCCAGGGAAAAGAATTGGTTTGAGAGGGGAGTTAAAGAGGCTATTTTTGTCAAAAAAGAGAATCCTTCTCTGAACAGAAATGGTGGCGTAAGATATAATTTGCATCCCATCTACAATTCCATTATTAAGCCTAGATCAAACAAACAGGGAAACAATGGGGCTAGCCAGGTCAGGGCCAGAGGGGTGAAAAAGCAGGCGTGTAGGGATGAATAGGGATCGTTAAGCTAGACGCCAGAGAAACAAAAGACCGAAACCAATGAGATAGTTCCGGAAAGTAGTTAGCTAGGTAGCTCCTCCCTACAGCAAGATATAAGCAAGTGTCTTACCAGTATTCTTATTAGAGCTGACGAAGCCTCTCAGATGAGCGGCGAAACGTTTTCAACCAAACAAACTTGGTCCAGTTGACAAATTGAACTTCTCCTGTTATCACTGTAGTAAATATAATAACATGTGTATAATACTGTAGTAAATATAGTAACATGTGTATAATACTGTAGTAAATATAATAACATGTGTATAATACTGTAGTAAATATAGTAACATGTGTATAATACTGTAGTAAATATAGTAACATGTGTATAATACTGTAGTAAATATAATAACATGTGTATAATACTGTAGTAAATATAATAACATGTGTATAATACTGTAGTAAATATAGTAACATGTGTATAATACTGTAGTAAATATAATAACATGTGTATAATACTGTAGTAAATATAGTAACGTGTATAATACTGTAGTAAATATAATAACATGTGTATAATACTGTAGTAAATATAGTAACATGTGTATAATACTGTAGTAAATATAGTAACATGTGTATAATACTGTAGTAAATATAATGTGTATAATACTGTAGTAAATATAGTAACATGTGTATAATACTGTAGTAAATATAATAACCGCTTCTCCTCGTCAGGGTTTCCGGCTGCTCGGGATCCTGGACATCCAGAACGTTCCGTGTGCTCGAGAGTCTCTGCTGTACGGAGCGGGCGGAGGGCTGGCGGCAGGACTACTGCACTTCTTATCCACCAGTAAGACGTGTACTTTTACTACTGCAATACTGCTACTGTGTGTGTACTTTTACTACTGCAGTACTGCTACTGTGTGTGTACTTTTACTACTGCAATACTGCTACTGTGTGTGTACTATTACTACTGCAGTACTGGTACTGTGTGTGTACTTTTACTACTGCAGTACTGCTACTGTGTGTGTACTTTTACTACTGCAGTACTGCTACTGTGTGTGTACTTTTACTACTGCAATACTGCTACTGTGTGTGTACTTTTACTACTGCAGTACTGCTACTGTGTGTGTACTTTTACTACTGCAATACTGCTACTGTGTGTGTACTATTACTACTGCAGTACTGGTACTGTGTACTGCAGTACTGTGTACTGCAGTACTGGTACTGTGTACTGCAGTACTGCTGCAGTACTGGTACTGTGTACTGCAGTACTTCTGCAGTACTGCTACTGTGTACTGCAGTACTGGTACTGTGTGCTGCAGTACTGCTACTGTGTACTGCAGTACTGGTACTGTGTGCTGCAGTACTGCTACTGTGTACTGCAGTACTGGTACTGTGTACTGCAGTACTGCTGCAGTACTGCTACTGTGTACTGCAGTACTGGTACTGTGTACTGCAGTACTGGCACTGTGTACTGCAGTACTGGTACTGTGTACTGCAGTACTGGTACTGCAGTACTGTGTACTGCAGTAGTGGTACTGCGTGTGTGGTTGTGACGGTGTTTGTGTGCAGGTCGGGTCAGGAGGTCGTATGACGTGGGCTTTGCAGGGTTCTTCATCACCACCCTGGGGTCCTGGTGAGTGTTTCCTCCAGGGGAAATGTGCCGTGTTCTTTTACCGTGTGAAAATATCTGAGTCCATGAAGGTTCTGTCGTAGAATCATCATCATCTTATTCATTTTCAGGTTTTACTGTCGCTTAAACAACGCCAAATTCCAAGTCCAGGAACGCATGATCCAACAAGGCCTCCGCAACAAAGTGGTGTACCAGGGAACCAGCCGGGACCCGAACATGAAGAGCCTCCCGGAGCCAGAGAAGGGCCTCCCAGAGCCAGAGAAGGGCCCCCCGGAGCCAGAGAAGCCCGGGGGATCCTAAAATACAGACCCCCCAGGGACTCCAAGCACACAGACCTCAGTGGACCTCGAAGGGACTTTTGCTCAAAGGTCTGAGGCCTGCAGGACAGAGACATGTTGCACTTCCTGTACATGTAGAGGTTAAAGAACACACGTTATGCAGAACTGAGCTTTTAATCATGTTTTACTGTTGTCCCCTCCTCAAAAACACCTGGAGTTGTGTTAAACTGATCCAAAGTCGTCTTCTCTGAGCCTCAGAAATGCTCAGTTTCCTTCTTGCCACTTTTGTTGCCTCACAGGCAAAACTCTGGACTTCTCGGTCCGGGTTAAGTCCATGAGCATCACAGGACTCAGAGTCACGACTAAAGCGCTTGGCGTTCACAATCCTAAATGTGTCACTGGAAAGTGAGGTGTAGTTTATAAAGTGTTTTCCAAACACACAGTTAAACCAAAAGCAGGTTTAAAAGAGAATTAAAGCCACAAGAATGCAGAATGTGTTCTTTAAAAAGTGTGTTTTTGTGTTCTATAAATGTACGAGGGTCATTCAAAACATTCTAAGACAAATTAAAAAACGACTTTATTTTTTAAAGTAACAAAATTATTTTTCTACATAACATCCACCTAAGTCAATACACTTCTGCAGGCGACGTTTCCACCGAAAAATTCCTTCTTGATAGAATTCTGGAGCTTGTCTAGTCGACCTAGTCTGGTTAACACCTGACCATATCACAAGTGAGATATGGGTCTGGAAACTCGCTTCGAAAAATCCCGTAGCGGAGGTGTGGTTAGCGATTGCCAACGGCCGTTTATTGGGCGTTATGAATGTCTATCATTGAGCGTATACGTAAGTCCATAGCCAATTATGTCAGTTGTCAGTTCAAACTACAAGCTTCGGGGCAAGCTACAAGCTTGTCATGTAGTACGCGTCACCGTCTTGCCACACCTCCCCCGCTCTCTGATTAGGGACCTAAATCTGGGACTCTCGCTTGGACGAGCTGCCAGGCCGCCTTCCAGTTTGAAACGAACGGAAGCGGCCTGGGAATTCCCAGGCTATAGTCGACCAGGTCACAACCTCCCTCTTCGCTTCAAGTATGGACTGAAATCTTGTTCCGTTTAAATGTTCCTTCAACTTTGGAAATAGGAAAAAAACATCCATAAACATTGTGCAAATTTTCTATAATTTCTTTAGGTTTCCATTGAAGTTTTGTTAGAAATTTAATGTTTGCTCGGACTTCAGATTGGCTCATTTTGGAGGGTCAAAAAAGTGGGTTGTGCAACATGTGACATAACTCTTTGAATAACAAATCTAGAATGCCGAAACTTGTCGAATGTGTTTATAAGTCATCAGTGGTACGATTCAAGGTCATTTTGTTGAGCTAGTTCGACTCATTTTGAATTTATGGCATTTGTCTTAGAACTTTTTGAATGCCCCTCGTATGTGCAAACAAGTCGAGTTGTTTATTATCAGATCTTATTTTGTGTATGCGCGCAACAATGGTGCCTGATACTGTAATACATTGTAATAAATGAAACTTTTGAAGTGTATTTAAGGGAATTTGTTATTACTCTTCCTCAGAATTATCATATATATATACTGTTTTGTGATAAAAAAAGAAATTCAATTTGTCAACTGGACAAAGTTTGTTTGGTCGAAAACGTTTCGCCGCTCATCCGAGAGGCTTCGTCAGTTCTGGTTAGAGTGCTGGTAAGACACTTGCTTATATCTCGCTGCAGGGAGGAGCTCACTAGATAACCACTTTCCGAAACTATCTTGCCTATTTGTTTCTGTCTTTTGTTTCTCTGACGTCTAGATTAGCATACCTATTCATCCCTACAACGACTGTTTTTCCCACCTCTGGCCCTGACCTGGCTAGCCCTATTGTTTCCCCTGTTTGCTTGATCTAGGCTTAAGAATGGAATTATAGATGGGAGACAAATTATGTCTGACTCCTCCATTTCTGTTCAAAGAAGGATTCTCTTTTTTGACAAAAATTGCCTCTTTAACTCCCCTCTCAAACCAGTTCTTTTCCCTGGCCAAGATCTGAACCTCACTGTCCTCAAAAGAATGGCCCGTCTACTCCATTCAGTGTAGTGAAGACTCCAGGGAGCGCTACACTGGAGAAACCAAACAGCCACTTCACAAGAGGATGTACCAACACAGACGAGAGAGCCAGAGTGGACCATCATCTGCCGTACATCTTCACCTAGAAGCCACGGGTCATTCATTTGAGGACAGTGAGGTTCAGATCTTAGCCAGGGAAAAGAACTGGTTTGAGAGGGGAGTTAAAGAGGCTATTTTTGTCAAAAAAGAGAATCCTTCTTTGAACAGAAATGGTGGAGTCAGACATAATTTGTCTCCCATCTATAATTCCATTCTTAAGCCTAGATCTAACAAACAAAAGAAACAATAGGGCTAGCCAGGTCAGGGCCAGAGGTGTGAAAAGCAGTCATGTAGGGATGAATAGGTATGCTAATCTAGACGCCACAGAAACAAAAGACAGAAACCAATAGGCGAGATAATTTTGGAAAAACTGCAGTATAGTGAGCTCCTCCCTGCAGCGAGATATAAGCGGGGTCTTACCAGCACTCTAACCAGAACTGACGAAGCCTCTCGGATGAGCGGCGAAACGTTTTCGACCAAACAAACTTTGTCCAGTTGACAAATTGAATTTCTTTTTTATCATGGATTCTACCTGGACGACTGAGGGACTCTTCACGTACATACTGTTTTATGAATGATCTTCTCGACTCCAGTCCAGCCCTGGACCGTCCTGAGTCTTTACATAAATACATAAAGTCTGTTTATTCTGTTGATTTTAGCTCAAGCAGCATTTTCCATATTTGAACCTTTGTATTGTTCTAAACACCTGGACTGCAGCTGGATGGGCAGGAGTTTAGACTGCATTAGTAGATTTGTCCACTAGATGGCGCCACTATATTTGAGTTCATTACGAACACGTTCTATGTGCGATTTCCATGTCAAATGTTCATCAATCATCACACCTAAGTGAGATCAAGTTTTTAGGTGTTATAATTGATGAACATTTGACATGGAAATCACACATAGAACAAGTTAAATCAAAAGTATCACAAACAATAGCTGTATTACACAAAGTGAAGGACGGTCTTAACAAAAATGCCATGTTTCTTTTGTATAACTCACTGATTGTTCCATATTTGACTTATTTTAAAACACTCATCGAACCAATCTTCCTTTTACAGAAACGTGCTCTCCATGTGGTAAATGGAAGTGGATACAGAGCCCAGACTAACCCTATATTTGTACAATTAAAAACATTAAAATTTAAAGAAATGGTAGAATATAACTTACTCAAAATGATGTACAACGCTCTCCAAATAATATTACCAATCAACTTGTGAAATAGATTCAAAATGAGAGAAACTAGTTATAAATTAAGAGGAACTGATGTTTTTTCTAAACTAGTATTCAGAATTCAGAAACTTATAAGTCTATCCACGTTTTTAAGAAAAAATGTGAAAGTGGCATTAATGAAAGATATAGTACTGCGCAGTAAAAAGATTGTTTTATTATTATTATCATTGTTTGGAGTTGTAATATAATTTGAGTTGATAAGGGGCATGCTTCTTTCTGTTCCCTTTTCATTCATATTTGAGTTATAATTGTAAAGATGCAAGTGTGCTGCATCTGTTATTTTTTGTTTTGTCTTAACAAATGAAAAAAAAAGTTAACATCAGCCATGACTCCTGTCCAAAAGTGGGTCAAGAACTCATGCTACAACTCAAGATAAAGAAAACTGTCTGCATGATGTTCAGTAAAAAAACAGGATTTGATTAAAACAAAGACTGTCAGTGGGATAAGATAAGATAAGATAAGCCTTTATTGATCTCACACAGGAGAAATTTACTCGCCACAGTAGCTCCAGGACATTTGGACAAGAGGGGAAAAAAAAGTGCATGCAGGCAGGGAGGGGATAAAGTAAGTAATAAATAGTACAAATAGTAATACATAATAATAATAATAATGGAAAATAGTAATAATGATAATAGTAACAAGCATCAACATGAAAAGGAGAATATTGCACGTCTGGCCTATATGTTAGAATTATACAGTCTGATGGCGGTGGGGATGAAGGATCTGCGGTAGCGCTCCTTCTTGCACTGGGGGTGCCTCAGTCATTTACTGAAGGAGCTGCTCAGCTCCTCTACAGTCCGGTGCAGAGGGTGAGAGGTGTCGTCCATGATGGACATGAATTTGGCCAGTACCCTCCTCTCAGCCACCTCCTCTACACGGTCCAGAGGACAGCCCAGGACAGAGCTGGCCCTCTTAACCAGCTTATTCAGTCTTTTTCTGTCCCGTTCTGTGCTGCTCGGGGCCCAGCAGACAACAGCGTAGAGGAGAGCAGAGGCCACCACAGAGTCATAAAAAGTCTTGAGCAGAGGCCTGCACACTCCAAAGGACCTCAGTCTCCTCAGGAGGTGGAGGCGACTTTGGCCCTTCTTGTACAGGGCGTCAGTGTTGTGGGACCAGTCCAGTTTATTGTTGAGGTGAACACCCAGGTACTTGAACCTGTCCACAGTCTCTATGTCCTGCCCCTGGATGTTCACCGGTGAGTGAGGTAGTGGTCTCCTCCTGAAGTCGATCACCAGCTCCTTTGTCTTACTGGTGTTAAGGCACAGGTGGTTGCGCCCACACCAGTCTACAAAGTCACTGATGACCGAGCGGTACTCCAGCTCGTTCCCATCAGATACACAGCCCACAATGGCCGAGTCGTCGGAGAACTTCTGGAGATGGCAGCTGTCCGTGTTGTATGTGAAGTCCGAGGTGTATATGGTGAAGAGGAAGGGTGAGAGGACAGTACCCTGGGGGGCCCCCGTGCTGCAGACTACCACCTCTGACTCACAGCCGCGCAGCCGCACGTACTGTGGACGGATGGGAACTAGGGCTATGGCCCAGGGGGAACTGTGAGGTCCACACAGACCCCGGGGGAACTGTGAGGTCCACACAGACCCCGGGGGAACTGTGAGGTCCACACAGACGCTCTACATTAGGACAAAGTGTCTCTCAGTCTGAGGCTCTAAGTTCTGGAACTCTCTCCCATCATCAATAAGAGACTCCAACACTGGACACTTTAAATCACACTTGAAACAGCAGCTAAAGGAAAACCAGACTTGTGCACACTTTTAATGTTTTAATGTTGGCGTTATTGTCAGTTGTTTTTATTGTTTTTG
This sequence comes from Paratrypauchen microcephalus, assembly GCA_036785185.1. Lineage (NCBI taxonomy): Eukaryota > Metazoa > Chordata > Actinopteri > Gobiiformes > Gobiidae > Paratrypauchen > Paratrypauchen microcephalus. The sequence continues at coordinate 246,472 of JAVJIX010000226.1, forward strand.
CTGTGGTGTCACCTGCCCAGGGACTGCACATGGAAATGTGCATTCTTGCTATAATCTGGCATATTTACACTGCAATACTGCAGATGTTCATTAATCTGCACTGTCCCTATTAAATAAATAAATAAAGAAAGAAAGAAAAGAAAAAAAAGAACATGACACAATAATCAGATCTTACGCCACGCGCCCATCACGGGAATCACCTCCAGTATGTGTTCTGTTTTATATAAATGAACATGTTGTTTTTAAGAAGCGTTTTTAAAGCTACATCATGACACTTTCTAGAGTTGGAATGTCACCGGTGTTCTGGATATAACAAGTTAAAACCACTTTGTAACACTCTCCATGGAGACAGATCAGTTTTATATTGTGGAATATTACAGCTAGAGCAGGGGTGTCCAAACTATGGCCCAGGGGTCCAATCCGGCCCTCTGACCAATTTGTGTTGGCCCCCAGGGATCCTGCTGAATTGGCCCAAATGATCAATACTTTTTATTTCAAAATCTGATATCTCAATCCTTGCAACCTCAACAACCTGGACTAAACCTGGACCAAACCAGGACTAAACGAGGTCTAAACCAGGTCTAAACCAGGTGTAAACTAGGACTAAACCAGGTCTAAACCAGGTTTAAACCAGGACTAAACCAGGTCTAAATCAGGTCTAAACCAGGTCTAAACCAGGACTAAATTAGATCTAAACCAGGTCTAAACTAGGACTAAACCAGTACTAAACCAGGTCTAAACCAGCTCTAAACCAGGACTAAAGCAGGTCTAAACCAGGACTGAATTAGGTCTAAACCAGACCTACACCAGGTCTAAACCAGGACTAAACCAGGTCTAAACCAGGTCTAAACCAGGACTAAACCAGGTCTAAACCAGGTCTAAACCAGGGCTAAACCAGGGCTAAACCAGGACTAAACCAGGTCTAAACCAAGTCTAAACCGAGGGAGATAGTGTTTTCTCGAGATCACGGAATAACAGTTTTGATTTCTCTAAATCACAAATTAATTGTCATTTTCTTGAGATCAGAGGTTAATTTTCTTGTTATTAAGGTGGAAAATAATCTTTACGAACATGGCCTCTGTGGGCTTCCGTAGTGAAAAGAGTTTCTCGATCAAAATATCAAAAGATCAAGTACAATAATGACATTTAAATAAATACGTAATGTTTTGAAATGTTTTAACTCTCAGAGTGAATGTTCCTCTTCTTTGTGCTCCTTTTCCTTCATTTCTTGTTTAATATTAGGACACTGTTGATGCGGTTTTAAACTTTATGCACGAAATAAACCAGGACTAAATCAGGTCTAAACCAGGACTAATCCAGGTCTAAACCAGGTCTAAACCAGGACTAATCCAGGTCTAAACCAGGTCTAAACCAGGTGTACACCAGGACTAAACCAGGTCTAAACCAGGACTAAACCAGGTGTACACCAGGACTAAACCAGGTCTAAACCAGGACTAAACCAGGTCTAAACCAGGTCTAAACCAGGACTAAACCAGGTCTAAACAAGGTGTACACCAGGTCTAAACCAGGACTAAACCAGGTCTAAACCAGGTGTACACCAGGACTAAACCAGGTCTAAACTAGGACTGAACCAGGTCTAAACCAGGTGTACACCAGGACTAAACCAGGTCTAAACTAGGACTAAACCAGGTCTAAACCAGGTCTAAACCAGGTGTACACCAGGACTAAACCAGGTCTAAACTAGGACTAAACCAGGTCTAAACCAGGTCTAAACCAGGACTAAACCAGGTCTAAACTAGGACTAAACCAGGTGTAAACTAGGACTAAACCAGGTCTAAACCAGGTTTAAACCAGGACTAAACCAGGTCTAAATCAGGTCTAAACCAGGTTTAAACCAGGACTAAATTAGATCTAAACCAGGTCTAAACTAGGAATAAACCAGTACTAAACCAGGTCTAAACCAGCTCTAAACCAGGACTAAAGCAGGTCTAAACCAGGACTGAATTAGGTCTAAACCAGACCTACACCAGGTCTAAACCAGGACTAAACCAGGTCTAAACCAGGTCTAAACCAGACCTACACCAGGTCTAAACCAGGACTAAACCAGGTCTAAACCAGGGCTAAACCAGGGCTAAACCAGGACTAAACCAGGTCTAAACCAAGTCTAAACCGAGGGAGATAGTGTTTTCTCGAGATCACGGAATAACAGTTTTGATTTCTCTAAATCACAAATTAATTGTCATTTTCTTGAGATCAGAGGTTAATTTTCTTGTTATTAAGGTGGAAAATAATCTTTACGAACATGGCCTCTGTGGGCTTCCGTAGTGAAAAGAGTTTCTCGATCAAAAAATCAAAAGATCAAGTACAATAATGACATTTAAATAAATACGTAATGTTTTGAAATGTTTTAACTCTCAGAGTGAATGTTCCTCTTCTTTGTGCTCCTTTTCCTTCATTTCTTGTTTAATATTAGGACACTGTTGATGCGGTTTTAAACTTTATGCACGAAATAAACCAGGACTAAATCAGGTCTAAACCAGGACTAATCCAGGTCTAAACCAGGTGTACACCAGGACTAAACCAGGTCTAAACCAGGTGTACACCAGGACTAAACCAGGTCTAAACCAGGACTAAACCAGGTGTACACCAGGACTAAACCAGGTCTAAACCAGGACTAAACCAGGTCTAAACCAGGTCTAAACCAGGACTAAACCAGGTCTAAACCAGGTCTAAACTAGGTCTAAACCAGGACTAAACCAGGTCTAAACCAGGACTAAAGCAGGTCTAAACTAGGTCTAAACCAGGACTAAACCAGGTCTAAACCAGGTCTAAACCAGGACTAAACCAGGTCTAAACCAGGTCTAAACCAGGACTAAACCAGGTCTAAACCAGGACTAAACCAGGACTAATGTGTGTGAATGTGTGTGGAAAAGGGAAAAGAAAACCTAACATAAACTTTATGAACGAAATAAACGAGTACGTAAATAAAGGAGACAGACAGGCGCGTGGGTTTTGCAGGAGGTAGTTTATTGGACGTCATTGAAGAGCGCCCCCTACATCCCGGGAGAGGCAGAGACATGATCACGTGTTAGTCCACCGATTCTCCTGCACAGAACCACCTGAGATGTCCGTATGTGCAGCTGCAGACGGGATAATTTCACTACGGCAGCGACGGCGGGGTGTCACATAGTCCCTCAGATAAGAACGTTACACTTCTACATCCATTTGGATCCGTGGAGGCGTCGTCTACGCCTCCACGCCAGCAGGGGGCGTTACATTCTTCAGGCAGTGATGACAGTTGGTTAGTGGCAGTATGATTAGTAGCATGCAAAACCAGCTTAACGTCTTTCCAAATAGAGGTGAGCACTCGGTTACACTTCCTTGAGTAACTTCTGAGTAAAACTGTACTTATTTGAGTCGGACGAAGTACTTTTACGCCGACTTGAGTGACATATCTGACAGAGTAACCGTACTTTTAGGTGTACAAGCGATCAAAGCTCTACATCGACGATATGAGATGATTTGCGTTACAGGATTTCTTGCAGCGCTCCTTCAGTTTAGTTTCTCTCGTTTTTGGGTCCGTCCTTTAAACCTGCACGATTTCCATGGAAACGGAGAGTTAAAAATCACACTTTGGAACATTCTCCGTGTACGCAGATTCGTTTTATGCCATACCGTAGAGAATGTTACAGCTAAAGTAGGGCGACCAGATTTTCCAAAACTCAAAACTGGGACACACCAGTTGGGATGGTTGGTATGAAACCAGGTCTAAACTAGGACTAAACCAGTTCTAAACCAGGTCTAAACCAGGACTAAACCAGGTCTAAACCAGGACTAAACCAGGACTGAATTTGGTCTAAACCAGGTCTAAAACAGGACTGAATTCGGTCTAAACCAGGTCTAAACCAGGACTAAACCAGGTCTAAACTAGGACTAAATCAGGTGTAAACCAGGTCTAAACCAGGACTAAACCAGGACTGAATTCGGTCTAAACCAGGTCTAAACCAGGACTAAACCAGGTCTAAACCAGGTGTAAACCAGGTGTAAACCAGGACTAAACCAGGTCTAAACCAGGTCTAAACCAGGTCTAAACCAGGACTGAATTCGGTCTAAACCAGGTCTAAACCAGGACTAAACCAGGTCTAAACCAGGACTAAACCAGGTCTAAACCAGGTCTAAACCAGGTCTAAACCAGGACTAAACCAGGACTGAATTTGGTCTAAACCAGGTCTAAACCAGGACTAAACCAGGTCTAAACCAGGTCTAAACCAGGACTGAATTCGGTCTAAACCAGGTCTAAACCAGGACTAAACCAGGTCTAAACCAGGTCTAAACCAGGACTGAATTCGGTCTAAACCAGGTCTAAACCAGGACTAAACCAGGTCTAAACCAGGTCTAAACCAGGACTAAACCAGGTCTAAACGCTGGTGGCCGTCAAATTAATCAAAAATAGGGAAAACCGCAATATTTCTTGTATAAAACTGGGAAAAATCACTGGTTTTGGAGAAATCTGTCGAGATAGAGGAGACACGGCTCAAAATCGGAGACATCATGTCACCCTAAAACCAACGGGACAAAACTTCCATGGAAACGAGCAGGAGTAATTCAGTCAGGTTTGTGGAGATGCAAGCCCGCTCGCTGTAAGGACGTGGGGTTTTCTGTGTTTTTTAGTGCAATAAACACAACAGAAATGGAAAAAAACACACACATGCTTTTATTTTTGTCTATTTTTCAGCTAAAATGTCCCATAATGCCAGATTGATTTGATTCAGACGTTACTATAGTTACTCTTAACAGTTTCTGAAAATATGTTTTTACTTTCACTTGAGTCAATTCTTAGGCGTTCTTTTGCTTCTACGTGAGTACAATCTTACTCCGCCCACCTCCGTTGTAAACGCTACGTTGAGCTCTGCATGTGACAGTCGATTATTTTGTTAGTTGCTTCACAAAATTTCATCGTAATATATATACTTTTTTATTTCTAAACATGTAAAAATGCGTGTTGGTGACGAGCATTCACACAAACAGTGACAGGTTCAGATTCTGATTCTCAGACGACGTTAAACAAAATCAAATTCAGTGATGTCGGCGAGCAGATTTACAATCAGTCATTATCGTTATATCACAAGCCACGCCTCCAGGCAAACGTGAAAAACAGTTTTGAACGTGAACGTCGTCACATTCTGATCACATGACCTGATCACATGACATGAGGAAGCTGGTGAATGGTGCGGTTTCGTTTTCCACTTGACACTGAGCGACTACAGGAGCCCGGCAGGGACATTTCTAACACGATTACAGCGGATTCTAATGATTGTTCAGTGTGATTATAAAGTAGAGCTTCAGCTTCTGTGCGTCCTCAGTTTACATTCCTAAACCAAGCGCTTTCAGTCCACTTTAAAGATGCACTGCGGGGCTTTTCCCGTGGAGGGTTTGTTACCGCCTTTGCCTTGCCTTTTGTCCCCGCTCATGCGTATCGTCCACATATGTAACCGACGACGGCAAAACCCGCCACAAGTCTCTCAGAGTGACTTTTCAAAATTTGTGATTTTCATTTTTTTACCAAATGTTCTAGTTGAGCTCATGAAGAAGCAGCTCCATGTTTCAGATAACAGCACTGGTTGCTTTAAAAGCATATTAGCTTGTTTTTCGGAAAGAATCGGGGCGTGTGTAAATTACCATAATGACCAAACTGGCGCTCCTGGCCATTCACGTGACGAATAGCGCCCTTTTGTTTTCTTTTTCCGCCAATCAGCTGTGAGCTAGAAGCAAACCTCGTGGATACTGAAGCTGCGGAGCTGCATGTAAAGATGTAATGTTTTGCAGATGAGCAGAATTGTGGCTGGTTGACAGGACACTGATCTGTCGGCCTCGCACAGAGGAGCTGATCGTACGATATCAGATGTTTTATCTAAAGGAACATCTGAAGAGGGTCAGGACAGTGAAATGGAGAAAATCTGTAACTTTGACTGTAAATGCTACGTAAGAAGGAAGGAGAACTCTCTCCTCGGGAGAGAGCTCATGTACAGAATGAGATCGGATTCTTGGGTGAGTAAAGTGCCTCTAAACTCTGACACTACAGACTTTAGGACATGTTTAAATACTTCAGCTTTCATGTGTCATATCATTTTTGCATTAAAGGGAGATATTTATCTGAAAGCAGGGGGCTTGTGTAATTGTCAACATTAGCATCATATTACAACTTATTCCAACAGACCAAAAATACTTCATTTTACTTCATTTTAACCTTATTTTCATAAGGTTGAGGAACAGAATCCATCCAGAGTCAGGTGACTCATTATGTGTATTTCCTTTATGACTTTGACTTAACATATTATTATCCTGTGTATTATTGAATGATTATGTGGACTTTTTGTTCTAAAAGCATTTCCATTTAAACAAAGTACCTTCTAATTCTGACCTGCCCTGAAACACCACAGTGATGTCAGTGATGGGGGAGGGCTGATCTTAATGTCCTGCAGATGAGCTCCATTCTGCCCCTCAACCCTTGCCTGGTTTACCCCAGACCATATCACAAGTGATATATGGTCTGGGAGCACCAACTGAATATCTCGTAGCGGAGGTGTGGTTTACGATTGTCAACGGCCATTTATTGGGCGTTACGAATGTCTATCATTTGGCGTATACGTAGCCCATAGCCAATCGTGTCAGCTGTCAGTTCAAACTACAAGTTTCCGTTTGTCGCGTAGTACGCGTCACCGTCTTTCCACCCCTCCCCGCTCTCTGATTGGCTCCCCAAATCAGGAGAGCTCGCTTAGCCTCGTTGCCACGCTGTGTTTCAGATCGGAACGAACGAAAGCAGCCTGGGATTTCCCAGGTTACCTCAACCCTACAATGAGGTGAGAATTGTCAAATGTTCAAGAGCTTTTTTCTCAGCTTTCTGAAATCTTATGTGCTGCTTTCAAATGGTCACAACTTCTTCAAATGTTCTCAGATTTCCATGTGTAAGGCGTAGTTGGAAAGCTTAGAATCTACACTTTCAGAATCTATGAAGAACTCAAAGCGCCTCCAGGACGACTTGTGACTGGTTTTGCCGCGGCCGGTCACGTATCTGTCCGCTCGTGTGTGTCGTCCACGTATCTGTCCGCTCGTGTTATCTGTGGGCTTATTATAGTCAGTGTGTGGCCTCTGTCACCATGTGTCCTCAAGGACACGTCTGGAGCCCCGCAAAGGGGGGCTGTGTGTGTGTGCGTCTGTATGTGTGTTTGTGTACATCAGTGTGTGTGTATGTGTGTAATAGTGAATGATACAGTTGTGTGCGTATGTGTGTAGTAGTAGTGTGTATGTGTGTAGTAGTTGTGTGTATGTGTGTAGTAGTTGTGCGTATGTGTGTAGTAGTTGTGTGTATGTGTGTAGTAGTGGTGCGTATGTGTGTAGTAGTGTGTATGTGTGTAGTAATTGTGCGTATGTGTGTAGTAGTTATGTGTATGTGTGTAGTAGTGTGTATGTGTGTAGTAGTTGTGCGTATGTGTGTAGTAGTTGTGTGTATGTGTGTAGTAGTGTGTATGTGTGTAGTAGTTGTGCGTATGTGTGTAGTAGTTGTGTGTAGTAGTTGTGCGTGTGTAGTAGTACAGTAGTAGTACAGTAGTACAGTTACATTATGGTGGACATACAGTACAATGTTGTGGACAGGGTCAGTTTGGAGGAGCCGACAGGAGCGAAGCCTCACAGGACAAAGTGTGCAGTACTACAACTACGAGTATATAGAGTAAAAGTACACAGGACAAAGTGTGCAGTACTACAACTACGAGTATATAGAGTAAAAGTACACAGTTAAACTCAAAACACACGGGTTCATTTGCACTACACATATGCTTCACTCTTACAGAACCTTTGGACTTGTTTTAGACGTCTTCTTTTTATTATAAAAGAAGAAATTCAATTTGTCAACTGGACAAAGTTTGTTTGGTCGAAAACGTTTCGCCGCTCATCCGAGAGGCTTCGTCAGTTCTGGTTCTAGTGCTGGTTAGACACTGCTTATATCTAGCTGCAGGGAGGAGCTCACTACACTGAAATAGTTCTGAAACTATCACAACTAATTTGTTTCTTTTGTTTTTTGAATTTCTCTGGCGTCTAGTTTAGCATACCCATTCAACCCTAACGACCATCTCCACCCCTCTGGCCCTGACTTGTCTGCCCTATTGTTTCTTTTGTCTGTTTTGACTTTGGTTTGGTAATGGAATTATAATGGAATTATTACACCTAGAAGCCACGGGCCATTCTTTTGAGGACAGTGAGGTTCAGATCTTAGCCAGGGAAAAGAACTGGTTTGAGAGGGGAGTTAAAGAGGCAATTTTTGTCAAAAAAAAGAATCCTTCGTTAAACAGACATGGGGGAATCAGACATAATTTGTCTCCCATTTATAATTCCATTATCAAACCAAAGTCAAAACAGACAAAAGAAACAATAGGGCAGACACGGGGTGGAGGGAAGACGGTCGTTAGGGTATGCTAAACTAGACGCCAGAGAAATTCGAAAAACAAAAGAAACAAATTAGTTGTGATAGTTTCAGAACTATTTCAGTGTAGTGAGCTCCTCCCTGCAGCTAGATATAAGCAGGGTCTAACCAGCACTAGAACCAGAACTGATGAAGCCTCTTGGATGAGCGGCGAAACGTTTTCGACTAAACAAACTTTGTCCAGTTGACAAATTGAATTTCTTCTTTTATCATGGATTCTACCTGGACGACTGAGGGACTCTTCACGCGTCTTCTTTTTAGCAGCTTTTTGTGACTTGGTGTTGACACTTCCAGCACTTTTGTCATAGTGTTGATTTTGTATGATCAAAGGAGAAGTTCAATTTGTCAACTGGACAAAGTTTGTTTGGTTGAAAACGTTTCGCCGCTCATCCGAGAGGCTTCGTCAGCTCTGGTTATTGTACTGGTTAGACCCTGCTTATATCTAGCTGCCGGGAGGCGCGTCTGACAATGACAAAAGCTCTGCAAACGATCCCCCTAATCTGTCTCTTTGTTTTTCAAATTACTCTGACGGCTGTTTCGACCCCCTATTCAACGTCTAACGACCCTCTCCACCCCTCTGCCCTGGCTCTGTTTGACTGGTCTAAGAATCCCATTATAAATGGGAGACAGGTTATATCTCACTCCCCCATTTCTGTTTAATGACGGATTCTCTTTTTTGACAAAAATAGCCTCTTTAACTCCCCTCTCAAACCCCTCTGTTGATTTTGTAAACATTTAAATCTACTTTACCATTGCTAAAACGCGGTGTCACTTTTGTCCTGAGGGCTGTTACTCCCCTCAAACCGCCTGATGCACACTTCAGTTTAAGCTTTTCTGTTTTTATCATATATAACTGCCCCAAAGAAAGTGATTTTTTTTGGTCGTTCGCTCCTCTCTGCTCCTCCAGACCGCCCACGAGGCCTAGTGCAGGGCATAGTTAAAGACGCATTGTGTAACTTTTCTGGTGGAGAGTCCGGATATGTCATTGCTCTCATTAGAATGTTCCATAGTATGACATTAAACAGCTCTACATTACATTTCTTCAATTTTTTTCGTTTTAGAGCTCAGTTATAAAAGAACCAGAACTTTGCACATCAGTTTCATGAAACGGAGCAGAGAACAGAGAAGTTTTACACAATAAGAAAAGTTTTTGTGGAGTCCAAATCTGGCGGGGTCCTCAGACTTTTTTTAACCGGCGACCTCGCAAAAAAACCCGGATTTCCCAAAAAAATCGGAATTGAGCATTAAGCCCTGCAGTCTGAACGTATCCATACGCGATCAACTGACACTCTGCCTGTGATCGACTGGTTGCCCAAATATGAAATTGTTTAAATGAAGATATAAAGGAGAAGGGATTTAAATTAATTTGTCATTTGGACGTGCACTAGAACATTTTGAAATGCAGTTCTTTTAATACAGTTTAAGCGATAAACCAGGACTAAACCAGGACTAAACCTCAAAAATTCCTTGAAAAACAGGCATTCTGACTGGGAGCGGGGTTGCCTCTCCACAGATCTGACCCATAACTTGATCTAGTTTGGTCTCTGTGAGGATAGAAAGGTTTAATGCCATACTGTGGAACATAAACGTAAACTAGATCTAAACCAGGACTAAACCAGGACTAGATCAAGACTAAACCACGACTAAACCAGAACTAGATCAAGACTAAACCAGGTCTAAACCAGGACTAAACCAGGTCTAAACCAGGACTAAACCAGAGCTAAACCAGAACTAGATCAAGACTAAACCAGGTCTAAACCAGGACTAAACCAGAGCTAAACCAGGACTAGATCAAGATTAAACCAGGTCTAAACCAGGACTAAACCAGAACTAGATCAAGTCAAACCAGGACTAAACTAGAACTAGATAAAGAATAAACCAGGTCTAAACCAGGACTAAACCAGAACTAGATCAAGACTAAACCAGGTCTAAACCAGGAGTAAGCCAGGACTAGATCAAGACTAAACCAGATCTAAACCAGGTACAAACAGGACTAAACCAGGACTAAACCAGACCTAGATCAAGACAAACCAGGACTAAACTAGAACTAGATAAAGAATAAACCAGGTCTAAACCAGGTACAAACAGGACTAAACCAGGAGTAAACCAGGATTAAACCAGGACTAGACCAGGTCTGGTTTGGTCTCCACGAAGATAGAAAGGTTTAATGCCATACTGCGAAACATTCCAGACGAAGCAATAAGCGTTTGACGGACCCTCCAGCGGAAAAGTTCCATGTTGCAGCTTTAGCGTCACATCCCGTCCTCCCTCACCCTTTAAAAACCCTTAAATGAAACAGACGAAAATCACACCACTCGAGTTGAATTTCGAACTACTGCAGAAAATTGCAGAGAAAATGCTTTGCTCTCAAAACGAAGAGCGTACCGGTGATTTCTCCATGACGATATAGAAAAGTCAACACAAATTCAAAACCATTTGTGTCTTTCAAAAAACAAACGGAGGAATTTACATGCAGTGCCCCGGAGATATACTGGCAACGTCAATCACACGTCAAATCAACACTTATAAAAATGCACTTGTTAATACACTGTACACACACAGAATCACGTTTTTAAAAAATTACTCCAACCTTGGATTTTTTTTTTTTCTTTTTGCAAACTATAAAAGGTGACTATTCCGTACCTTTGGCGTGGAAAAGTAACTACTGTAATAAAGCTTGTTCGAAAACCTGAGTCGGCTACTTCTAACACAATACTGTTCTAATACGGGCTGAGCGGTCCCGCAAAAAATATTTTACTTTTTTTGTTTTTCATTTTTTCATTTTTTTTTTTTACTCTAAATAGGTTAAAATTGCTAATTTAAGGGTCCGTGCCTGATTTTTTCCCATTTATTTGAGCAAAATTTGCATCTTAAAGTGTTTTCTTGTCCAGTCATCAGGACGTTAGCATCACGTTAGCGTGCTAGCTGTTGTTAGCCTGTATCAAATTAATTTTTTCCTTCATGTATTTGAGCAAAACAAATACTGTATGAGCAGCTCTCAAGGTCAAAACAAGTCCACTGTGTACTGTCTGCATTTATTTAGCAAGTGTTTTCTTGTCTGATCATCAGAAAGTGCACGTTAGCATGCTAGTTGTTGTCACCCTGCCTCTGATTTCCCCCCCCCCCCATGTATTTCTTGCCAAATGTGTCTTACCCCACTACAAATATATTATATAAGTCTGCTGTCTTCCGTCTGTATCCAATTATAGAGCATTTTACAGTCAGATAAGCAGAAAATGCACAGTTAGCATGCTAGTTGTTGTCACCCTGCCTCTGCCCCCCCCCCCCCTCCATGTATTTCTAGCCAAATGTGTCTTACCCCACTACAAATATATTATATTATTTGTAGTGGGGTACAATAATATAATATATTATTGTACCCCCCCCCCCCAACCCCCCATCCATGTATTTAACCAAAATGTGTCTTATCAATCCATCCATCTTCTTCCGCTTTTTCCATTTCTGGGTCGCGGGGGCAGATCCCAGTACATATATAGCAGGGGTGTTCAACCTTTTTTAACCAAGATCTACTTTTGAGGTTGATGGTGTGCCGAGATCTACCAAGAGAGGGGGTCTGGGGCATTTTAGTCCATTTTAGAATGACCTGTTAGACATGGCAAATATGGGCTTTTGGAGTGAGATTATTTTTAAAGTCGCATAGGGGCGAAAAAATTGGATTTGGGTCACTTCAGGCTGCAGTGTGAACGTAGCCCAAGATATGTGGTCCAAAAAACGATACATATCCGATCTTTTGACATGCCACTTCAGTCTGAACGGCCAGGTCGCGTTCATTCAACCTGGGCGCGTTTCCTCCGGCGAGAGTGGTACAAGTAGACGCTCACAAATGTACACAAATGTTCTTCTCGTCATGCGAAAATAGTATATGATCTCCGTGTCAGTGAAGTGGCGAAGCACGTAGCAATCCCACCACTCTTGGCTGCGACTCCGCACCAACACGTTCATTTCTGCGGACGTTGCTGCCGCTGCCCCGCAAAACGGCGTGGCCAAAAACCTCGTCCTTCTCCTTCTCCGTCTCCTCCTTAAAACAAATAAGCTGTACATGTTCTGGCTCTGGTACGACAGCAACTTTAGGCGACTTCCGTAAACACTGAGCACGCTCGCTGCACGTGACCTCGTCGTGTCCTCCAAGGCGCATGTGGGACACTTTTGGGGCGTTTTGTGATCTCCAGTTCACACTGGAGATCACATACAAGTCGCATTTAATTGGAAATGTGAACAACCAAAAAACCCCCCCCCCAAAAAAACCATCGGATTTCACACAAAAAATCGGAATTGAGCATTAAGCCCTGCAGTCTGAACGTATCCATACGCGATCAACTGGTTGGGCACCCCTGATATATAGTATTTAAGCAGCTCTTGAAATCAAAATAAGTCTCCTGTGTGCTGTACTGTGCATCTAATTATGAAACATTTCACTGTCATATAATCAGGAAATGCAAAGTTAGCATGCTAGTTGTTGTTAGCCTGTATCTGATTTTTATTTTCCCGTTTATTTGAGTAAAATGTGTCTTATCCCAGTAGATATCTTGTATAAGTCTGTTGTGTGCGGAATTGTGCATCTAATTATAAAGCGTTTGCACTGTCAGATAACCAGGAGATGCACGGTTAGCATGCTAGTTGTTGTTAGCTTAACCGTGACGTCTCTGAGAGTTCTGAAAAACGCTTATAAAGTCATCGCTGTGAATAATTAAGATGCTCAAAGATGTTTCAAATGGATTAGTTCGTTTTTTATTCACGTTTTCAAACTGGTAAAAATCAGGTACGGCGCCTTTAAAGCCGCCACGCTTCGCTGCGATTGGTCAAGCCCGCCTGTCGCTCACCCGGAGCACGGCCGAGGCTGACCAACGGGAGGGAAGCGAGTCAAAAATTTGGAATCGTTATTACGATATCGCTCAGCCCTGTTACGATTTCACTACCTACGACTACACGAAGAGAGAGTACGGATGTGAACACTGCACAGGTGGAGGATGGAGCGATGGAAGGTTGGGGTATGGCTTTTAGCTGACTCTTCACTGTACAACTCCTCACAGATTCAGACCGAACACACGTGAGGCCGTTTACGCTCTTTAAAAGTCCTATATCACACAAAATGGACTCTTGTGAGCTTTACGTCGTGTTCTAATGTTGTTCCCTCCTCAAAAACAGACCTGGAGTTGTTTTGTTTCATTCACACGTTTGAGGAACTCTTATTAGTTTTATGTATTTACAGGGTGTCCCAAAAATAAATAATTTTAAACTACTAAATCTCGCTCAATGAGGCTACGTTTACACATCGCCGGGTATGTTGAGAAACAAATATTTATCTCCCTCTGTTTTCCAAAATAACATTGTGCACATAGCATCGCTTTCAAAAACGTTTTCGCCAACTAACTACTACTAACTATGCCAAGTGGAGTGTAGGAAGAAGGAGAACGCTCTGCAAGCCAATCTAAATCGAACTTTTGGTGCGTCAGCTGCCTAAAACTGTGAAACCGTAGTTTTCCAGAATCTCCACTCTAGCCGGAGTTTTTAGAAAGATTCGTTTTCAGAGGCGAATTCACAAGCCGTGTCTCAATTCGCAGTGTGCACAGTTCGGAGCGTAGTTTTAAGGGTACTCAGACTGCGCTCAGGACTGCGCATACTTGCACACTTCGCAGACCGCATGGGCGTCGGCAAAATGCGACAGGTCTCGCAACTACCAGATGTAGCCGCCGACTCCATTTTCTCCCGTAGAAGAAGTAGCGCGCGGTGCATGCTGGGATATATGAGTGTGCGAAGTGCGCTTTTTCACACAGTTGGTCCACGCCCCGATTTCCATGGAAACAACTGCGGTTTTCAGACCGCATGTTAACTGCGCATGGGACAAAAAAGAAATGGGACAGCAGTTGTCGCGCCGGAAGGACATGCCCTTAAAACCGCACTCCAAACTGTGCACACTGAGAATTGAGACACGGCTACTGTTTGCTTGTAAAAGATGGGTACAAACGAAGGGAAATGTCTCCATTTTTAAAAATACCAGTGCAAAAGGAGAAATTCAATTTGTCAACTGGACAAAAGATTATCTGTTCGAATACGTTTCGCAGCTCATCTAAGCGTTGGTAGACACGGCCTATTATCTCTGCCTGTTGAAAGGTATTTGACCAAATAAAGGTGCACTGTTTAACTCTACCTGACATTCATTCACAGGTGGTTTTAGAGCTCAAAAATACCTAGCAAAACAGGCGCTCTGACAGTGAGCGGGGTCGCCTCTCCACAGATCTGACCTGTAATGTGGTCTGGATTGTTTTGTTTTTTTGTTTTTTTTATCAAAAACTGGGGCACCCTCAGTTTTTGGTGGTTGGTCATAAGAAAATTGTGAAACGAGTGAGTAATTAAGGAAAACTGTTCTGCACTCGGCCCGTTCATGACGAACATGAGGCAGTACAGTCACATTTTCTTTGTGTTTTGGTCATTTTTAAGCAGTTTTTCCATTTTTTAACCTTAACAAATGACAGTTTATGCCACTTTTTTACAGTTGGCAGGGATCAGATTAGCCAAAAATAGGGATACAGGGGACAATTCTTCTTTAAAACTGGGACAAATCTGTGGTTTTTGGCTAAATCTGCAGGGACAGGAGACACTGGGCTCCGAAACTGGGACTGTCCCGGGTAAATATGGATGTCTGGTCACCCTACATACTGCGGAACATTCCAGACCAAGCAATAACATCTCCATGGAGAAAAGCATCTGATGGACCCTCCACCAGTAAAGTTACACAACGCACCTTTAACATCATCTTTTACTTTGTGTTCCGCATAAATCGGCAGTCCGTTTTCAGTTTGAGAGAAGAACCTGAAGCGTAAATCTGCCGGGCTTGTGTGTTAAACGTGTGAATGAAGCAAAACACAACTCCAGGTATTATTTTGACGAGGAAACGACATTAGAACAGATCATAAAATAGTGTAATACGGGACATTTAAATCTGTGATTGTGTGAAACGTTTGTCTCAAGGGGAATAAGGATTGGAACGGTCTGAATGTCACGTCGTATCGTCTAGAAATCACGATTGTGTTTACAAATTTCAATTTAGCACACAAATTCTCTATTGATACTTTGCAGCTGATCGGTCATCGACATTCCCTGGGGGTGTGGTGCTAACCGGAGGCACTGCTCTGTCTGAAGCTCTGTTATGTTACCGAAGTTAGACGTAAATCTCAGCTGTTTTAACACAATCTGACCAGGAAAAAAAAAGAAAAAAAAAAACAGTCTGAGCTGATTTGTGCTGTTAAACAAGTCCCTTAGGGTTACACGCCGCTATTCCGACACGCCGCTGTTGAGACACTCACGTCTAATTGTCGGGGTAGCGGCATATACGTTATTTTTCAAGCGTTACCACTACTTCGACTTTTTATTTTTCATTGTCGGAGTAGCGGGGCTTTACCACTTTTCAAACATTCCGCTTTTCCGACATGAATAATATACTTTGCGCTCCCATTTTTCAGAAGATCCTGGTTCAGAGAATACTTCAGCCACGTTGGATATCGGACAGCGGGAAAATGTTCCGATAGCATGGCAAACCGTCATACTTTTTAAAAAAGAGCATAGGCCTTCGGGAAAATATCTAAAAATATGTGAGGGAGCGAGAGATGCACCTGGGTAAACTATCGCAACTCTCAAAAAAAACCACTAAATTTGACGTATCGGAATAGCGATACTGAAAAGGGTCGGAATGCCAGCACGTCTAAACAGAGGCATGTCGTAATACCGGCACGTCGAAATAGATCGAACTCCAAAACGGGACCACGAACGCTCAGACTGATCACAGGAAAAAAGGAAAATGTGCTCTTTAAATCATTTTTGTACTTTGTCTTGAGTTGACAATCACTTTTGTTGGCAGCGTATGCTTTGTGTGCGTTTGTGTCACCATGGTAACTGCCGAACATTCCGCTGTAGACGCGCACAAAGAACACCCCCAGAGCGACGCCACTGCAAAGTACCAATAAAAAGTCAGACTCTGTATACAATTTCAGAATCTGTACACAAATTAGTAGGGCGTTTACAATTCTTATTTTTTCTTACATTCAGAAAAATAAATTACAATATTTTCCAACTATGAATGTTAAGGTGCTTTTGGATTTTCTTATGTAAAAACACTTGCACTCTCTCCAATCTTTTTTTTTTTTGGTGGGGATTTTAAATACATTCATATTTTCATACCAATTCTTCATTTTACACGATGAAAAACGTAAGGTGCCACGGCCAGGCCTCTTCCAACAGCCCGTGTGAAGAACTCTGCTGAAGTCCACAAAAGTGAAGAGCGTTTTGTGAGAACTGAGAGCTGTATCCAGAGGCTGAGCCGGTTGCATATTATCCATCTTGTGGTGGAGTTGGGTTGTGAGTAAACAGGTCTCCCTTCGACCTCTGACTTCTGACCCTGACGTCACAAACTCTGAGCCGAGAGAGGCCAGGGCTGGGACTGAACCGTCAGTAATGTTACAACTACCAACTACTGGGAGTTTGTGCGTTGAAAAGTTGTTTTAGAATATTATGAAGAAGAATGGACGTAGATATCAGCAAGTATCATTCAGGGGAGTGTAAACTATACGACTTAATGGACAGGTTTTATTTTATCCTTAATTCGAACACTAATTTAATTTAAAGGTCCCATGGCATGAAATTTTCACTTTCTGAGGTTTTTGAACGTTAATGTGAGCTCCCCTACCCTGTTTAGCCCCCCCCCCCATGGCTAAAAGTTGCGAAATGTCTAAACTGAGCATTTGCGATCCTTTTCTGCGTTAGAAAAAATCAGAGCTCAAACGGGCGATTTTGAACAAGGCACCTTATTGACGTCAGATCGAAAAAAGAAATGCAAATGCAGTTCCACCCCCGTCTGTCTGTACTCAGCGTCTCTGTAAATCACGCCCAGAGAGTTTGGACTGCGAATGCGCAATGCGTTTTTTTATTTGCCTGGAGGCACGTCCGAGTGTTTCTAGGCTCGGAAGTCCTTTATCTGAGCCTCTGGACCTTTGAACATCAGTGGTTTAATTTATTTTATGTGGAAATGTGTTTATTTTTCAATGGAACTGCTTCAATGGAGATGCTTCCCATCTCTCCCCCCGTGCAAAAACACGGAAATGGATCAGAGGGCACAGCTGAGAGCGAGAGCGGAGAGTTTGGCCACGCCCCCACCCTCTACTATAGGCCATCTCTTTTCTCCTCATTTGCATTCAAGCAACAACGCCCATAATGACATGTTCAGAGAGAGAAAAATTACTCTTTCTCATCTTATCTCTGTTTCTCATGCACTGAGTGTTGATTTTGAAGAAGGATTCATTTACAGTATTAGGGAACCATTAAGGCGCCATATAAAAGCATCAAGAAGTACCATGTCATGGGATCTTTAAAGAAGAGCTGAAGTTGTAGTAAGTTTGATTCTTCCATTTTTATGGTAAAGGGAGAAATTCAATTTGTCAACTGGACAAAGTTTATTTGGTTGAAGACGTTTAGAAGAAGTGACTTTATTGATCTCACACTGGAGAAATTCTTCTCTGCATTTAACCCATCCTGTTATTAGGAGCAGTGGGCAGCACATTACTGCGCCCGGGGACCATCTCCATGATCTTCTTGCTTCGCAGTTCAGAACTGAGCTGCGAAACGTCTTCGACCAAATAAACTAAATTGAATTCCTCCCTTTACCATGAGTTCTACCTGGACGACTGAGGGATTCTTCACACACTATGAGGCAATATTGATCTGGACCAAAATGAGCCTGTAAATCATCTTATTACATCCAATTTAAGGATATCAGCTGAACCGATATCATGAAACCGGTATCAGAGCATCCCTCTCGGTCGTGCCTCTTCATAGTGGTGTTTCCTTTGCAGAAATGCCAACGCAACTTTTTGGAGGTAATGGAAGTAACAGAGCAGTGGGCGGGGATAGGGGGAAGGTGGAAACAGATATTTTCGGAGCGCTGAAGGCTCAAATGCTGGACAATTTAGAATTACTGAAACAGGAATGAGTGAAAACACAGCTCTGAGTGAGATCAGGACGAGGAAACAGAGAATAAAAACTCATGTAAGTGTATTTTGCATATGTCTCCTTTAAATCCAGATAAACGTGCAGCCCGAGCCCTGGAGCGTCTCTCTGGACTCTGTCGCCAGTATATCTGAGGGCACTGTATGTGATGACAAACAGTCAGTGATCTTGGAGGTATTCAGAGTCCACAGCCCTGGATCTGTGCCTAACACGGAGACTCTAACATGGGCTGTGTGGCCTCCGTCTGCTCGCTCTCCAGCTTCAGACTCTCCTCTTTCCTGGCTCCGCTCTGGGGCAGCGCGTGCTTCACGTTGAAATAGTCGAACTTCTCCGAGATGATGCCCCTGTCGAAAAGCTGCGCCGCCACGTACGAAAAAAACAAGATGGCCACCACGGCGGCGAGCATGCAGATGGTCCTGATGGGCCAGGTCTGCACGTACACGCCGTTCACCAGGATGCAGCCGGGGAACATGAGCACGGGGGGGATGCCCAGCACGGGTTCTCCACACAGCACCCGCAGGATCATCCCCGTGGCGCAGCCCAGCACGGCGCCGTACCCGTTGGACACTTTGAAGAAGAGGACGCAGACGAGCTGGGGCAGCATCAGCGTGTAGGTCAGGTCCGAGCGGAGCAGCCAGATCATCAGGACGCTGTTGTCCAAGAACGTGAGGGAGGTCCCGGCCAAACCCACCACCACCACCGAACCCTGGATCACCCACTGGATCTCACGCTCCGACGCCTGCACCAACACAAGGACAGAAACATGACTCTGAGCTCTGCAGGACGCTCACAACAGAACAGCCTTGTATTTTGGACTTGTTATGAACTGTTTTTTGTTTTGTTTTATTTTCTCTGTCAGTCCACAATGTCCTCTCTAAAGGTACTTTTGTACACACACTGTTATCTTAGTAAGCAATATCATGAACCCAGGGTCTGGAGCCAGGATCTCGACAGGGGGACTGAGGTGCAGCTTTGGCCATCTGCAGGTTTTTTCCACTGTTTTCTATACAGTGGTACCTCACCTTACGAAATTAATTCGTTCCAGAAGTGGTTTCGTAACGTGAATTTTTCGTAAGTTGAGTAGCTATTTCAATGGAAAAAGCCTGATTCGTTCCAAGGCCCCGTTCCAAGTTTTTTTTTATAGTGTAACTTTTTTTTTATAGTGTAACACTGTGTTCTGCGTCCTGATTGGCTAAGAGACTTTAGACCCAGGACTAAACGTGGACTAAACCAGGTCTAAACAAGGTCTATACCTGGACTGGACCAGGACTAAACCTGGACTAAACCAGGACTGGACCAGGTGGATTAAAGCGCCGCGTGCGGGTCTATTTCCTGGTTTCTCACGAGTCACAGCTGAGGCGAGCAGCGAGGAGGGGACCGCAGCGAGGAGGGGACCGCACGCAGTCCGAGCGCATGAACGAACGCAGGTAAGAGCCACGGTGGTTTAATCCTGGTTTAGACCTGGTTCAGACCTGGTTTAATCCTGTTTTAGAGGAGGCACGGTTTGAGCACGGGTCTCGTCCTCGCAGCCCCGCGCCGGGTCATGCTGCGCTATCACACATGTGTCCGCGCGCGCACACACCGCACTCCCCCTTCCCCCCACGCTTCACTATTAATACATTTTGTTGAAAATCTATGAAAGTTTGAGTGTTTAAACAGAGAGAAATGTGAGAAAAGTTTAAATCCAGTCTGAGAAAAGCGTATAATGTGTGTGGCTGAGCGCGCATTATTTGAATTTTTGAGATTTCGCCTTTCGTAACTTGAATTTTCTTTCGTATCTAGAGACCAAAATTTAACGTGAAGGCGTTTCGTAACTTGGAATTTTCGTTTGTTGGGTCTTTCGTAAGGTGAGGTACCACTGTATTTCTCTTATTTGCCACGTTTACATGAGAGTTTAATTCCGAAAAAAAAGAAAAAATCATTTAATTCTGAATAAAGATTTATTCTGATTTAAAAAGACCAGGTAAACACTTAACTTAATAAAAATGATTACTCTGAATTAAACTTAATTCCGAAGTAAGCGGGTGGTTTATTCTGATTTTACAGCCAAATTAATTTATTCCTCGATCATGTAAAGGTTATTCTTCAGTCGTTCAGCTCATGCTTTCTGACATGGTTAGTCCTCCAGTCCTCACTTCGGACTTTCCTCCACTGCTCTTTGGATTTGTGAGCGGGATGTGGGAGTGGGCTGAGGTGGAGCAGCCGGTGACCCAGTTTGTCTTCTTCCTCCTTCTCCGACACTCTTCCCTTCTCCTCCTCAGCGACCGACGTAAAGCGTGAGGATAGAATTCTCCAGCTGCTGCTTCATTATCATCGGAACGACTGCGGAAAAATTTTGGATCGCGTTTGCGTCCGCGGTGTAACGACGAACCGGGATGACAAAAAGCCGGTAGCAGCTGAAGTGTTCGTGACCCTGTCCAAGCAGAACCCTTCCCGACCCCCAGACATTGAGTGGAATTAAATACGGAATTTAAAGACGATTTAACTTGTTTTCCATGTAAACCTCAATTCAGAATTATTAGTTCCATGTAAACTCGGAGCAGAATATTTGAATTGCGAACTACAGTGGTACCTCACCTTACGAAAGACCCAACAAACGAAAAATCCAAGTTACGAAACGCCTTCACGTTAAATTTTGGTCTCTAGACACGAAAGAAAATTCAAGTTACGAAACGCGAAATCTCAAAAATTCAAATAATGCGCGCTCAGATGCACACTCTTTTCTCAGACTGGATTTAAACTTTTCTCACATTTCTCTCTCGTTTAAACACTCAAACTTTCATAGATTTTGTATTAATAGTGAAGCGTGGGGGGAAGGGGGAGGGCGGACACGTGTGTGATAGCGCAGCATGACCCGGCGCGGGGCTGCGAGCATGAGACCTGTGCTCAAACCGTGCCTCCTCTAGACCAGGTCTAAACCAGGTCTAAACCAGGATTAAACCACCCCGGCTCTTGCCTGCGTTCGTTCATGCGCTCAGACTACGTGCGGTTCCAAGAGGGGATGTTCCTCCCCTCAGAACCGCACGCAGTCGCTGCTCGCCTCAGCCGTGACTCGTGAGGTACACCGGTGCTGCTGCTAATAGCAGAGCTAGCACGAAACCAGGAAATAGACCCGCACGCGGCGCTTTAATCCTGGTTTAGACCTGGTTTAGATCTGGTCTAGAGGAGGCACGGTTTGAGCATGAGTCTCGTGCTCGCAGCCCCGCGCCGGGTCACGCTGCGCTATCACACACGTGTCCGCCCTCCCCCTTCCCCCCATGCACGCAGTCGCTGCTCGCCTCAGCCGTGACTCGTGAGGTACACCGGTGCTGCTGCTAATAGCAGAGCTAGCACGAAACCAGGAAATAGACCTGCACGCGGCGCTTTGATCCTGGTTTAGTCCAGGTCTAGACCTGGTCCAGTCCAGGTTTAGACCTTGTTTACACCTGGTCTAGACCGGTTACACTATAAAAAAAAACTTGGAACGGGGCCTTGGAACGAATCAGGCTTTTTCCATTGAAATAGCTACTCAACTTACGAAAATTCACGTTACGAAACCACTTCTGGAACAAATTAATTTCGTAAGGTGAGGTACCACTGTATTTAATTTAGAACAATTAATTCGGAATTAAAAAACATCATGTAAACGTGTCCAGCATCTGTTCTACTCATCCTAAACAAGTCTCTAACCAATGTGTACGAGAACGTCCTGTCAGGGAGAGAAAACACTGTAAGAACCAGAATCAGAAGTATCAACAATACCAAACCAATACATACTCTTGAAATAACATTTGATCTGTTTTATATGAGGGGCGTTCATTAAAGATTTCCGCTGACCCACTTAGGATTATTATATCTGACTGAAATTTCACCTTTGTATTGGTGTGTATACGTCACATGATAATTTGCAGCACTGAACTCAAATTGCTTCCTTTTTTACAGGTGTTAGATTGAAGTAACGTGTGACTATGGACCCAGTCGAGTGCCGAGCAATGATCAGGTATCTATATCTATATAGGATATATAGGATCTATATTTGAAAGTCACACCCCAAAAGAGACCTTCGATGAAATGGAACAAACTTATGGAGATGATGCCCCATCATATGATGTTGTAAAACACTGGCATCGCCAGTTCAAGTGTGGCCGAACATCTGTCGAAACAGCTCCCATTCCTGGACGCCCCCATTCTGCCTTTGATGAAGACACCATCCATCAAGTAGAGGCTACTAGTTCAAAAGACCACCGTATAACTGTTTGTCAATTAGCTCAAATTGTGAAGATAAGTGTAGGGTCTGTGGAGAAAATCATTCGGGATCATTTGCGCATGCATAAGGTGTCTGCACGGTGGATTCCCAGGCTCCTTACTCCTTTTCAGAAGCAGGAACAAGTGGATTGCTCAAAGGCTCGTTTGGACATGTGTCAACAAAGCCAGGAAGCCTTTTTTGACAGACTTATCACACAGGATGAAACATGGGTCCATCACTATGATCCTGAGACTAAAGTCCAGTCTGTGCAGTGGAAGCACCTGTGTACAGAAGCACCCCGAAAGAAGGCAAGGGTTCAACCCTCTGCAGGAAAGGTCATGCTTACCATCTTTTAGGACCAGCACGGAGTACTGATGACGGATTTCCTGGCCACAATTACTGGGACTTACTATGATTCACTACTGCATGAATTGCGAGAATCTTAATCCTAAGTGGGTCAGGGGACATCTTTAATGGACACCCCTCGTATACACAGAAATATGAAACTACAATTTGAAATCACTTGTGTAAGAGTGGAGAAGACTAAGTGCTAACAGTGAAAATGTTCAGATCGAGCAGGATCACGGCTCTGCTCATCTCATTTTGTGTCTAGACTCCAGGAGAAAGGTCTCATCACACCTCCTGCTCATCAGTCACTGCTCTGGCACCAAACACCAAACCTATGATCCTTCACAGTCCTTATCCTCTGAACAACATCGTCTCATCCGAGTCTGTCCAGGTCTTTTTGTCTTGCAGGGTACATTTTATTGGCCCTGTAGGAACTCTGTCCTCTAGATCTGACCTGGAGCTAGTCTTGGTCAGGATTACCTTACCTGGAGGACACCCAGACACAGGGAGAACATGCAAACTCCACACAGAGGCCCAGGCGAACCAGGGATCGAACCACCAACCTTCTTGCTGTGAGGAAAGGGTGTTAGCCACTCAGCCACTGTGCTTTATGTTTCACTTTTGCTTCTGCCTGCTCCTTTTGAGCACTTTTTGGGTGTTTTTCTGTAGTTATAATTTTATTGTTTTCTTTGTGTTACACTGTGTAACACTTAATAAATAAAAATGATTGAAAAATGTCTAACGACCACTTAGGTCCTCACAGTTTACAGATTCGCTCAGTCGGGGTGAAACTTACTTGTTAATATTAATTATGGTGTCTGGTCTTTTATATTTATGGACTATCATGTAGAATGCATTAGACTGTGGGCTGCGCCCTCTCCAGGGGCCCGGGGGACGCACCCGCGGGGGCAGGTAGTGTGATGTCACACGCCGTCGGGGACACGGAGTCCATGGAGCTAACGCTGTGGATTATTTCGCTTTTTTTTCGATTATGGTGTTATCCTACAATATGTGTTGGATTGTACGAGGGCCATTCAAAAAGTTCTAAGACAAATGCCATAAATTCAAAATGAGTCGATGACGTATAAACACATTTGACAAGTTTCGGCATTCTAGCTTTGTTATTCAAAGAGTTACGTTACATTTTGCACAACCCACTTTTCTGACCCTCCAAAATGAGCCAATCTGAAGTCCAAGCAAACATTAAATTTCTCACAAAACTTCAATGGAAACCTAAAGAAATTATTGAAGATTTGCACAATGTTTAAGGATGTTTTTTTCCCTATTTCCAAAGTTGAAGGAACATTTAAAAGAACAAGATTTCAGTCCATACTTGAAGCGAAGAGGGAGGTTGTGACCTGTTCGACTAGACAAGCTCCAGAATTCTATCAAGAAGGAATTTTTCGGTGGAAACGTCGCTTGCAGAAGTGTATTGACTTAGGTGGATGTTGTGTAGAAAAATTATTTGGTTACTTTCAAAAATAAAGTTGTTTTTTAACTTGTCTTAGAACTTTCTGAATGACCCTCGTATTTCTCGGCGGGAGCTGCTGGGTTTTGGGAAAGTCCTGAACGGACTGAAATCATGGAAGTGCAGGGATCGGGAGTAAACACTCAAACACTCACCTGACGCTTTCTGCGCGGCGTGCACGAAACTTTGGGAACTCTTTTGGAGGCTTATGACTGTGGTGAAGGTGGTGGATGATTTATGAACAGCTCGTGGGTTGTTTTGCCTCGTGACTGATATTTATGTTTGTGGGTTTGGGGTGAACTGGGGGGCGCTCGAGCGTGGGGAGGGGGTCACTGGGGCTATTCTGGTATTTGTATCTGGCAACACCAATAAAAGCCACATACATTAGTCCAAAAGCAACTATTCTCATTTCTCTTTTGTATTTTCATTATTTCACCTGCTGATGTGAATGAATCCACCCGTGACCTCAAATGTGCGCTTTACCTTTTCAACCCACAAAAACAGGTGAATTGTTACAAATGTATTGATGAGCACCAGCACATATATGAGTGCGTGTCCGTTATGGAACAGATAAATGGTTACAACTCTATTTCGAAAAGGTTTGAATTGGAACTTGCTTTGCTCCTGCTGCTTTATCAGAGAACGACCCACACCTGCCACACCTGCCCCACCTGCCCCTGGCTGTGTCCCCGTGCACCCACCTGAGGCCGGAGGATGTTCTTGTAGATGTTGGAGGTGAAGATGGAGGCGGCGGACAGGAGGGCGGAGTCTGTGGATGACATCACGGCGGCGGCCACGGCCCCGATGCCGACGATGGAGATGTAGTACGGGGTGAGGTACTGGAGCACGATGGGCAGGACCAGACCGGTCTCTCCTCGCTCCACCGGAGACAGCGGGCCGTACGAGGTCAGGTTCCAGTCTGCACAAACGCACAAACTTCAAACTTCAGATTGTGTGTAGTTGTGTGTATGAGTGTGTTGGT
This sequence comes from Paratrypauchen microcephalus, assembly GCA_036785185.1. Taxonomy (NCBI): domain Eukaryota; kingdom Metazoa; phylum Chordata; class Actinopteri; order Gobiiformes; family Gobiidae; genus Paratrypauchen; species Paratrypauchen microcephalus. The sequence goes on from JAVJIX010000226.1 coordinate 271,952, forward strand.
GGTACTTTTGTGCGATTGTTGCTGTCCTGTAGATGATTTCTCATCAACCTGCCGAGGTTGATGCATCGGCCCCTAGGACTGTCGGCCCACCGGGAAAATGCCCGGTATGCCCGATTACCAGTCCAGACCTGTCTGTAGATGATTTCACATCAACCTCCCGAGGGACTGAAGATGGAAATGAGTCACGCTGGCAATCATCTTTACATATTTATATATAAAATCTTCATTAATATTTTTTACAAATTAAATAAGATATCCTCCTGGGACCCGAAGAAAAAAAGTTATTATTATTATTATTATTATTATTATTTAAATGTTCTATTTGGAGGTAAATAAACACCTTCACATTTACATTTTGTTAATTTTATTTTATTTTTTTCATAATGTCGTAACATGTCCTTTGTAATGGACTGTAATAGTGTTAAATCCATGTCAAGTTAACAACTGAACAAAAACATTTTTTCGGTCGGTTCTACAGTCGCCTCAAAATGTTTTTTAATTTCTTATTTATGTATTTATTTCTATTTTTTGTTTTATTTTTATTTTTTATGTATTATTTATTTAGTTATTTATGTATTTTATTTATATTTTTTATATTATTATTATTATTATTATGAATGTATTTTTTTATTTTTTATGTATTATTTATTATTTACTTATTTGTGTTTAATTTATATATTTTTTTATTCATTTATTATTATTATTTATTTTCTTCTTCTTCTTTTTTTTAATCATAGTGCAGCCACAAACTAGAGTCTATCTCCAAACTTAAAAGGTGTCCACTATAAAGGACACAAATGAACGGGCGGGTCTCAGGAGGTTCATATATTCAGTCTATAACCACAAATGTGAGGCATTATTTGTACTGTAAAAAGCCTTTAAACAAGCTCTTGAGTTCCTCTGCTTTGGCATCTCATGTTTTAGAACTTAATAATGTGTTTGAAAGCACATCGTTAGCCCAATATCATACAGTGGTGCCTCACCTTACGAAAGACCCTACATACGAAAAATCCAAGTTAGGAAACGCCCTCACGTCTCTAGATACGAAACGCGAAATCTCAAAAATTCAAATAATGCACGCTCAGATGCACGCCCCGCTGTTATCCCTGCTCAAAAAGCACCTTTCTCGGCCTCTTAGCTCTAGCGCCGAACACGCAAGATTTTCAACAAAATGTATTAAATAGTGAAGCGTGGGGGGAGACACGACTCCGAAAGCGGTGCGGAGACATGAACGCACCGAGCGGCAAGGAGCACCCCTAGTCCTGGTCTGCACGCCCGGCACCGGGGCTGCGAGGACGAGATAGAACCACAGTGCCCGGACCGCGTCCTCTGGAGCCCGAGCCACAAACCAGCCGCACGAAACCAGCAAAGAGCGACACGTGGTAGTTTAATCCTGGTCCAGTTCTGGTTTAGTCCAGGTCCAGTCCACGTTTAGTCCTGTCTAGTCTCTTAGCCAATCAGGACGCAGAATCAATGTTACACTAAAAAAAAAAAAACCTTGGAATGAATCAGGCTTTTTCCATTGAAATAGCTACTCAACTTACGAAAAATTCACGTTAGGAAACCACTTCTGGAACGAATTAACTTCGTAAGGTGAGGTACCACTGTATTTGTCTGAGTCATTTGGGTGATGTTTTGGATTGTCACTATTTTTAGACCATTACAAAATTATAATCTAATATAATCCTTTATTTACACTGCACAGTAGATTACCAAATCTGTATTATAAAAACTAAAAAGTACAGATGTAAAAGGCATAAATTACTTGTATTTTTCTCTGTTATAATGTTTCCTCGTCACAAAAAGACCTGGAGTTGTGTTTTGTTTCATTCACATGTTTGAGTAACACTTTATTATTAGTGTGTCCGGATCTCCAAAGCTCAAAACGCTCTGTTCCACCTTGTGATGTCATGAAGTGGTGGTTTTCAAGTGAACATCTCCTTTTATGTTTAATTCAGTCGAGATCGTCAATTCCAGGTTTGAAATTATCCAAATGATTCTAGTGAAGGTGTGTGGAGTTTATAAACACAGTGGAGCACTTCCTGTATCACCGCATGATGACATCACAAGGTGGAACAGGGTGTTTTCTATTTGAGGGAAGAACTGTAACACCTAAATGTGCAGGGTTTGTGTTAATTAAACATGTGTGAATGAAACAAAACACATCTCCAGGTGTTTCCGATGAGGAAACGTGTGATCTGGGCCTTTTAAGAGAGGGATTATGTTCAGTATAAGACTGTTTAATTAAAGGAGGAAAAAACATCCATCCGTCCATGTTCTTCCTCTTATCCGGGGCCGGGTCGCCGGGGCAACAGACCCCAAGGCGTTCCCAGGCCAGCCGGGAGACATAGTCCCTCCAGCGTGTCCTGGGTCTTCCCCGGGGCCTCCTCCTGGTGGGACGTGCCCGGAACACCTCCCTACTACTCCGACTGAACGAGGACTAAACCAGGATGAAACCAGGACTAGACAAGGTCTAAACCAGAACTAAACCGGGACTAAACCAGGTCTAAACCGGGACTAAACCAGGTCTAAGCTGGGACTAAACCAGGTCTAAACTGGGACTAAACCAGGACTAAACCAGGACTAAACTAGGACTAAACCAGGATTAACAAGGACTAAACTAGGACTAAACAAGGACTAAACAAGGACTAAACAAGGACTAAACCAGGACTAAACCAGGATTAACAAGGACTAAACTAGGACTAAACAAGGACTAAACCAGGACTAAACAAGGACTAAACCAGGACTAAACCAGGACTAAACTAGGACTAAACCAGGATTAACAAGGACTAAACTAGGACTAAACAAGGACTAAACCAGGACTAAACTAGGACTAAACAAGGACTAAACAAGGACTAAACAAGGACTAAACCAGGACTAAACCAGGACTAGACCAGGATTAAACCAGGACTAAACCAGGTCTAAACTGGGACTAAACCAGGTCTAAATTGGGACTAAACTAGGTCTAAACTGGGACTAAACCAGGTCTAAACTGGGACTAAACTAGGTCTAAACAATGACTAAACCAGGACTAAACCAGGACTAAACTAGGACTAAACCAGGATTAACAAGGACTAAACTAGGACTAAACAAGGACTAAACCAGGACTAAACCAGGACTAAACAAGGACTAAACAAGGACTAAACCAGGACTAAACCAGGTCAAAACCGGGACTAAACCAGGACTAGACCAGGATTAAACCAGGACTAAACCAGGTCTAAACTGGGACTAAACCAGGTCTAAATTGGGACTAAACTAGGTCTAAACTGGGACTAAACCAGGTCTAAATTGGGACTAAACTAGGTCTAAACTGGGACTAAACCAGGTCTAAACTGGGACTAAACTAGGTCTAAACCAGGTCTACTCCTCACCCTATCTCTAAGGGAGCGTCCAGCCACTCTGTTGAGGAAATTCATTTCAGCCACTTGTATCGGCGATCTCGTCCTTTCGGTCATTACCCAGAGCTCATGACCATAGGTGAGGGGAGGAACGTAGATCGACGGTAAATCGAGAGCTTTGCCTTTCGGCTCAGCTCCCTCTTCACCACAACGGTCCGGTACAGCGACCGCATCACTGCCGGCCTGGGAACGCCTTGGGGTCCGGGTCTGGGAGTCCCTGCTTAGACTGTTGCCCCGTGACCCGGCCCCGGATAAGAGGAAGAACATGGATGGATGGATGGAAAAACATGTAAACATTTAATCGTATTGAGTTCACGGTGCACATTCTATACTCATCCAGGGGCATAAATATTTGAAACAGGCTGAAATCTGAACTCACAAACTGATCCAAGAATCCTGTGCATTTCAGAACATGTTTGTAGAGGTTTACTACACCTTTACATGGAATAAATCCTATTTAAACACTGGGAGGGCATCTGACACACATTTCAGAGCATGTTTATAGAGGTCTAAACTGTGGGAAGATCAAACAGCAGAAGCCCTGAGCGGCAAGCAAAAAAAATAAAATAAAATAAAAAGGGCACATCATTTGGGCTCCAGTGTTTTGTTTTGGGGTTTTTTCCACCAACAACTCAAAACAATTTTTTCTATCTTGTCTTTTTTTTTTCTTTTTTTGATGTGGCCAATGGGAAAAAAATAAAAATAAAAATCAGTCAGTTCAGCACAGGCGAATGGCTCATTAGGTCAGGCACTGGGTTAGAACGTGGAGCCTCATCTTCCCCAATTGTGTTTGATTTCACTTCAGCTGAAAGCATCAGTTTTTGGAAAAAAAAAAAAAAAATTGTTGGTGCAGCAAGATTTTCTGCAAGATTTTTATTTTCGGAAGCAATTGGAGAAAACAAAACAAAACAAAACAAAACAAAAAATATTAGTTTATTTATTTTTTTGCCTGCTGCTTCGGACTTCCATACTAAACTTTCATTTTCAGTCAGGAATAACAGGATTTACTAAGGGCTTGTTTACACGAGAACGCTTACGGGTAAAAACGACAAAATATTTTATCTGAAGTGCCTTTCGTTTACACGGTGACGGCGTTTTTGGGGCCTAAAAACGCAAAAATCTGAAACCACCCTCCAGAGTGGAAAAGTTAAATACGCTCCGCTGTAGCGTTTCCGTGTAAACTGCCCAAGACACAAAACTGGTCAGATCTGCTCACGTCGGTACGCGTTTACGTCACATAGATGCGGCATACCTTGATACCACAAATGTTCAAGCAGCGCTAGTCAACATACAAGAGTCATTTCAACAATTGTATAAATCGCACCCACACACGTCTACAGCGTACAAATCTTTCTCACACTCTCACAGCCACAGACGCCAAGACAAGCGACTTCCGCATGAGGCACTTCAAATGTAAAACCCCATGTGATTTTATATTTTCTAATTCACTGTAATCCTCCTGTAATGTCACTATTTTCAGTACAATATTCAAAAACATGTCAACAAAAATACAAGTCACTGAAATGTTTGGAGCGGAACTTAACAACTCATTTAAAACGCAACTAGAACATTTTATTTTGAAGTTTTACCTTTCTCTTTTCCGGTACAGTCGTGGTTAGAAATGTAACTTGACGCTGTTGTGACGGGTTTTTTTTTTGTTTTTTTTTTCAGTCCAGCGCCTCCCTTCGCTGGCTTTTGCGTCCACTTTTGCGTCTTCATATAAACATGGATAAAAAATTGAAGACGAGACGCCACTTTTGCGTCTTCTGTTTTGATCGTCGCCGTATAAACGTAGCCTAAGACTTACTCATAATTAGGGGTGTGTAAAATATCAATATATCGTATCATTTAATGTAATTATACAGTACACTGGAGGGACTATGTCTCTCGACTGTCAGTTTAACGCATTAATTAGATTAATTAATTACATTGCTAATTAACGCGTTATAAAAATTAACGCAATTATAGAGGTCTAAAGTACAGGGTTAGCAGCTTTTACACAGAATAAGCCCTATTTAGACACTGCGTGCACATGGACGAGTGTAATCCGACTGCAAACGGATTGGGATCGTACTGGATTCATGTGCACAGGCTAAGGATCGTATATTGATTGGTTTCCCCAATCCGATTGGAACCCCTGGCTTTGGCCGATAGTAATCCGCATGGTGCCGCCTTGTGCATGATATCCGATCGGATTGGCGTACTGCGCATGCGCGGGAATTTTCGCCGAGGATTTCACCCGGAAGTGGCAGGAGGCGCCGACGCCGTCATAAGTCGCGATTGTTGCCGGAAAAGTCAGACGAAATCATGGCTGCGAAGAAAGAATGCACAACACGTGCACCAATGCTGCTCCGGAAAACTCCTCGAGCGCCATCTTTGTATACCGCCACATAGTTTGTTGTGTTTTTATTGAGTAGACATCACCCGGAAGTAGTTGGACGACAGCGCCACATAGCAGAGCGGAGCCGGCCAGGTCGCTGACCATTATCCGATTACACGAGTTTCATGTGCACTTCGATCCAAGGACAGACCACCCGCCGAGTAACGCAGTGAGTGAGAGATACAGGACTACATTCATACTATAATACTCCCTACAACTGTATATAGCTGGGATTGTACATCTTATTTGATATTGTATTTTATATTCTATTACTACTTTTCTATTTAAATCTGATTTGTACATATACATTTATCCATCCATCTTCTTTTGCTTCTCCATTTCTGGGTCGCGGAGGCAGCAGATCTGCTGCCCAGAACACAACGCACCAGCCCCCATGAATCCTCCCACGGGTGGTGGGTCCACGGGAGGACGGCTGGCCTTGATGCACTTCTGTCATAGGGACTACCAGTGTCCGCAGGTGGGTTTAAGTGTCTTGCGGCAGCATTCATTTGTGGGAGCTGGGATCACACACACGGCCAACCCGTCGAAAGCAGGATTCCAACTGACATGATTAAGTAAACAAACACTGACATGATTAAGTAAACATTTCCCTGCCTTGATTTCTGACCTGATCCCTGCCCCACCCTTCCTTTTTGTCGCCAAAGAAAAAAAACACCGTATGTTACCTGTCCAATTGTTTTTCTGTCATTACATGTTGTGAATTAATTGTCATTGATTGTATTGCATCTTTTCCACTCTGCATCTCCCAGTCGGCGGCGCGCACATGTACGTGGCCCCTCCCCTAGCCGCTCTATCACTGTCCTGCCTGGTTAGTGGGGAAACGAAATTTCGAATTCACTCTATGTACATGTACATTAGGGGTGTGCAAAATAATCGTCATGACAATGCATCGCGATACTAACTTTCACAATATACCGCATCGATTCTTGATACCAAAAATCGATTTTTATTAATTAATAATTGATTAATTAATAATTGATTAATTAATTATTAATAAATAAATAAATTATTAGTTTATTTTTTTTATAAATCCTCTGCACTTTTTTCTTTGTGAAAGGGTATTGTTTGTTATGATGGTAGCTGCCTCCAAAATGGCAAATGTTTGAACATCATTTTTTGTTTTAGAAAAAATCCTATGCACTTTTTTTTGTTATTGGTTTGGTTTATTTGTTTTTGTTATTCAATAAATTCAGTTATGAACTGAGTTGCTCAAAGTTCTGTATAAACTGAAGACACTACCCAGATACACAGACACTGATATTTAAGATATCCTCTTTTTTTTTTGGGTACATTTTCACTGAAGTATGTCGAATATATTGCAATGCATATGATTGTTTTTCGACAATAAAGCAAACTATGACTATGACTAACCGCCAACCCCTGAATCAGTAGACAAACGCTCTACCAATACATTTATTAAAAATAATGATAATATACATTTATTATCATTATTTTTATGTACATAATTATGTCTCATCTGACACAGGTCTATTGCTCTTTGGATGCTATTTCCATCTATTTTTTTCTTTTTACCCTTTGTTATATATTATTTTTGATGAGTGAGCTACTGTACCCAAAGTAATTTCCATTGTGGATCAATAAAGTTTGTCTAAGTCTAAGTTTTACACGGAATAAGTCCTATTTAGACACTGGGAGGAGTTTGTTTTCAAATATCTGACTGCTGAGTCGTTGTTGTTCATTCACACTTTTGTCCTCCTTCCTCCGTCCTCGGCCTGATTCATGCGTTGGTACAAACCGCAGCTTCAGAAACAGCTGCTTCCCGTTCTGTGCGTTTTGTGTTTCTAAGAAGTCCCGTAGTTCACTTCAGATCAGGATTTCAACATGTGCCCAAACTGCCGGTGTGCAGCAGCTTTCCCGTGGCACAGCAGAACGTAAAGGGCCCACGTTACGCAAAACGGACTCCTCTGAGCTTTAGGTCATGTTCTAATGTTTCCTCCTCAAAAACAGACCTGGAGTTGTGTTTGTGTTTTCTTTCATTCATCTCCAAAGCTCAAAATGCTCTGTTCCACCTTGTGATGTCATGAAGTGGTAGTTTAGTCTGTATTAGTGTTTTCTGTTTGAGAGAAGAACTCAGCCTCACTGGTCTAGTCCTGGTTTAGTCCTGGTTTAGACCTGGTATAGTCCTGGTTTAATCCTGGTTTAGTCCCAGTTTAGACTTGGTTTAGTCCAGGTTTAGTCCCAGTTTAGACCTGGTCTAGTCCCAGTTTAGACTTGGTTTAGACCTGGTTTAGTCCCAGTTTAGACCTGGTTTAGTCCTGGTTTAGTCCCAGTTTAGACCTGGTTTAGTCCCAGTTTAGAACTGGTTTAGTCCTAGTTTAGACTTGGTTTAGACCTGGTTTAGACCTGGTTTAGACCCAGTTTAGACCTGGTTTAGTCCCAGTTTAGACTTGGTTTAGTCCTGGTTTAGACCTGGTTTAGGCCTGGTTTAGTCTTAGTTTAGACCTGGTTTATACCTGGTTTAGTCCCAGTTTAGACCTGGTTTAGTCCCAGTTTAGACCTGGTCTAGTCCCAGTTTAGACTTGGTTTAGTCCTGGTTTAGTCCCAGTTTAGAACTGGTTTAGTCCTGGTTTAGTCCCAGTTTAGACCTGGTTTAGTCCCAGTTTAGACCTGGTCTGGCTCGGGCGTCTGTTCCGGACGCCTCCTGGACTCCTCCCTCAGGAGGTGTTCTGGGCACGTCCCACCGGGAGGAGGCCCCGGGGAAGACCCAGGACACACTGGAGGGACTATGTCTCCTGGCTGGCCTGGGAACGCCTTGGGGTCCCCCCGGAGGAGCTGGAGGAAGTGTCCGGGGTGATGGAAGTCTGGGAGTCCCTGTTAGACTGTTGCCCCGGCAACCCGGCCCCGGATAAGAGGAAGAACATGGACGGATGTGTGAGTGAATCAAAACACAACTCCATGTCTGTTTGTGACGAGGAAAATACATTCTAATTAGGGCTGTCAATTTAATGCATTAATTAGATGAATTAATTACACTGCAAATTAATGCGTTATAAAAATTAACACAATTATGAATGGCAATTCAAGGCACGCATTTTAAATTTGGCGTGCGGCGAGTGAATCGCTGCCAGGGCCTTTGAACGGCGAGTTTTTTTAAAATAAAAAGAAAGAAGACGGGACAACAAGAACGAGCTTTTGTCAAAAAGAATTTTCCGATCACCGAAGCTGCTCCAGCCTGACGGATCAATTGAACGATAAACACGTCCGGACAAGTTCCATCGTTACCGGTGAGCGAGTGTGAGCGCACTTCACCAAACCACCAAACCACCAAACCACCAAACCAACAAACCACCAAACCACCAAACCAACAAACCACCAAACCACCAAACCAACAAACCACCAAACCACGCTCGCAGAATTTGGGAAACGAATGAGCAAAGCGACTGCAGAAAAAATGACAAACTGAATCGCAAAGTGGGTTTCGATCGCTCGCTCACCCTCAATCTCTCTCTCACTCTTAAAATGCGATTAATTAGATTAATTAATTACAAATCCTGTAATTTGATTATTTTTTTGAATCGCCTGACAGCACTAATTCACAGATCAGAAAATTGCATAATATGAGCCCTTTAAAGGAGCACCGTGTCGTAGTGCTGCATATAATCCTGTAAAAACTCTACTGTAAACATGAGTTACTTGTGGATGCGGCCACTGCCCCCAGCAGGATGGGAGGGATGCCCAGCGTGGGCACGATGAAGGCCGCGGCGAAGCAGGTGATCTTGGCCGTGGACGAGGAGGTGGCAGACAGCGTCCTCTGGTGGAAGTTCTGCAGACCCAGGTTTCCCAAACCCTGCACAGAGAGACCACAGGGAGGAGAGTGGTCAGCAACACTTCATGAGAGTGACCATCAGGAGCTCAAAGTCACCTTCACTGTCACATTCTGGTCATACTTTGAGTGATTGTTTTTATTTAGCCCCAGTCAAACAGATTCTGTCCTGTTTTCTGTTCACACTGTACGAAGATTAAACTGCAGAAGTCCTGAGCGGCAAGCAAAAAAAAAAAAAAAAAAAGGACACATCATTTACCTGCGTGAAGTTGGCCCCACATCAGACGCACACCTACACAAAAACTATGTCAATCGTTTGTGCTTCGTTTGTGCTGCAAAAAGTTTCGTTTGTACTGCTTTAGTTTTTCAAAGGGGGGAGGGGCTGGCTGACCCCAATTTGATCAATAAAAGAATCGTTAATATCTCAAAAACTACGGAGCCCTGGAAGTGTCATAGGTGAATAAATAAAATAACAAGGTGTGGGGACGAGTTATAAGGTGTGGGAACAAGTTATAAGGTGTGGGAACAACTTATAAGGTGTGGGAACAACTTATAAGGTGTGGGAACAAGTTATACCTTATAACTTGTTCCCACACCTTATAACTTGTTCCCACACCTTATACCTTATAACTTGTTCCCACACCTTATAACTTGTTCCCACACCTTATAACTTGTTCCCACACCTTATTACTTGTCCCCACACCTTATAACTTGTTCCCACACCTTATAACTTGTTCCCACACCTTATAACTTGTTCCCACACTTTATAACTTGTTTCCACACCTTATAACTTGTTCCCACACCTTATAACTTGTTCCCACACCTTATAACTTGTTCCCACACTCTATAACTTGTTTCCACACCTTATAACTTGTTCCCACACCTTATAACTTGTTCCCACACTTTATAACTTGTTTCCACACCTTATAACTTGTTCCCACACTTTATAACTTGTTTCCACACCTTATAACTTGTTCCCACACTTTATAACTTGTTTCCACACCTTATAACTTGTTCCCACACCTTATAACTTGTTCCCACACTTTATAAGTTGTTCCCACACCTTATAACTTGTTCCCACACCTTATACCTTATAACTTGTTCCCACCAGTTATAACTTGTTCCCACACCTTATAACTTGTTCCCACACTTTATAACTTGTTTCCACACCTTATAACTTGTTCCCACACTTTATAACTTGTTTCCACACCTTATAACTTGTTCCCACACTTTATAACTTGTTTCCACACCTTATAACTTGTTCCCACACCTTATAACTTGTTCCCACACCTTATTACTTGTTCCCACACCTTATAACTTGTTCCCACACCTTATACCTTATAACTTGTTCCCACCAGTTATAACTTGTTCCCACACCTTATAACTTGTTCCCATGCCTTGTTATTTGACATAGTTTTTGTGTAGGTGTGCGTTTGATGGGGGGCCAACTTCACGCCGGTGCATCATTTGGGCTCCAGTGTTTTGTTTTGAGTTTTTTCCACCAACAACTCAAAACAATTTTTTCTATCTTGTCTTTTTTTTTTTTTGATGTGGCCAATGGGAAAAAATAAAAAAAATCAGTCAGTTCAGCACAGGCGAATGGCTCATTAGGTCAGGCACTGGGTTAGAACGTGGGGCCTCATCTTCCCCAATTGTGTTTGATTTCACTTCAGCTGAAAGCATCAGTTTTTGGGCAAAAAAAAAAAAAAAAGAGAATAAGATAAACAGATTAAAAAAAAATAAAATAAAAAACAACTTATTTTTTAAATTGTTGGTGCAGCAAGATTTTCGGCAAGATTTTTATTTTCGGGAGCTATTGGAGAAAACAAAACAAGTCTGCTGCTGCTGCTGTTCCGGACTTCCATACTAAACTTTCATTTTCAGCCAGGAATAACAGGATTTACTAAGACTTACTCATAATTAGGGGTGTGTAAAATATCAAAATATCGTATCATTTACTATAATTATACAGTACACTGGAGGGACTGTGTCTCCCGGCTGGCCTGGGAACGCCTTGGGGTTCCCCCGGAGGAGCTGGAGGAAGTGTCCGGGGTGAAGGAAGTCTGGGAGTCCCTGTTTAGACTGTTGCCCCGGATAAGAGGACGAAAACTGATGGATGGATGTTTAAAAGAAACATATTTCCAACTGTAACTTGTTTTTAGATTCAGTGATACAGATTTGCTCGATAATCAGGTGTTTATCTAAAACTTTGCATCCACAAACTTATTTCCAGCCCATGAACGCCTGAGTCTGCTTCATTCTAGTCTAGAGGGAGTTTATTTTAAAGGGACAGTGTGTAAGATTTTTACCCGTTAATTACCGAAATTGAAGATACCCATTCAAAAATACATTGTTTTCCAAGCCTTTTCACTTCCATCATGAAATCAAAGTATTCTTTTGGACTTAGATATAGTCACATAAAAGGGGGATCTTCCCCATGCAGAGGCAGCCATTTTGAATCCGAGAGCCGCAGAAGGACATTTGGGCTCCGCCTTCGCCTTCGGCAAGGCTCGTGGTTTTCACACAACGAGATAGTACGCGTTTGGATAAACAACGACAAGCATGCTGCCGGATCACACGTCGTAATGGATCTAACACGTGTTTTGGACTAAATTATTTTACTGGATTTTATTCGCTGGATCCTTACGGACAAATTGAGACCAAGTTTATGGTGAAATACAGAGTTTGACCTGTCCAGAGCCTTCAAAGGTAAGCTAAGTAACAAACCTCGTTTCCGTATAAAAGCCCCATGTGCTCGGGGAGTGATTGTTGTGCCGGGAAATGAATTGCATAGTCAAAAAGAGGAGACTGTAAGGTTTCATTTGATGTGTAGATTGTCATGGTACACGATCGGGAATGAGTGCTCTCATGCGAAAAGAAAAAAAAAAACAGTGAACGGGACCGTGTTTTATTTATACCGTAGTTGTCGGCGAGGGCTCGCACAGCGCCGGGTGCGCGCGGTTCGTGCGCGGGTACACGAGCTGTCCGCGTTACGGCGCGCCCGGGTGACCCTCCAGGTCTGTCGTAGCTAAAACAGGAAGTGCAATAGCACCATCCACCTATGCGCCACGAATCCTACACACTGGACCTTTAAGAGAACTTAAAAGAAGTAAAATGATCTTGTTGCATGGACAGATAATTTCACTACGCAGAAGTCATTTTCTGATAGATTTAAAGGGATAGTGTATTGTTTTAATGTGAATCTGTACGGCGTCCCCTTCAACAGTCTTGTCTGTTAACACTGACTTACTGATGACAGTGCCGTCTGGGCCCAGTTCTGCTCCGGTTCTGTAGCTCAGTGTTTCCCAACCAGGGGTACAAGTACACCCTTATGGGTACTCGAGCACACTGCAGGGGGTACTCGGCGGTGTCGCTGCCAGGCGCAGGGGGAGATTTTTTTTTATTTTTTTATTCTAATTTGAGTAAATTTGAGCTAAAGAAAAGAGAAAATGCCTGAGAATTAAATTTTCAAATTAAGGAGATAAAATAAAATGATTTTCATTTAATAATCTGTTGTGTTACATTCTAATTTTGGAGAATTGTCAACACGTATGAGTGAGGGGGTACTCGAGGGGGTACACAAGACAAAAAGGTTGGGAAACACTGCTGTAGCGCACGAACGTAGTTCCGGTAGGTTAGCAGGGACATTTAAAGATCCCATGACATGGTACTTGTTGATGCTTTTATATGGCTCCTTAATGGTTCCCTAATACTGTAAATGAATCCTTCTTCAAAATCAAGACTCAGTGCATGAGAAAGCCTCATGAACACAGTCAGAGTCATAAATATGTCTCTGAAACACTTTATTCTGGGCGTTGTTGCTTGAATGCAAATGAGGAGGACAGAGACAGGCCAGTGCAGCGGGTGGGGGTGTGGCCAAACTCTCCGCTCTTTCCTGGATTAGCGGTGCGATGTGCGCTGGCCCCACTTCCGCGTTTTTGCGCGGAGGAAGATATGAGACGATTTCCATTGAAAAATAAACACATTTCCACAGAAAATAAAATGAAACCACTGCTGTTTCAGAGGTTCGGAGGCTCGGATAAAGGACATCTGAGCCTGGAAACACTCTCACGTGTCTCCAGGCAAATAAAAAAACGCATCTCGCATTTCGTAAACAGGGTAGGGGAGCTCACATTAATGTTCAAAAACCTCAGAAAGTGAAAATTTCATGCCATGGGACCTTTAATAAAGCTTGTTTTTCTTCTCAAAACAACATTTGTCCAAAAAGTGATATATTTGCGTCACAAAACATCCTTGTAAACATCCGCTAAAAAGTGAACAGGCTAATAATAATAACAGGCGCGCAGTGATACGACTCGAGAGAAAATAGCACCATGCGAATTAGGCTGCTGAATGTTTGTTTGTGATGCAAATATATCACTTTTTGGACAAATGTTTTGAGAAGAAAAACAAGCTTTATTAAATGGCCCCGCTAACTTACCGGAACTACATTCGCGAGCTACAGAACCGGAGCAGAACTGGGCCCAGACAACGCTGTCATGGGTAAGTCAGTGTTAATGCACGACACTGCTGAAGGGGACGCCGTAGAGATTCACATAAAAAAACACACTATCCCTTTAAGAGTTTATATCTTAAAGGGATATGCCACCCCCAGGTCAAATTTGGGCATCTCCCCACAGTCCAGAGACTAAAATAGGTGATGGAAAGCGTTTTCCTGCTCACCCAGCCATTGTCCGAGTCTGTCAGCACTGACCGCCGCGGTATCTGCAGCTCCTCCGCCTTAGACTGGAGTCTAACGTCGCCAGAGAAAGATTTCGGCCAAAAGGAATTAATTTGCTCGATGCGTTTCCCAATTACTTTCTGTGTAGTGCGCATTCATATCGAGTGCAAATAAATGTGCAAATCAACACGGAGAGCTTGACTTGGTCATTTTGGGTGGGAACTATTTTTCAGTGCGGAAAAACACAGCCGAAGCACACACCACGCTGACAGGGGAACTCCCTTCCTGGTGCGTAAGAGGGATTCCCCTGTCAGCGTGGTGTGTGCTTCGGCTGTGTTTTTCCGCACTGTAAAGTAGTTCCCACCCAAAATGACCAAGTCAAGCTCTCCGTGTTGATTTGCACATTTATTTGCACTCGATATGAATGCGCACTACACAGAAAGTAATTGGGAAACGCATCGAGCAAATTAATTCCTTTTGGCCGAAATCTTTCTCTGGCGACGTTAGACTCCAGTCTAAGGCGGAGGAGCTGCAGATACCGCGGCGGTCAGTGCTGACAGACTCGGACAATGGCTGGGTGACCAGGAAAACGCTTTCCACCACTTATTTTAGTCTCTGGACTGTGGGGAGATGCCCAAGTTTGACCTGGGGGTGGCATATCCCTTTACACTAAACTAAGCCTTTTTGCAATGAACACATTCCAGGATCTTGACTTTCTAAATATACAGATCTGAACTCGTCGGTTAAGCCACAGAAACTTTGTGTTGTTGTTGTTTGTGTTGTCGTCAATGTGTGTAACGTCGGAAACATCCACAGTACCAGCAGTAGGAAGTTATCGATCCACCTCCAGGCCCGGTCCCCGTCCAGAGAGCCCACCCACGGGTTCTGGAAGGTGAAGTTATAGGCCGTCTGCGTGATGTCCACCACCGCGGGGCTCATCATGGAGAAGGGAACGCACAACCACTGAGGAGACAACAACAACAAGGTCAGACGCAACACACACCGATATACACACAACTGCACCAGAGCGTCCGGAATGTTCCGCAGCGTGACATTAAACAGCTCTACTTTACATTTATTCAATTACATTTGGTTTTACAGCTCAAAAACATGTAGAAAAACAAACACTGTGACTGTGAGCGGAGTGGCCTCTCCACAGATCTGACCTGGAACTTTGTCTTGGTCACCTTTAAGTCATGTTCTATCAATCAATCAATCAAACATTATTTATAAAGCGCTTTTCATACAAAATGTAACACAAAGCGCCTTACAGTGGTTAAAGATTAGAAGATTGACTTTTTATTGATCTCACACAGGAGAAACCATTTTCTGCATTGACCCGGGACCATCCCCATGACTGTGTGAATCAATTGATAACTGTGATTGTTCGCTAATGTATTCAGGATATGTACACTGGACCGTCGCTCTATCGCGGTTCACTGTTCGCGGCCTCGCTGTTTCGCGGATTTTTTTATTTTATTTTATTTTTTCAATTGTTTTTATAGCGTAACATTGTGCTCTGCGTCCTGATTGGCTAAGAGACTGTAGACCTTTGCCGATTGATAGATGGGGGACTCGGGGGGACCGGGACTAGACCAGGACTAGACCAGGACTAGACTAGAACTAGACCAGGACTAGACCAGGACTAAACGTAGATTAAACCAGGTCTAGACCAGAACTAAACCAGGTCTAGACCAGGTCTAAACCAGGTCTAAACCTGGACTGGTCCTTGACTAAACCAGGACTAAACCAGGTCTAGACCAGAACTAAACCATGTCTAGACCAGGTCTAGACCTGGACTAAACTGGGACTAGACCAGGTCTAAACCATTTCTAAACCCGGACTGGTCCTGGATTAAACCAGGTCTAAACCTGGACTGGTCCTGGACTAAACCGGGACTAGACCAGGTCTAAACCAGGACTAAACCACCACGTGCCGCTCTTTGCTGGTTTCGTGCAGCTGGTTTGTGGCTCGGGGCTGAGAGGACGCGGTCCGGGCGCCGCGGTTCGATCTCGTGCTCGCAGCCCCGGTGTACGCGCGGCCTCGCACCGGTCGTGCTGCTCTGTCACGTATTTGACCACGATGAGGGGTGCACGTGTCGCGCACTTCTCCAAGGGGGTGGTGCGCGTCACGTCCCGGGACGTGGCAGTGCCGTTGGATGAGCGCCGTGCTTCCTGCGGATCCAGTGACGCCAGTTCCCCCCATGCTTCACTATTAATACATTTTGTTGAAAATCTATGAAAGTTTGAGTGTTTAAACGAGAGAGAAATGTGAGAAAATGTTAATTCCAGTCTGAGAAAAGTGTATAATGTGTGTGGTGAGGCGTTTACAGCCTTAAAACATGTAGAATAATTGTAAAATATAAAGTTGTCCTACTTCGTGGATTTCTCTTATTGCGGGTTATTTCTGAAACCGAACCCCCGCCATGAACAAGGGAGTACTGTAATGATATAATAATAATATAAATATATATTATATATAAAAACTGTAGACATATTAAACTGAATGTATGTGAATGTGCAGACACTGGACCTTCTGATAAACTGATTTTTGCCTTATTTTGCATACATTTCCTATTTTGACCCAATAGTATATCTTGGAATCTACAGCCAATCCGCACTTCTGACTTTTCCTTTATTAGTGACCTAAACCAAGAAAGATTTCACTACTTTTATTCCGGAAGCACTTTCTTGTAGACCAGTGTTTTCAGTGACTTGGAGCTGGGACAAGACACATTCATTAATCCTAAAATGAAAAATTCCACGTCATTCGAGTGTAAAACCATCATCACTAGTCAATACAATATTACATCCCCGGCCGGGAATACCAGGAGCACAGCACCAACCTCAAAATCTTTTACCACTGAAAGAGAGAATAATGGACTGAAATGAAGTGAAATGTGTTTGTGCCTTTAAAAAGCGGAGGAAACCTGACATCTCCAAAAAGAGCACATGCTATTGTCACATTTTCCTCTTTGTGCAATATGGATATTTCTGATTCAAAGTCGTCTCGGAATTAATGCAATTTTCTCCTCAAGTTGAAAAGGGATATTTAATGCGTTTTGTACCTCGCTTGCCGTTCGAGCTAAAATTATACAGTGGATTTTATTAAATTAGAGCTTATGCCTTCAGAGTTGGAATGATACAGAAGTGGGAAATTAAAACAGCTTTAAGAAAGTCAAAAAGATAAAATATCCACCTAAAAGAGTACATGTTGATTTTCTTTGTTCCAAGCTGTCCCAGAGCTCCACTTTCTAAGGAGGCTGAGGCTGTTTGGTGTGAGCACAAAAATCATGACTTTTTTTCGTTTTTATAGTGCTGTTCTGGAGAGTCTCATACGCTACAGTCTGCTCGCCTGGTTTGGTTCCTTAACTGTCCAGTGTAAAACCAAACTTATGAAACTGGTAAATAAGGCCATGAAGGTGATTGGCAGGAAAGAGTTTCCTTCTCTGCGGGACATTTTTCAAGACTCTGTGCTCGCTCAGGCCAGACGGAGTGTCGGGAACCCCTCTCACCTGTTGCATGGGGAATAGAAATGCTCCCATCAGGCAGACGCTATCGAGCACATAACTATAAAGGGACAGTAACGTTTTTTTTTACAATTTGAGCCTTATTTCTGTAATAAAACAAGTTGTTTTACTCACCCATAGCACTTTGGTGTCATATGGAGCACTTCCAGAGATGTTTTAGATTTGCGATCTCCATAATGTGAGTTCTCAGGGCAAATGTTTGCGGTCTCCAAATAACACAAACTTTAGCACTTTTCAAATCATAGAAGCTCGATGTCTTAGCCTACGATTTCGTTTGGTCAAAAGTGGCCTGTAATCCGAGATTTAGCCATAGTTTCGAGTAGATGAGGACGCCAGTGCGCATGTGCGGACTGTGCTCTCAGCTCCCGGGACCCAAACATGAAACGCAAAGCTGTAAACTATGGCTAAATCTCGGATTACAGGCCACTTTTGCTTCAAACGAAATCGTAGACTAAGACATCGAGCTTCTATGATTTGAAAAGTGCTAAAGTTTGTGTTATTTGGAGCCCGCACGGGGCATATTACATGCTCGGGGAATATATTATATGCCCCGAGCTATGACTAGAAGCACTGCGCTAGGCTAACGCTAATCTAAAACATCTCTGGAAGTGCTCCATATGACACCAAAGTGATATGGGTGAGTAAAACAACTTGTTTTATTACAGAAATAAGGCTCAAATTGTAAAAAAACGTAACTTTTCCTTTAAGAGTAACAGATACAGTATAAACTCTCATTTGTGCCCTCTTCTGTTGCACTCTTGAACAAATTTGCACAAAAAAGGAGCACGTAGTCACTTTATATTGAATGGTGCAATAACAGTTTGTGCAATAGAGCTGGTGCAATAAGTGCGGACAATAAAGTTGATCTAATCTTATCTTCAGTCGGTTCTATCAAAACGTTTGTGACAAGAATCACATTAGTTCTACTGTCGTTTCCTCGTCACACCTGGAGTTGTGTTTTGTTTCATTTACACACGTTTAACACACAAACCGGCAGATTTACGCTGAGTTCTTCTCTCAAACTGAAAACGCTCTGTTCCACCTCGTGATGTCGTCATGTGGCCATACAGGAAGTGCTCCACTGTGTTTTTAAACTCCACACTCCTTCGCTAGAATCATTTGGATCATTTTATTTCCCTGGAATTGCCGATCTCCACCGAGCTAAAGGTAAAAGTTGTTGCTGTTCACTTGAAAACCACCACTTGATGACATCACAGAGTGGAGCAGAGCATTTTGAGGTTTGGAGATGTAAACAGACTAATAAGAAAATGTTACTGAAACCTGTGAATGAAACTAAATATTGTGTATCGTGGGTAGAGATACTAGTGTAACCAAAAGAACTCTGACGTCCTGTTTTTCGTGGAGATCTGAAACAGGCTGAAACACAGACTGAAGCAGACTGAAGCAGACTGAAGCAGGCTGAAGCAGGCTGAAACAGACTGAAACAGACTGAAGCAGGCTGAAACAGACTGACACAGACTGAAGCAGACTGAAGCAGACTGAAACAGACTGAAGCAGACTGAAGCAGGCTGAAACAGACTGAAGCAGACTGAAACAGACTGAAGCAGACTGAAGCAGGCTGAAACAGACTGACACAGACTGAAGCAGACTGAAGCAGACTGAAACAGACTGACACAGACTGAAGCAGACTGAAGCAGACTGAATCAGACTGAAACAGACTGAAACAGACTGAAGCAGACTGAAACAGACTGACACAGACTGAAGCAGACTGAAGCAGACTGAAACAGACTGAAGCAGACTGAAGCAGGCTGAAACAGACTGAAACAGACTGAAGCAGACTGAAACAGACTGACACAGACTGAAGCAGACTGAAGCAGACTGAAACAGACTGAAGCAGACTGAAGCAGGCTGAAACAGACTGAAGCAGACTGAAGCAGGCTGAAGCAGGCTGAAACAGACTGAAACACAGACTGAAGCAGGCTGAAACAGACTAAAGAAGGCTGAAGCAGACTGAAACAGACTGAAACACAGACTGAAGCAGGCTGAAACAGACTGAAACAGACTGAAGCAGACTGAAGCAGGCTGAAGCAGGCTGAAACAGACTGAAACACAGACTGAAGCAGGCTGAAGCAGGCTGAAACAGACTGAAGCAGACTGAAGCAGACTGAAACAGACTGAAGCAGACTGAAGCAGGCTGAAACAGACTGAAGCAGACTGAAGCAGGCTGAAGCAGGCTGAAACAGACTGAAACACAGACTGAAGCAGGCTGAAACAGACTAAAGAAGGCTGAAGCAGACTGAAACAGACTGAAACACAGACTGAAGCAGGCTGAAACAGACTAAAGAAGGCTGAAGCAGACTGAAACAGACTGAAACACAGACTGAAGCAGGCTGAAACAGACTGAAGCAGACTGAAACACAGACTGAAGCAGGCTGAAACAAACTGAAACAGACTGAAACACAGACTGAAGCAGGCTGAAACAGAATAAAGGCTGAAACAGACTGAAACAGGCTGAAACAGACTGAAGAAGGCTGAAGCAGATTGAAACAGACTGAAGAAGGCTGAAACAGACTGAAACAGACTAAAGAAGGCTGAAGCAGATTGAAACAGACTGAAGAAGGCTGAAACAGACTGAAACAGACTAAAGAAGGCTGAAGCAGATTGAAACAGACTAAAGAAGGCTGAAGCAGATTGAAACAGCCTGAGGAAGGTTGTAGGAGACTGAAACAAACTAAAGTAGAATGAAGGAGGCTGTTGCAGGTCAGACTGAAGCAGCCTGAAACATACTGGAGAAGGCTGAAGCAGACTGAAGAAGGCTGAAGCAGACTAAAGCAGGCTGAAACAGACTGAAGTAGGATGAAGGAGGCTGTAGCAGGTCAGACTAAAGGAGGCTGGAGCAGGTCAGAGTGAAGCAGACTGAAGAAGGCTGAAGCAGACCGAAACAGACTAAAGTAGAATGAAGGAGGCTGAAGAAGGTCAGATTGAAGCAGCCTGAAACAGACTGGAGAAGGCTGAAGCAGACTGAAGAAGGCTGAAGCAGACTAAAGCAGGCTGAAACAGACTGAAGTAGGATGAAGGAGGCTGTAGCAGGTCAGACTAAAGGAGGCTGGAGCAGGTCAGAGCGAAGCAGACTGAAGAAGGCTGAAGCAGACTGAAACAGACTAAAGTAGAATGAAGGAGGCTGAAGAAGGTCAGATTGAAGCAGGCTGAAACAGATTGAAGGAGGCTGAAGCAGACTAAATGTGGCTGGTGCAGCTCAGATTGAAGCAGACTAAAGTAGAATGAAGGAGGCTGAAGCAGGTCAGACTGAAGGATGATAAAGCAGACTGAAGCAGGTCAGACGGAAGCAGACCCATCAGTGTTTTAAATAGACGACTTTGCCTGTGTTTTGGATCCTGTGCTGCTGAGGTCTCTGGAGGTTCGGGATGAGCTTCAATAAATCACTTCTACACTAATTTCAAGACATTTTTTTGTCTTTGTGTCGTCAAAAATTATACCATGACAACTGATTCTAAACTAGACACTCATTTGTTTCCTGAATATGGTCTGACTCTACATCAGATAAATATAAGACCACATCGCTTTATTGGAGAAAATAAAATTTGATGGTACAGAAATCGGTGGTATCGAGATTGTTCCTTTCAAAATTGTTGCAAAGTCAAAGTTGCAACGACCCTTTTAGCCACAGACAAATAGAAAAACTCAAACCCACATTCGTATTCTTAAATTTATTCTGAAGTCATTTTTCAAGTTTTTTTTGCTTTAAAGTGATATCAGAATCGGTGTGGAGAAGGTTTCAGCTGTGCTCATCTGGACTCTGGACTTTTCAGCTCCATCCAGAAGTAATTTTACATTTTACATTGAGGCCTGAATCTGCCGTACATCTCCACCTAAAAGGACCTCAGTCTGCCGTACATCTCCAACAAAAGGACCTCAGTCTGCCGTACATCTCCACCTAAAAGGACCTCAGTCTGCCGTACATCTCCAACAAAAGGACCTCAGTCTGCCGTACATCTCCAACAAAAGGACCTCAGTCTGCCGTACATCTCCAACAAAAGGACCTCAGTCTGCCGTACATCTCCAACAAAAGGACCTCAGTCTGCCGTACATCTCCAACAAAAGGACCTCAGTCTGCCGTACATCTCCAACAAAAGGACCTCAGTCTGCCGTACATCTCCACCTAAAAGGACCTCAGTCTGCCGTACATCTCCAACAAAAGGACCTCAGTCTGCCGTACATCTCCACCTAAAAGGACCTCAGTCTGCCGTACATCTCCACCTAAAAGGACCTCAGTCTGCCGTACATCTCCACCTAAAAGGACCTCAGTCTGCCGTACATCTCCGCCTAAAATGACCTCAGTCTGCCGTACATCTCCGCCTAAAATGACCTCAGTCTGCCGTACATCTCCGCCTAAAAGGACCTCAGTCTGCCGTACATCTCCACCTAAAAGGACTTCAGTCTACCGTACATCTCCGCCTAAAAGGACCTCAGTCTGCCGTACATCTCCGCCTAAAAGCCACGGGCCACTCCTTTGAGGACAGTGAGGTCCAGATCTTGGCCAGAGAAAAGAACTGGTTTGAGAGGAGGAGTTAAAGAGGCTATTTTTGTCCAGAAAGAGAATCCTTCCTTGAACAGAAATGGAGGTCTGAGACTAGGGATGCACCGATGTGAAAATTTTAGCAGATACAGATATCCAATATTAATGTTGCTATTATGGCCAATAACCAATATTAACTGATACCTATATATATATATATATATATAAAAATGTGCTCCTCACCTTCCACGGTGGTTGGTCTCTCACTCTCATCCAGCTCGGGTCCTCTACCAGAGGCCTGGGAGCTTGAGAGTTCTGTGCAGTATCTTTGCTGTTCCTAGTACTGCACTTTTCTGGACTGAGATGTCTGATGTTTTTCCTGGGATCTGTTGTAGCCACTCCTCCAGTTTGGGGGTTACAGCCCCGAGTGCTCCGATCACCACGGGCACCACTGATGCCTTCACCTTCCAGGCCTTCTCCAGCTCTTCCTTGAGCCCCTGGTATTTCTCTAGTTTCTCGTGTTCCTTTTTCCTGATGTTACCATCGCTTGGTATTGCAATGTCCACCACCACGGCTCTGTTCTGTTGCTCATCCACCACCACTATGTCTGGTTGGTTCACCATCACCATTCTGTCAGTCTGTATCTGGAAGTCCCACAGGATCTTGGCTCGGTCATTCTCCGCAACCTTCGGAGGTGTTTCCCACCTTGACCTTGGGGTCTCCAGCCCGTACTCTGCACAGATGTTTCTGTACACTATGCCCGCCACTTGCTTGTGTCGCTCCATGTATGCTTTCCCTGCCAGCATCTTACACCCTGCAGTTATGTGCTGGACTGTCTCAGGAGCCTCTTTGCACAGCCTACACCTTGGGTCTTGTCTGGTTTGGTAGATCTGGGCCTCTATTGCTCGGGTGCTCAAGGCTCCTGTGCAGCCAGGATGAGGACCTCTGTGCTGTCCTTCAGACCAGCCCTCTCCAGCCATTGGTAGGATTTCTTGATATCAGCCACTTCAGTTATGTTTCGGTGGTACGCCCCATGTAGGGGTTTGTCCTGCCATGATGGTCCCTCCAGCACCTCTTCCTCTGCACTCCACTGTCTGAGGCATTCCTTGAGCACATCATCTGTCGGGGCCTTGTCCTTGATGTACTTATGGATTTTGGATGTTTCATCCTGGACAGTGGTTCCCACACTCACTAGTCCTCGGCCTCCTTCCTTCCGGCTCGTGTACAGTCTCAGGGTGCTGGATTTGGGATGGAACCCTCCATGCATGGTCAGGAGTCTGTGGTCTGTATCTCCTCCTTTGGCCAGCTTATGATTCCTGCTGAGTATCTGATCACCGGCAGGGCATAGCTGTTTATTAAAAAAATCTAAAAAAAAATCTAAAAATGTAAAAAAAATATATATAAATAATAAATAAATAAATTATACATAAAAAATAAATAATACATAATATATATAAAAAATAAATAAGAAATTAAAAGGGAGTCTAAGAACTTTTTGAGGCAATTGTAGAAGCTTGTCAGAGATGTTGGTCATCAAAAAAAATAATAATAATAAAATAAAAAAAATGTTGGTATTATTTTGTTAACTTCACGTGACTTTAACAGCAAAATGACCCAGACGTCCATTACAGAGGACATGTTACAACATTATGAATAATAATAAAATTAACAAAATGTAAATGCTAAGGTGTTCATTTAGCTCCAAATAGAAAATTAAAATAATAATAATTTAGATAATATGGGCAACAGGAAGTGAGCATGGGGCGCTTTCACCTCCAACGACTCCAGTTCACGTTACATTAAAAAACGGTCGCCCCCTCTCTCTGTAACGGCTCATTTTGGTCGTTTTAACCCACTCTACAAGATCCTGGGGTTTTAATTTAGCTATTTTTAAAATTATTCCTGATACAGAAATTTGACTGGACCCGAACGCTGTCTCAGGGCTCCAGCGGGCCCTGTGCTCCGACATGAGGCTCACCAGGCTGATGAAGATGAGCACCAGCTGGATGATGTCCGTGTAGGCCACAGAGTACAGTCCTCCCAGCAGAGTGTAGGTGATGGCCACAGCTGCAGAGATCCAGATGCTCACGGTGTAGGACAGGTCCAGGATCACGCTCATGGTCACGCCTGGAACACACAGAAGAAGAGCAGAGTGACGTGAGAGAGGGGCTTTCCTGTTGAGACTGCCCCCTAGAGGCTGACTGTGATGCTGCAGGACACAGAGGAGAGACGCTTTTGTCCTGAGGGCTGCTACTCTCCTCAAACTAACAAATATCTGACACCAGGCTCTTGCTATTTTTTATTGCCACAGTAGAACCTACAGGACCACTAAGGAACCTACAGGAACACTAAGGAACCTACAGGACCACCGAGGAACCTACAGGACCACTGAGGAACCCGCAGGACCACTGAGGAACCCGCAGGACCACTGAGGAACCTACAGGACCACTGAGGAACCTGCAGGACCACTGAAGAACCTACAGGACCACTGAGGAACCTGCAGGACCACTGAAGAACCTAGAGGACCACTGAGGAACCTACAGGACTACTGAGGAACCTGCAGGACCACTGAAGAACCTAGAGGACCACTGAGGAACCTGCAGGACCACTGAAGAACCTACAGGACCACTGAGGAACCTGCAGGACCACTGAAGAACCTACAGGACCACTGAGGAACCTGCAGGACCACTGAAGAACCTAGAGGACCACTGAGGAACCTACAGGACTACTGAGGAACCTGCAGGACCACTGAAGAACCTAGAGGACCACTGAGGAACCTGCAGGACCACTGAAGAACCTACAGGACCACTGAGGAACCTGCAGGACCACTGAAGAACCTAGAGGACCACTGAGGAACCTACAGGACCTCTGTGGAACCTGCAGGACTACTGAGGAAACTACAGGACCACTGAGGAACCCACAGGACCACTGAGGAAACTACAGGACCACTGAGGAACCCACAGGACCACTGAGGAAACTACAGGACCACTGAGGAACCCACAGGACCCTGAGGAACCTACAGGACCACTGTGGAACCTACGGAAACACTGTGGAACCAACAGGACCACTGAGGAACCTGCAGGACCATTGAGGAACCTACAGAACCACTGAGGAACCCACAGGACCCTGAGGAACCTACAGGACCGCTGTGGAACCTACGGAAACACTGTGGAACCTACAGGACCACTGAGGAACCTGCAGGACCATTGAGGAACCTACAGAACCACTGAGGAACCCACAGGACCACTGAGGAACCTACAGGACCACTGAGGAACCTGCATGACCACTGAGGAACCCACAGGACCACTGAGGAACCTGCAGGAACACAGAGGGACACAGGTATAATGTAGAAAATCACATTCTGTCTAAATAGGTTTTTATTATCATTGTGGTATTGGAATCAGTATTGAATATCGAGTCTCTTCCTTCGTATCAATATGAACCTCCTGACAGCCGAACCGCCAGTACCGCTCTGAGTATGAACACGTCCCGCTGTGGTCCACGTGGCTCTGAGTTCCTGGTTGTTGCAGCTCCAGCCTGAAATAGCGGTTGGTATGCGGGGTCAGGAGGAGTGACCCTGTGGTCAGCTCCCACCTCACAGACGCTGTAGAATGTGGCGAGAGCCGTGAGGTCCCAGGCTATAATCGGACCGGACACTTTTCCGCAGGAGGTGAACGGGCGCGTGGGGCTCCTCGTGCGCCGAGGAGTGTGACGGAAAACAGTCAGGAATGTCGTGTTTCCTGAGCTGATTGTTTGTCTCATAATGGTTTAATGATTTTCTCACACATGGGTCAGTGTAGTCCTATTTTTTGTAAGCTTTAAAAATATATATTTTCTATCCAAATCATAATAAACTCTATACACATTATAAAAAAAATACATCAATAGAAAAAGATAATGATGATAATAATATCAGTCATTACTCCATCATCCTTTAAAACATAAATACATATAATAACAATAACATCAACATCATTTAAAATGCACAGCTATTTTAAATTCAGCAAACACTGAATTTCTCACTTAGAACTTTTTAACTTAGAAAAAAGTTTGAATTATTTTTATTCTGAATTTTAGTTGCTGAATTTTTTTTCCAATATGTTTCAAATTCAAAATGAAAATTTCACCTTTAAAATACTCCAAAAATTTTCAAGCCCTTAAAGGGATAGTGCATTTTTTAAATGTTAATCTGTATGGGTTTCCGTGTGTTGACACCGGTTTACCTCTGACAGTCTCAGCTGATCCCGGTTCAGCTCGCTTTCTGGAGCCCATGTAAGTAGGTCCGGTATTACCTGGCCAGCCAAATGATACTGTATCTCTCTGTATTTCCTATACACCGCGATACCATTTGGACACCCTCCATCCACTCTCGCTCCTCCGGTTCCAAACCGACTCCGCGATTCTGATTCGTTCAAAGATGGTGACGTCAGTGCACCCGCCTTTGCCCGCAAAGTCACTCTTAGGCAGCGGAAGTTCCGCCTCAGTTTTGAATCAAGATGGCGCAATCTCTGATTGGTTCACTTAGCTGTCTGTCTACGCGCAACCGCAGCGCATTCTGTGGATCAAACGTTACCAGACTCACTCGCTGGTACAGCGATGAGTCATGGATTCTTCCAGGCAAGGTCCGGTAGCTTCTCTGGAACATTAAATAAAGCTTGTTTTTCTTCTCAAAACAAAACATGTGTCCAAAAGGTGATATATTTGCGTCCCAACAATTGTCCACGAAACATCCAGCAGCGAATTTAGTGATTGCATATTGTGTCTGCCGACTCATATCACTGCGCTAACATTAGCGTATCAGCCTGTTCACTTGTAAACTTCCTCTTGCGGCGGACCGCATCTGCCGTGCACTTCCGCTAAAGGTGAACAGGCTGATACGCTAATGTGAGCACAGTGATATGAGTCGGCAGACACAATATGCGATCACTAAATTCGCTGCTGGATGTTTCGTGGACAATTGTTGGGACGCAAATATATCACCTTTTGGACACATGTTTTGTTCTGAGAAGAAAAACAAGCTTTATTTAATGTTCCAGAGAAGATACCGGACCTCCCTACCTGGGCTCCAGAAAGCGAGCTGAACCGGGATCAGCTGAGAGTGTCAGAGGTAAACCGGTGTCAACACACGCAACTTTTAGAAGGAAACCCATACAGATTAACATTTAAAAAACGCACTATCCCTTTAAATACACAAATCAAACTGTAAAATTCGCAGTGAAAAAATTCACGGCAAAGATCCAAGATGCCACTGCGTGCACATGGACGAGTGTAATCCGACTGCAAACGGACTGGGATCGTATCGGATTCATGTGCACAGGCTAAGGATGGTATAGGGATTGGTTTCCCGAATCCGATTGGAACCCCTGACTTAGGCCAATAGTAATCCGCTCGGTGCCGCCTTGTGCACGATATCGGATCGGATTGGCGTCCTGAGCATGTGCAGGAATTTCCACCAGGGATTTCACCCGGAAGTGGCAGTGGTGTTCAGTCTAGGTTTAGTCCAGGTTTAGTCCAGGTTTAGTCCAAGTTTAGTCCAGGTTTAGTCCAAGTTTAGTCCAGGTTTAGTCTCATATTAGTCTGTCAAACTCCTCGAGCGCCATCTTTGTATACTTTGTGTTTTTTTTGAGTCGCCATCACCCGGAAGTAGTTGGACTACCGCGCCATATAGCGTAGCGGAGCCGGCCAGGTCGCTGACCATTATCCAACTACACGATGTGCACTCGGATTGGAGGACAGACCACCCGCCGAGTAACGAGATCGGATTTGGAGAAATCCAATCCAATCCTACCGTGTGACCGCAGTCCAGGTCAGTTTCCTCCAGGCTTTATTTGTTTGATTAGCGACGCAGGTGGAAGTGACGCCACTGCCAAGTCGCCTACAGGTCCATTGAAGCGGCACTGAATTGCCGCTCATAATTAATTGCGATCATTTTTATAACACTTTAATTTGCAGTGTATTTAATTAATCTAATTATAACGCTTTAAACCAGGGGTGTCAAACTCATTCTGGTCCGGGGGCCGTATCCAACCCACTTTGATCCCAAAGGGGCCGGATCAGAAAGCTCACGGCAAATATACCCCAAAAATAACAATAAGTCCAAATATTTGTGCAGAGAAACACAAATCTATTACAGACTGCCGTTTCTTCAGTCCCAGCAATAATTTGTTTATCTTCTGTCTTCTCAATTCTCCATTCAAGTTATTGTCTTGTTCTAAACGCCGTGCCTCGTAGCTGCGTTTAAGATTATTTTCCTCGAGCACCGCCACTTGTTGCAAACACACCGAGCGTACAGGTTTCCCATTCACCTCTGTGAACAAACAGGAATTAGTCCATTTTTGTTGGAAAATCCTGCACTCGGCGTTCACTTTTCTCATTTTTGACATTTTGCTGATGAGGGTGTCACGGTCGACAGTCAAAACGATGGTCCTTTAAGAGCGTTTGGAAAGAGGCGAGTCTTCATTTGTGCTGCTCTGGTGGGAGGGGCCACGCACAGAGGCACTGGAGACGCTGCTATGCTAAACTGCGCAGAAAAGAGGCGCAGAAAATTACCAATATTTTAACAGAAAATTTAAATACAATTAAAATATTTGAATAGAAAATCAGCCGAGGGCCAGATTAAAGGTCTTGGAGGCTGACTGCCCTATCCTAAACGTCTTCATGTTTTGTGACGTGAACAGAGCTCATTATTTTCCATACCTTGCCCCGACATGATCACATTCTAGAACAGGCATGGGCAAACTACGGCCCGGGGGCCATATGCGGCCCATTAAGCTTCTTAATCCGGCCCGCAGAACTTGAAAAAATTATATTAATAATCCTTGTTAATGTTTTAATGTTTTAATTTCCCTGCAATTCTGGCGTTTTCCAATAGCTGACGCACTACATACATCGACCTTTGTTGAGGTGCAGCGTTTTGCTCCATTTGTGTTTTACTCTTTTACCCCTCAGCCCTCCTGGAAAGATGAACGGAGCTAAGAAAAGAAAAGTGGACAGAGAATGTCGAGTGTTTAATAAGGAGTGGACAAGTAAATATTTTTTCACCGAATACTTATCAGCTGCTGTATGCCTGATATGCCAAGAGACTGTAGCGGTTTTTAAAGAATATAATATCAGCCGTCACTTTGCTACAAAACATGCTAACTATGCTAACAAGCAGTCAACGAAAGAACGAAAGAACCTGAAGGAGAACAGAACTTTCAGTGCTTTAAAAGCTGTATTTTACTAATACAATTTTCTGTGTTTTAAGAGACCTTTTAATAAAAAGCTAAATACTGTGGAACTTGAAAGATGGACATTTTGTTGTAATGCTTTTGTTCATTTTTAATTGAAATAAAGCACATGTTTTCTACATATCCCATGTTATTTTGTGTGTGTGTGTGTGTGTTTTTTTTTGTTGTTGTTTTTTTTACTTTTTATTTATGCTTTTTCAAAAACAGAGGTATAGAACATAGCAAAATCTGTGGGGTTCTACAGAAAAACAAGCAAGCAAACAAAAAGGAAAAAAAAACTATACATTTCTCTTGTTCTTATAGTCTATTCATTTAGACCAACTTTTCTCAAATTTATTTGCCTTCAACCTTAGATAATGAGTCATTCTTTCCATCAAATAAATTATTTCAATCCACCGTTTCAGTTCCAATGAGTCACTTTTTAGCTAGTTCCTAGTTACAACTTTCTTACTGGCCATCAGCGTGATCTTAAAGATCCCATGACATGGTACTTCTTGATGCTTTTATATGGCTCCTTAATGGTTCCCTAATACTGTAAATGAATCCTTCTTCAAAATCAACACTCAGTGCATGAGAAACAGAGATAAGATGAGAAAGAGTAATTTTTCTCTCTCTGAACACTCCATTCTGGGCGTTGTTGCTTGAATGCAAATGAGGAGAAAAGAGCTGGCCTCTAGTAGAGGGTGGGGGCGTGGCCAAACTCTCCGCTCTCAGCTGATCCATTTCCGTTTTTTTGCACGGGGGGAGAGATTTGAAGCGTTCCATTGAAAAATAAACACATTTCCACAGAAAATAAAATTAAACCACTGCTGTTCAAAGGTCCAGAGGCTCAGATAAAGGACTTCCGAGCCTAGAAACACTCGGACGTGCCTCCAGGCAAATAAAAAAACGCATTTCGCATTACCTAGCGCATTCGCGGTCCAAACTCTCTGGGCGTGATTTACAGAGACGCTGAGTACAGACAGACGGGGGTGGAACTGCATTTGCATTTCTTTTTTCGAGCTGACGTCAATAAGGTGCCTTGTTCAAAATCGCCCGTTTGAGCTGTGTTTTTTTCTAACACAGAAAAGGATCGCAAATGCTCAGTTTAGACATTTCGCAACTTTTAACCATGGGGGGGCCTAAACAGGGTAGGGGAGCTCACATTAACGTTCAAAAACCTCAGAAAGTGAAAATTTCATGCCATGGGACCTTTAAACAAATAAAGGTCTTTGTATTTTTAGTGTTTTAGTGTTTACTAAAACTCTAAATCCAGCTGCTCCTGGTCCGGCCCTTCTGTCAAATTTTAGAACCTTTTGTGGCCCACGAGTCAAAATGTTTGCCCACCCCGGTTCTAGAATGTGAAACGACCGAGATCTCAGAAAAATGTCCATACAACTACTACTACGTACTAGTTTTTCTATCAGGATACAGCGCTATAATTACTATATTTTCCAGTGCGGTGTCTCGTCCTCGTGTTGTTTTCCTCTTGGGGCTTTTACTCTGTTTCCAATAATAAGCTGCTGCTGCCGTGGCGTGGGGTGAAGTCTGCTCCATTCAGTCGCAGCCAAACGCGCCGGACACAATGTGGACGCTTTGTGCTCTGACGGATGGGGCTTGACATATGGCGGCGGAATGTGGGCCGCTCTCTAAAGAATATTACATAATTCTATAACGGCAGGTCTGGTCCGTGGGAGGGGGGAGCTCGGGGCAGATGCGGCCAGCCCGTCGTTAAAGTGTACATTGTGTAACTTTTCTGGCGGAGCGTCCGTCAGATGCTTTTCTCCGTGGAAATTTTGGGTTATTGGTTTGTCTGGAATGTTTCACAGTGTGGCATTAAACCTTTCTATCTTGATGTAGACCAAACCGGACCAAGTTCCAGGTCAGATCCGTGGAGAGGCGACCCCGCTCACAGTCAGAATGTCTGTTTTTCTGGGTATTTTTGAGCTATAAAACCACCTGTCATTGAATAAATGTCAAGTAGAGCTGTTTAAAGTCACACTGTGGAACATTACAGGCAGAGCACTGAGGTATCCATCGAAACAAGCAGGTCCCGGGCCCCCAACCGAAAAGTTACACAGTGCACCTACACAAAATAGACTCTCGTGAGCAGGCCTGGACTGGCCATCTGGCATACAGGGCATTTTCCCAGTGGGCCGACAGTCCTCGGGGGCCGGTACCGGTGCTGTTTTTTTTTTTTTTTTTTAACTTAGAGGAGCCCGGTCACCGGCCCATAATTTAAAGGTCCCATGGCATGAAATTTTCTCTTTCTGAGGTTTTTGAACGTTAATGTGAGCTCCCCTACCCTGTTTAGCCCCCCCCCCCCTCCCCATGGCTAAAAGTTGTGAAATGTCTAAACTGAGCATTTGCGATCCTTTTCTGCTTTAGAAAAAAATCGGAGCTCAAACGGGCGATTTTGAACAAGGAAACTTATTGACGTCAGATCGAAAAAA
The DNA here is from genome assembly GCA_036785185.1 of Paratrypauchen microcephalus. NCBI lineage: Eukaryota > Metazoa > Chordata > Actinopteri > Gobiiformes > Gobiidae > Paratrypauchen > Paratrypauchen microcephalus. Next base: position 303,904 of record JAVJIX010000226.1, read on the forward strand.
GAAATGCAAATACAGTTCCACCCCCGTCTGTCTGTACTCAGCGTCTCTGTAAATCACGCCCAGAGAGTTTGGACTGCGAATGCGCTAGGCAATGCGAAATGCGTTTATTTGCCTGGAGGCACGTCCGAGTGTTTCTAGGCTCGGAAGTCCTTTATCTGAGCCTCTGGACCTTTGAACAGCAGTGGTTTAATTTTATTTTATGTGGAAATGTGTTTATTTTTCAATGGAACGCTTCAAATCTCTCCCCCCGTGCAAAAACAAGGAAATGGATCAGCTGAGAGCTGAGAGCGAGAGCGGAGAGTTTGACCACGCCCCCACCCTCTACTATAGGCCAGCTCTTTTCTCCTCATTTGCATTCAAGCAACAACGCCCATTATGGCCTGTTCAGAGAGAGAAAAAATACTCTTTCTCATCTTATCTCTGTTTCTCAGTGTTGATTTTGAAGAAGGATTCATTTACAGTATTAGGGAACCATTAAGGAGCCATATAAAAGCATCAAGAACTACCATGTCATGGGATCTTTAAAGGAGGCGGCCCATTGGTCCATCTTCAATACAGACAGTGGACTAAGCCAATCAGGATATAGAGAGCGGTCCCACCCCTTTCAAATGGCCACAACTTCATCAAATGTTCTCAGATTTCCATGTGTGAAGCGTCGTAGGATAGAAACTCAAAACGCCTCCGGGACGACTTGTGTCCTGTTTTGCTGCATTCGGTCAAAAAGTACAAAAAGTCTTATTCTATTGATAGTAGGGATTTTCAACAAAATGTATTAATAGTGAAGCGCGGGGGGGCGCAGCATGACCGGCGCAAGACCGCGCGTCCCACCCGAAGCCCAAACCGTCCCTCCTCTAGACCAGGTCTAAACCAGGATTAAACCAGCGCGTGCGGCTCTTTGCCTGGTTTCCTGCAGCTCTTGCGTTCGTTCATGTCGAGGTTTGATGTGACTGCACGCAGTCCGAAAATAGCAAAGGCAGAGCCGCAGGTGGTGGTTTAATCCTGGTTTAGACCTGGTCTAGACCTGGTTTAGTCTGCGTTTAGTCCTGGTCTAGTCCCGGTCTGATCCTGGTCTAGTCCTGGTCTAGTTCCAGTTTGCCCCCCCCCCCGCATCTATAACATCAATCGGCAAAGGTAAAGTAAAAAAAAAAAAGAAATTGAAAAAAATATATATATATCTGTAATATCTGTATAAAATGTTATCTCAGAATTAAAAATAAATAAATATTGGTATCGGTATCATTAATATCGGATATTGGTATCAGCTAAAATTTTCACATCGGTGCATCCCTAATTGGTAGACAGTTTTACTTGTGTGAAATTGGCTCAAATCATGGTAAAACTTTGGTAATTCAGGTCTTCTTAAGGTGACTAGAGATTATTCTTTGCCGTGAAGGTCTGGAGGTCAGTCTAACCTGTCCTAAATGTCTTTTAATTATTTACTGTGTGGATCAGCAGCGTGTGGCCCCTGATCTTTAGTTGCTTTAGTTTGTGAACACTTGTTGCGATGTGTAAAACGTTCCGATGTGTAAAAGACGAGCTCAGTTTTTCCAGATTGACTATCGCCAACAGAGCCCAAAGGAAGTCGTCATCCGCATGTTTTATTGTTTTATTATGTTTTATTGAGTAACTATTTCAATGGAAAAAGCCTGATTCGTTCCAAGGCCCCGATCCAAGTTTTTTTTTTATAGTGTAACATTTTTTTTATAGTGTAACATTGTGTTCTGCGTCCTAATTGGCTAAGAGACTGTAGACCTTTGCCGATTGATAGATGGGGGATGCGGGGGGACGGGGACTAGACCAGGACTAGACCAGGATCAGACCAGGACTAAACGTGGACTAAACCAGGACTGGACACCAGGATTAAACCACCGCGTGCGGGTCTATTTCCTGGTTTGGTGCTAGCTCTGCCGGTGTACGTCACGAGTCATGGCTGAGGCGAGCAGCGAGGAGGGGAGGGATGTGCCTTCCATCGGGACCGCGCGCAGTCCGAGCGCATGAACGAACGCAGGTAAGAGCCACGGTGGTTTAATCCTGGTTTAATCCTCGTTTAGATCTGGTTTAGACCTGGTTTAGATCTGGTTTAGACCTGCTTGTAGCTTTGTGCTACAATTTTGTATGAAAAGCGCTTTATGAATATTGTTTGATTTGATTTGGTCTAGAGGAGGCACGGTTTGAGAACGGGTCTCGTGAGTACACCGGGTCATGCTGCGCTATCACACGTGTCAGAGCGCAGTCTTCTCCCCCCTCCCCCTTCCCCCCACACTTCACTATTAATAATTTTGTTGAAAATCTATGAAAGTTTGAGTGTTTAAACGAGAGACAAATGTGAGAAAAGTTTAAATCCAGTCTGAGAAAAGCGTATAATGTGTGTGGCTGAGCGCATTATTTGAATTTTTGAGATTTTGCGTTTCGTAACTTGAATTTTATTTCGTATCTAGAGACCAAAATTTAACGTGAAGGCGTTTCGTAACTTGGATTTTTCGTATGTAGGGTCTTTCGTAAGGTGAGGTATGACTGTATATATCTTAGGGATGTAAAGATTAACTGATTTGGATCGGTTATCGGTCTGTGACCTCTGCGATCCGAGTGTACCAATCAACGGAGCCCGGATCGGTAAAAATGCACTAAGAACAGTCCGATGGCCCGGATTTACGGCCGTGAATCGGTTTCCTAGCTCCTGAGACCATGAGCGCTCGCTCTCAGACAGTAGAAGCGGCCCCTGTGCGTGTGTTTGCACTCTCACGAGACTACAGCGTTGACCTTTGACCTGTGACGTCGGCTCATCGTTGTTGTAGTAGTTGGAGCGCAGCGCGGGATACTTTCACTTTGCTATGGAACCAACTAACCATGTCAGACAACACGGATTCAGACGCATTCAAGGTTCGGAAATCACACACACGAACGTGCGCGAACACACACACGGGAATACACACACATGCGCGAACACGCGAACGCACACACGAGACTGACGAAATGTCATGAGATGGAGAGAAAGAATTAGTTATTCAGTGTTAAGAGCTTTCTCTGATTTTCTTTTTAAGAAAAGTTAATTACATAAAGACATGTTGTTAACATTCTAGTGTTTTCTATAACTGCCTAGTAATATCTATCTTCTTGTCAGTGATATGTTACACTTTTACAGTTACTGAAACTCATGAGTGACTGAAGCGCCACTGTAAGGCGCTTTGGGTTACATTTTTGTATGAAAAGCGCTTTATAAATATTGTTTGATTGATTGATTAATCATTCTGATTCATTCTGATTTTTCCCTTTAATAGGCAACTTGCTTGTTTTATAACGTATTTTTTTTATTTTTGATATCTAACCTTATTGTTTTGTGTTGCTTGAGGGAAGGAATGTGTTGTATTTTAAGTATGAGCAGAGTTTTGTAAACCGGATTGCCAGTTTTTCAGTAGGCCTGGTGTATTGTCTGTTGGACACTAAATAAACAAAAGGATACTATTTTGAAATTTAATTTCTGTTTCTCTCTTTTTCTTCTCAATAACTTTAAAGCACTTGGGAGTAAAGTTGTCAATTGTCAATTTGTATTGAATCAAAATGAACCGAACTGGATCGGATCGAATCGTACCGGATCGTTTACTCATTTTATGAATCGTCCCTGAATCGAATCGTAGCCTGTGAATCGAGATTCGAATCGAACCGTTTTGTGAGTCAAAGATTCACACCCCTAATATATATATATATATCAAACTCAACATATAAAGTAGGGCTGTCAGTTTAATGCATTAATTAGATTAATTAATTACACTGTAAATTAACGCGTTATAAAAATGAATGCAATTAATTATGAGTGTCAATTCAATGCGCATTTTAAATTTGGCGTGCGGTGAGTGAATCGCTGCCAGGGCCTTTGAACGGCGAGTTTATTTATAAAAAAATGAAGACGGGACGATCGACAAGAACGCCGTGATTTGGAGCTTTTGTCAAAAATAATTTTCCGATCACCGAAGCTGCTCCAAACCACCAAACCACCGAACCACCAAACCACGCTCGCAGAATTTGGGTTCTCTCTCTCTCTCTCACGAGATTAAAATGTGATTATATTAATTAATTACAAATCCTGTAATCATTTTTTTTTTTTAAATCGCCTGACAGCACTAATATAAACTCTTGTGATCATTACAGACCAATTCTGCAAAACCGACTTTTCAGACCTTTAAACCATGTGATAGTTTGTTCTCATTGATCCTCTGAAGTCGTATGTGCAGTGATTTTGAGTCATTGTTATTCTCCCGTTTTCAAGACGCCATTGCTCCGATCCATCCTCCGCCTTCACCGTGACGTACGCACTTTGGCTTCTTTTAAATTCAAATATAAAATAAAGATTCTCTGGAGTCATAGATTATAACTCTATAACCGACACAAGCACAATATTTCTTCTTTAAATGCTTCAATTGTCTCGCCTGCAGCACAAACAGAATGGAACGGCGGGAGTTCTTTCTGTTCTCTCCGATGCGTGGCGGAGGTTCGGAGGCGCTTGTACCGGTGCATTATGGGTGAGGTACGGGGCCATCTGTCTGTAAATCAGATCTGAACGTGAGGCGTGTGCTGTAGCGTGACTCGGTGTGCACATTACACATAATCTCTGTGATTATGAAGCGCAGGATTAAGATATAGCATGCACTCTTTGTTTGGGAAATGTCCCGGCTACAGGGACGGTCCGGTATAGAGTTTATTTTCCTGTTGATCCCGACGTGCAGCGTTTGTCTTAGCGTGGCCGCTTTAGAACAAGTGCAGATTACGCAAACCCGCACGAATACAACTTCGAAAGGGTAAATGAGAAGGGAAACAACTATGACAAGGTTAAAAACTCTGAAAAGTCCATTTTGCAGAATACGGCTGTGTCCCATTCCTCTGTCTTACCCCTTCGTCTTACCCCTACCCCTTGGATTTGCTCGTTCATGTGAGGGCAAGGGGTGTCCCGATTCTAATTTTGATCAAGGGCTCGGGCCACGACCGAGGGCTACGTACCCCTTGAAACGAAGTAAACTCTCGACCAGACTTGAAACGAAGAGGTACGACTACAAACTCAGGCAGGTTTTGGGATCAATACAACGAGGACTAAACCAGAACTAAACCAGGACTAAACCAGAACTAAACCAGGACTAAACCAGGACTAAACCAGGACTAAACCAGAACTAAACCAGATCAAAACCAGGACCAAACCAGGACTAAACCAGGACTAAACCAGGACTAAACCAGAACAAAAACAGAACTAAACCAGGACTAAACCAGAACAAAACCAGAACTAAACCAGGACTAAACCAGGATTAAACCAGAACTAAACCAGGACTAAACCAGAACGAAACCAGGACTAAACCAGGATTAAACCAGAACTAAACCAGAACTAAGCCAGGACTAAACCAGAACAAAAAACAGAACTAAACCAGGACTAAACCAGGACTAAACCAGAACTAAACCAGGGCTAAACCAGGACTAAACCGGAACAAAACCAGGACTAAACCAGGACTAAACCAGAACTAAACCTGGACTAAACCAGGACTAAACCAGGACTAAACCAGGACTAAACCAGGATTAAACCAGGACTAAACCAGAACAAAACCAGAACTAAACCAGGACTAAACCAGAACAAAACCAGAACTAAATCAGGACTAAACCAGGATTAAACCAGAACTAAACCAGGACTAAACCAGAACGAAACCAGGACTAAACCAGGATTAAACCAGAACTAAACCAGAACTAAGCCAGGACTAAACCAGAACAAAAAACAGAACTAAACCAGGACTAAACCAGGACTAAACCAGAACTAAACCAGGGCTAAACCAGGACTAAACCGGAACAAAACCAGGACTAAACCAGAACTAAACCTGGACTAAACCAGGACTAAACCAGGACTAAACCAGGACTAAACCAGAACTAAACCAGGACTAAACCAGGATTAAACCAGAACTAAACCAGAACTAAACCAGGACAAAACCAGGATTAAACCAGAACTAAACCAGGACTAAACCAGGATTAAACCAGAACTAAACCAGAACTAAGCCAGGACTAAACCAGAACAAAAAACAGAACTAAACCAGGACTAAACCAGGACTAAACCAGAACTAAACCAGGACTAAACCAGGACTAAACCAGAACAAAAAACAGAACTAAACCAGGACTAAACCAGGACTGAACCAGAACTAAACCAGAACTAAACCAGGACTAAACCAGAACAAAACTGGGACTAAACCAGGACAAAAAACAGAACAAAACCAGGACTAAACCAGGACTAAACCAGAACAAAACTGGGACTAAACCAGGACTAAACCAGAACAAAACTGGGACTAAACCAGGACTAAACCAGACCTGGACAGGATTCAAAAGGGTCTGGATACTTATGAACTTATGACCGTGTGATATTTCAGTTTGTTTTTTTTAAATAAATCGGCAAAAATGTCAACAATTCTGTGTTTTTCTGTCAATACGCAGCGCTGTGTGAACATTAATGAGGAAAACAAAAACTTAAACGATTTTAGCAAATGGAGCAAAATAAGAAAGAGTGAAAAAATGTAAGGCACCTGAACACTTTCCGTACCCGCTGTATTTTTGCCGTATTATCCCCCCTCTCACACATGTACACAGAGGTGGCGGTTGTGTAGCTCGCCGTGTTGTTGACATTCTCAGGTTGTGCGTCGTGAGCGTACAGACGGTATCACCTCTCCGCTCCATCCCTCTCTCATTATTCACAAAGCAGCGCATGTCTGAAGAGATGGAGGATAAGAGCGGCTCCCAGACGCCGGTAAACCGATAGGGCCGTGTGTATCTACTGTACACACAAACCGTCACGAGGTACTGCCGAAAGTACTGCGCAAAGTACTGCAAACGCTCACAGGACTCCAAGCTGAATATTTGTGCTCTTGTCTGCCGCTGCACCTGAGTTTTACCGTCTTAAAAGCATTAAAGACGGTAAAGACACATTAAATTTGTGTCCCAGGCAGAAATAAAAAAAACAAAAACACATTTATCATTTTTTTATTCATGCTGCACTTACTAGACACATAGACGAACTTACAAAAAAATTATGATAAATTACTATTTTTATTCTATAAAATATGGTTTTATATTGAGTGTTTTTGCTCTATGTCCTTTGTCCTTGTCCAGGTTTTGGACTCTCAGTCCCTCATAAGACTGAAATTAAATTTGATTCAACAGTAACTTCATTGACAAATGGCACAGAAATTCCTTATTTTAATGAAAAAATATCATGTGCTTGAAAGATATATTAGTATTTTATTTATTTTTCATAAAAAGAACACCTTTGTCTCCTTGAAGCACATCAGTTGTGATGCAGGGCTATCAAGTTTTGAAGATTGGTAGGAGTGAGATTTCCGAGGATGCGAGTGACTTTTTTTTGCTGAAAACGCGCGGTGCCTGCATTAACTTACCGATTTTCTGGGCACAGAAGCACTGTGAACAGCAGTAGACGAATTGTAAAATGAAACCAGGGGAAATGGTGAAATTTTTCATTTTCATTTAGAAGGTTAAAATGGAAATGCTTTTATAACAAAAAGTCCATATAATCATTCAATAATTCAATAATACACAGGATATATGTTATCACACACGTGTACACACACACACACACACCTTAGTCCTGGTTTAGTCTTGGTTTAGACCTGGTTTAGTCTTGGTTTAGTCCAGGTTTAGTCCCAGTTTAATCCTGGTTTAGACTCGGTTTAGTCCTGGTTTAGTCTTGTCTTAGTCCTGGTTTAGACCTGGTTTAGACCTGGTTTAGTCCTGGTTTAGTCCTGGCTTAGACCTGGTTTAGTCCTGGTTTAGTTCTGGTTTTGTCCTGGTTTAGTCCTGGTTTAGTGTCAGGTTAGTCCCGGTTTAGTCCTGGCTTAGACCTGGTTTAGTCCAGGTTTAGTCCTGGTTTAGTCTTGGCTTAGTCTTGGTTTAGACCTGGTTTAGTCTTGGTTTAGTCCTGGTTTAGTCCCAGTTTAATCCTGGTTTAGACCCGGTTTAGTCCTGGTTTAGTCTTGGCTTAGTCCTGGCTTAGACCTGGATTAGACATGGTTTACACCTGTTTTAGACCTGGTTTAGTCCTGGTTTAGTCTTGGTTTAGTCCTGGTTTAGTCCTGGTTTAGTCCTGGTTTAGACCTGGTTTAGTCTTGGCTTAGTCTTGGTTTAGACCTGGTTTAGTCTTGGTTTAGTCTTGGTTTAGTCCTGGTTTAGTCCCAGTTTAATCCTGGTTTAGACCCGGTTTAGTCCTGGTTTAGTCTTGGCTCAGTCCTGGTTTAGACCTGGTTTAGACCTAGTTTAGACCTGGTTTAGTCCTGGTTTAGTCTTGGTTTAGTCCTGGTTTAGTCCTGGTTTAGTCCTGGTTTAGTTTTGGCTTAGTCTTGGTTTAGACCTAGTTTAGTCCTGGTTTAGTCCCAGTTTAATCCTGGTTAAGACCCGGTTTAGTCCTGGTTTAGTCTTGTCTTAGTCCTGGTTTAGACCTGGTTTAGTCCTGGTTTAGTCCTGGTTTTGTCCTGATTTAGACCTGGTTTAGTCTTGGTTTAGTCCTGGTTTAGACCTGGTTTAGACCTGGTTTAGTCCTGGTTTAGTCCTGGTTTTGTCCTGGTTTAGTCCCAGTTTAATCCTGGTTTAGACACGGTTTAGTCCTGGCTTAGTCTTGGCTTAGTCCTGGTTTAGACCTGGTTTAGACCTGGTTTAGACCTCGTTTAGTCCTGGTTTAGTCTTGGTTTAGTCCTTGTTTAGTCCTGGTTTAGACCTGGTTTAGTCTTGGTTTAGTCCTGGTTTAGTCCCAGTTTAATCCTGGTTAAGACCCGGTTTAGTCCTGGTTTAGTCTTGTCTTAGTCCTGGTTTAGACTTGGTTTAGACCTGGTTTAGTCCTGGTTTAATCCTGGTTTTGTCCTGATTTAGACCTGGTTTAGTCTTGGTTTAGTCCTGGTTTAGACCTGGTTTAGTCTTGGTTTAGTCCTGGTTTAGTCTTGGCTTAGTCCTGGTTTAGACCTGATTTAGTACTGGTTTAGTCCTGGTTTAGTCTTGGCTTAGTCCTGGTTTAGACCTGGTTTAGACCTAGTTTAGTCTTGGTTTAGACCTGGTTTAGACCTGGTTTAGTCCTGGTTTTGTCCTGGTTTTGTCCTGATTTAGACCTGGTTTAGTCTTGGTTTAGTCCTGGTTTAGACCTGGTTTAGACCTGGTTTAGTCCTGGTTTAGTCCTGGTTTTGTCCTGGTTTAGTCCTGGTTTATTCTTGGCTTAGTCCTGGTTTAGACCTGGTTTAGTCTTGGTTTAGTCCTGGTTTAGTCCTGGTTTAGTCTTGGTTTAGTCCTGGTTTAGACCTGGTTTAGTCTTGGTTTAGTCCTGGGTTAGTCCTGGTTTAGTCCTGGTTTTGTCCTGGTTTAGTCCTGGTTTAGTCTTGGCTTAGACCTGGTCTAGACCTGGTTTAGACCTGGTTTAGTCCTGGTTTAGACCTGGTTTAGACCTGGTTTAGACCTGGTTTAGTCTTGGTTTAGTCCTGGGTTAGTCCTGGTTTAGTCCTGGTTTTGTCCTGGTTTAGTCCTGGTTTAGTCTTGGCTTAGACCTGGTCTAGACCTGGTTTAGTCTTGGCTTAGTCCTGGTTCAGACCTGGTTTAGTCCTGGTTTAGTCCTGGTTTAGTCCTGGTTTAGTGCCGAAATAGATGCAGAAATAATCTGATAATATGACTCACCCATAAGAACGCGGTCACTCCCGATAGTTTGCGTATCCATGTATGCACGTGTCACGGTCTTGAATAATCCGAAACTCCGGAGAAAAGGACATAATCCCGAACTTGTCCCGTGTCCCGAGGCGAGAGTTCCTTTTTAGGTAGCATTAACGTAGCAAGTGAAGGTTTCTTCTTCTCTTGGAAATGCCGCGTAAATATCACGCGGCTCGCTCACAGCTGATCGGCGAACAGGCGCAAACACAACAGTGGTAATCGTCATGATTGGCGGGAGCGCGATCGGTGTGTAAATATACTTCAACATGATTGGAAGCTGGAGCGCAGTTCGGCCTATGATTGGCTCTTGGCACTGGCTATTTTGACTTAAAGACGGTGAATTTCACCAAAAGGTGACGTATTTTCTTGCCTGATTGATAAAATGCCACAGACAGGGCTCTCAAGTTTTGAGCGGGGTGGTGCGTGAGACTGCGTAATTTCCGAGGAGCGGGGAGGAAGGGGGGGTGCGAGTGACTTTTTTTCGCTGAAAACGGGCGGTGCCTGCATTATCTAACCGATTTTCTGGGCACAGAAGCGCTGTGCGCTGCGCTTGAATTGCGTAACTAACACGTCGAATTGCGTGTGTCACACTCTCAAAGCATGAGACTTGAGAGCCCTGTGATGTGACAGGAGCTCATGTTAGCATAGTAGCGTTAGCTCCATGGAAGGAAGGGAAACAAGAACAAAATTAAGATAAACCAGAGTAGGTTTATTGGTCGTCATTCTCAAACACCTCATATTTCCTTTGAATGTACAAATAATGAGAGAAATACCATTTTATATTGTGTATTTTGAGTATATTTTATGCTAACTCTAAAACAGATTAGCATGCTAATATGTCATGTAGAGCTGCAACGATTAGTCGACAACGTCGACGACGTCGACAATAAAAATTCGTCGACATGAAATTTCATTGTCGACTAGTCATATTATTTAAGTATCATTTTAATTTGGAACTTAATACTCGTCTGTGTCAAGAATCCGCATAAATCAATACGTGTACTGAAACTGCAAATCGCCGCGGTAGTGGTGAGAGCAGTATACCCTCTTTCCGTCCTCATTCAGTCAATCAGTGAAGACCGCCGAGCTGAATCAAAGTCATTCTGCTGAATGTGCTAACAACAATGGCGGAGCCTGCGGCCCGAAGAGAAAAGTTTGAGGCCGCGGCAATCGAAGGTGTGGGAGTATTTTATGGATAATAAAAACAATAATGTAAAATGCAACATCTGTAAAGTAATTTTTAATGTGTCTGGGACATGTGTTTTTAATGTCCCTGTGGCGACATCCGAAAGATCACGTCTTAACTGTGCAGGGGACAAAAAACAAATGAAACGGCGGTTGTCGCGCCGGATATGACGCACATCCCCCTCCAAGGACGCTCAGAACCATGCACTCGCTGAATTGGGAAACGGCTATGGACAATCTTTTTCATTCCGAATGTAGTCTAGTCATGTTTTGGTAGTATTCCCTTAACAGAACGCTGTTTCACAGAATACTTCAACTTTTTTTAAACTGGATACTGACAGTATTCCTCTTTGAAACGGAATGCTTAAAGCATGCACGCGTAACTGAACTCACTAAATACCAACGTTAGTGTCGTGTCCATTATACTAGTAATATTTTTTTTAAGCTAAATGCATATTGTAACCTCGCCTACTGATGTCATATTAGCGTGACTAATCGTTACTGGATCTATAGATTAGTCGACTACTAAAATAATTGTTAGTTGCAGCCCTAATGTCATGAGATTTTAAAAGAAATGCTAAACATTGTCATTTCCACAAGTCATTTCCATCACTTTATTTATTCTTATTGTTTATTTTTATTGCGAAATCTTTCGAAATGCTTTATCATTAGACACACACAGTACACAACAGACGTGTGTAGGCCTCCAGAGCTGCTTCTATAAAACATCTGTAAAGAGACGAGTCAAAATTCAAAATTAAATATGCAGGAATTTTGTGATCTCTTGGCGATGGAACAGATTATTAATAGTGAAGTCAAACTGAGCAGCTTTGGAATCATGTTTCTAATTTATAGTACACAAAGAAGTACTGGTACAACCACAGTGTGTGTGTGTGTGTGTGTGTGTGTGTGTGTGTGTGTTCATGTGTGTGTGTGTGTGTGTGTGTGTTCATGTGTGTGTGTGTGTGTGTGTGTGTTCATGTGTGTGTGTGTGTGTGTGTGTGTTCATGTGTGTGTGTGTGTTCATGTGTGTGTGTTCATGTGTGTGTGTGTGTGTGTGCTCGTGTGTGTTCATGTGTGTGTGTGTGTGTGTGTGTTCATGTGTGTGTTCATGTGTGTGTGTGTTCATGTGTGTGTTCATGTGTGTGTGTGTTCATGTGTGTGTTCATGTGTGTGTGTGTGTGTGTGTTCATGTGTGTGTGTTCATGTGTGTGTGTTCATGTGTGTGTGTGTTCATGTGTGTGTGTGTGTGTGTTCATGTGTGTGTTCATGTGTGTGTGTGTTCATGTGTGTGTTCATGTGTGTGTGTGTTCATGTGTGTGTTCATGTGTGTGTGTTCATGTGTGTGTGTGTGTGTGTTCATGTGTGTGTGTTCTTGTGTGTGTGTTCATGTGTGTGTGTGTGTGTTCGTGTGTGTGTTCGTGTGTGTGTGTGTGTGTTCATGTGTGTGTGTTTGTGTGTGTGTTCATGTGAATGTGTGTGTGTGTGTGGGAGTTATTTCCATCAGACTGTTCATTAGTCGGGGTCTTAAGTTTCAGTGTTCACCTGGCATCGCCCGGACAGCTGCCTCTGTGCCAGGGTCGCCACAGGATATGCCGAGGGGCAGAGGGGCAGAGGGGGGCAGGGGGGGGACCGAAGGGGCAGGAAGAAGGGAAAGCGGCAGAACGTGGCACCGTGGGACATTGTTTGAGAGGGGGACTGTTTTGGCGTGAGAGCGGTGGAAGCTCAGTGTGTGTCGAGCGGTGAACAACATGGACGGAGAAAACGTCACAGACACAGAGGAACTTATACCCAACACAGTCCTGATTTAGTCCTGGTTTAATCCCAGTTTAGACCTGGTATAGTTCTGGTTTAGTCTTGTTTAGTCTTGGTTTTAATCCTGGTTTACTCTTGGTTTAGTCCTGGCTTAGACCAGGTTTAGTCCCAGTTTAGTCCTAGTATAGTCCTGGTTTAGTCTTGGTTTTAATCCTGGTTTAATCCCAGTTTAGTCTTGGTTTAGTCCTGGTTTAGTCCCAATTTAGTTCTGGTATAGTCCTAGCATAGTTCTGATTTACTCTTGGTTTAGTCCCAGTTTAGACCCAGTTTAGACCAGGTTTAGTCCCAGTTTAGTCCTAGTATAGTCCTGGTTTAGTCCTGGTTTAGTCCTGGTTTAGTCCTAGTTTAGTCTTAGTTTAGTCCTAGTATGGTCCTGTCTTAGTCCCTGTTTAGTCCCAGTTTCCCGGTTTAGTCCTGGTTTAATCCCAGTTTAGTCCCAATTTAGTTCTGGTATAGTCCTGGTTTACTCTTGGTTTAGTCCCGGTTTAGTCCCGGTTTAGACCCAGTTTAGTCCTGGTTTAATCCCAGTTTAGTCCCAATTTAGTCCTGGTTTAGTCCTAGTATAGTTTTGGTTTAGTCCTGGTTTAGTCCTAGTATAGTTTTGGTTTAGTCCTGGTTTAATCCTAGTATAGTCCTGGTATAGTCCTAGTGTAGTCCTGGTTTAGTCCTGGTTTAATCCTAGTATAGTCCTGGTATAGTCCTAGTGTAGTCCTGGTTTAGTCCTGGTTTAGAAAAAGAAAAGAGAAGCCGTGTCAGTCGTGTGGAAGAACTTCTGGAAGAAACGTCTTTAAAAAATCTGACGCCGATCAAACAACCATGTTCTGTAAACGTCATCGGGCTAAAGTCGTAGCCGCAGGAGGCGACACGAGCGATCTGCTTCACCACCTCCGTCACAAACACGTCCTGGAATATGACGAACACACGAAACTAAGATCTGCGTTTCGTGTGTTCAAGTCGGCGCCGCGACACAAAACGTCGATCAGACGTCACTCAAAGACGCGTTTGCTGAGGGGACCGCCTACGACAAGAAAAGCAAACGGTGGAACGATATTACCGACGCTGTTACTGTCCACTTCACCAAAGACATGGGACCACTTACTACATGAAAAAAAATACTGTCAAATACCGTGACACCGATAAAATTTTGAAAAATACCGTGATATCAATTTTTCATCAATTTTCAGTCAATTGTTGGTCAATTTTCGGCAAATTTTTTGTCAATTTTCGGTCAATTTCAGTCAATTTTCTGTCAGTTTTTAGTCAATTTTCTGCCCATTTTTGGTCAATTTTCAGTTAACTTTTGGTCCATTTTTGGTGAATTTTGGTTAATTTTCGGTCAATTTTCTATCAACTTTTGGTCCATTTTCTGTCAATTTTCTGGCAATTTTGGTCAATTTTCTGTCAATCTGCATCCTCTTCCACGTCTGCAGGGAACGTTCAAGTCGGCGCCGCGACACAAAACGCCGCTCAGACGTCACTCAAAGACACGTTTGCTAAGGGGACCGCCTACAACAAGAAAAGCAAACGGTGGAACGATATTACTGACGCTGTTACTGTCCACTTCGCCAAAGACGTGGAACCACTTAGTACATGAAAAAAAAATACTGTCAAATACCGTGACACCGATAAAATTTTGAAAAATACCGTGATATCAATTTTTCATCAATTTTCAGTCAATTGTTGGTCAATTTTCGGTAAGTTTTTTGCCAATTTTCTATCAGTTTTCTATCAATTTTGGGACAATTTTGGGTCAATTTTGGGCAAATTTTTTGTCCATTTTTGGTCAATTTCAGTCAATTTTCTGTCAGTTTTTAGTAAATCTTCAGCCAATTTTCGGCCAATTTTCGGTCAACTTTTGGTAAATTTTTGGTAAATTTTTGGTAAATTTTCTATACATTTTTGGTCAATTTTCTGTCAATTTTCGGTAAATTTAGGTCAATTTTGGTCAGTTTTCTGTCAATCTGCATCCTCTTCCACGTCTGCAGGGAACGTTCAAGTCGGCGCCGCGACACAAAACACCACTCGGACGTCACTCAAAGACGCGTTTGCTGAGGGGACCGCCTACGACAAGAAAAGCAAACGGTGGAACGATATTACCGACGCTGTTACTGTCCACTTCGCCAAAGACGTGGAACCACTTAGTACATGAAAAAAATACAGTCAAATACTGTGACACCGATAAATTTTTGAAAAATACCGTGATATCAATTTTTCAACAATTTTCAGTCAATTGTTGGTCAATTTTCGGTAAGTTTTTTGCCAATTTTCTATCAGTTTTCTATCAATTTTGGGTCAATTTTGGGCAAATTCTTTGTCAATTTTTGGTCAATTTCAGTCAATTTTCTGTCAGTTTTTAGTACATTTTCAGCCAATTTTCGGTCAATTTTCGGTCAATTTTTGGTCAACTTTTGGTCAACTTTTGGTCAATTTTCGGTAAATTTTCTATCAATTTTTGGTCCATTTTCTGTAAATTTTCTGTAAATTTTGGTCAATTTTGGTCAGTTTTCTGTCAATCTGCATCCTCTTCCATGTCTGCAGGGAACGTTCAAGTCGGCGCCGCGACACAAAACGCCGCTCAGACGTCACTCAAAGACGCGTTTGCTAAGGGGACCGCCTACGACAAGAAAAGCAAACGGTGGAACGATATTACCGACGTTGTTACTGTCCACTTCGCCAAAAAACTAGTCTGGTCAATTTACTGCAGTAATTATTCTCTAAATTATTAGGAAATGGGGTTAACACCGAGTCATGCATGAAAAAAAAAACAAAACAAAACTGTGAAATACCGTGACACCGATATCATTTAGAAAAATACTGTGATATAAATTTTTGGTCATACCGCCCAGCTCTAGTTCTTCTTACCTAATCCGATGAGGGTCCCGGTCACCCACATGATCTCGGAGATGAGCGAGGCCAGGGACAGCGCCGCCGTGGGCACCTTCCCGTACTTGATCTGGAAGGGGTCCATCATGGTCACGTACTTGTTGTTCCTCATGGGTTCGGCGAAGAACAGCCCTCCTGCGAGAGACAAGAGCAGAAGATATCATGACCTCAAACTCGTCCGGCTATGACAGGCTCAGGGTCGTGCTGGTGGAAAGTTTGCAGGACAGTGTTGGAAGGTATTTGATTGGCTGATAAGTGCGTCATGGAAACTCGTTTTGAAAGATAGAGGATTAAGACAAACGTGAAAGACGACAAGTTCATTTTAGGCTATTTTCTGGTCTTCTAATGTTGTTTCCTCATCGCAAACACACCTGGAGTTGTGTTTCGTTTCATTTACACATGTTTAACACACAAACCCTTCCCACAAACACTCTGTTCCACCTTGTGATGTCATGCGGTAATACAGGAAGGGCTCTACAGTGTTTTTAAACTCCACACACCTTCCCTGGAATCAGCTTTCAGCCCTAGAACTGCCGATCTTTACTGAACTAAAGGTAAAAGGAGCTGTTCACTTGAAAACTGCTACCGCTTCATGACATCACAAGGTGGAACAGAGCATTTTAAGCTTTGGAGATGAATAATAATAATAATAATAAAGGGTTACTGAAACAAAACACAACTCCAGGTCTGTTTTTGAGGAGATCACAGCCTTAAAACATGGATTAAAGCTCAATTTTGGGTGATATACGACCTTTAATGCCGCTGATACGAGGATGCGAAAATCCACACTTGAACGAGAATCATATCACTGATATTTTGCCACGGATGTCGTCAACATTTCCAGGGGGTGTGACGCTAACTAAAGGCACCACTGAGCTTTGTTTTAAACACAATCTGCCCAGAAAGAGCAGATTTAGAACTCTAATCAGGTGAGTCACAATCTAGCTCAGCAGTTTTTCAGCTAGACACACTCACCTTTTTGTCTTACGAGATTCAAGATTCCAGATTGTTTATTTGTCATATGCAGAATCAACACAAGGTCAACAATGCAGTGAAATGTTTAGGATCAGAAGAACCGTTGACTCGCTAAGATAGAAGTACTAATAACATGCAATAATAGTACATGGTAAAAAAAGTGTTGCAAAAGTGCAGGGGAAGAAGTAAACAATATAATAAACAATATAATAAAATATGCAATAAAATGTAATAAAAATACAAGGTAAAATGTACAAGGTGCAGGTAGGATTAAATCAAAGATCAAATAAGGTGTAAGTATTTCACAGATTGCACATAATATGGTGTGGTGTAGGTGTTGCATGTGGATTTCGTATTGCACATAGTATGATATAAATATTGCACATAGTATGGTATAAATATTGCACATAGTGTGGTATAAATATTGCACATAGGTTATTGCACAGATTATTGCACAGGTAACAGTAGTTTACACTGAGGTAGTGACAAACATGATGCATTGATACAGAGCAGCAGCAGTAAACATATTATGCCTAATGAAAGGTAGTTTAGTGCAGTATTATTGAGAGTTCAGGATTATTTAGATCAGGGGTCTTCAACGTTTTTCAGGCCAGGGACCCCCAAACAGATGGCGAACTGGGCCAGGGACCCCCTACTATATATACGGCATAGAATTGTGTTTTATATTAAATTGAGCTTAGTGTCATGTATAAACATTGCTACTCTGTTATGGTACATCCAATACAAGGAAATAATACACAGGTTAATACTGTATTTTACACTATCAAATATAAAATTATATTATTTTAAAGAGAAATCAAAAGATTTCGCGACCCCCCTGTTGAAGACCTCTGATTTACAGTATTATCCAGAGTTCAGTAGTCTGACAGCTTGGGGGTAATATCTGTGTTTGAGTCTTTTTGGCGTAGATTTTCGTAGATTTTCAACTAAATGTATTAATAGTGAAGCGTGGGGGGCGGAGAAGTGTGTGTGCGGACGTGTGTGATATCGCAGCATGACCGGCGCGAGACCGCGCATCCGGGGCTGCGAGACCCGTGTCCAAACCGTGCCTCCTCTAGACCAGGTCTAAACCAGGATTAAACCGCCGTGTGCGCCTCTTTGCCTTTGCTCTTTTCAGACTGTGTGTCCCGAGGAGGACGCAGTCTGAAAAGAGCAAAGGCAAAGAGCCGCACGCGGCGGTTTAATCTTGGTTTAGACCTGGTCTAGTCCTGGTTTAGTCCAGGTTTAGTCCTGGTCCAGTCCAGGTTTAGATCTGGTCTAGACCTGGTTTAGTCGGCGTTTAGTCCTGATCTAGTCCCGGTCTGCCGGTCTGGTCCTGGTCTGGTCCTGGTTTAGTTCCAGTCTCGTCCCGGCCCCCGCGTCCCCCATCTATAACATCAATCAGCAAAGGTCTCTTAGCCAATCAGGACGCAGAACACAATGTTACACTATAAAAAATATATACATATATTAAAATTTTCATTTTATTTTATTTAATCAACACAACCCCCATGTATGCCAGGGACGAATGAATAAAACAAACATTGTAAAAAGAGAAACACATTCTACTAAGTTGACTTTTATTTTATTTAATATTACTGTATTTAATTTAAATTTATTTTTCATTTTATTTTATTTAATCGGCATAATCCCCCTGTATGCCAAGAGTGACTGAATAAAACAAAAACATTGTAAAAAAAGAGAAACACATTCTACTAATTTGACTTTTGTCTAATTTTATTTAATAATACTGTATTTAATTTTAATAATTAAATTTTAATTTTATTTTATTCAACCAGCATAATCCCCATGTATGCCAGGAGTGACTGAATAAAACAAACATAAAAACAAAAACATAATCTGCTAACTTGACTTTTATCTAATTTCATTTAATTTTATATTATTGTATTTAATTTAATTTAATTACAATTTTCATTTTATTTTATTTAATCAGCACAATCCCCATGCATGCCAGGGAACATTGTAAAAAGAGAAACACATTCTACTAAGTTGACTTTTATTTTATTTTATTTTATTTAATATTACTGTATTTAATTTAAATTTATTTTTCATTTTATTTTATTTAATCGGCATAATCCCCCTGTATGCCAAGAGTGACTGAATAAAACAAAAACATTGTAAAAAAAGAGAAACACATTCTACTAATTTGACTTTTGTCTAATTTTATTTAATAATACTGTATTTAATTTTATTAATTTAATTTTTATTTTATTTTATTCAACCAGCATAATCCCCATGTATGCCAGGAGTGACTGAATAAAACAAACATAAAAACAAAAACAATCTGCTAACTTGACTTTTATCTAATTTCATTTAATTTTATATTATTGTATTTAATTAAATTTAATTTAATTACAATTTTCATTTTATTTTATTTAATCAGCACAATCCCCATGCATGCCAGGGAACATTGTAAAAAGAGAAACACATTCTACTAACTTGATTTTTACCTAATGTAATTTGATTTATAATTTATGTATTTAATTTAACTATTTAAAATAGTAATAATTTGCATAGCGCCCTGTGTTAAAGGTCGTTAATGACAGTAATGAGCGTTTGGTGCACAGCGTAAACCGAGCCGCTGACTGAAGAATGTGACAGCTTTACATGGTGCTTTATGGGAAACATTAACGCCAAGATTTGAATCGCGGGGGCCAAGGTCGTGTGGAGCTTTTTTGGGGCCTATAAAAATGTTGTAAGGAGCAAGGCTGTGTACCCATTTCTTTATTAAATCTATGATCTAATGCAGTTTCCACATCATAAAACGTACCTGGAGTTGTGTTTTGTTTCATTCACACACAAATGCTCAGCTCGGAGTACACGATCAAACCAGCCAATCTAAGGCGACGTTCACACTGCAGCCTGAAGTGACCCAAATCCGATTTTTTGCCTCTATGCGACCTGTATCTGATCTTCTAATGACACAGATCTGATTTTTTCAAATGCGATCCAGGCCACTTGGACTACGTTCACACTGCAGGGCTTAAAGGAAAAGTAACATTTTTTTACAATCTGAGCCTTCTTTCGGCAATAAAACAAGTAGTTTTACTCACCCATAGCAGTTTGGTGTCATTTGGAGCAGAACTTATGTTGAGCCGTTCTGTTCTACTAATGATCCCGTATCCGTTAGCGTGAGTGCTCGGGGCATTACTTTGCGGTGTCCAAATAACACAAACTTTAGCACTTTTCAAATCACAGAAGATCGCTGTGTCAGCGTAGACTTTTAGTGGATTCCAAAACGTCCTGAAACCCGATATCCAGCTATAGTTTCATTTGATGACGTCATCAGAGAGAACAGTGCGCATGCGTGAACTCAGCTGTTTTGTAAACACCGCTAGTCCGAAAGAAGCTAACACCGCTCTGAACTTTACTTTTCTGTTGCGATATCGGGTTTCAGGCCGTTTTGGAATCTACTAAAAGTCTACCCTGACACAGCGATCTTCTGTGATTTGAAAAGTGCTAAAGTTTGTGTTATTTGGACACCGCACATCAGTGCCCCGAGCACTCACGCTAACGGATACGGGATCATTAGTAGAACAGAACGGCTCCAACATAAGTTCTGCGATACTGCTCCAATTGACACCAAACTGCTATGGGTGAGTAAAACTACTTGTTTTATTGCAGAAAGAAGGCTCAGATTGTAAAAAAACGTTACTTTTCCTTTAATGCTCAATTCCGATTTTTTGGTGAAATCCGATTTTTTTGCAAGGTCGTTCACATTTCCAATTAAATGCGACTTGTATGTGATCTCCAGTGTGAACTTTAAATGCCCAAAAAGTGTCCCGCATGCGCCTTGGAGGAAACACGCCCAGGTCGGATGAACGCGACCTGGCCGTTCAGACTGCAGTCGCATGTCAAAAGATCGGATATGTATCGGATTTAGGAGCACATATCCAAGTGGCCTGGATCACATTTGAAAAAATCAGATCTGTGTCGTTCAGACTGTCATTAGAAGATCAGATACAGGTCGCATAGAGGCGCAAAAATCGGATTTGGGTCACTTCAGGCTGCAGTGTGAACGTCGCCAAAGATATGTGGTCCTAAAACCGATACATATCCGATCTTTTGACACGCGACTTCAGTCTGAACGGCCAGGTCGCGTTCATCCGACCTGGGCGTGTTTCCTCCAGCGAGAGTGGTACAAGTCGGCGCTCACAAATGTACACAAACGTTCTTCTCGTCATGTGAAAATAGTATATGAACTCCGTGTCAGTGAAGCGGCGAAGCACGTAGCAATCCCACCACTCTTGTCTGCGACTCCGCACCAACACGTTCATTTCTGCGGACGTTGCTGCCACTGCCCCACAAAACACTGTGGCCAAAAACCTCGTTCTTCTCCTTCTCCGTCTCCTCCTTAAAACAAATAAGCTGTACATGTTCTGGCTCCTGTACGACAGCAACTTTAGGCGACTTCCGTAAACACTGAGCACGCTCGCTGCACGTGACCTCGTCGTGTCCTCCAAGGCTCATGCGGGACACTTTTGGGGCGTTTAAAGTTCACACTGGAGATCACATACAAGTCGCATTTAATTGGAAATGTGAATGAAATTAAATAAAACACAACTCCAGGTATGTTTTTGAGGAGGTAACAACGTTATAACGCGGCTTAAAGCTCAATTTTGTCTAATATAGGACATTTAAACACACAGTTTGATCATAAATTAAATTTAAAAAATCACTTTGTATTGAAAAATCTGTCTTAAACGTTTCGTATTAACCGCTCTGCAAGATCCTGGTGTTTTTATTCCAGTATTTTGTCCCTAAATCAAGATATGAGCATAAGTAACAGACCGGTTCCTCTGTCAGCAGCCTCGCTCCGGATTGGCTCTTTGGTTGCTATGATACTAGGCTCCTAATTCGCCGAGCTTCATTTGGCTGGAGCGGTATGGATGATGTCACACTTCTGTACGTTGTTTTGTACACAGACACATCAGATCTTTTTTCTGGTCCCGGTTTTCAGTCTGTTTTTACTGGACGGGCAGTGTAAATAGTGGCGCCTGTGTGCGGGCTCCGCGGGGGTCCAGGCGGCGCCCGTTGAGCCCGTTGTTGTGTAACAGGTTTGTGCACACGCTCTGAGGGGTGGGCGGGGCTTGTGTGTTTACATGTCAGCTCCCCCGTTCAAACCGCCTCACCTGCTCCACGCTCCGAACCGAAGGAGACACACTTTTACAAGTCATTATTACAACTAATCTAAAGCTGCACTATGTAACTTTTCATTTGGGGGCCCGTCACCTGCTTGTTTCTATGGATACGTCTTTGCTCTGCCTGAAATGTCCCACAGTGTGACATTAAACAGCTCTACTTTACATTTTATTCAATCACAGCTGGTTTTAGAGCTCAAAAATACCTGGAAAAACAAACTTCTGACTGAGCGGAGTCGCCTCTCCACAGATCTGACCTGGAACTTGGTCTGGTTTGGGCTCCGTGAAGACAGAAAGGCTTAAAGGAAAAGTAACGTTTTTTACAATTTGAGCTTTATTTTTGTAATAAAACAAGTTGTTTTACTCACCCATAGCACTTTGGTGTCATATGGAGCATTTCCGGAGATGTTTTAGATTAGCGTTAGGCTAACGCCGTTAGCCTAGCGCGACTTATAGCCATAGCTCGGGGCATTCCCCGAGCATGTAATATGCCCCGTGCGGGCTCCAAATAACACAAACTTTAGCACTTTTCAAATCATAGAAGCTCGATGTCTTTATTCTACAATTTCGTTTGAGTCAAAAGTGGCCTGTAATCTGAGATTTATCCATAGTTTACAGCTTTGCGTTTCATGTTTGGGTCCCGGGAGCTGAGAGCACAGTCCGCACATGCGCACTGGCCTCCTCATCTACTCGAAACTATGGCTAAATCTCGGATTACAGGCCACTTTTGACCACACGAAATCGTAGACTAAGACATCGAGCTTCTATGATTTGAAAAGTGCTAAAGTTTGTGTTAGCCTAACGCTAACCCTAACGCTCCGGAAATGCTCCATATGACACCAAAGTGCTATGGGTGAGTAAAACAACTTGTTTTATTACCAAAATAAGGCTCAAATTGTAAAAAACTTTACTTTTCCTTTAATGCCACACTGTGGAACATTCCAGACAAAGCAAAAACCATGGAGAAAAGCATCTGACGGAGCCTCCATCAGAAAAGTTACACAAAGCACCTTTAATTTTATTTTCAATTTTATTTTTTATTATCTTTGATTGGATTTGATTAGCATAATCCCCATGTATGCCAGGCAGGAATGAATAAATAAAAAATATAAAAACAAAAACAAAAACTGCTAACTTGACTTTTATCTAATTTTATTTAATATTATTGTATTTAATTTAATTTTATTAAAATTTTCATTATTTTATTTAATCAGCACAATCCCCATGTATGCCAAGAGTGACTGAATAAAACAAACATAAAAACAAAACCATAATCTGCTAACTTGACTTTTATCTAATTTTATTTTATATTAATATATTTAATTTTATTTTTCATTTTATTTTATTTAATCCCCATGTATGCCAAGAGTGACTGAATAAAACAAACATTGTAAAAAAAAAAGGGAAACACATTCTGCTAACTTGACTTTTGTCTAATTTTATTTAATAATACTGTATTTAATTTTTTTATTAATTTTATTTAATTTTATTTTATCAGTTTAATCCCCATGTATGCCAGGAGTGACTGAATAAAACAAACATCAAAACAAAAACATAATCTGCTAAATGGACTTTTATCTCGTGTCAGATTCTCTTAAAAACATGAAAAACAGAACTCGTTTGTTTGAGTTTATAAACTCTTTTCACAACTTCCAGAGGCGAGTTCTGTTGTCACGGTAACACAACAACAACAACAACAACAACAACTATCATGATGCACTTCCTGATCCTCAGACGATAAAAGCGCCAGACACGGTGAACTTCTTTTGACCCCAAGAGCTGCTTTTACATTTGTCTATTTGCCCTTGAGCAAGACACATTTTGCTCACTCTAAATTCTAATGTGACTCCTGCATTCTTGAGTAATCTTTATTTTCACCTACCACTGGTGTCATAATACGAAAACTAAAACTGCTTTCTCTCCATTTCGATACTAAACAATGGACTCGATACTCAACTGATTCTGGTCCCACGATGAAAATAAAAACATGATTTTTTTTACACGAGATACATGTCATTTTCCACATTAAACGGTAGAACTTTCTCTTCTGTTCCCATGTGGCCTTATATCGGTGTGATCCCTCAGTGGTCCAGGTCTAAACCAGGTCTAAACCAGGTCTAAACCAGGTCTAAACCAGGTCTAAACCAGGACTAAACCAGGTCTAAACCAGGACTAAACCAGGTCTAAACCAGGTCTAAACCAGGTCTAAACCAGGTCTAAGCCAGGTCTAAACCAGGTCTAAACCAGGTCTAAACCAGGTCTAAACCAGGTCTAAACCAGGACTAAACCAGGTCTAAACCAGGTCTAAACCAGGTCTAAACCAGGTCTAAGCCAGGTCTAAACCAGGACTAAACCAGGTCTAAACCAGGTCTAAACCAGGTCTAAGCCAGGTCTAAACCAGGTCTAAGCCAGGACTAAACCAGGTCTAAACCAGGTCTAAACCAGGACTAAACCAGGTCTAAACCAGGACTAAACCAGGTCTAAACCAGGTCTAAGCCAGGTCTAAACCAGGACTAAACCAGGTCTAAACCAGGTCAAAGCAAGGTTTAAACCAGGTCTAAACCAGGACTAAACCAGGTCTAAACCAGGACTAAACCAGGACTAAACCAGGTCAAAGCAAGGTTTAAACCAGGACTAAACCAGGTCTAAACCAGGTCTAAACCAGGTCAAAGCAAGGTTTAAACCAGGACTAAACCAGGTCTAAACCAGGTCTAAACCAGGTCAAAGCAAGGTTTAAACCAGGACTAAACCAGGTCTAAACCAGGTCTAAACCAGGACTAAACCAGGTCTAAACCAGGACTAAACCAGGTCAAAGCAAGGTTTAAACCAGGACTAAACCAGGACTAAACCAGGTCTAAACCAGGTCTAAACCAGGACTAAACCAGGACTAAACCAGGTCTAAAAAAGGACTAAACCTCCTAGGACTAAACCAGGTCTAAAAAAAAACAAAAAAACAAACACTTTCTTTAGACAGTAGAATTTTCCACATTAAACGGTAGAACTTTCTTTTCTATTCCTATGTGTCCTTATATCTGTGTGATCCCTCAGTGGTCCAAGCCAAAAATAGGTCTAAACCAGGTCTAAACCAGGTCTAAACCAGGTATAAATCAGGCAAAAACCAGGACTAAACCAGGTCTAAACCTGGTCCATGGGCATATACTAATCTCTGTGCTCTTATACTTGTTCTAATCCAGCTCAAAATCGTTCTAAAAACATCGTCAATGTGACTTTTTAGAAAAATGAGCATCTAGTTTCTACACTAGTTTTCGTATCGATTAGCATTTGATTATTGATACTTTTGACAACCCCACCTACCACCCATACATGCCCACTGATCTTTAATTTGTTCCTCAGTTTCCCTGCTAAAAAAAAGTGAATTCCAGCACCATCACGTTGTCATTTTGAAACGTTTTTCTTATAAACCACTGCTCGCTTCAGAACTATATGTTTGTTGTAATGATGTTCGTGGTAACGGACCCTAAAGGACATCAGAGCGTGTTCCTTTCCCAGACCTCCCGCTGGGACCACATATGTAATCCACTTAATGCTTTTGGGTCAGGCCGGTAAATCAGCCGGACCCGCCTCATGATAAATGTTGCCGTGGTTACCCTGGTGATGTATAGGGGCCTGTCGTCTAATTAACGCGCTCACTTCACACTCCAGCTGAAGGGTCCGTGGCAGGAGGTGAAATGGAGCCGGCGCTATGCAGAGGTCAGACGATGTATTTGACTGTAACAGATCTGCCCCGGAGGAAACGGCGCTGTTCAAAGGGAAGCGCTTTGGGCCACAGACGCTCACTACAGCTTCACTCCGATCACAAACGCTCACTACAGCTTCACTTCCTCTGATCACAAACGCTCACTACAGCTTCACTCCGATCACAAACGCTCACTACAGCTTCACTTCCTCTGATCACAAACGCTCACTACAGCTTCACTCTGGACACAAACGCTCACTACAGCTTCAGTCTGATCACAAACGCTCACTACAGCTTCAGTCTGATCACAAACGCTCACTACAGCTTCACTCTGATCACAAACGCTCACTACAGCTTCAGTCTGGACTCAAACGCTCACTACAGCTTCACTCTGGACACAAACGCTCACTACAGCTTCAGTCTGGACACAAACGCTCACTACAGCTTCACTCTGGACACAAACGCTCACTACAGCTTCAGTCTGATCACAAACGCTCACTACAGCTTCACTCTGATCACAAACGCTCACTACAGCTTCACTCTGGTCACAAACGCTCACTACAGCTTCACTCTGGACACAAACGCTCACTACAGCTTCAGTCTGATCACAAACGCTCACTACAGCTTCAGTCTGATCACAAACGCTCACTACAGCTTCACTCTGGACACAAACGCTCACTACAGCTTCACTCTGGACACAAACGCTCACTACAGCTTCACTCTGATCACAAACGCTCACTACAGCTTCACTCTGGTCACAAACACTCACTACAGCTTCAGTCTGGACACAAACGCTCACTACAGCTTCACTTCCTCTGATCACAAACGCTCACTACAGCTTCACTCTGGACACAAACGCTCACTACAGCTTCAGTCTGATCACAAACGCTCACTACAGCTTCAGTCTGATCACAAACGCTCACTACAGCTTCACTCTGATCACAAACGCTCACTACAGCTTCACTTCCTCTGATCACAAACGCTCACTACAGCTTCACTCCGATCACAAACGCTCACTACAGCTTCACTTCCTCACTTCCAGATCTGCCCCGGAGGAAACGGCGCTGTTCAAAGGGAAGCGCTTTGGGCCACAGACGCTCACTACAGCTTCACTCCGATCACAAACGCTCACTACAGCTTCACTTCCTCTGATCACAAACGCTCACTACAGCTTCACTCTGGACACAAACGCTCACTACAGCTTCAGTCTGATCACAAACGCTCACTACAGCTTCAGTCTGATCACAAACGCTCACTACAGCTTCACTCTGATCACAAACGCTCACTACAGCTTCAGTCTGGACACAAACGCTCACTACAGCTTCACTCTGGACACAAACGCTCACTACAGCTTCAGTCTGGACACAAACGCTCACTACAGCTTCACTCTGGACACAAACGCTCACTACAGCTTCAGTCTGATCACAAACGCTCACTACAGCTTCACTCTGATCACAAACGCTCACTACAGCTTCACTCTGGTCACAAACGCTCACTACAGCTTCACTCTGGACACAAACGCTCACTACAGCTTCAGTCTGATCACAAACGCTCACTACAGCTTCAGTCTGATCACAAACGCTCACTACAGCTTCACTCTGGACACAAACGCTCACTACAGCTTCACTCTGGACACAAACGCTCACTACAGCTTCACTCTGATCACAAACGCTCACTACAGCTTCACTCTGGTCACAAACACTCACTACAGCTTCAGTCTGGACACAAACGCTCACTACAGCTTCACTCTGGACACAAACGCTCACTACAGCTTCACTCTGGACACAAACGCTCACTACAGCTTCAGTCTGATCACAAACGCTCACTACAGCTTCAGTCTGGTCACACAAACGCTCACTACAGCTTCAGTCTGATCACAAACGCTCACTACAGCTTCACTCTGATCACAAACGCTCACTACAGCTTCACTCTGGTCACACAAACGCTCACTACAGCTTCACTCTGGTCACACAAACGCTCACTACAGCTTCACTCTGGTCACACAAACGCTCACTACAGCTTCAGTCTGATCACAAACGCTCACTACAGCTTCACTCTGATCACAAACGCTCACTACAGCTTCACTCTGGTCACACAAACGCTCACTACAGCTTCACTCTGATCACAAACGCTCACTACAGCTTCACTCTGGTCACACAAACGCTCACTACAGCTTCAGTCTGATCACAAACGCTCACTACAGCTTCAGTCTGATCACACAAACGCTCACTACAGCTTCAGTCTGGACACAAACGCTCACTACAGCTTCAATCTGATCACAGAAACGCTCACTACAGCTTCACTCTGATCACACAAACGCTCACTACAGCTTCACTCTGATCACACAAACGCTCACTACAGCTTCACTCTGGACACAAACGCTCACTACAGCTTCAGTCTGATCACAAACGCTCACTACAGCTTCAGTCTGATCACAAACGCTCACTACAGCTTCACTCTGATCACAAACGCTCACTACAGCTTCACTCTGGACACAAACGCTCACTACAGCTTCAGTCTGATCACAAACGCTCACTACAGCTTCAGTCTGATCACAAACGCTCACTACAGCTTCACTCTGATCACAAACGCTCACTACAGCTTCACTCTGGTCACAAACACTCACTACAGCTTCAGTCTGGACACAAACGCTCACTACAGCTTCACTCTGGACACAAACGCTCACTACAGCTTCACTCTGGACACAAACGCTCACTACAGCTTCAGTCTGATCACAAACGCTCACTACAGCTTCACTCTGATCACAAACGCTCACTACAGCTTCACTCTGGTCACACAAACGCTCACTACAGCTTCACTCTGGTCACACAAACGCTCACTACAGCTTCACTCTGGTCACACAAACGCTCACTACAGCTTCAGTCTGATCACAAACGCTCACTACAGCTTCAGTCTGATCACAAACGCTCACTACAGCTTCACTCTGGTCACACAAACGCTCACTACAGCTTCACTCTGATCACAAACGCTCACTACAGCTTCACTCTGGTCACACAAACGCTCACTACAGCTTCACTCTGATCACAAACGCTCACTACAGCTTCACTCTGGTCACACAAACGCTCACTACAGCTTCACTCTGATCACAAACGCTCACTACAGCTTCACTCTGGTCACACAAACGCTCACTACAGCTTCAGTCTGATCACAAACGCTCACTACAGCTTCAGTCTGATCACACAAACGCTCACTACAGCTTCAGTCTGGACACAAACGCTCACTACAGCTTCAATCTGATCACAGAAACGCTCACTACAGCTTCACTCTGATCACACAAACGCTCACTACAGCTTCACTCTGATCACACAAACGCTCACTACAGCTTCACTCTGGTCACAAACGCTCACTACAGCTTCACTCTGATCACACAAACGCTCACTACAGCTTCACTCTGGTCACAAACGCTCACTACAGCTTCACTCTGATCACACAAACGCTCACTACAGCTTCCCCCACCCCACCAGGACACAGGGGAGAGGTGAGGCCCAAGCACCCCGACCCCCCACCCCACCAGGACACAGGGGAGAGGTGAGGCCCAAGCACCCCGACCCCCCACCCCACCAGGACACAGGGGAGAGGTGAGGCCCAAGCACCACCACCCCCACCCCACCAGGACACAGGGGAGAGGTGAGGCCCAAGCACCACCACCCCCCACCCCACCAGGACACAGGGGAGAGGTGAGGCCCAAGCACCACCACCCCACCCCACCAAGACACAGGGGAGAGGTGAGGCCCAAGCACCACCACCCCACCAGGACACAGGGGAGAGGTGAGGCCCAAGCACCACCCACCCCCACCCCACCAGGACACAGGGGAGAGGTGAGGCCCAAGCACCACCCACCCCCTCCCCCACCAGGACACAGGGGAGAGGTGAGGCCCAAGCACCACCACCCCACCCCACCAGGACACAGGGGAGAGGTGAGGCCCAAGCACCACCACCCCCACCCCACCAGGACACAGGGGAGAGGTGAGGCCCAAGCACCACCACCCCACCCCACCAAGACACAGGGGAGAGGTGAGGCCCAAGCACCACCACCCCACCAGGACACAGGGGAGAGGTGAGGCCCAAGCACCACCACCCCCACCCCACCAGGACACAGGGGAGAGGTGAGGCCCAAGCACCCCCACCCCACCAGGACACAGGGGAGAGATGAGGCCCAAGCACCACCACCCCACCCCACCCCACCAGGACACAGGGGAGAGGTGAGGCCCAAGCACCCCCACCCCACCAGGACACAGGGGAGAGGTGAGGCCCAAGCACCCCCCCCCCCCACCCCACCAGGACACAGGGGAGGGGGGAGGCCCACGCACCCCCCCCCCCCCCCCCCCCAGGACACAGGGGAGAGATGAGGCCCAAGCACCACCACCCCACCCCACCCCACCAGGACACAGGGGAGAGGTGAGGCCCAAGCACCCCCACCCCACCAGGACACAGGGGAGAGGTGAGGCCCAAGCACCCCCACCCCACCAGGACACAGGGGAGAGGTGAGGCCCAAGCACCACCACCCTTCCCCCATCCTCCACCAGGAGCCCACAGGACAGACCCCGGCAGCTGACCACCGCTCCAGGGACAGGCCTGGTCCGATGGGAGATCCTCAAGAATATCAAGTGCCACTGTTAGGCCAAGCACTGTGAAAGTGTGTGTGTGTGTGTGTGCGCGTGCGCTGCCGTCTGTCTGTCCCAGGGCAGCTGTGACTACAGTTACCTCCACTGAGTCTGGCGTGGATGAATAATGCTGAGTCCAGTGCCAGAATCTGCCCAGGACCAGAGCCCGTTTTAAGTACAGAGAGGCAGTTTGTTTGAGTGAAATCAGAGCGGGCTGGTTTTCCTTCACGTTATAAAATAACACGGACAGACGCTTCCAACGAATTCCACAGCACTTGAATTAGTTTGAGTCGGCAGCTCGGGATTGATTACCTCTGGATTCGTTCTCTACAGGAAGTAAAACAGACCTGTCCAGTTAAGCCGAAATCTGAAATAAACGTTTTCAAATGTTCTAAAATGATTTGAAATTTGAAATGAAAAGCACAATTTTTCCACACTTTTTGACGAAAAATTCCCTCCCAGGATGAGGTCTGTTTCCCAGGCCCAGTGGAACCCGACGCCCCGGCCTCCTCTAAGCTCTATATTTACAGAGTGTCGAAGTGGAGCACAGCAAAGATAATATTACCTCAGGCTTATTTTCACTCACCAGGCAGTGTTTGGTGAACGGTAAAATAACAGAATATTTCAAATGTAAGGTGTCTTCCGAACCGTCTTATTCTGACAGTCAGAGCAATTAGGCCTGTCAATTTAACGCATTAATTAGGCTACGTTTATACGGCGACGATCAAAACAGAAGACGCAAAAGTGGCGTCTCGTCTTCAATTTTTTATCCGCGTTCATACGAAGACGCAAAAGTGGACGCAAAGGCCAGCGAAGGGAGGCGCTGGACTGAAAAAAAACAAAAAACCCCATCACAACAGCGTCAAGTTACATTTCTAACCACGACTGTACCGGAAAAGAGAAAGGTAAAACTTCAAAATAAAATGTTCTAGTTGCGTTTTAAATGAGTTGTTAAAGGAAAATTAACATTTTTTTTTTACAATCTGAGCCTTCTTTCGGCAATAAAACAAGTAGTTTTACTCACCCATAGCAGTTTGGTGTCAATTGGAGCAGTATCGCAGAACTTATGTTGAGCCATTCTGTTCTACTAATGATCCCGTATCCGTTAGCGTGAGTGCTCGGGGCACTAATTTGCGGTCTCCAAATAACACAAACTTTAGCACTTTTCAAATCACAGAAGATCGCTGTGTCAGGGTAGACTTTTAGTGGATTCCAAAACGGCCTGAAACCCGATATCGCAACAGAAAAGTAAAGTTCAGAGCGGTGTTAGCTTCTTTCGGACTAGCGGTGTTTACAAAACAGCTGAGTTCACGCATGCGCACTGTCCTCTCTGATGACGTCATCAAATGAAACTATAGCTGCATATCGGGTTTCAGGCCGTTTTGGAATCCACTAAAAGTCTACGCTGACACAGCGATCTTCTGTGATTTGAAAAGTGCTAAAGTTTGTGTTATTTGGACACCGCAAAGTAATGCCCCGAGTACTCACGCTAACGGATACGAGATCATTAGTAGAACAGAACGGCTCCAACATAAGTTCTGCGATACTGCTCCAATTGACACCAAACTGCTATGGGTGAGTAAAACTACTTGTTTTATTGCCGAAAGAAGGCTCAGATTGTAAAAAAAAACGTTAATTTTCCTTTAAGTTCCGCTCCAAACATTTCAGTGACTTGTATTTTTGTTGACATGTTTTTGAATATTGTACTGAAAATA
The DNA here is from genome assembly GCA_036785185.1 of Paratrypauchen microcephalus. NCBI lineage: Eukaryota > Metazoa > Chordata > Actinopteri > Gobiiformes > Gobiidae > Paratrypauchen > Paratrypauchen microcephalus. Next base: position 335,672 of record JAVJIX010000226.1, read on the forward strand.
GTGACATTACAGGAGGATTACAGTGAATTAGAAAATATAAAATCACATGGGGTTTTACATTTGAAGTGCCTCATGCGGAAGTGGCTTGTCTTGGCGTCTGTGGCTGTGAGAGTGTGAGAAAGACTTGTACGGGAAGAAGAGAAAAGACCGTAGACGTGTGTGGGTGCGATTTATACAATTGTTGAAATGACTCTTGTATGTTGACTAGCGCAGCTTGAACATCCGTGGTATCAAGGTATGCCGCATCTATGTGACGTAAACGCGTACCGACGTGAGCAGATCTGACCAGTTTTGCGTCTTGGGCAGTTTACACGGAGACGCTACAGCGGAGCGTATTTAACTTTTCCACTCTGGAGGGTGGTTTCAGATTTTTGCGTTTTTAGGTCCCAAAAACGCCGTCACCGTGTAAACGAAAGGCACTTCCGATAAAATATTTTGTCGTTTTTACCCGTAAGCGTTCTCGTGTAAACGGGCCCTTAGATGAATTAATTACACTGCAAATTAAGAGCAAGAGTTTCGCTTCGTTTAGTTTCGTTTCGTCAGCCTCGGTTTCCCATAATGCTCGACATACGACGGGAGCTCGTTAAGTACAAAAAGCCAACTTGTGTCGGATCGAGTCCGGTCTGCATTCTCACCTCAAACGAACCGCACCAGAGTTTGAATGGAACCGTGCCGAGACCGAGCTTTTTAGGTGGTCTCGGTTCGCTTGTTTGCTCCAGATCGAGATTTTTGGTTTTTATTCACACCAGAACAAAAGGTCCGAATCAAAGGAGCAAACGAACTCTGGTTCATTTTAAACGAACCAAACAAGGTGTGAAAACGACCAAAGAAAACAAAAGGACTAACCAGATCAGGTCCAGAGGTGTGAAAACACCATTATGGTCCTGAATGGGTATACTAAACAAGCCCCCAGACACAAACTGAAAACAGAGTCATTTCAGTGTAGTGAGCTCCTCCCTGCAGCTAGTTATAAGCAGAGTCCACCAGCACTCTAGCCAGAACTGAAGAAGTAAGACAAAGACAAAAACTCGTCCACCCAAAAGACAAAACACCGAGCCACAAACAAAGCAATGTGGTCTACTCCATTCAGTGTAGTGAAGACTGCAGTGAGCGCTACACTGGAGAAACAAAACAGCCACTTCACAAGAGGATGTACCAACACAGACGGGCGTGCCAGAGTGGACCGTCATCTGCCGTACATCTTCACCTAGAAGCCACGGGCCATTCTTTTGAGGACAGTGAGGTTTAGATCTTAGCCAGGGAAAAGAACTGGTTTGAGAGGGGAGTGAAAGAAGCTATTTTTGTCAAAAAAGAGAATCCTTCGTTAAACAGAAACGGGGAGTTAGACACAACTTGTCTCCCATCTATAATTCGATTCTTAAACCAAGTCAGAACAGACAAAGAAACATTAGGGCAGACGAGTCAGGGACAGAAGGGTGGAGACGGTCTTAGTCTGAATAGAGATGCTAAATATCCGAATAACAAAAGGAACAAATGAGGGGATAGTTTCAGAGCTATTTCAGTGCAGTGAGCTCCTCATAGGGCTAAATAGAGATGCTAAACGAGACGCCAGGGAAACAAAAGATACAAATTAGTTGAGATAGTTTCAGAATGATTCCAGTGTAGTGAGCTCCTCCCTGCAGCTAGATATAAACAGGGACTAACCAGCACTAGAACCAGAACTGAAGAAGCCTCTCGGATGAGCGACGAAACGTTTTCAACCAAACAAACTTTGTCCAGTTGACAAATCGAGCTTCTCCTTTTATCATGGATTCTACCTGAACGACTGAGGGACTCTTCACGCATCTTTAAAAAAACTGAAGAAGTAGTTTGGATGAGCTGCGAAACGTCTTCGACCAAATAAACTTTGTCCAGTTGACAAATTGAATTTCTCCTTTTACAACACATTTTTTATTGATATCGAGCACGTGTCTATCGAGATACAGATCGTTATCGTTTTATCGCCCAGCCCTGTATGGACCCTTTAAGTTGCCTGGACTTGTACAGCTAACAGATGCTGCCTTATTTAATCTGCTCCACCTGCTATTGTGTTATTGTATTCCACAGTGAAACTCCGCCTCTTACTGTCCGAGTGGTCACTTCTTTTTTAACTCTAAGTGGAGTCAGCTGTGGAGCACTTTCAAATCAAAGAGTTGAGTTTTTTTTAGCTTTTACAGATGTCAGGTGGTCTGGTCCTTCCGGCACAAACGGGACGCCACCGGGGTCCAGGACACACACAAACCTGCACATTTAGGCCGGACTTTTCCCTCCACCTGAAAACACCTCGTGATGTCATGTTCAGATGACGTCGATGTTATTTCACACAGACGAGGGGAAACTAAGATGAAGATTCTGAAACTGCAGATTCTTGTTGGTCAATGAATAAAAGTTAAAAACATTTTTACATCGACGACAAACAACTCTCTCCTCCTCTCCTCCCTCTCTCCTCCTCCCTCTCTCCTCTCCTCCCCCTCTCCTCCTCCCTATCTCCTCCTCTCCACTTCTCCTCTGTCTCCTCCCTTTCTCCTCTCTCCTCTTCTCCCTCTCTCCTCCTCCCTCTCTCCTCTCCTCCTCCGTCTCCTCCCTCTCTCCTCTCCTCCTCCCTCTCTCCTCTTCTCCCTCTCTCCTCTCCTCCTCCCTCTCTCCTCTCCTCCCTCTCTATTCTCCTCCTCTCCTCTTTTCTCCTCTACTATCTCCTCCTCTCTTCCTCCGTCTCCTCCCTCTCTCCTCTTTCCTCTCCTCCCTCTCTCCTCCTCTCCTCTCTTTCTCCTCTCCTCCCTCTCCTCCCCTCTCACCTCCCTCTCTCCTCTCCTCTCTCTCTCCTCCTCTTCTCCCCTTTTCCTCTCCTCTCCTCCTCTTTTCTCCTCTCCTCCCCTCCCTCTCTCCTCTCCTCCCTCTCTCCTCTCCTCCCTTTCTCCTCTCCTCCTCCCTCTCTCCTCTCCTCCTCCGTCTCCTCCCTCTCTCCTCTCCTCCTCCCTCTCTCCTCCTCCACTCTCCTTCTCTCCTCCCTCTTACCTGTTCTCCTCCCTTCCTCCTCTCCTCCCTCTCTTTCCTCTCCTCCTCCGTCTCCTCCCTCTCTCCTCTGCTCCCTCTCTCCTCTGCCCTTCTCTCTTCTCCTCCTCCGTCTCCTCCCTCTCTATTCTCCTCGTCTCCTTTTCTCCTCTCCTCCCTCTTACCTCCTCTCCTCCCCCTCTCCTCTCTCCTCCTCCCTCTCTCCTCTCTCGTCCTCCTTGTATTTTATTTTGACTTGTACATTTACATTTATATAATTATTTGACCCCTTCTCTCTCTTTTTTGCCATTTATTTAGAATTTATTACCATTTATATTGTTTACTCTTTGTTATTATCTTATATTGTGATGTGTGAGCTGCTGTGTCCAAATCATTTCCCTTGTGGATCAATAAAGTTTGTTTAAGTCTAAGTCTGCATAAGAGCTTTAAAAAGAAACGACAGTTGTGTGTGAAATCGCTCCTGTGGCCGCAGAGGGAATCACCGCGGGGGAAAACAATTACACTAAATAATGAGGAACATGTCCACACATGCTAATATGAGCTCGCAGCTGTAATGAACCGACGAGACGACAGAACCGCTTCAAACGAGTCTGCAGATCATGTACGGCTTTAAAAACGGCGCAGGGCCTCTACCTGTGACGTCACAATCCTGGGAAACTTTAAACAGCGTGCTTAGTGACAGCTCTAAAGCCAGGATTTGGTCCTGGTTTGGTCCTAGTTTAGTCCTGGTTTAGTTCTGATTTAGTCTCGGTTTTAGTCCTAGTTTAGACCTGGTTTAGACCCAGTTTAGACCTGGTTTAGAGCTGGTTTAGACCTGGTTTATTCCCAGTTTAGTCCCAGTTTAGATGTGGTTTAGTCCTGGTTTAGATCTGGTTTAGTCCTGGTTTAGTCCGAGTTTAGACCTGGTTTAATCCCAGTTTAGACCTGGTTTAATTCCAGTTTAGACCTGGTTTAGACCCAGTTTATATCTGGTTTAGACCTGATTTAGTCCTGGTTTAGTTCTGATTTAGTCTCGGTTTTAGTCCTAGTTTAGATGTGGTTTAGTCCTGGTTTAGTCCAAGTTTAGACCTGGTTTAGACCCAGTTTAGACCTGGTTTAGTCCCAGTTTAGACCTGGTTTAGTCCCAGTTTAGACCTGGTTTAGTCCCAGTTTAGACCCAGTTTAGATCTGGTTTAGACCTGATTTAGTTCCGGTTTAGTCCTGGTTTAGTCCCAGTTTAGTCCCAATTTAGATGTGGTTTAGTCCTGGTTTAGACCTGGTTTAGTCCTGGTTTAGTCCTGGTTTAGTCCTGGCTTAGTCCGAGTTTAATTAAAACTGTTTATTTAAAAACAGCTCAGGGTCTCTACCTGTGACGTCACAATCCTGGGAAACTTTAAACAGCGTGCTTAGTGACAGCTCGGAGGATTACTGAAACAGGCCTGGATGAAGCTAAATACAGCTCCAGGTATGTTTGTAATAACGGAACACGGTTAAAACTACGGATGCACGATATATCGGCATTAACATCGATATTGGTGATATCGCCAAATTTATCGGTATCGGCCCGATGTGTAAAAGTGGGCCGATATTAACGACCGATATTTGTCAGTACAGTAATCCCTCCAATTAACCTTTTCTCACATTTCTCTCTCATTTAAACACTCAAACGTCCGTAGATTTTCAACAAAATGTATTAATAGTGAAGCGTGAGGTCTAGGTCAGGTCTAGACCTGGTCTAGACCTGGTCTAGACCTGGTTTAGTCCTGGCTGAGTTCTGATTTAGTCCCAGTTTAGTCCCAGTTTAGACCTAGTTTAATCCCAGTTTAGACCTGGTTTAGACCCAGTTTAGAAACAGTTTAGATCTGGTTTAGAACTGATTTAGTCCTGGTTTAGTCCTAGTTTAGTCCTGGTTTAGTCCCAGTTTAGATGTGGTATAGTCCTGGTTTAGACCTGGTGTAGTCCTGGTTTAGACCTGGTGTAGTCCTGGTTTAGACCTGGTTTAGTCCTGGTTTAGACCTGGTTTAGTCCCGGTTTAGACCTGGTTTAGTCCCGGTTTAGACCTGCTTTAGTCCCGGTTTAGACCTGGTTTAGTCCCGGTTGAGACCTGGTTTAGTCCCGGTTTAGACCTGGTTTAGTCCCGGTTTAGACCTGCTTTAGTCCCAGTTTAGACCTGGTTTAGTCCTAGTTCAGACCTAGTTTAGTCCCAGTTCAGACCTGGTTTAGTCCCAGTTTAGACCTGGTTTAGTCCTAGTTCAGACCTAGTTTAGTCCCAGTTTAGACCTGGTTTAGTGCTAGTTCAGACCTGGTTTAGTCCCAGTTTAGACCTGGTTTAGTCCCAGTTTAGGTTTAGTCCTAGTTCAGACCTGGTTTAGTCCCAGTTTAGACCTGGTTTAGTCCCAGTTTAGACCTGGTTTAGTCCTGTTTAGTCCTTGAGGTGTTCCGGGCACGTCCCACCGGGAGGAGGCCCTGGGGAAGACCCAGGACACACTGGAAGGACTATGTCTCCCGGCTGGCCTGGGAACGCCTTGGGGTCCCCCCGGAGGAGTTGGAGGAAGTGTCCAGGGTGAAGGAAGTCTGGGAGTCCCTGTTTAGACTGTTGCCCCGGCGACCCGGCCTCGGATAAGAGGAAGAACATGGATGGATGGTTTATGGTTCATATCTCTGTAATTAGTCAGCCTGAAGTGACACAAATCTGATTTTTTTCGCCCCTATGCGAAACTCCAAAATGGATTTAAAGAGCACATTTCAGGAGCCCGTGATCAGTCCGAGCATTCGTGGTCTTGTTGTTTCAGATCGTGTTAAAATAAAGCTCTTTTTAAAGTCTGACGGAGCTCCATGACGGTGTTTTAAACGAGGCCACAGGAGCTGAAGTTCTACATTTACTTCCCCATTACCGAAACCCGCAGACTTTTAACGAGCGCTCATTCTCTCATTAGCCACATCGTTAGAACCTTCACGTTTTTACACCAGCTGCTTTTTCATCACGGCTCAACACAACCAGCTCCACGATGGATTATTTGTGTAAATGTAAATGTATTTGACTAATGTAGGGTGACCGGATTTTCATAATTCAAAACTGGGACACACCCGGGTTGAGATAAATCAAATTGTGAAAAGAGTCTTAATCTCAGGGGCTTCTGACGTGGCGGTGTTTTTTCGCTTTATGATCATTCGCGAACACGGTTTTCTGTATTTTGGCAAAAAAAAAGACAATTTATGCTCCTCTTTACTGTTGGTGAGGATCAGATTAGTCAAAAATCAAGATAATCTCAGTTTAGTCCTGGTTTAGACCTGATGTAGTCCTGGTTTACTCTCAGTTTAGTCCTGGTTTAGACCTGATGTAGTCCTGGTTTAGACCTGATGTAGTCCTGGTTTAGTCTTAGTTTAGTCTTGGTTTAGACCTGATGTAGTCCTGGTTTACTCTCAGTTTAGTCCTGGTTTAGACCTGATGTAGTCCTGGTTTAGACCTGATGTAGTCCTGGTTTAGTCTTAGTTTAGTCTTGGTTTAGACCTGATGTAGTCCTGGTTTACTCTCAGTTTAGTCCTGGTTTAGACCTGATGTAGTCCTGGTTTAGTCTTAGTTTAGTCTTGGTTTAGACCTGATGTAGTCCTGGTTTACTCTCAGTTTAGTCCTGGTTTAGACCTGATGTAGTCCTGGTTTAGACCTGATGTAGTCCTGGTTTACTCTCAGTTTAGTCCTGGTTTAGACCTGATGTAGTCCTGGTTTACTCTCAGTTTAGTCCTGGTTTAGACCTGATGTAGTCCTGGTTTAGTCTCAGTTTAGTCCTGGTTCAGTCTCAGTTTAATCCTGGTTTACTCTCAGTTTAGTCCTGGTTTAGACCTGATGTAGTTCTGGTTTAGACCTGATGTAGTCCTGGTTTACTCTCAGTTTAGTCCTGGTTTAGACCCGATGTAGTCCTGGTTCAGTTTCAGTTTAGTCTATGTGTATGTGTGTATGTGTGTGTGTGTGTGTATGTGTTTGTGTGAGGTGTGTGTATGTGCACATGTGTGAGGTGTGTGTGTGTGCACATGTGTGAGGTGTGTGTGTGTGTGTGTGTGTGTGTGTGTGTGTGTGTGCACATGTGTGAGGTGTGTGTGTTTGCTCCCTCCTCTTCTGAACATTTCTCGTGGAGATGTTGAGTCTAAACTTAGCCGAAGCCGAATGCCTCTCGCCGGCGCACAGGAAGTGAGCGAAGGACACGGGCCCCGTCACACCCTGGACCCCCGTCACACTCTGGGCCACCGTCACACTCTGGGCCCCGTCACACTCTGGACCCCCGTCACACTCTGGGCCCCGTCACACCCTGGACCCCCGTCACACTCTGGGCCCCCGTCACACTCTGGGCCCCCGTCACACTCTGGGCCCCCGTCACACTCTGGGCCCCGTCACACTCTGGGCCCCTTCACACTTTGGGCCCCGTCACACTCTGGGCCCCGTCACACCCTGGACCCCCGTCACACTCTGGGCCCCGTCACACTCTGGGCCCCGTCACACCCTGGACCCCCGTCACACTCTGGGCCCCGTCACACCCTGGACCCCCGTCACACTCTGGGCCACCGTCACACTCTGGGCCCCGTCACACTCTGGACCCCCGTCACACTCTGGGCCCCGTCACACTCTGGGCCCCGTCACACTCTTGGCCCCCGTCACACTCTGGGCCCCGTCACACTCTGGGCCCCTTCACACTTTGGGCCCCGTCACACTCTGGGCCCCGTCACACCCTGGACCCCCGTCACACTCTGGGCCCCGTCACACTCTGGGACCCTTCACACCCCGTCACACTTTGACCCCCGTCACACTCTGGGCCCCGTCACACCCTGGACCCCCGTCACACTCTGGGCCACCGTCACACTCTGGGCCCCGTCACACTCTGGACCCCCGTCACACTCTGGGCCCCGTCACACTCTGGGCCCCCGTCACACTCTTGGCCCCGTCACACTCTGGGCCCCTTCACACTTTGGGCCCCGTCACACTCTGGGCCCCGTCACACCCTGGACCCCCGTCACACTCTGGGTCCCGTCACACTCTGGGCCCCTTCACACTTTGTGCCCCGTCACACTCTGGGCCCCGTCACGCTCTCGACCCCCGTCACACCCTGGACCCCCGTCACACTCTGGGCCCCGTCACACTCTGGGCCCCTTCACACTTTGGGCCCCGTCACACTCTGGGCCCCGTCACACTCTGGGCCCCCGTCCCGTCACACTCTGGGCCCCCGTCACACTCCGTTTGTTTTGATTTAGGTTTGAGGATAGAGTTATAGATATTTGCCATGGATTCTACCTGGACGACTGAGGGATTCTTCATAGATATCAATAAGAATAATATCTGTTGGTTTCATTATCTTAAAAAAAAGCTGCTGTGCCTGTAGTTTAATCAATCAATCAATCAAACAATATTTATAAAGCGCTTTTCATATACAAAATGTAACACAAAGCGCCTTACAGCGATTAAGGATTAGAAAAAAACTCTACCAACATGCTCTGAAATGCTCGGGATCCTTATATTAGTTTTAAAGTTCAGATTTTAGTCTCGGGCCCCGGGGTTTATATTAAAGGAGGGGCCCCTGTGAGGCTTCTTGCCCCAGACCCACACATTTCTGCCCCCCACACTTCTCCGCCTCATAACAGCACTTATTACCTGAAGAAAATGGATGGATGGATTAACGGGGGGCCCCTGTGAGGCTTCTGGCCCCGGGCCCTTGTACCTTCCTGTGGTCCCCGGCCCCACACACCAATAAGAGTGGACATAAATCTGAGGACGTCATACTGTGAGTGTGACGAGGACAGAGGATATAAATCTGAGGACGTCGTACTGTGAGTGTGACGAGGACAGAGGACATAAATCTGAGGACGTCGTACTGTGAGTGTGACGAGGACAGAGGACATAAATCTGAGGACGTCGTACTGTGAGTGTGACGAGGACAGAGGACATAAATCTGAGGACGTCGTACTGTGAGTGTGACGAGGACAGACGACAGAGGAATGTGTCCAGGACAAAGACTAAAGGTCCTCCTCAGACGAATGAAGACGCCGAAGACACCGAAGACCTCTGTGATTTGTGTGAGAGAACCCTGCCCGATGTGAGTCCAGAGAACCCTGCCCGATGTGAGTCCAGACAACCCTGCCCGATGTGAGTCCAGAGAACCCTGCCCGATGTGAGTCCAGAGAACCCTGCCCGATGTGAGTCCAGACAACCCTGCCCGATGTGAGTCCAGAGAACCCTCCCCGATGTGAGTCCAGAGAACCCTGCCCGATGTGAGTCCAGAGAACCCTGCCCGATGTGAGTCCAGAGAACCCTGCCCGATGTGAGTCCAGAGAACCCTCCCCGATGTGAGTCCAGAGAACCCTGCCCGATGTGAGTCCAGAGAACCCTGCCCGATGTGAGTCCAGAGAACCCTACCCGATGTGAGTCCAGGTTTCCACCACAGACTGAAGAAGAAAGAGAGAAACATCGAGAGAAAGACAGAGAGAGAAAGAGACATAGAGAGAAAGAGAAACAGGGAGAGAGACAACGGTAGAACGACAGAGAGAGAGAAGGACAAAGAGAGAGAGAGAAAGACAGAGAGAGAGAGAGAAAGAGAGAGACAGAGAGCGAGAGAGAGAGAAAGAGACATAGAGAGAAAGAGAAACAGGGAGAGAGACACAGAGAGAGAGAAAGACAGAGAGACAACAAGAGAAGGACACAGAGAGAGAGACAACGAAAGAAGGACAGAGAGAGAGAGAGAAAGACAGAGAGAGAGACATAGAGAGAAAGAGAAACAGGGAGAGAGACAGAGAGAGAAACAGAGAGAGAGAGAAAGACAGAGAGAGAGACAAAAGAAGGACAGAGAGAGAGAGACAACGAGAGAAGGAGAGAGAGAGAAGGACAGAGAGAGAGAGAAAGACAGAGAGAGAGAGACAACGAGAGAAAGACAGAGAGAGAGAAAGAGAAACATGGAGGGAAAGACAGAGAGAGAGAGAAAGAGAGAGAAGGACAGAGAGAGAGAGAAAGAGAGAGACAGAGAGCGAGAGAGAGAGAGAAAGACAGAGAGAAAGAGAAACAGGGAGAGAGACAGAGAGAGAGAGAGAGAGAGAGAGAGAGAGAGAGAAAGACAGAGAGAGAGAGACAACAAGAGAAGGACAGAGAGAGAAAGAGAAACATGGAGCGAGAGACAGAGAGGGACAGAGAGAAAAAGAGAGAGACAGAGAGAGAGAAGGACAAAGAGAGAGAGAAAGACAGAGAGAGAGAGAGAGAGAAGGACAGAGAGAGAGAGAAAGAGAAACATGGAGCGAGAGACAGAGAGGGACAGAGAGAGAGAGAAAAAGAGAGAGAGAGACAGAGAGAGAAGGACAAAGAGAGAGAGAAAGAGAGAAGGACAGAGAGAGAGAAAGAGAGAAGGACAGAGAGAGAGAGAGAGAAAGACAGAGAGAGAGACACAATGAGAGAAGGACAGAGAGAGAGACACAATGAGAGAAGGACAGAGAGAGAGAGAGAGAGAAAGACAGAGAGAGAGAGAGAGAGAGAAACATGGAGTGAGAGACAGAGAGGGACAGAGAGAGAGAAAAAGAGAGAGAGAAGGACAAAGAGAGAGAGAAAGAGAGAAGGACAGAGAGAGAGAAAGACAGAGAGAGAGACAATGAGAGAAGGACAGAGAGAGAGAAAGAGAAACATGGAGCGAGAGACAGAGGGACAAAGAGAGAGAGAGAGAGAAAGAGAGAGAGAGAGAGGACAAAGAGAGAGAGAAAGAGAGAAGGACGGAGAGAGAGAGAAAGACAGAGAGAGAGAGAGAGAGACAACGAGAGAAGGACAGAGAGAGAGAGAGAAAGAAAGAGAGAAGGAGAGAGAGAGAGAGAGAAAAGGACAGAGAGAGAAAGAAAGAGAGAGACAGAGAGCGAGAGAGAGAGAAGGACAGAGAGAAAGAGGACAGAGAGAGAAAGAGAGAGAGAAAGACAGAGAAAGAGGGAGACAGAGAGAGAGAGAAAAACAGAAACAGAGAGAGAGAGAGAAAGAGAGAAGGACAGATAGAAAGACAGACAGAGAAAGAGAGGGGGGCAGAGAGAAAAACACAAGGGCCACATCTCTTTCCTCTTTCCTCGCTATCTTGTCCTTGATTCTGCAGGAAGTGGGTGAGGAAGTCCCGCCCACTGAGAATTGAAATGCAGAAAAAAAAAAAAAAAAGACGCATAAACAGGAAGTATTTTTGTGTTCAGCCACGTCTCTTGACTCTTAAACATCTTTTCGTGATTCAAAGTATAATTCAGGAACTATTTTGATTTTATTAATTAAGCAAACACGAGTTATTTGTGTCTCACAGAACCTTAAGGAACAAAGGCACCACAGGCAGCACAAACTTAGATTTAGGCGTTTTTCACCAGAAAGCTGCACATTTACAGTTTGCACAAAAGCTGCTAAAAGAAAATAACCAGGAAGTGTAAATAATGCGTTAAATAAATAATCCTGTTACACATTTTGCAAGTTTTATATAAATGTCATCAGAAATGTGAGAAACTTGTCTTCATCTTTTGGCTCCAGGACCGGGACTTTCAGCCGTCGGTCCAGTGAGCGCCGGCGTGTTGCCAAAACACCGCCACCGCCAGACTGTGGGAGCTCAGACGCTACAGGAAGTGTACGCTCCATCAGACACGCCACGCTGTGTTTGAGGAACGTTTAAAAACACGATGGAGACTTCAGTGACATGGGCTGGACACTGGAGCTATGTGTGTCTGACCCCTCTATGTGTCTGACCCCTCTGTGTGTGTCTGACCCCTGTGTGTCTGACCCCTGTGTGTCTGACCCCTGTGTGTGTCTGACCCCTCTGTGTATGTCTGACCCCTCTGTGTGTGTCTGACCCCTGTGTGTGTCCGACCCCTCTGTGTGTGTCTGACCCCTCTATGTGTGTGTCTGACCCCTCTATGTGTGTGTCTGACCCCTCTGTGTGTGTCTGACCCCTCTGTGTGTGTCTGACCCCTGTGTGTCTGACCCCTGTGTGTGTCTGACCCCTCTGTGTGTGTCTGACCCCTCTATGTGTCTGACCCCTCTGTGTATGTCTGACCCCTCTGTGTGTGTCTGACCCCTCTATGTGTCTGACCCCTCTATGTGTCTGACCCCTCTGTGTATGTCTGACCCCTCTGTGTGTGTCTGACCCCTGTGTGTGTCTGACCCCTCTGTGTGTGTCTGACCCCTCTATGTGTGTGTCTGACCCCTCTATGTGTGTGTCTGACCCCTCTATGTGTGTCTGACCCCTCTGTGTGTGTCTGACCCCTCTGTGTGTGTCTGACCCCTCTATGTGTGTGTCTGACCCCTCTATGTGTGTGTCTGACCCCTCTATGTGTGTCTGACCCCTCTGTGTGTCTGACCCCTCTGTGTGTGTCTGACCCCTCTATGTGTGTGTCTGACCCCTGTGTGTGTCTGACCCCTCTGTGTATGTCTGACCCCTCTATGTGTGTGTCTGACCCCTCTATGTGTGTGTCTGACCTCTGTGTGTGTCTGACCCCTCTATGTGTGTCTGACCCCCTCTATGTGTGTCTGACCCCTCTGTGTGTCTGACCCCTCTGTGTGTGTCTGACCCCTCTATGTGTGTCTGACCCCTCTGTGTGTCTGACCCCTGTGTGTGTCTGACCCCTGTGTGTTTGACTCCTCTGTGTTTCTGACCCCTCTGTTTCTGACCCCTCTGTGTGTGTCTGACCCCTGTGTGTGTCTGACCCCTGTTTCTGACCCCTCTGTGTGTGTCTGACCCCTGTGTGTGTCTGACCTCTGTGTGTCTGACCCCTCTGTTTCTGACCACTGTGTGTCTGACCCCTGTGTGTGTCTGACCCCTCTGTTTCTGACCCCCTGTGTGTGTCTGACCCCTGTGTGTCTGACCCCTGTGTGTGTCTGACCCCTCTGTGTTTCTGACCCCTCTGTATGTGTCTGACCCCTGTGTGTTTGACCCCTCTGTGTGTCTGACCCCTGTGTGTATCTGACCCCCGTGTGTCTGATCCCTGTGTGTGCCTGACCCCTGTGTGTGTCTGACCCTTCTGTGTTTCTGACCCCTCTGTTTCTGACCCCTCTGTGTTTCTGACCCCTCTGTGTTTCTGACCCCTCTGTGTCTCACCCCTGTGTGTGTCTGACCCCTCTGTTTCCGACCCCTCTGTGTGTCTGACCCCTCTGTTTCTGACCCCTCTGTGTGTCTGACCCCCTGTGTGTCTGACCCCTCTGTTTCTGACCCCTCTATGTGTGTCTGACCCTCTGTTTCTGACCCCTCTATGTGTGTCTGACCCTCTGTTTCTGACACCTCTATGTTTCTGACCCCGCTGTGTGTCTGGCCCCTCTGTTTCTGACCCCTCTGTGTTTCTGACCCCTCTGTGTGTCTGACCTCTCTGTTTCTGACCCCTCTGTTTCTGACCCCTCTATGTGTCTGACCCCTCTGTTTCTGACCCCTCTGTTTCTGACCCCTCTGTCCTGTATGATTTTTTTAACCTTTATAACTTTATAACCTCAGATCCTGTAGGACTGTTTATTTAACTTTTTTATAATTATGTGTAACATGTAAAACTGCAACTTTATTTAAAATGCGACAGATGAATAAAAACATAATTAAAAAAAAAATAAAAGTGACCGACCGCGGCAAAACAGGACACAAGTCGTCCCGGAGGCGTTTTGAGTTATTCACAGATTCTGAAAGTGTAGATTCTAAACTTTCCAACGATGTCTTACACATGGAAATCTGAGAACATTTGAAGAAGTTGTGACCATTTGAAAGCAGCACATCATTCGCAAAGGTTTTAGTCCTGGTTTAGTCCTGGTTCAATCCTGGTTTAGTCCTAGTTTAGTCCTGCTTTAATCCTGGTTTAGTCCTGGTTTAGTCCTGGTTTAGTCCTGCTTTAATCCTGGTTTAGTCCTGGTTTAGTCCTGGTTCAATCCTGGTTCAATCCTGGTTTAGTCCTGGTTTAGACCTGGTTTAGACTTGGTTTAGTCCTGGTTTAGCCCTGGTTTAGACCTGGCCTAGTCCTGGTTTAGTCCTGATTTAATCCTGGTTTAGACCTGGTTTAGTCCTGGTTTAGTCCTGGTTTAGTCCTGGTTTAGACCTGGTTTAGTCCTGGTTTAGTCCTGATTTAATCCTGGTTTAGACCTGGTTTAGTCCTGGTTTAGTCCTGATTTAATCCTGGTTTAGACCTGCTTTAGTCCTGCTTTAGTCCTGGTTTAGACCTGGATTAGTCCTGCTTTAGTCCTGGTTTAGTCCTGGTTTAATCCTGGTTTAGTCCTGGTTTAGACCTGGTTTAGTCCTGGATTAGTCCTGATTTAATCCTGGTTTAGACCTGGTTTAGTCCTGCTTTAGTCCTGCTTTAGTCCTGGTTTAGACCTGGTTTAGTCCTGATTTAATCCTGGTTTAGACCTGGTTTAGTCCTGGTTTAGTCCTGATTTAATCCTGGTTTAGACCTGGTTTAGTCCTGGTTTAGTCCTGATTTAATCCTGGTTTAGTCCTGCTTTAGTCCTGGTTTAGTCCTGGTTTAGTCCTGGTTTAGACCTGGTTTAGTCCTGGTTTAGTCCTGATTTAATCCTGGTTTATACCTGGTTTAGTCCTGGTTTAGTCCTGATTTAATCCTGGTTTAGACCTGGTTTAGTCCTGGTTTAGTCCTGGTTTAGTCCTGTGGGTTCTTCATGATCTCAACTAGCAAATTCTGCAGAAAAACGAAAATCACAAATTTTGAAGAAAAAAAAACAAACACTAAAAACTTGTTTATCTCGGATTCCCTAATCGTGAGTTGTGGCCTAAATTGCCGTGGTGGGACACAAAATCTAATGTAAAATGTCCAGAACTCAAACTGTGTCAAAGGGCAAAGTGAACAAGTGCGTTTTAAGAAGAAATAAAAGTCAAAGTCCGGTGTGATTTGACCCGACATTTACGGGAAGTGAAAAGGAATTCTCAAACCTTTGGTAAATATTAAAAAAAACATCTAGAACAATCTGCAGTCGAAATGAGCCTGAAGCCTGGACACAAACGGGCGCAGCGTTTGTTTTACCGAGCGATTAAAGCTGCACCCACAGGACAGAGTGTGGGTGATACCGGGTGAGGGTGACACCGGGTGAGGGTGACACCGGGTGAGGGTGACACAGGGTGTGGGTGACACCGAGTGTGGGGGACACCGGGTGAGGGTGACACCGGGTGAGGGTGACACCGGGTGAGGGTGACACAGGGTGTGGGTGACACCGAGTGTGGGGGACACCGGGTGAGGGTGACACCGGGTGAGGGTGACACCGGGTGAGGGTGACACCGGGTGTGGGTGACACCGGGTGTGGGTGACACCGGGTGAGGGTGATACCGGGTGAGGGTGACACCGGGTGAGGGTGACACCGGGTGTGGGTGACACCGGGTGAGGGTGACACCGGGTGAGGGTGACACCGGGTGAGGGTGACACAGAGTGTGGGGGACACCGGGTGAGGGTGACACCGGGTGAGGGTGATACCGGGTGAGGGTGACACCGGGTGAGGGTGACACCGGGTGTGGGTGACACCGGGTGTGGGGGACACCGGGTGAGGGTGACACCGGGTGAGGGTGATACCGGGTGAGGGTGACACCGGGTGAGGGTGACACCAGGTGTGGGTGACACCGGGGGTGGGGGACACCGAGGGTGGGGGACACCGGGTGAGGGTGACACCGGGTGTGGGTGACACCGGGTGTGGATGACAGCGGGTGAGGGTGACATCAGGTGAGGGGGACAGCGGGTGAGGGGGACACCGGGTGAGGGTGACACCGGGTGTGGGTGACACCGAGTGTGGGGGACACCGGGTGAGGGTGACACCGGGTGTGGGTGACACCGGGTGAGGGTGACACCGGGTGAGGGTGACACCGGGTGAGGGTGACACCGGGTGTGGGGGACACCGGGTGAGGGTGACACCGGGTGAGGGTGACACCGGGTGTGGGTGACACCGAGTGTGGGGGACACCGGGTGAGGGTGACACCGGGTGAGGGTGACACCGGGTGTGGGTGACACCGAGTGTGGGGGACACCGGGTGAGGGTGACACCAAGTGAGGGTGACACCGGGTGTGGGTGACACCGGGTGTGGATGACAGCGGGTGAGGGTGACACCAGGTGAGGGGGACAGCGGGTGAGGGGGACACCGGGTGAGGGTGACACCGGGTGAGGGGGACACCAGGTGAGGGGGACACCGGATGAGGGTGAAACAGGGTGTGGGTGACACCGGGTGTGGGTGACACCGGGTGTGGCTGACACCTGGTGAGGGGGACACCGGGTGTGGGTGACACCGGGTGTGGCTGACACCTGGTGAGGGGGACACAGGGTGAGGGTGACACCAGGTGAGGGTGACACCGGGTGTGGGGGACACCGGGTGAGGGTGACACCGGGTGTGGGTGACACCGGGTGTGGGGGACACCGAGTGTGGGTGACACCGGGTGTGGGGGACACCGGGTGAGGGGGACACCGGGTGTGGTTGACACCTGGTGAGGGGGACACCGGGTGTGGGGGACACCGGGTGAGGGTGACACCGGATGAGGGTGAAACGGTGTGGGTGACACCGGGTGTGGCTGACACCTGGTGAGGGGGACACCGGGTGTGGGTGACACCTGGTGAGGGGGACACCGGGTGTGGGTGACACCGGGTGTGGATGACAGCGGGTGAGGGTGACATCGGGTGAGGGTGACACCAGGTGAGGGGGACAGCGGGTGAGGGGGACACCGGGTGAGGGTGACACCGGGTGAGGGTGACACCGGATGAGGGTGTGACACCGGGTGTGGCTGACACCTGGTGAGGGGGACACCGGGTGTGGGTGACACCGGGTGAGGGGGACACCGGGTGTGGGTGACACCGGGTGAGGGGGACACCGGGTGTGGATGACAGCGGGTGAGGGTGACATCGGGTGAGGGTGATACCAGGTGAGGGGGACAGCGGGTGAGGGGGACATCGGGTGTGGGTGACACCGGGTGAGGGGGACACCGGATGAGGGGGAAACAGGGTGTGGGTGACACCGGGTGTGGCTGACACCTGGTGAGGGGGACACCGGGTGTGGGTGACAGCGGGTGAGGGTGACACCAGGTGAGGGGGACGGCGGGTGAGGGGGACACCGGGTGAGGGTGACACCGAGTGGGGGGGCCACCGGGTGAGGGTGACACGGGGTGAGGGTGACACCGGGTGTGGGTGACACCGGGTGTGGATGACAGCGGGTGAGGGTGACACCGGGTGTGGCTGACACCTGGTGAGGGGGACACAGGGTGAGGGGGACACCGGGTGAGGGTGACACCGGGTGTGGGGGACACCGGGTGAGGGTGACACCGGGTGTGGGTGACACCGGGTGTGGGGGACACCGAGTGTGGGTGACACCGGGTGTGGGGGACACCGGGTGAGGGGGACACCGGGTGTGGTTGACACCTGGTGAGGGGGACACCGGGTGTGGGGGACACCGGGTGAGGGTGACACCGGATGAGGGTGAAACGGTGTGGGTGACACCGGGTGTGGCTGACACCTGGTGAGGGGGACACCGGGTGTGGGTGACACCTGGTGAGGGGGACACCGGGTGTGGGTGACACCGGGTGTGGATGACAGCGGGTGAGGGTGACATCGGGTGAGGGTGACACCAGGTGAGGGGGACAGTGGGTGAGGGGGACACCGGGTGAGGGTGACACCGGGTGAGGGTGACACCGGATGAGGGTGAAACAGGCTGTGTTTGACACCGGGTGTGGCTGACACCTGGTGAGGGGGAGACCGGTTGTGGGTGACACCGGGTGAGGGGGACACCGGGTGTGGATGACAGCGGCTGAGGGTGACATCTTGTGAGCGTGACACCAGGAGAGGGGGACAGAGGGTGAGGGGAACACCGGGTGAGGGTGACACTGGGTGAGGGTGACACCGGATGAGGGTGAAACAGGGTGTGGGTGACACCGGGTGTGGCTGACACCTGGTGAGGGGGACACCGGGTGTGGGTGACACCGGGTGAGGGGGACACCGGGTGAGGGGGACATCGGATGAGGGTGAAACAGGGTGTGGGTGACACCGGGTGTGGGTGACACCGGGTGTGGCTGACACCTGGTGAGGGGGACACCGGGTGAGGGTGACACCGGGTGTGGGGGACACCGGGTGTGGGTGACACCGGGTGTGGGGGACACCGGGTGAGGGGGACACCGAGTGTGGATGACACCGGGTGTGGGTGACAGCGGGTGAGGGTGACATCGGGTGAGGGTGACACCGGGTGAGAGGGACAGCGGGTGAGGGTGACACCGGGTGAGGGGGACAGGGGGTGAGGGTGACACCGGGTGAGGGTGACGCCGGGTGAGGGGGACACCGGGTGAGGGGGGGGCCGGGTGAGGGGGACAGCGGGTGAGGGTGACACCGGGTGAGGGTGACCCCGGGTGAGGGGGACAGCGGGTGAGGGTGACACCGGGTGAGGGTGACGCCGGGTGAGGGGGACACCGGGTGAGGGGGACAGTGGGTGAGGGGGACACCGGGTGAGGGGGACAGCGGGTGAGGGTGACACCGGGTGAGGGTGACACAGGGTGAGGGGGCCACCGGGTGAGGGTGACACGGGGTGAGGGGGACAGCGGGTGAGGGTGACACCGGGTGAGGGTGACACAGGGTGAGGGTGATACCAGGTGAGAGGGACAGGGGGTGAGGGTGACACCGGGTGAGGGGGACAGCGGGTGAGGGTGACACCGGGTGAGGGTGACACCGGGTGAGGGGGACACCGGGTGAGGGGGGCACCGGGTGAGGGGGACAGCGGGTGAAGGTGACACCGGGTGAGAGGGACAGCGGGTGAGGGTGACACCGGGTGAGGGGGACAGCGGGTGAGGGTGACACCGGGTGAGGGTGACACCGGGTGAGGGGGACAGCGGGTGAGGGCGACACCGGGTGAATTTTTTAATGTCTTTTTTTTTTCAAAACGTGTTTTGACTCCATAAAGATGAACTTATTTTAGTCACAAAACATGTCCTGAAGTCTATGAAGTCCATTTGATGCAGAAATATGATCATAATTATGACTCACCCCATGTTGCAGGGTTTTTGGCGTATCTCCACGTGTAAACGCGTATCGTGTGTTTCGGAGCCAAATCGCAGCTCCGGAGAAACGGACGTCCCGAAGGTCTCCCGAACGTGTCATGTGTCCAAGTAGAAGTTAAAAGTCCATTTTCATGTCCTTATTGTCTCGGAGTGCCGCTTCCATACGAGTGCAGCACGAGCTCTTCACAGCTGATCGGCGAACAGGGGAATCCCCCTTCGGCGCTCCTCGCAACAGGATTGGCAGACGCGCGAGCTTAGGGAATTATGTTGATTTATACACGCCCCGTTTCATTCCGCAAAAAACAAGCCCTTTTGAAATAAAAAATGTATGTTTTTAACGTCGCTAATGCTGTTATCTGAAACATGGAGAGGCTTCTTCGTGATCTCAACTAGCACATTCTGCAAAAAAACGAAAATCACAAATTTTGAAATAAAACAAAACACAAAAACTGCATTTTCTGAGAATCTGTAATGCCGACATGAGGGCTCAGCTTCCGTGGTGGGACACATTTGTTTTTCAAAGCAAGGTATTTATAGTACTGACAAATACCGGTCGTTAATATCGGCCCAGTTTTACATCGGATCGATATGTTAAAAAAATTTGGTGATATCAGCCAATACCGATATTAATGCCGATATATCGTGCATCCCTACTCAAAACGCTCTGTTCCACTTGGTGATGTCATGACGCGGTAGTTTAAGATAGATTTAAGTTCACAGCTGCTTTTGCCTTTAGTTCAGTACAGGGGGTCCTCGGGTTACGACAGTCTCGACTTACGCCGTTTCGTGGTTACGAACGCGCCCCCATAAAAAAAAAAAAAAAATCACGCGTCATTCCGTCTTACGCGGTTTAGCGTGGTAAGCGACGTAAACAAACACGAACGGCGCACGGCGGAAGAATACGCTTTGTTGTGGTTGTAGGGCGAAGAAGACGGCCTCATGTGTGTGCCCAATGTGGGCGGAAGTACCTCATGTGGGCTCTGATCTGCTCCTATGAAAGCGACAGTGATAACCAAGCAGCGTAGTGGTCTAATTATTGAGATGGAAAGGTTATTGGTGCTTTGGTTGGAAGATCAAAATCAAATTCCGACTTACGACGAAATTCGGGTTACGACGCGTCTTAAGAACGGATCAACGTCATAACCCGTGGTCCCCCTGTAGAGGTAAAAAGAGACATTCAATTTGTCCACCAGCACTCTAGCCAGAACTGACGAAGTAGCTTGGATGAGCTGCGAAATGTCGTCGACCAAACAAACTTTGTCCAGTTGACAAATTGAATTTCTTCTTTTACCGTGGATTCTATCTGGACGACTGAGGGATTCTTCACACATCTTTAGTTCAGTAGAGTTTTGCACAATTCCAGGGCTGAAATCATCCAAATGACTCTAGTGAAGGTGTGTGGAGTTTAAAAACACAGTGGAGCACTTCCTGTAGCCCAGTGTTTTCAGTTTGAGCGAAGAACTCAGCCTAAATCTGCAGAGTTTGTGCGTTAAACATGTGAATAAAACAAAACACAACTCCAGGTTTGTTTGTGACGAGGAAACGGCATTAAAAAATGGGTCCTTTACAGTCACAGCCCTCGATAATCACTCATCCATCTGAATTCAAAGGAGCGTCGCGGCGCCCCCTGCAGGTCCGGCTGTGTACAGGTGCGTGTGTTCTCGTGTGCTGGTGGAAAAGGCCTAAGTACAGCCTGTCCTCCTTTAGCGTACGGTTCTATTATTTACACAAACCCCGGGACAAATGTGGCGTTTTCAATTATTCAGGCTTCAGGATGCGGAGCGGCGTCCAGGCACGCTCTGCCCACTCTCCACGGGCGCCCTGACCTCCTCCTGTGGGCCCGCTCCTCGCCAACTGCCGTCCGGGAAGGTGTGAGGAGGGGAGGGTCCACAGTGGAGGTCTGGACATGTTTTCTGATCTCTGTTCTGTTTCCTCGTCACAAACACACCTGGAGATGTGTTTTACGGAACCAAAGGTAAAAAAGAGTGTAGACAGATTTTTAATAATATTAAAGGGTTATTGAAATGTGTGAATGAAACAAAACACAACTCTGGTCATGTTTTTGAGGAGGAACGACGTTAGAACATGGTTTAAAACTCACAAGAGTCACTTTTGTGTGATATGTGACCTTTAAAGTGGAGCTAAATACGACAAAAAAAGAGTGTATCCTCCTGGGACCCGAAGAAAAAAGTGTTTTGTTTTTTTTTTTTGTTTTTTTTTTGTGATTTTCTATTTGGAGGTAAATGAACACGTTAGCATTTACATTTTGTTAATTTTATTTTTATTCATAATGTTGTAACGTGTCCTCTGTAATGGACTGTAATAGTGTTAAATCCATGTGACGTTAACAACCTAAGAAAAACGTTCATCTCTGACAAGATTCTACAGTCGCCTCAAAAGGTTTTTAGACTCCGTTTAAATTTGTTATTTATCTATTTATTTTAATTTTATTATTATTTATGTATTGATCTGGTTTAGATCTGGTTTAGACCTGGTTTAGTCCTAGTTTAGTCCTGGTTTAGTCTTGGTTTAGACCTGGTTTAGTCCTGGTTTAGTCCTGGTTTAGACCTGGTTTAGTCCTTGTTTAGACCTGGTTTAGACCTGGTTTAGTCCTCGTTTAGATCTGGTTTAGTCCTGGTTTAGTCCGGGTTTTGTCCTGGTTTAGACCTAGTTTAGTCCTAGTTTAGTCCTGGTTTAGACCTGGTTTAGACCTAGTTTAGTCCTAGTTTAGTACTGGTTTAGACCTGGTTTAGTCCTCATTTAGATCTGGTTTAGTCCTGGTTTAGTCCTGGTTTAGACCTGGTTTAGTCCTGGTTTAGTCCTGGTTTAGACCTGGTTTAGCCCTTGTTTAGACCTAGTTTAGTCCTAGTTTAGTCCTGGTTTAGACCTGGTTTAGACCTGGTTTAGATCTGGTTTAGTCCTGGTTGTCCTGGTTTAGACCTAGGTTAGTCCTAGTTTAGTCCTGGTTCAATCCTGGTTTAGTCCTAGTTTAGACCTGGCTTAGCCCTGGTTTAGTCCTAGTTTAGACCTGGTTTAGTCCTAGTTTAGTCCTGGTTTAGTCCTAGTTTAGACCTGGTTTAGTCCTAGTTTAGTCCTGGTTTAGTCCTAGTTTAGACCTGGTTTAGTCCTAGTTGAGACCTGGTTTAGTCCTAGTTGAGACCTGGTTTAGTCCTAGTTTAGTCCTGGTTTAGTCCTAGTTGAGACCTGGTTTAGTCCTAGTTGAGACCTGGTTTAGTCCTAGTTTAGTCCTGGTTTAGTCCTAGTTGAGACCTGGTTTAGTCCTAGTTGAGACCTGGTTTAGTCCTAGTTTAGTCCTGGTTTAGTCCTAGTTTAGACCTGGTTTAGTCCTAGTTGAGACCTGGTTTATTTATTTATGTATTTATTTCTCATAGTGCAGCCACAAACTAGAGTCTATCTCTAAACACTTAAAAGACAGACTGGTTAATGTGCACTGCAAAGGACACAAAATAATGGCCGGGTCTCAAGAGGATATGGCTTTAATAGCGTTGTTTACTAGTCATTTTTTGGCAATTTTAGAAGAAACTCCCCTTTAGTCCTCCAGGTACTGCCCCGTTCAATTTAGGTTCAGGTTTAATTCCAAGTCTAATGGATTCTTTTTTTAGCTTTTCACTGTGTAATAACGTGTAATACTGTGTAATCAAACTTTAGAACCAAAAGTAAGTCATCCGTATGAACTTTTATCCTGTACAGTGTGACAGTCGGTGGTCTTAAAGCAGAGGCATCTGTCGGGGGAGTTTGGGGTTTGGAGTTTGGACCAGAGGACTTACACTGTCCTTCCCCTTTATCTACGGCTTTGTCTTGCCCCTCGATACCGAGCTGAGAGAGCTCGGGGTACGAATGTTCCCCTAAGAAACGGGACACCACTCGATTCCCGTTTGCGTCATCGTCCCTCGCCATGTCAAGGATTATCGGGTACCTCAGCTCGATAAAAAAACTAGCTCGTTTATACAAGAAAGTTGGATGAAAACGATAGACATCACTACAATTAAAACCGCAACAACAGTTCACTAAAAGAAACGTAGAACATCAGCGTCATAATTGTAAACCTGCTAAACTGTTAATCGATAATTACAACTGCTGAAAATACATTTATGAGACTCCTCGGCTGGTCCATGTGACGCTGCCATCCTGATCCCAAAAGTCCTGGTTTAGTCCTGGTTTAGTTCTGGTTTTGTTCTGGTTTAGTCCTGGTTTTGTTCTGGTTTAGTCCTGGTTTAATCCTAGTTTAGTCCTGGTTTAGTCTTGGTTTAGTCCTGGTTTTATTCTGGTTTAGTCCTGGTTTAGTCCTGGTTTTGTTCTGGTTTAGTCCTGGTTTAGTCCTGGTTTTGTTCTGGTTTAGTCCTGGTTTAGTCCTGTTTTTTTTCTGGTTTAGTCCTGGTTTAGTCCTGGTTTAGTCTTGGTTTAGTCCTGGTTTTATTACGGTTTAGTCCTGGTTTTGTTCTGGTTTAGTCCTGGTTTAGTCCTGGTTTTGTTCTGGTTTAGTCCTGGTTTAGTCTTGGTTTAGTCCTGGTTTTATTCTGGTTTAGTCCTGGTTTTGTTCTGGTTTAGTCCTGGTTTAGTTCTGGTTTAGTCCTGGTTTTGTTCTGGTTTAGTCCTGGTTTTATTCTGGTTTAGTTCAGGTTTTGTCCTGGTTTAGTCCTGGTTTAGTTCTGGTTTAGTCCTGGTTTTATTCTGGTTTAGTTCTGGTTTTGTCCTGGTTTAGTCCTAGTTTAGTCCTGGTTTAGTCCTGGTTTAATCCTAGTTTAGTCCTGGTTTAGTCTTGGTTTAGTCCTGGTTTTATTCTGGTTTAGTCCTGGTTTTGTTCTGGTTTAGTCCTGGTTTAGTCTTGGTTTAGTCCTGGTTTTATTCTGGTTTAGTCCTGGTTTTGTTCTGGTTTAGTCCTGGTTTAGTTCTGGTTTAGTCCTGGTTTTGTTCTGGTTTAGTCCTGGTTTTATTCTGGTTTAGTTCAGGTTTTGTCCTGGTTTAGTACTGGTTTTGTTCTGGTTTAGTCCTGGTTTTATTCTGGTTTAGTTCTGGTTTTGTCCTGGTTTAGTCCTAGTTTAGTCCTGGTTTAGTCCTGGTTTAATCCTAGTTTAGTCCTGGTTTAGTCTTAGTTTAGTCCTGGTTTTATTCTGGTTTAGTCCTGGTTTAGTCCTGGTTTTGTTCTGGTTTAGTCCTGGTTTTGTTCTGGTTTAGTCCTGGTTTAGTCCTGGTTTAGTCCTGGTTTAGTCCTGTTTTTTTCTGGTTTAGTCCTGGTTTAGTCCTGGTTTAGTCCTGGTTTAGTCCTGGTTTTATTCTGGTTTAGTCCTGGTTTAGTCCTGGTTTTGTTCTGGTTTAGTCCTGGTTTTGTTCTGGTTTAGTCCTGGTTTAGTCCTGGTTTAGTCCTGGTTTAGTCCTGGTTTAGTCCTGTTTTTTTCTGGTTTAGTCCTGGTTTAGTCCTGGTTTAGTCTTGGGTTAGTCCTGGTTTTATTCTGGTTTAGTTCTGGTTTAGTCCTGGTTTAGTTCTGGTTTAGTCCTGGTTTAGTCCTGGTTTTATTCTGGTTTAGTCCTGGTTTAGTCCTGGTTTTATTCTGGTTTAGTCCTGGTTTAGTCTTGGTTTAGTCCTGGTTTAGTCCTGGTTTAGTCTTGGGTTAGTCCTGGTTTTATTCTGGTTTTATTCTGGTTTAGTCCTGGTTTAGTCCTGGTTTTGTTCTGGTTTAGTCCTGGTTTAGTCTTGGTTTAGTCCTGGTTTTATTCTGGTTTAGTCCTGATTTAGTCCTAGTTTAGTTCTGGTTTAGTCCTAGTTTAGTCCTGGTTTAGTCCTGGTTTAGTCCTGGTTTTATTCTGGTTTAGTCCTGGTTTAGTTCTGGTTTGGTCCTAGTTTAGTCCTGGTTTAGTCCTGGTTTAGTCCTGGTTTTATTCTGGTTTAGTCCTGGTTTAGTTCTGGTTTGGTCCTAGTTTAGTCCTGGTTTAGTCCTGGTTTAGTCCTGGTTTTATTCTGGTTTAGTCCTGGTTTAGTTCTGGTTTAGTCCTAGTTTAGTCCTGGTTTAGTCCTGGTTTAGTCCTGGTTTTATTCTGGTTTAGTCCTGGTTTAGTTCTGGTTTGGTCCTAGTTTAGTCCTGGTTTAGTCCTGGTTTAGTCCTGGTTTTATTCTGGTTTAATCCTGTTTTAGTCCCTGTTTAGTCCTCGTTGTCCTGATCCCAAAACCTGCCTGAGCTTGTAGTCGTACCCCTTTGTTTCAAGTCCGGTCGAGAGTTTACTTCGTTTCAAGGGGTACGTAGCCCTCGGTCGTGGCCTGAGCCCTTGATCAGAATTAGAATCGGGACACCCCTCGCCCTCACATGAACGTGCAAAACCAAGGGGTAGGGGTAAGACGAAGGGGTAAGACAGAGGAATGGGACGCAGACTTAGTAAAAGTCCGTCTTGTTTATGTTCAGTAAATGTTTATATTCTTGTTCTTTCCGTGCATCTTTTCACAGAAAAGCACTCTCAAGTCGCCTTTACTTACAACTTCCTCTGGCCCTTTCAAAATAAAACCCTCTGTAGTGACGAGCAACTGAAACTGTTATTTTGAAAAGGTTTTAAAAAAAGACGATCGCACAAACTCACAACAACACACAAACTTCCGTGTCCAGCTGAGGTCGTGTGTAAAACATCGATTTGAAATGTTGAGTTTGTTAAAAAACAGAAGAGAGAGCACTGAAAATGTGATTTGATTGAAAGACGCACTTTTCATTGCAACACTGGCCCGTGACGTCAGGCATTTCAGCCCCGCAACTACGATACGGACACAGGACCAATATATCGCTGTAAGGAAGTGCAGTGTGTTCATTCAGTACATTTAGGGGCTGTATTTTGCAAAGAAGTAATTATTAGGGCTGTCAGTTTAACGCGTTAATTAGATTAATTAATTACACTGCAAATTAACGTGTTATAAAAATTAACGCAATTAATTATGAGCGGCAATTCAGTGCACATTTTAAATTTGGCTAATGTTGTACTTTGATTTCTTGATCTTGTTACTTTAGTCTTTGACCTTTAATCTTTGATTTAATTTCAGCTAACTTAAAGGGACAGTGTGTAAGATTTTTACCCGTTAATTACTGAAATTGAAGATACCCATTCAAAAATACATTGTTTTCCAAGCCTTTTCACTTCCATCATGAAATCAAAGTATTCTTTTGGACTTAGATATAGTCACATAAAAGGGGGATCTTCCCCATGCAGAGGCAGCCATTTTGAATACGAGAGCCGCAGAAGGACATTTGGGCTCCACCTTCGCCTTCGGCAAGGCTCGTGGTTTTGAGTAAACAACACAAGCATGCTGCCGGATCAGACGTCGTAATGGATCTAACACGTGTTTTGGACTAAATTGTTTTACTGGATTTTATTCGCTGGATCCTTACGGACAAATTGAGAGCAAGTTTATGGTGAAATACAGAGTTTGACCTGTGCAAAGCATTCTAAGGTAAGCTAACCTCGTTTTGTGCTTTTCCGTATAAAAGCCCCATGTGCTTGGGGAGTGATTGTTGTGCAGGGAAATGAATTGCATAGTCAAAAAGAGGAGACTGTAAGGTTTCATTTGATGTGTAGAGTGTCATGGTACATGATCGGGAATGTGTGTTTTCATGAGAGAAAAACAAAACAAAAACGGAACCGTGATTTATTTATACAATAGCGGCACGCGGCTCGTGCGCGCGCCCGGGTGACCCTGGCGGTCTGCCGTAGCTAAAACAGAAAGTGCAATAGCACCATCCACCTATGCGCCACGAATCCTACACACTGGGGCTTTAAGGTGTAGGATACATAGCGAAGAAGCGGTAGGAAGCCTCGGGCTATAGAAGCTACACAGTCTTTTGACCGTCACGTAGCATGTAGGGACGTCACGTAGGGAAGATACAAGCTCTAGAAATTCCTTTTGTTTCCTTTTGTTGTTCCTTTCTGTTCTGTATGATTGTCACCTTAGTAAAGATAGAAAAGACAAACTTTGGATTCAAGACTCTTTTTTTTTTGTTACGTGCCGCGTCCGAAGGAACCTTCAAGAGGCTCAAGGCTAGTAAGTCAGCGCACTGCACTCACACCGGTGATAGAGCGAGCGTGAGCGCACTTCACCAAACCAACAAACCACCAACAAACCACCAAACCAACAAACCAATTTGAGAAACCAATGAGCAAAGCGACCACATGAAAACTGACAAACTCAATCGCAAAGTGGGTTCGCTCGTTCATTCGTTCGCTCGCTCACAATCTCTCTTGCTCTCTCTCACACTCTTAAAATATGATTAATTAGATTAATTAATTACAAATCCTGTAATTAATTCGATTTTTTTTTTTAAATCGCCTGACAGCACTAGTAATTATTATTCAAATTAGGGATGGACCGATACTGGTACTGAATATCAGCACCGATTCAGGAAAACATCCAGGCATCTCGACAGATGCCTAAAGCCAAAGTATCAGTATTGGAACTGAAAATGCTGGATCGGTGCGTCTCTAATTCAAACAGAGGTGGGAGATACAGTTTATCGAGAAGTGGAAAACGTCACAAATGTTGTTTTGGAGAAATCACAATATGAGCCTTGGAAACCAACACAGCAGAGCTCAGCATGGAGCCGATACTCACCGATGATGAAGCAGAGCGTGGCAGAGATGGGCATGACGGCCCAGATCAGGCCCATGGACGGGTTATAGACCGCCTCCGCCGTGCCCACGATGAAGCCGCCGCCCACCCACGTCGCTGCAGAGAGAAAGAGAAGAAAAAGAGCAGGGTTAGACCAAAGACTGTTTATATAAATGAACCGCGCTAACCCGCTCGCCGCCGCACCCAAACAGGAAGTGTTCATGGGCGCGCTTCCGGCTCCAATTCACTTCGCACTGAAAAACCGAAACTCCTCTCTCTGTAAGTGCTGCAGCGAGCGTTTTCATTTTAGTCTTAAAACGTTTGTATTAACCTGATCCTGGGGTTTTTATTTTGCTATTTTGTCCATAAATAAATTCATATTCCAAACGCTCCACGCCGTGCTCTGATTGGTCCTAACTAGGGATGCACGATATAGCGGCATTAACTTCGGTATTGGACGATATTTGTCAGTACAGTAATCCCTCGAATTAACCTTTTCTCACATTTGTCTCTCGTTTAAACACTCAAACTTTCGTAGATTTTCAACAAAATGTATCAATAGTCAAGTGTGGGGGGGGCACATGCGCTCATCGTGCTCAAATCCGTGATAGCGCAGCATGACCGGCGCGAGACCGAGACCCGTGCCCAAACCGTGCCTCCTCCTCAGGACGGCGTCCACGGTCCTGAGGAGGAGGCACGCAGTCCGAGCACATCAAACCTCGACATGAACGAACGCAAGAGCCGCACGAAACCAGGCAAAGAGCCGCACGCTGTGGTTTAATCCTGGTTTAGACCTGGTCTAGACCTGGTTTAGTCCGCGTTTAGTCCTGGTCTAGTCCCGGTCTGCTCCTGGTCTGCTCCTGGTTTAGTTCCAGTCTGGTCCCCCCCCGCGTTCCCCATCTATAACACCAATCGGCAAAGGTCCCTTAGCCAATCAGGACGCAGAACACAATGTTACACTATAAAAAAAAACTTAAATTGAAAAAAAAAAAAAAAATCAGGAGTCAAAAGACGTTTTGAAAATAAAAGAAGACATTAAAAAATTAATTTTGCATGATTTTCAGTCTGTAAAATAAATAAATATTGGTATCGGACGATAACACCAACATTAATGTCGGATATCGGTATCTGCTAAAATTTTCGGTGCATCCCTAGTCCAAACGCTCCATGCCGCGCTCTGATTGGTCCTAACGCTCCACGCCACGCTCTGATTGGTCCTAACGCTCCACGCCACACTCTGATTGGTCCTAACTAGGGATGTCAACAATTAATCGATTAACGGTTAATTGTCGATTAAGACGTTGGTCGATCAAAATGCATTAATTGTAATTAACCGCTAACCGCGGACGCGGACCCGCGCGGTCATGAAACAAGGCAACCGCGCTGCGCCAAGCTCGACTCACAGCCGACCGCAGGCGCCAACGGCACTGCTCAGCAGCCCCGGGTGTACGCGCGAGGCGAGATCGAACCCGGAATGCGTGCCGGTGCTGCTGGTTTCGCCGAGCCCCGAGCCCCGAGCCCCGCGCGGCTGGCCTGCAGCGGCACGTGGTGGTTTAATCCTGGTCTAGTCCAGGTCTAGTCCCGGTCGAGTCCCGGTCCAGTCCAGTCCACGTTCAGTCCTGGTCTAGTCTCTTAGCCAATCAGGACAGAACACAATGTTACACTATAAAAAAAAAAAATTGGATAGAGCGAGGGATTACTGTATTTTGTTATTCAGCATCAATACATTTGTCTGCTTTTTACTAAGGAATAATTAATTGAGGAATATACAATATAATAATACTATGATATATTTATGACTCAGTGTTATGTTACTATAGCTTATATTCTTAAAGACCCTATTGAAACACTCAAATTCAGGTGAAAAACGCCGCTTATCAGTTAATCATTAATCGATCGATAAGGTCAATCAACTATCAGTTAATGAATTAACCGATAATTTGCATCCCTAGTCCTAACGCTCCACGCCGCGCTCTGATTGGTCCTAACGCTCCACGCCGCGCTCTGATTGGTCCTAACGCTCCACGCCGCGCTCTGATTGGTCCTAACGCTCCACGCCGCGCTCTTATTGGTCCTAACGCTCCACGCCGCGCTCGTTACAGACGTCACGCGGGTGGGAGGAGCGCGTCTGTACAGGGGGTCCTCGGGTTACGACGGTCTCGGGTTACGACGTTTCGTGGTTAGGAACGCGCCCCCATTAAAAAAAATATGTATATATTACGCGTCATTCCGTCTTACGCGGTTTAGCGTGGTAAGAGATGTAAACAAACGCGAACGGCGCACGGCGGAAGAATACGCTCTGTTGTGGTTGTAGGGAGAAGAAGACAGCCTCATGTGCGTGCCCAATGTGGGCGGAAGTACCTGATGTGGGCTCTGATCTGCTCCTATGAAAGCGGCAGTGATAACCAAGCAGCGTAGTGGTCTAATTATTGAGATGGAAAGGTTATTGGTGCTTTGGTTGGAAGATCAAAGGCAAAATCCGGTTTACGACGAAATTCGGGTTACGACGCGTCTTAAGAACGGATCTACGTCGTAACCCGAGGACTCCCTGTATTGAGGAAGTAAATGTGGAAGAGAAAATTATGTTTGTGCCCATGCCCCTGAAAACAACACGACGCCATCAGGGTTCAGCTTCAGGTTTTATTATAGTTTTATGGTTTCATGGCTGAACAATTTGCTCAATAATCACTGATCCATTTGAATTCAAAGGAGCGTCGCGGCGCCCCCCACAGGTCCGGCTGTGTACAGGTGCGTGTGTTCTCGTGTGTTGGTGGAAAAGGCCTAAGTGCAGCCTGTCCTCCTTTAGCGTACGGTTCTATTATTTACACAAACCCCGGGACGATAAGGAACTCCAAGCCTCGATGAGCTTCATTTGACTGGCGCTGAACACAGGCCTCACACTCCCTCGGTTTTTTTTTTTTTTTTTTCACTAGTCTGCGGGTGAGGCGAGGAGAGGCGGCAGGAGGATCACGTTCAGAGGTAACCCAAGAACATCTAATACAACTTTTATCACTGTGTCAACTACAAGGTCAGGCCCTCAGGCTGCACCGCGCACACACACACACACACACACACACACACACACACACACACACACACACGGACACACACAATGTTCCTGTACAATGCGTGACGAGGAAAATGAGACCAGATCTTCTCAACTGCAGTGTCCAAATAACAACAGGTTGTGCCAGTTTTGATGGGAGTATTTTACATCTACGGGATGTTAACATGTTAAAGGAATATGAAAGTTTTTTACAATCTGAACCTTATTTCTGTAATAAAACAAGTTGTTTTACTCACCCATAGCACTTTGGTGTCATTTGGACCAGTTTTGTAGATGTTGTGGTTAGGGATGTCAACAATTAATCGACTTACGATTAATTGTCGATCAAGACGTTTTCAATTCAAATGCATTAATTGTAACTAATCGCTAGAGGAGAGGGCGCTACTCTGGAATGTGAACACGAGATGCGAACTCACTCGCGAGAAGGACCATAGCGTTACATCCGCGGCCGGATCTAGAAGCAGTGCAAAATGTTCTCCTTCCCACCCAATTTTTGCGGCTTGGTTCGCTCCACGTCCCGCTGTCTGCGTGAACACGTGCGCGGCGCGCTGCACGTGCTCCTCCGCTCCGGGCCGCGGTGCAGGCTCCACGTGAAAGCGCAGTGGAAGCAGCCCTCTGTCCGGCCCGTGTGTGTGTGTGTGTGAGTGAGTGAAATGTTTTCCCCGACCAATTCATTTTTTTATCATTTCATATCAGGGAGCTTTTACAAAAAACGTCCTCAATTTATTTTCAATAAAGAATGTATTTTGTTATTCAGCATCAATACATTTGTCTGCTTTTTACTAAGGAATAATTAATTGAGGAATATACAAAATAATAATACTATGATATATTTTTGACTCAGTGTTATGTTACTATAGCTTATATTCTTAAAGACCCTATTGAAACACTCAAATTCAGGTGAAAAACACCGCTTATCAATTAATCGTAAGTCGATCGATATAAACTATAGATTAATGAATTAATCGATAATTTGCATCCCTAGTTGTGGTGTAGTGATATCCATTAACGTGAGTGCTTGGGGCAGGCGATTGCAGTCACCAAAATAACACAAACTTTAGCACTTTTCAAATCATAGAAGCTCAATGTCTTAGTCTACACTTTAGTTTGAGTCAAAAGTGGCCTCTAATCTGAGATTTAGCCATAGTTTCGAGTAGATGAGGAGGACAGTGCGCATGTGCGATTTGCAGATAAGAAGACGATAATAACTTTTCTATTGCGAGCGACACATGGCAGAATCGCCTCCCCCGAGCACTCACGTTAACGGATATCGCTACACCACAACATCTACGAAACTGCTCCATATGACACCAAAGTGCTATGGGTGAGTAAAACAACTTGTTTTATTACAGAAATAAGGTTCAAATTGTAACAAACGTTAATATTCCTTTAAAGCTGCACTGTGTAACTTTTCTGTTGGAGGGTGTGTCAAATACTTTTCTCCATGGAGTTGTTATTACAGTATGGCATTAAGCCTTTCTATCTTCATGGAGACCAAACCGGACAAAGTTCCAGGTCGGATCTGTGGAGAGGCGACCCCGCTCACAGTCAGAACGTCTGTTTTTCGTCTGTTTAAGACCGAAAAGTTACATAGTCCAGCTTTTTTACATTCTCTATACGTCAACGTCGACGTCAAAGGCAAATGCAGCTGTGATAAATATTGAATTATTAGAGTTAATGGAGCCGATAGTGACACATGTTGAGTATTGAGCTGCTGACCATTAGAGCACGACGAAGTATTGACCCCATCCACACACTGACCCCAACCACACACTGACCCCAACCACACACTGACCCCAACCACACACTGACCCCATCCACATACTGACCTCATCCACACACTGACCCCATCCACACACTGACCCCATCCACATACTGACCCCATCCACACACTGACCCCATCCACATACTGACCCCATCCACACACTGACCCCATCCACACACTGACCCCATCCACACACTGACCCCAACCCCATCCACACACTGACCCCATCCACACACTGACCCCATCCACACACTGACCCCAACCCTATCCACACACTGACCCCATCCACACACTGACCCCATCCACACACTGACCCCAACCCCATCCACACACTGACCCCATCCACACGCTGACCCCATCCACACACTGACCCCATCCACACACTGACCCCAACCACACACCGACCCCATCCACACACTGTCCCCACCCCCCCCCACACACAGACCCCATCCACACACAGACCCCATCCACCCACTGACCCCAACCCCATCCACACACTGACCCCATCCACACACTGACCCCAACCCCATCCACACACTGACCCCATCCACACACTGACCCCATCCACACACTGACCCCATCCACACGCTGACCCCCTCCACACACTGCCCCCCTCCACACACTGCCCCCAACCACACACTGACCCCATCCTCACACTGACCCCACCCCCATCCACACACTGACCCTATCCACACCCTGACCCCATCCACACACTGACCCCACCCCCATCCACACACTGACCTCATCCACACACTGACCCCAACCCCATCCACACACTGACCCCATCCACACACTGACCCCATCCACACACTGACCCCATCCACACACTGACCCCATCCACACACTGACCCCAACCACACACTGACCTCATCCACACACTGACCCCAACCCCAGAAAAGTCTCACTGGCAGGACAGAAGAGAGCCTTTCCTGAAGTTGAATGCTGAAAATCACATTCGATTGTCTAAAAAAAGAGTGATTTTTATTATCGTCGTGGTAACGGAATCGATAGAGTATTGTGTCTATTCTTTAGTGTCAAAATCAAAGATGATATTTTCGGACGGTCACAGCACTAGTTTGAACTGACAACAAAGCACAGAAGACATTTTACTTTTGTTTTGTTTTCAGGGACAGACGAGACGTTGGACTTTTGTTTCATG
This sequence comes from Paratrypauchen microcephalus, assembly GCA_036785185.1. Lineage (NCBI taxonomy): Eukaryota > Metazoa > Chordata > Actinopteri > Gobiiformes > Gobiidae > Paratrypauchen > Paratrypauchen microcephalus. The sequence continues at coordinate 369,221 of JAVJIX010000226.1, forward strand.
TGGACTGACCGAATCATTTCAGATGAACCGTAAACCAGGACCACAAATCTGCCATCTGACAGAGCTCCTGTCCCCGTCCTGTCCCCAGCCCTGTTCCTGTCTCCTGATGTGTCCCTGTCTCCACCCCATCCCTTTGTCCAGCCCTGTCCCTTTGTCCAGCACTGTCCCTGTCTCCAGCTCTGTTCCCGTCCCCTGTCCCCATCCCCTGTCCCCACTGTGCCTGTCTCCAGCCCCGTCCCTGTCTCCAGCCCTATCCCTGTTTCCTGCCCTGTCAATGTCTCCACCCCTGTCCCTTTGTCCAGCCTTGTCCCTGTCCCCTGTCCCCATCCCCTGTCCCCGTCCTGTCTCCCGCACTGTGCCTGTCTCCAGCCCCGTCCCTGTCTCCAGCCCTATCCCTGTTTCCTGCCCTGTCAATGTCTCCACCCCTGTCCCTTTGTCCAGCCTTGTCCCTGTCTCCTGTCCCCGTCCCGTGTGAGGACTTCAGAGTGTAGTGATGTCATGTGAGCTGCAGCTCTGTTCCTGAATCACGTCCTTCATGTCGGAGCTGCTCCGAATTCCTCAGGCTCATGTGAGGTCCGAGTGTGGTCCGAGTGTGGTCAGAGTGTGGACCGAGTGTGGTCCGAGTGTGGTCCGAGTGTGGTCAGAGTGTGGACCGAGTGTGGTCCGAGTGTGGTCAGAGTGTGGTCAGAGTGTGGTCCGAGTGTGGTCCGAGTGTGGACCGAGTGTGGACCGAGTGTGGTCCGAGTGTGGACCGAGTGTGGACCGAGTGTGGACCGAGTGTGGTCCGAGTGTGGACCGAGTGTGGTCCGAGTGTGGACCGAGTGTCCCGGGCCTCGGGCTGCAGACTTTACTTCATACATGATGTACACGAGAGTCCTAGAGTTTTTTACTTGTACTTTTACATTTATATAATTCTGCCTTATCTGACAGCAGTCTCTTACTTATTTACTCACTTATTTAGAATTTATTAAAACATTTTTTATTATAAAACACTGTGAGCTACTGCGTCCAAATAATGTCCCCTGTGGATCAATAGTTTGTCTTTTTTAATTCAAATTATTATTTGTTTTTTGGTTTTATTATAAGAACTTCATTTAAAAGTGTATTGTGCAACTCCATCACCCGCCTTTCTCCATGAAGATGTTATCTCTTTGTTTAGAATGTCCCACAGTGTGGCATTAAACCTCTCTATCTTCATGGAGACCAAACCAGACACGGTTCCAGGTCAGATCTGTGGAGAGGCGACCCCGCTCACAGTCAGAATCTCTGTTTTTCTACGTATTTTTGAGCTCTAAAACCGTCTGTAATCGAATATTTAAGGCAGAGCGGTTTAAAGTCACACGGCGGAACATTCCAGGCAGAGCAGTGACGTATCCGTAGAAACAAGCAGAAGCAAAAGTTACACAGTGCACCTTAATGTCGACTATTTACAAGACGATTTTGGTTTAGAAAGTCTCATAATGTTCGAACTTTTATTAACACAAAGCCCTTCAATGGTGATTTAAAGCATAAATAACAGCTACATAACATTATTGGATCTTTTGCGAATTAAGTTCACTGAGTTTTAAGGAAATAAGAGACATTTCCGCCCCTGCACTGGTGCCGGTGAAGATCGGGTATCAGCAGATAACACCTGAATCTTCTGTTTCCATTGTTATACAAAACGGTATGACAATGGAAACAGAATATTCAGGTGTTATCTGGTGTAATATTGTATTATTGTAGCGGGTTCTATTCACGTTTACGCCACAAAACCGAGACACGTTTGGAAACATGTGGAGGATGAATTCCTTTGCGCTCTTTTAACGATAGTAACTAACAAAATCTGGGAAAACTGAGAAAACGTCCCGGTTTTCTTCATCTAGATGTCGTTGTATTCTTGTTTTCCTTTTATGAATTGCCTATTCATTTGTGTATTATAATTCATCTAATGAATAAAAAGAACAAACCAGCTGCCTGTGAAGGACACTGTTACTATGTTTATACTACAAAACGAACACTACTATATTCACATTACGGTTATTAATTGTGTTTATATCCTCCCGGGACCTGAAGAAAAACAGTGTGTCAAAATTATTAGGGACCGAGCCCCGAAGGGGGACGAAGGTCCCTATTGTTGTTGCTTTGTTTCCCTATTATTATTATTATTATTATTATTAGGCCCGAGCGCTGAAGAGCGCATAGGGCCTATTGTAACCGTTCTGCGGTGCGAAGCACTGCAGAACCAGCGTGGAACGTGTGCAACGCGCTAGTAGTTGTCAATGGACCCCACGGGTGCGTTACTGGACGCGCACCCTTTCCATTGATATATATAGTGCCACCACTCGTGGCACTATATTGTTACTGTTCTGGTTTTTCTTATTATTATTATTATTTTCCCGACCACTTTTTCAGGTTTCGGGTACTTCCCACGGACGAAAACTCACGAAATTTTGCGCAAAATTCAAGAACGCCAAAAAAGGAATTTACAAATAATCTGTATTAAAAAATCTTAAAAAATGGCTCCACAGCGCCACCTCAAAAATCAAAATACATTGCGCCTATGGCTATACCCGATAAATGAACTTTGTCGTAGATAAACGAAATTCGGGTGGTGGATAGGTCATTTCGTTACGAACCAAAAAATATATTATGGCGTTGCTAGGCGACCAACAGGAAGTCAGCTATATTGGGCCGAGCACGCGACCCAGCACCGAGGGTGCATTTTCCTGTCTTCGTATTTTAACGAACTCCTCCTAGGGTTTTTGACCCAGACTCACCAGAATCGTGCTGTATCATCTAGACAAGTGGGACATTAAAAGTTGTTAAAAGCGTTCTAAAAGAGTGAACGGTGTTTCCGTGACAACGCCACAAATTTCGGGTTCGTTTTGCGGCTCGCCATCAAATTTCAATGAGCGATAATTTGCGCATACTTTGGCCGATTTCACTCAAACTTTAATCGTTCGTTGACACCCTGGCCCTGAACAGATTGATATAAGAAAATCTGAAATAGGTGCTATAGCGCCACCTAGGGAGATTGCATGGAAGCGCAAAATTTTACTTTGTCGTAGACATACCAAATTTGGTACACATATTCGTGACGGGGTATCAATCAAAAAACTTAATGACGTCAACACGCCATGTCCCATCGTGTTGCCATGGCAACAGGCCAAACATCTATCGTCGCCAATGGGACGCCCGGCATAAACTTTGTCGTAGCCATACCAAATTTGGTACACAGATGCATCACGGGATTAGGAACAAAAAAGTATATTATGCGGTTGCTAAGCGACCAACAGGAAGTCGGCCATTTTGGATCGAGCACGTGACCTGGCACCGAGGGTGCATTTTCCTGTCCTCGCATTTTAACGAACTCCTCCTAGGGTTTTTGACCCAGACTCACCAGAATCGTGCTGTATCATCTAGACAAGTGGGACATTAAAAGTTGTTAAAAGCGTTCTAAAAGATTGAACGGTGTTTCCGTGACAACGCCACAAATTTCAGGTTCGTTTTTGTGGCTCGCCATCAAATTCGACGAGTGATAATTCGCACATACTTTGGCCGATTTCACTCAAACTTCAATCGTTGGTGGACACCCCGGCCCTGAACAGATCAATGTAAGAAAATTTGAAATGGACACTATAGCGCCACCTAGGGAGATTGCATGGAAGTGCAAAATTTTATTTTATCGTAGACATACCAAATTTGGTACACACATTCGTGACAGGGTCTCGATCAAAAATCTCAATGATGAACCTGGGCATCTCCCATCGTGTTGCCATGGCAACACGCCAAACATCTGTCCTTGTCATTAGGATTCTCTGGAAAAACTTTGGTGTAGTCAAACAAAATTTGGTACACAGATGCATCATGGGAAGATAAACAAAAAGTATATTATACCGTTGCTAGGCAACCAAACAGCCATTTTGGATAGACCATGTGACCTGGTGGCGAAGGCGCCATTTCCTGTCAAACTTCGACGAGTGATAATTCGCACATACTTTGGCCGATTTTACTCAAACTTTAATCGTTGGTGAACACCCCGGCCCTACACAGATTGATATAAGAAAGTCTCAATTGGCCGTAATAGCGCCCCCTAGGGAGATTGCATGGAACAGAAAAATTTTACTTTGCCGTAGACACACCAAATTTGGACCACACATTCGTGACATGGTCTCGATCAAAAAACACAGTGACACCCCCACTCCATCTCACATCATGTTGCCATGGTAACAGGTCAAACATCGGTCCCTGCCATTAGGATGCCCGGCAAAAACTTTGGTGTAGCCACACCTAATTTGGTACATAGATGGTTCATGGGAATAGGAAAATGGCGCGTTAGCAGGGGGCTGCGAGTGCAAGCGAGGGCCGATCATCGCCGCTTGCGGCTATATTTATTATTATTATTCTTGTTCTTGTTCACACTCGCTGGGGCAATTTTGAGCATGTTCCCATGCTTCAAAACGAACGAAACTTTGCACGGGCATCACAAAGTGCTGCCAGTACGACCACACAAAGTCCCGTCCCCCAGTGACCCCCAGGGAGCTCGATAGCGCCCCCTAGCGCGTTGTCTTTCGGGGCTGGCATACCGTTTAAGATAGGCGCACGAAATTCGGTAGGGACGTGTATCTCAATAAGACGAACAAACGCCTCACTGCAATGTCATTGCCACGCCCAACAGGAAGTGAGATAATTGGGCTTTTGTGTGATTTTTGGGTATTGGACATAGAATGGAATTTGAAACACTTCTCCTACACCGTACCTCAGATGGGCTTAAATTTTGGTGAACATAATCTTAAGACGTTGGAGATGTTAAATTGCGAAGGATTTTCAAATAGGCGGTAATATGACGATACGGCGGATCGATAAAGTTAGGTATGGAATTTGAAACACTTCTCCTACACCGTACCTCAGATAAGCTTAAATTTTGGTGAACATAATCTTAAGACGTTGGAGATGTTAAATTGCGAAGGATTTTCAAATAGGCGGTAATATGACGATACGGCGGATCGATAAAATTAGGTATTTATTGAATGGGAGTGATGAGTTATGAATGGGAGGTATTTGTTGCTAGGCAACGCCCTGATCAAAGGTCTTTGATCTTTGTACCTTTGATCTGATATAGCTGCAAGCAGCAATGTGGGGACAAGCATCGAAGGTTCATGTAGGCCTCAGCATGTAGGCCACATGCAGGGTCTGACAGGGTCTGACAGAGTCTGACAGGGTCTGTTCTGACAGGGTATCTACAATGTCATGGCCACGCCCAACAGGAAGTGAGATAATTGTGCCAGGCACACGAAATTTGGTATGGCTGTGCGTCTCAGTAAGACGAACAAACGCAGGTGCGAGGTCCCGACCAACGCCGCTTGCGGCTTTAATTATTATTATTATTTTAATTTTCTATTTGGAGGTAAATGAACACCCTAGCATTTACATTTTGTTAATTTTACTTTTATACATAATGTAACATGTCCTCTGTAATGGACGTCGGGGACATTTTGGTGTTAAATCCACGTGAAGTTAACGACCTAACAAAACTTAAAAAAAAAAAATATATATATATATATATATATATATATATATATATATATATATTTCTTATTTATTTATGTATTTATTTAAGTATTTATTTATTTATGTATCTATTTATGTATGTATTTATTTATTTATGTATTTATTTATGTATTTCATTATTTTTATATATATAATTTATTTTTTATTTAATTTATGTATTTATTTATGTATTCATTATTTAAGTATTTATTTATGTATTTCATTATTTTTATTTTTATATATAATTTATTGATTTATATATGCATTTATTTATTTATTTATTTATGTATTTATTTATGTATTTCATTATTTAAGTATTTATTTATGTATTTAAGTATTTCATTATTTTTATTTTTTATATATTATTTATTATTTATTTATTTCCTGCGTTCACACACAGTTTGTTTTCCGCCGTCTGTGGCAGATCTCGACAGTTTGAAGTGTTTGTCCAGTTCCCACTCAGAGCCTCAGCACTTTTGACTTCCGCAGTTTAAACCTGCACTTCCCCTTCAGCCGCAACCAACTCACACTTATGTAACAGGACCGGACGATATGTTCACTATACACACGTGAGAACACCGTGTACGTACAATCAACACCGTGTACGCACAATCAACACCGTGTACGCACAATCAACACCGTGTACGCACAATCAACACCGTGTACGCACAATCAACACCGTATACGCACAATCAACACCGTATACGCACAATCAACACCGTATACGCACAATCAACGTGAAAACACCATATACGCACAATCAACACCGTATACGCACAATCAACACCGTATACGCACAATCAACACCGTATACGCACAATCAACGTGAGAACACCATATACGCACAATCAACACCGTATACGCACAATCAACACCGTATACGCACAATCAACACCGTATACGCACAATCAACACCGTATACGCACAATCAACGTGAAAACACCATATACGCACAATCAACACCGTATACGCACAATCAACACCGTATACGCACAATCAACACCGTATACGCACAATCAACGTGAGAACACCGTATACGCACAATCGACGTGAAAACACCATATACGCACAATCAACACCGTATACGCACAATCAACACCGTATACGCACAATCAACACCATATACGCACAATCAATACCGTATACGCACAATCAACACCGTATACGCACAATCAACACCGTATACGCACAATCAACACCGTATACGCACAATCAACACCGTATACGCACAATCAACACCGTATACGCACAATCAACGTGAGAACACCGTAAACGCACAATCGACGTGAAAACACCGTATACGCACAATCAACACCGTATACGCACAATCAACGTGAGAACACCTATCATCTGTCCTTCCCTCACTCCTCCTTACCTTCCCTCACTCATCCTTACCTCCCCTCATCCCCTCACTCCTTACCTTCCCTCATCCCTCCTTCCCTCTCTCCTCCTTACCTCCTGTCATCCGTCCTTAACTCCACCTCTCACTTCTCCTTCGCTCTCCTCCCCTCAGCCCCCCCTCCCTCGGTCCTTCTTAGCCTCCTCTTCCCTTCACCCCTCCTTCCTTCCCTCACTCCTTATCCTCCTCCTCCTCCTCCTCTGCTGAGCTCCTGCGCTCTCAGCTTCATGTGACCTGGATTAAGTCTGTCTGCTCCAAACGGATTTACACAATTTCCTTTTCTCTCTGCGTCTGTACGAGGGGAAAACGTGAACCCCAGAGCAGGAAGTCCAACAATCAACTTCAGGAACAACAACACAGCTGTTCAACGTTCACTTTAAAGCTCCCATATGACGCAAAATGGACACTGTGAGCTTTGACACGTTCTAACGCTGTTTCCTCCTCAAAAACAGAGCTGGAGTTGTGTTTTGTTTCATTCACATGTTTGAGGAACTCTTTATTATTCGTCTGTCTACATCTCCAAAGCTCAAAATGCTCTGTTCCACCTGGTGATGTCATCAAGTGGTGGTTTTCAAGTGAACATCTCCTTTCAGGACTAGACCAGGACAAAAAAAAAAAACAGCCCTGGCATTTTCGGCTTAGACCGGCCCCTCATAATTAGCGGAGCACAACGGACTAATTTATGTTTGTGTTCCCAGAAGTATTTTACTATTGTTACGTCTTGGCCGAGGGGAAACCAGGGCACAACATTTTAAGGAAAAATCCCCAAAACCACCAGCAAACTCGCAGTAACTACACATTCAACGGTTTATTTAAAATACATCTCGCACACACACAAAAAACTTTTCTCGTTGAACCTGCACGATTCACGTAGGTCGCCTGTTTTGGTTTCAAAATGGCAAATTTCGCCAAAAGCTGAGAGATTTTCATGCCCGTCCATCACCTAAAAGTCACAGTAATATCCTCACATTACGACTGCTGACCTGGTCACTCTGTCCCTCAGGTTCACTAAGGACTAAACCTGGGCCAGACCAGAACTAAACCTGGGCCAGACCAGGACTAAACCTGGGTCAGACCAAGACTAAACCTGGGCTAGACCAGGACTAAACCTGGGCCAGACCAGGACTAAACCTGGGCTAGACCAGGACTAAACCTGGGTCAGACCAAGACTAAACCTGGGTCAGACCAGGACTAAACCTGGGCTAGACCAGGACTAAACCTGGGCCAGACCAGGACTAAACCTGGGCTAGACCAGGACTAAACCTAGGCTAGACCAAGACTAAACCTGGGCCAGACCAGGACTGAACCTGGGCCAGACCAGGATTAAACCTGGGCCAGACCAGGACTAAATCTAGGCTAGATCAAGACTAAACCTGGGCCAGACCAGGACTGAACCTGGGCCAGACCAGGACTAAACCTGGGCTAGACCAGGACTAAACCTAGGCTAGACCAAGACTAAACCTGGGCCAGACCAGGACTGAACCTGGGCCAGACCAGGATTAAACCTGGGCCAGACCAGGACTAAATCTAGGCTAGATCAAGACTAAACCTGGGCCAGACCAGGACTGAACCTGGGCCAGACCAGGACTAAACCTGGGCCAGACCAGGACTGAACCTGGGCCAGACCAGGACTAAACCTGGGCCAGACCAGGACTGAACCTGGGCCAGACCAGGACTAAACCTGGGCCAGACCAGGACTAAATCTAGGCTAGATCAAGACTAAACCTGGGCCAGACCAGGACTGAACCTGGGCCAGACCAGGACTAAACCTGGGCCAGACTAAGACTAAACCTGGGCCAGACCAGGACTAAACCTGGGCCAGACCAGGACTAAACCTGGGCCAGACTAAGACTAAACCTGGGCCAGACCAAGACTAAACCTGGGCCAGACTAAGACTAAGCCTGGCTTTGACCAGGACTAAACCTGGGCCAGACCAGAACTAAACCTGGGCCAGACTAAGACTAAGCCTGGCTTCGACCAAGACTAAACCTGGGCCAGACCAGGACTAAATCTAGGCTAGACCAAGACTAAACTGGGCCAAACTAGGACTAAATGTCGGGTTCCCTCGGGTCCCCTCGGGTTCTCTCGGGTCCTCTCGGGTTCCCTCGGGTCCCCTCGGGTCCCCTCGGGTTCTCTCGGGTTCCCTCGGGTTCTCTCGGGTTCCCTCAGGTTCCCTCGGGTTCTCTCGGGTTCCCTGTCCACAGTCTCTGGCTGCTCCTCTCCCTGTCCACCTTCAGCCTGGGCTGCAGAGGACGTGGAGGCTCCAGCCCCTCCAGAGAATATGTCTGTTATTTTAGAACATTTTACAGCGTCTATAGTGAGATTTTTTCATCTTTTATCCCGTAACTTCTCCACACCTCCTTTCTGCCGCTTCTCCATGTCTCCACGCTCAACACTGAAACTGTCAGGATCAGCGCAGAGAAAGGGGCGGGACCGCTCTCGTAAGCTTCTATATCCTGATTGGTTTAGTCCACTGTCTGTATTGGAGATGGACCAATGAGACGCCTCCTCTAAATTGTGGGCCGGTCTCTAAGTAAAAAAAAATAAAAAAAACAACAGCATCGGCCCCTGGGACTGTCGGCCCACCGGGAAAATGCCCGGTATGCCCGATTACCAGTCCAGGCCTGGCTCCTTTTCCTTCAGTAGAGATTGGCAATTCCACAGCTAAAATTGTCCAAATAAGGACACACTGGAGGGACTATGTCTCCCGGCTGGCCTGGGAACGCCTTGGGGTCCCCCCGGAGGAGCTGGAGGAAGTGTCCGGGGTGAAGGAAGTCTGGGAGTCCCTGCTTAGACTGTTGCCCCGGCGACCCGACCGTGAATAAGCGGAAGAAAATTGATGGATGGAAATTCTCCAAATGATTCTAGTGAAGGTGCATGGAGTTTAAAAACACAGTCCTGTATCACCACATGACATCACAAGGTGGAACAGAGCGTTTTCTGTTTGAGAGAAGAACTCTAAAGCCTAAATCTGCAGGTTTGTGTGTGCATGAAACAAAACACAACTCCCACATGCGTATGTGGGAGAAAAGTTTTATCAGGAACATTACATATGTTCCTGATAAAACAGGAGAACGCCCTGGCCAAACACACCGAAGCCTTCAGACCCGCCCAACACCTCTCCATAACATGCCCGAGATAAACGAGGTAAACAGCAGCTCCACTGTGCCACAAGAGAGCGCCCTCTACAGATATGACCGTGTAATCCTCATCTCAGCCGGTGATGGTCAAAGTGAGATCGTCATGTCGCTTCTGTCGTTACAGCTCTACGGCCGCGTCGCATTTCCCTTAAAGCCCCAGTGTGTAGGATTCGTGGTGCATAGGTGGATGGTGCTATTGCACTTCCTGTTTTAGCTACGGCAGACCTCGAGGGTCACCCGGGCGCGCCGTAACACGGACAGCTCGCGTACCCGCACACGAACCGCGCGCACCCGGTGCCGACAACTACGGTATAAATAAAACACGGCCCCGTTCATTGTTTTTTTTTTTCTTTTCTCATGAAAACACACATTCCCGATCATGTACCATGACAATCTACACATCAAATGAAACCTTACAGTCTCCTCTTTTTGACTATGCAATTCATTTCCCGGCACAACAATCACTCCCCGAGCACATGGGGCTTTTATACAGAAAAGCACAAAATGAGGTTTGTTACTTAGCTTACCTTTGAAGGCTCTGGACAGGTCAAACTCTGTATTTCACCATAAACTTGGTCTCAATTTGTCCGTAAGGATCCAGCGAATAAAATCCAGTAAAACAATTTAGTCCAAAACACGTGTTAGATCCATTACGTCTGATCCGGAAACTAGGGGTGGGTATTGGCAAAGAAGTCACGATTCAATTCGAATCACGATTCATATGACACGATGTGATACTATCACGATGCATCACGATACTTGAATTATTGCGATGCATTGCAATATATTCGACATACTTCAGTGAAAATGTACCAAAAAAAAGAGGATAACTTAAATATCAGTGTCTGTGTATCTGGGTAGTGTCTTCAACTGATACAGAACTCTGAGCAACTCAATTCAGAACTGAATTTATTGAATAACAAAAACAAATAAACCAAACCAATAACAAAAAAAGTGCATAGGATTTTTTCTAAAACAAAAAATGATGTTCAAACATTTGCCATTTTGGAGGTAGCTACCATCATAACAAACAATACCCTTTCACAAAGAAAAAAGTGCACAGGATTTACAGTATAAAAAGAATAAACTAATAATTAATTAATTAATTAATTAATTATTAATTAATAAAAATCGATTTTTGGCATCAAGAATCAATGCAGTATATTGTGAAAGTTAGTATTGCGATGCATTGTCATGACGATTATTTTGCACACCCCTACCGGCAGCATGCTTGTGTTGTTTATCCAAAACCACGAGCCTTGCCGAAGGCGGAGCCCAAATGTCCTTCTGCGGCTCTCGTATTCAAAATGGCTGCCTCTGCATGGGGAAGATCCCCCTTTTATGTGACTATATCTAAGTCCAAAAGAATACTTTGATTTCATGATGGAAGTGAAAAGGCTTGGAAAACAATGTATTTTTGAATGGGTATCTTCAATTTCAGTAATTAACAGGTAAAAATCTTACACACTGTCCCTTTAACTCACTTCCTTCTCGATTCCGCTCCTGGATTCTGCAGGAAACGGGAGGAGCGGTCAGGGGAGTCATCACAGAGAGAAAAAAGGAAAAGGAAAAAATAAATGGTTATATTTATCCAATGATTTGTGCGATAAAGTTATTTTCTATTTAAAGGGATAGTGCGGTTTTTTTTATGTTAATCTGGGTTCGCCTCTAACAGTGTCGTGCATTAACGCTGACTTACCGCGCACCGCGTCGCCTGACCCCGGTTCTTCCGGTAAGTTAGCGGGGACAGTTAATGAAGATCGTTTTTCTTCTCAAAACAACTTTTGTCCAAAAAGTGATATATTTGCGTCACAAACAGTTGTCCGCTAGAAATCCAGCAGCCTAATTCGCGTTCACATTTTCTCTCGATCGTATCACTGCGCCCAGGTTAGCTGTACACTGGTCCCTCGCTCTGTCGCCGCCTCGCTGTTTCGCAGATTTATTTTCAATTTTTTTTCAATTGTTTTTATAGTGTAACATTGTGTTCTGCGTCCTGATTGGCCAAGAGACTGTAGACCTTTGCCGATTGATAGATGGAGGACGCGGGGGGACCGGGACTAAACCAGGTCTAGACCAGAAGTAAACCAGGTCTAGACCAGGTCTAAACCTGGACTGGACCTGGACTAAACCAGGACTGGGCCAGGTCTAGACCTGGACTAAACCGGGACTAGACCAGGTCTAATCCAGGATTAAACCACCACGTGCCGCTCTTTGCTGGTTTCGTGCGGCTGGTTTGTGGCTCGGGCTGAGAGGATGCGGTCTGGGCGCCGCGGTTCGTTCTCGTGCTCGCAGCCCCGGTGTACGCGCGGCCTCGTGCCGGTCGTGCTGCTCTGTCACGGATTTGTCCACAATGAGGGGTGCACGTGTCACGCACTTCTCCGGGAGGTTGTTGCTCGTCGCGTCCCGGGACGTGGGAGTGCCGTTGGATGAGCGCCGTGCTTCCTGCGGATCCAGTGACTCATGTCTCCGCTTCCCCTCGCACGTCCGGCGGGGCTCCTGGAGCCGTGTCTCCCCCCACACTTCACTATTAATACATTTTGTTGAAAATCTATGAAAGTTTGAGTGTTTAAACGAGAGAGAAATGTGAGAAAAGGTTAATTCCAGTCTGAGAAAAGTGTATAATGTGTGTGGTGAGGCGTTTACAGCCTTAAAACATGTAGAATAATTGTAAAATATAAAGTTGTCTTACTTTGCGGATTTCTCTTATTGCGGGTTATTTCTGGAGCCAAACCCCCGCGATGAACGAGGGAGTACTGTATTAGCCTGTTCACTTGTAAACATCCGCTTACGGCGGATGTCGCCGTACTGCATCTGCCGTAAGCGGCTAATACAGCTAACCTGGGCGCAGTGATACAAATCGAGAGAAAATATGTGAATGCAAATTAGGCTGCTGGATTTCTAGCGGACAACTGTTTGTGACGCAAATATATCACTTTTTGGACAAATGTTGTTTTGAGAAGAAAAACAAACTTTATTAACTGTCCCCGCTAACTTACCGGAACTACGCTCACGAGCTACAGAACCGGAGCAGAACCGGGCTCAGGCGACGTGGTGAGCGGTAAGTCAGTGTTAATGCACGACACTGTTAGAGGCGAACCCAGATTAACATAAAAAAAAACGCACTATCCCTTTAACTTTGCCATTTTAATTCTTTTTTTTTTTTAATTCAAAATCACAGATTTCAATTTTCCCGTTCAAACAGTGGTCTTTGGGCGTGCGCCTCTGCACCAGCCGTTGGTTTTCTGCCTAAAAACTCACACATTACCACTTTAAAACACAGTGACTACAGCTGCTTATGGGTTTACGGTAAAAAAAAAAAAAAAGCAAGCTGTGAGGGAGTGTGTAGCACCTTTAAATTACATCATTTATCAGCAGAAGTTATGGGCCGTTAGCTGCTCTGGATTCTAAACACATTAATACTAAAAAAGTCTCATTCACAGGACAGAATCTGAGCTGAACGGTTTTAGTTTATCAGAGTTAGAAGAAAAACACGAGCTCAGGCTGAGATAACGAGAGCCGTGTTATCTGGGCTATGAAAATAACATTCTAGGACTAAAAGTGGTTTTATCTTTGTTGTGGTCTCCTCGTACTTCCTCTGTTTTGAGTCTGAGCTGGTGGTACGAGGGGCAGAGACGAGGGGCAGAGACGAGGGGCAGAGACGAGGGGCAGAGACGAGGGGCAGAGACGAGGGGCAGAGACGAGGGGCAGAGACGAGGGGCAGAGACGAGGGGCAGAGACGAGCACAAACACCACACTGCTTCCTGTCACCTCACAGATAAGCTCTATGACACACACACACACACACACACACACACACTAAAGAGGAATGAGTAACTAGAATCACGTGGGCTTCACTTTGGTCTGAACTTTTGCCAGTGAAAACAAGAAGAATACAAATACTGAGTACAAAATACAGTGGTACCTCACCTTACGAAAGACCCAACAAACGAAAAATCCAAGTTACGAAACGCCTTCACGTTAAATTTTGGTCTCTAGATACGAAAGAAAATTCAAGTTACGAAACGCGAAATCTCAAAAAATCAAATAATGCACGCTCAGATGCACGCCCCGAAACGTAAATACACTTTATCAACACACACGGGGTTAGGTTCCAGAAATAACCCGCAACAAGAGAAATCCGCGAAGTAGGACAACTTTATATTTTACAATTATTCTACATGTTTTAAGGCTCTAAACGCCTCACCACACACATTCTACATTTTTCTCAGACCGGAATTAAACTTTTCTCATATTTCTGTCTCGTTTAAGATAAGATAAGATTTGCCTTTATTAGTCCCTCAGTGGGGAAATTCCAGTGTTGCAACGCACAGATCAAGAAAAGCACGAAAAAGTAACGTCGGCCTCTGCGCGTCCTCCGTACCAACACTCAAACTTTCCTAGATTTTGAACAAAATGTATTAAATAGTGAAGCGTGGGGGGAGACACGGCTCCGGAAGCCCCGCGCCACGCGAGGAGCACCTCACCTCACCGCGCCACGCGAGGAGCATCTCACCGCACCGCGCGAGGAGCACCTCACCTCGCCACGCGAGGAGCATCTCACCGCGCCGTGCAAGGAGCACCTCACCTCACCGCGCCGTGCAAGGAGCACCTCACTGCACCACGCGAGGAGCACCTCACCGCACCGCGCGAGGAGCACCTCACCTCACCGCGCCGTGCAAGGAGCACCTCACCGCACCGCGCCGTGCAAGGAGCACCTCACCTCACCGCGCCGTGCGAGGAGCACCTCACCTCGCCACGCGAGGAGCATCTCACCGCACCGCGCGAGGAGCACCTCACCTCACCGCGCCGTGCAAGGAGCACCTCACTGCGCCGTGCAAGGAGCACCTCACCGCACCGCGCGAGGAGCACCTCACCTCACCGCACCACGCGAGGAGCACCTCACCGCACCGCGCCGTGCAAGGAGCACCTCACCTCACCGCGCCGTGCAAGGAGCACCTCACCTCACCGCACCACGCGAGGAGCACCTCACCGCACCGCGCCGTGCAAGGAGCACCTCACCTCACCGCGCCGTGCGAGGAGCACCGCTAGTCCTGGTCTGCACGGCCGGCGCCGGGTCTGCGAGCACGAGATAGAACCGCGGCGCCCGGACCGCGTCCTCTGGAGCCCGAGCCACAAACCAGCCGCACGAAACCAGCAAAGAGCGACACGTGGTAGTTTAATCCTGGTTTAGTCCAGGTCTAGTCCAGGTTTAGACCTGGTTTAGTTCTGGTCTAGACCTGGTTTATTCCATGTTTAGTCCTGGCTCTACAGTCTCTTAGCCAATCAGGACGCAGAACACAAAGTTACACTGTAAAAAAAAGTTACACTATAAAAAAAAACCCTTGGAACGAATCAGGCCTTTTCCATTGAAATAGCTACTCAACTTACGAAAAATTCACGTTACGAAACCACTTCTGGAACGAATTAATTTCGTAAGGTGAGGTACCACTGTACTGAGTACAAATACTGCGTACAAATACTGAGTACAAAACACTGAGTACAAAATACTGAGTACAAAATACTGAGTACAAAATACTGAGTACAAAATACTGAGTACAAAATACTGAGTACAAAATACTGAGTACAAAATACTGCATTCTGTTACTTCAGTGACTTTTTCATTAGTACTTTTCAGAACGCAGTGACTTTTATATTCTATTTTTATTTTTCTGATCTCGTTTCCTCATCAGTGGTGAGTGAAACATTGTGTTTCATGTTTGACACAAAACCTGCAGATTCAGCCTGAAGTGAGACACTCTGTTCCACCTCGTGATGTCATGCGGTGGTAGTTTTAAGTTAACGACATAAAGCAGCTCCTTTTGCCTTTTGTTCTGTGGAGATTCATATTTCCAGGACTGAAATGATTCTAGCGAAGGTGTGTGGAGTTTAAAAACACAGTGGAGCACTTCCTGTATCACCACATGATGACATCACGAGGTGGAACAGAGTGTTTTCAGTTTGACAGAAGAACTCAGCCTCAATCTGCAGGTTTGTGTGAATGAAACAAAACACAACTCCAGGTGTTTGTGACGAGGAAACGACATTAGGACAGAAAATAGATCAGAGAATAAAATAATACGGCCCCATGTTTGATTTTTTGATTTGATTGATTGATTGATTGTGTGACCCTGATTTCGAACACACAGATTCTGGTTTTGGGTCAGGGTCCTCTTCTTCTCTCCTTCCCAGGCTCCGTTTGCTGTGAGCCGTTTGTTTTCTTTGGGCTTGTGGGTGTGAAGACAATAGAGGAATGTGTGACGGGGAAGCGAACGGCGGACGGACAGGTGGACTTCCACTGCACGGGCCCAAAATAGAACTAAACCAGGACTAAACCAGGACTAAACATGGACTTACGAGGACCAGCTCAGGGTCTCATTATGTGCAGAGGTGGACAGAGTACTTCAAATACTCAGGCAAAAGTACACTTAGATGTTCTCCAATATAAAAGTACACTTAGATTATAAAAGTACACTGGTTTAGTCCTGGTTTAGTCCTTGTTTAATTCTTGTTTAGTCCTGGTTTAGTTCTGGTTTAGTCCTAGTTTAGTACTTTTTAGTCCTGGTTTACTCCTTGTTTAGTCCTAGTTTAGTCCTAGTTTAGTCCTGGTTTAGTCCTAGTTTAGTCCTTGTTTAGTCGTTGTTTAGTCCTAGTTTAGTCCTGGTTTAGTCCTGGTTTACTCCTTGTTTAGTCCTAGTTTAGTCGTTGTTTAGTCCTAGTTTAGTCCTGGTTTAGTCCTGGTTTACTCCTTGTTTAGTCCTAGTTTAGTCCTGGTTTAGTCCTTGTTTAGTCGTTGTTTAATCCTAGTTTAGTCCTAGTTTAGTCCTGGTTTAGTCCTAGTTTAGTCCTGGTTTAGTCCTGGTTTAGTCCTTGTTTAATCCTGGTTTAGTCCTAGTTTAGTCCTGGTTTAGTCCTTGTTTAGTGCTAGTTTAGTCCTTGTTTAGTCCTGGTTTAGTCCTTGTTTAGTCCTAGTTTAGTCCTGGTGTAGTCCTGGTTTAGTCCTAGTTTAGACCTGGTTTAGTCCTAGTTAATCCTGGTTTAGTCCTGGTTTAGTCCTGGTTTAGTCCTGGTTTAGTCCTGGTTTACTCCTTGTTTAGTCCTAGTTTAGTCCTGGTTTAGTCCTGGTTTACTCCTAGTTTAGTCCTGGTTTACTCCTTGTTTAGTCCTAGTTTAGTCCTGGTTTAGTCCTGGTTTACTCCTAGTTTAGTCCTGGTTTACTCCTTGTTTAGTCCTGGTTTAGTCCTGGTTTAGTCCTGGTTTAATAATAGTAGTAGTAACAGTATCAGCCGATATTCAGGTATCGGGTATTGGGAAGTGAAAAAATGTGGATCCCTAATTTGAACATTTGTTTCTTTCCTCGTTAAAAACAAATGTTTGTATCAGTGCGTCAGACTGAACCGGTAGTTTCCCCCTGAGCTCTTGCTGATATTCACTTTGATGCTACTTCTTCATTTCCGTATTTTGGAGTTGGTAAATGTGGACGTTTTGGTGTGTATTTGTATTTGTTTTTGCACTTAAGGCTGCAGCTTGTGGACGGCTTTGGTTGTTGTGGGGGTAAAACCTGAAGAAATGTTTTAAAATTGTATTTGTTTGCTGTAAGTTTGAGAACACAATACTTTCTTTTTGAATCCTGCACTTGACAAAAAACCCAAAGTATAACCCAAAAACTAAAACTAAGAAAAACTAAACTCAAACTGAGCAGATGGAAAAAAATGAAAACTAAATAAAACTATCAGAGCCGCTCTAAAAACTAATTAAAACGAACTGAATTAGAGGGAAAAAAGTTAAAACTAACTAAAACTAAACTAGAATGAAAAATCCAAAACTGTTCTAACCTTGTGTCCCACCTTGTGATGTCATCAAACAGTGGAGTGGCTTTCAAGTTTGTTCAGTAGAAATTGGAAATTTCAGATCTGAAATGATCCAAATGATTCTCGTCATTATCGGCGCGACGACACACAGCGGACCACTTCACATGACATCACAAGGTGGAACAGAACGTGTTCAGTCTGAGAGAAGAACTCAGCTTCAAACACAACAAAACAAACACAACTCCAGGAGTGTTTTTGAGGAGTTAAAGGGATCGTGCGTTGTTTTTATGTTAATCTGTATGGGTTTCCTTCTAACAGACCCCCCAGGATTTCGTGGGCATTTTTTGTGATTGTTTCGGGCTAAAATGCCTGAATTTGCGTGAGCTTTTCCAAAAAGTTGCGATGAAAGTTGCGGTGCTTTTAAGGTTTTTGTTGTGATTTTGTTGCGGGAGGAAGTGAAAGTTGTGATTTTCCCTTTTTGCTATTAAAATTGAGTCATATTTTGAATACTGAGTTATTACTGACAAAGAATAATACAAAGACACAGAGATCACAGATATGGTCCTAAAACAACCTTACCAACATCGAAAATAAATGACTACTAGGAGGGGAACTGTTTCGGTCTTTTGCTGTTATTTTTGTGGGCAAATGGCGCCGCAGACATGTTTGGTTTGAAGGGCATGTGCGTCATTTCTTTTCTGTCCCATGCGCAGTTAACACGCGTTTGTAGACCGCAGTAGTTTCCATGGAAATTGGGGCGTGGACCAAGCGCGTGAAAGTGCACACTTCGCACAGCATGCATCGCGCGCTACTTCTTCGTGAAAGAAGAAATGGAGTCGACGGCTGCTTCCCGTAGTTGCGAGACCTGTCGCATTTCGCAGACGGCCATGCGGTCCGCGGAGTGCACTCAGGGCTGAGCAAGTGTGCACCGCCTTGACTGCAGTCTGAGCCCCCTTCAAACCACGCTCCGAACTGGGGACACGGCCGCAGCTTCGTTTCGTCACACGGAAGTAAGGCAGAAGGAAGTTGGTCGACCTGAGTTCAATACGTCGCCGATGACTGGTCAAAATTGGTAAAAATTGCAGGAAAGTTGCGGTGATTGGTCAAAATTGCAACACCGCCCTGAATTTATGGGGATTGGCTGAAGTTGCGTTGAAGTTGCAAATCGCAACATCGCAAATTCCTGGAGGGTCTGACTTCTAAGTGTCGTGCGGTAACATTGGCTTACCGCTAACAGCCTCGTCTGAGCCCGGTTTCTGCTCGGGTTCTGGAGCCCACGTAAGTCGGTCCGGTAAGTTCGCACAGACAGTTAATAAAGCTTGTTTTTCTTCGCAAACCAACATTTGTCCAAAAAGTGATATATAGTGATATAACACTTTCACTATTTTGAGCTGAAAATGAAATATCGCCTAAAAAAGAGCTTTTAAAATCATCATTTGGATGTGAAAATCAGAGTCTACAGTCTTTTCTTGAGTGTTAAAATCAAGTGTGAAATTTGAGTATCATGAGCACAGGAAATTCGAGCTCGTCGGTCTTAATCAGGCGGGTTAATGAGTGACGTTTATTTATTTATTGGGCGACAGAACAAACAGCGGGGCCACGGCGGCTGCTCTGATTGGCCCGAGATTAAACATTATTCTAATGGTGATTAAACCATTTTAAATTGTTTTCTCCTGACTCATCTAAAGGACTTCTGGAACTGCGTAAAAACTACACCAGCTTTAGTACTTTGAGTTGGATATGTTTTTTTTTATTTTAATTGTCGTAGTTTAGTTTAGCCCTTGTTTAGTCCTGGTTTAGTCCTGATTTAGTCTTAGTTTAGTCCTGGTTTAGTCCTACTTTAGTCCTATGTTCCTATGTTAGTCCTTGTTTAGTCCTTGTTTAGTCCTTGTTTAGTCCTAGTTTAGCCCTGGTTTAGTCCAGTCCTGGTTTAGTTCTAGTTCAGTCCTGCTTTAGTCCTGGTTTGGTCCCCGTTAAATCCTGATTTAGTCCTAGTTTAGTCCTGATTTAGTTCTAGTTTAGTCCATGTTTAGTCCTGGTTTAGTTCTAGTTTAGTCCTGCTTTAATCCTGGTTTAGTCCTCGTTTAGTCCTGTTTTAGTCTTAGTTTAGTCCTGGTTTAGTCCTGCTTTAGTCCTAGTTTAGTTCTTGTTTAGTCCTGCTTTAGTCCTGGTTTAGTCCTGGTTTAGTCCTGCTTTAGTCCTGGTTTAGTCCTGGTTTAGTCCTGGTTTAGTTCTGGTTTAGTCCTGGTTTATTCCTAGTTTAGCCCTGGTTTAGTCCTGCTTTAGTCCTGGTTTAGTCCTGGTTTAGTCCTGCTTTAGTCCTGGTTTAGTCCTGGTTTAGTTCTGGTTTAGTCCTGGTTTATTCCTAGTTTAGTCCTGGTTTAGTCCTGCTTTAGTCCTGGTTTAGTCCTGGTTTAGTCCTGCTTTAGTCCTAGTTTAGTTCTTGTTTAGTCCTGCTTTAGTCCTGGTTTAGTCCTGCTTTAGTCCTGCTTTAGTCCTGGTTTAGTCCTGCTTTAGTCCTGGTTTAGTCCTGGTTTAGTCCTGGTTAAGTCCTGGTTTAGTCCTACTTTAGGCGCTTTGTGTTACATTTTGTATGAAAAGCACTTTATAAATAATGTTTGATTGATTGATGATTGATTACTTTAGTCCTGGTTTAGTTTATCTATAATTTCAGTTAGTTTTAGTTTTGTAAACACACAATACAGTTTCAGTTATTGTTTTTTTTTCTTTTGTCCTTTTTTAAATTTGAGTTAACAAAAGTATTTTTTAATTTTGATTTTCATTTTTTCGTTGGTTTTCGTTAACCTGGTGGAAGGGAGCATTTTGAGCTTTGGAGATGCAGACGAATAATAAAGAGTTCCTCAAACACGTGAATGAAACAAACACAACTCCAGGTCTGGTTTTGAGGAGGAACATCATTAGATCTTGATCTTGATTCTTTGAGGGCCCCTGTGGTCCGGACTCGTTCATCTCGCCTTATTACACGAAGAAGAACCGGGTGCTGAACACAAAAGCTCCCAGCCCAGCTCAGAAATTAGTTCCAGGAGCCGTGTGTTTGTGGCCCGTGGCGGTGACGCTCCGGCCGGGCCCCGTGTGACTCCTGTAACACGAATCCACACGTCCGGACCTGACACCACCTGGAACCCGCCCAGACCATGCCTACAACCACACGGAACAGAGCCCATGAAATCTGAAGAACACGCCTACAACCACGCGGAACAGAGCCCGTGATACCTGAAGAACACGCCTACAACCACACGGAACAGAGCCCGTGATACCTGAAGAACACGCCTACAACCACACGGAACAGAGCCCGTGATACCTGAAGAACACGCCTACAACCACACGGAACAGAGCCCGTGATACCTGAAGAACACGCCTACAACCACACGGAACAGAGCCCGTGATACCTGAAGAACACGCCTACAACCACACGGAACAGAGCCTATGATACCTGAAGAAGACACCTACACACGGAACACGCCTACAACCACACGGAACAAAGCCTGTGATACCTGAAGAACACACCTACAACCACACGGAACACGCCTACAGCCACACGGAACAGAGCCCGTGATACCTGAAGAACACGCCTACAACCACACGGAACGCGCCTACAACCACACAGAACAGAGCCCATGATACCTGATAGAATCTCCTCCCGGGGAACTGCACCTCCGCCTGAAGCCAAAGAGCAGAAATCTTATTGTGTCGAAACGCTCGTGGGGCTTCTGTACACGTGGCGCGAATGTGAAGCAGAGAAGATGGAAACGCACGTCCAGGTGATTCGAGCTCGTGAAGACGTTCATGAACGGGTCGGCTCTTTTGAACGAGTCGGCTCTTTAACGCAAACACGTGGAACCGAATAGTTTTTACGACGATGATGAACACGGAACCTGAACGAGATTCAGACACAAGAACCGGAGACACAAGCAGAGATTAGAGATGAAACACACACACTACACACACTGTACACACACTGTACACACTAAACACACAGTCTATACCAGACCCAGGCCTTTCAAGGCCCGTGGGCCAAATACGGCCCACAAGCCGACTGAAAAGGTTGCTTGGAATTAAGAAAATAAAACCTACTTTCAAAATTGTACATAATGCCTTTGTACTGATGCATTTGTACTGATTATCATCTGTCGGACTTCACATCTCCACCTCAAACATGAACCTAACTTTGATGGACTTGTTAAAGCTCAACAGAGGCGAGATTTCTCTCACTGATCAAGAAAAAAACACTAAACATGCTAACTCTGACTTTTTTCTTCACACTTTGGCAGTTGTACAAAAAATATTATGACATCTTGTATTATATTATTTGGCTATTTATTGCTCAAAAGGCACCAAACATTAATATAAACAAGATAATGCATATACTATCAAAGGGGTACCCCAGGGCTCTATAATAGGACCATTCAAGTTTGTGACTGAAAAAGAGTTACAAATGTTTCACGTTTACCATTGTTTTTGAATTATTTTACCGAATAAATTCAGTTTTTGTAAAACCTCACTCTCTCATTACTTAATAATAACAACAGAGAACTTACCAGCTTCTGTAAACAATGACATTTACTGATTTCAACGTAGAAATAAAATTAATAACCAGAGTCGACTTCAAACTTTTGTCCCTCCACAATATTTTCTGCTTCTCATTTGGCCCCTGGGGAAAAATAATTGCCCACCCCTGCTTTACACACACACCCTACACACACTGTACACACTAAACACACACTATACACTGTACACACAATACACACACACACTCTACACACTCTACACACACACTACACACACTCTACATACTGTACACACACACTACACACACACACACTCTACACACACACTACACACACACTCTACACACTGTACATACACACACTACACACTGTACACACACTGTACACACTCTACACACACTCTGCACACTGTACACACACACTACACACACACACACTCTACACACACACTACACACACTCTACACACTGTACACACACACTACACACACTCTACACACTCTACACACACACTACACACACACTCTACACACTGTACATACACCCTACACACACACACTCTACACACACACACACACTCTACACACTCTACATACACCCTACACACACACTCTACACACTGTACATACACCCTACACACACACACTCTACACACACTCTACACACACACACACACTCTACACACTCTACACACGGTACATACACCCTACACACACACTCTACACACTGTCACACACACACTACACACACTCTACACACTCTACACACACACTCTACACACTGTACATACACCCTACACACACACTCTACACACACTCTACACACACACTACACACGCACACTCTACACACTGTACATACACCCTACACACACACTGTACACACTGTACACACACACTACACACACACTCTACACACACACTACACACACACACTCTACACACTGTACATACACCCTACACACACACTCTACACACTGTACATACACCCTACACACACACTCTACACACACTCTACACACACACTACACACACACACTCTACACACTGTACATACACCCTACACACACACTCTACACACTGTACATACACCCTACACACACACTCTGCACACACTCTACACACTGTACATACACCCTACACACACACTCTGCACACACCCTACACACTCTACACACACCCTACACACACACTCTGCACACACCCTACACACACCCTACACACACACTCTACACACTGTACACACACACTACACACACACTCTACACACTCTACACACACACTACACACACTCTACACAATGTACACACACACTACACACACACTCTACACACACTCTACACAATGTACACACACACTACACACACTCTACACACTGTACACACACACTACACACACTCTACACACACTCTACACACACTCTACACACTGTACACACACACTACACACACTCTACACACTGTACACACACACTCTACACAATGTACACACACTACACACACTCTACACACACTCTCCACACACACTACACACACACTCTACACACTGTACACACACTACACACTACACACACTCTACACAATGTACACACACACTACACACACTCTACACACACTCTACACAATGTACACACACACTACACACACTCTACACACTGTACACACACACTACACACACTCTACACACACTCTACACACACTCTACACACTGTACACACACTACACACACACTCTACACACTCTACACACACTACACACACTCTACACAATGTACACACACACTACACACACTCTACACACACTCTACACAATGTACATACACACTACACACACTCTACACACTGTACACACACACTACACACACACTACACACACTCTACACACACTCTCCACACACACTACACACACACTCTACACACTCTACACACACTACACACACTCTACACAATGTACACACACACTACACACACACTCTACACACACTCTACACAATGTACACACACACTACACACACACTCTACACACTGTACACACACACTACACACACTCTACACACTGTACACACACACTCTACACAATGTACACACACACTACACACACTCTACACACACTCTCCACACACACTACACACACACTCTACACACACTCTACACACTGTACACACACACTACACACACACTCTACACACACTACACACTACACACACACTCTACACACACTACACACTACACACACTCTACACACTGTACACACACCCTACACACACACTCTACACACACACGATACACACTGTGTGTTACGGCCGTCGTCCTTTACTCTTTGTCAGTTTAAAACATGAATATTTTGTGTATAATAATGACATTTTCTGTGTTTACGGGAGTTGGTTGGACCGGTGTTTACGGTGTTTACGGTGTTTACGGTGTTTACGGGTTCGGTCAGAATGGATCAGAAGTTCAGATGCCCTGAGGCCCTGCCACACTGTGACATCACTGAGTGAAACGTGTTTAAACAGTGACTCTGTGCATCAAAGATCAACGATAAAACCAGAGAAATAAAAACATTCATGTGAGTTTCATCAGTGATAAAGATGAGGAGGGGGATTTACCCCGCGCTGGGGCAGTTCTCCTGCCCCTGCCTCGTGTTTGACTCAGAGTGACTCAGAGTGAAAGATGTTTCATCTTTACATTTGTGCAGAGTTTCAGACAGAAGCGCCTCACACATGTCCCACAGACACTTATAAATAAAATATTATTATTACTTTTTGATTTAGTCTTAACCAGGTCTAAATCAGGTCTAAACCAGGTCTAAACTAGGTCTAAACCAGGTCTAAACCAGGTCTAAACCAGGTCTAAATCAGGTCTAAATCAGGTCTAAATCAGGTCTAAACCAGGTCTAAACCAGGTCTAAACCAGGTCTAAATCAGGTCTAAACCAGGTCTAAATCAGGTCTAAACTCGGTCTAAACTCGGTCTAAATCAGGTCTAAACCAGGTCTAAACCAGGTCTAAATCAGGTTTAAACCAGGTCTAAACTCGGTCTAAATCAGGTCTAAACCAGGTCTAAATCAGGTCTAAACCAGGTCTAAACCAGGTCTAAATCAGGACTAAACCAGGTCTAAATCAGGTCTAAATCAGGTCTAAACCAGGTCTAAACCAGGTCTAAACCAGGTCTAAATCAGGACTAAACCAGGTCTAAATCAGGTCTAAATCAGGTCTAAACCAGGTCTAAATCAGGTCTAAACTAGGTCTAAACCAGGTCTAAACCAGGTCTAAACCAGGTCTAAATCAGGTCTAAACCAGGTCTAAATCAGGTCTAAATCAGGTCTAAACCAGGTCTAAACCAGGTCTAAATCAGGTCTAAACTAGGTCTAAACCAGGTCTAAACCAGGTCTAAATCAGGTCTAAATCAGGTCTAAACTAGGTCTAAACCAGGTCTAAACCAGGTCTAAACCAGGTCTAAACCAGGTCTAAATCAGGTCTAAATCAGGTCTAAACCAGGTCTAAACCAGGTCTAAACCAGGTCTAAATCAGGTCTAAATCAGGTCTAAATCAGGTCTAAATCAGGTCTAAACCAGGTCTAAACCAGGTCTAAACCAGGTCTAAATCAGGTCTAAATCAGAGTTTCAGACAGAAGCGCCTCACACATGTCCCACAGACACTTATAAAATATTATTATGACTATTAGATTTAGATTTCTTCAGATATAAAACCCTCTCAGTCTGAGCCGTCTGAAACTGAAGCTCTGGACGTTTCTCTCGCGGTCCAAACGCGAACACGCCGCTCACGTGGGCTCCTGTCACATACATGAATCAAACACAAAAGAGCCGGATCTCATAAAGAGCCGGTGTGTCCGCACGTGACTTGCCTGTCATGGTGAAGATGCCCACCACCAGGTTGATGCCGCGGTTCCCCAGCAGCGCCATCTCCGTCTTGTCTCCTTCGCCTTTCTTCGCTTCTCTCTTGGATTTCACCGAGGCCCAGATGCCGATGGCGAGCACGAGCAGGTAGAAGAACATCATGACGGTCACGCCGAGGATGTTGAGAGCCATGATGGAGCCGGCGGGTGGGGGTAGCTGCGCCCGTGTGCCCTGCGTGTGCCCTGTATGCCCTGTATGCCCTGTATGCCCTGTATATACCCGCTGTGCGCGTCCTGCGTGGAGCGTGTGCGGGCGGAAGGAGCGCGGTGTCCGAGTGGCCGCCGCTCCGTCTGGTGGAGGCAGAAAACACAGAACACAAAGCCCTCCCTCGTCTCCTCCTCTCCTCCCTCCTCTCTCCTCTCTCCTCCTCTTCTCTCTCTCGCTCTCTCTCTCTCTCTCTCCTCCGCGCTCCTCCTCCTCTTCCCCTCTGCGCTCTGTTCACCCTTTCCTCTTCCTCTCGTTCATCTGCGTCCTCCCTCCTTCCTCCCTCCTCTCCTCCTCCGTCTGTGCCGCAGGAAAACGCGCGGCCGTTGACGTCACGCACGCGGCAGACGAGAGGGGGGAAAAGGTGCCGCGCGGCGTGGAGCGGCGGAGCGGCAGCGCGTGCGCGGACGCAGCGTAATAATAACCTTGGCGTGCGCGTGGAGGTCGGGCGCGCGGGGGAGGGGCGCGCACGCGGGATAAAGGCTGTATTAATAGCACAGGCGCGTGCGTAAAGGACACGGGACGGACAGATAAATAAATTCCAGCCCCGTTACCGTAAATCCCGGATAGAACGAATCAACACGCGCTTACGAATGACGTCACAACACGCTATAAGCCAATCACGTTTAATGACCGAAAATCAATCAAGTTAGAGTTAGCCCATAGTACGCGTATTGATCTAGTTCATGTTCTGATCTCGTTTCCTCGTCACAAACAGAGCTGGAGTTTGGTTTAGGACGAATTCTTCTCATATTTAGATCAATGACCAAAGATCAAAGATCAAGGATCAAAGTCAGAGTTATTGTCAATTCTCCCACGTGCGTTCAACAGGGAATCGAAATGTAATTTCTCTCTGTCCAAGTGCAAAAAGACAAATACAAAATAGAACATCCTCCAGAGACCGGCCCATTCATGTGTTCTTTACAGAGCACACAGAGTTAACCACTAAACTCCTGGTATAATATACCCCCAAATAGAAATAAGTCCAAATATTTGTGCAGAAACATAAATCTATTACAGAAGTCTTTTTTATTTTATGAACTCTTTCTTTTACAAAATATTATTTAAAAAAGTAAAAAATAATAATAAAATGAAGTAAAAAATAAAAAAGTAAATAAAATAATACGTAAATAAATACAAATTAATTAAAAGGGAGACTAAAATTTTTTTGAGGCGACTGTAGAAGCTTGTCAGAAATGTTGGTCATAAACCAGGTCTAAACCAGGAATAAACCAGGTCTAAACCAGGTCTAAACCAGGAATAAACCAGGTCTAAACCAGGACTAAACCAGGTCTAAAACAGGTTTAAACCAGGTCTAAACCAGGTCTAAAACAGGTTTAAATCAGGTCTAAACCAGGTCTAAACCAGGTCTAAAACAGGTTTAAATCAGGTCTAAACCAGGTCTAAAACAGGTTTAAATCAGGTCTAAACCAGGTCTAAACCAGGTCTAAAACAGGTTTAAACCAGGTCTAAAACAGGTTTAAACCAGGTCTAAACCAGGTCTAAAACAGGTTTAAATCAGGTCTAAACCAGGTCTAAACCAGGTCTAAAACAGGTTTAAACCAGGTCTAAACCAGGTCTAAAACAGGTTTAAATCAGGTCTAAACCAGGTCTAAACCAGGTCTAAAACAGGTTTAAATCAGGTCTAAACCAGGTCTAAAACAGGTTTAAATCAGGTCTAAACCAGGTCTAAACCAGGTCTAAAACAGGTTTAAATCAGGTCTAAACCAGGTCTAAACCAGGTCTAAAACAGGACTAAACCAGGACTAAACCAGGACTAAACCAGGTCTAAACCAGGACTAAACCAGGACTAAACCAGGACTAAACCAGGTCTAAAACAGGACTAAACCAGGACTAAACCAGGTCTAAACCAGGTCTAAACCAGGTCTAAACCAGGCCTAAACCAGGTCTAAACCAGGACTAAACCAGGTCTAAACCAGGACTAAACCAGGACTAAACCAGGTCTAAACCAGGTCTTAACCAGGACTAAACCAGGTCTAAAACAGGTCTAAACAAGGTTTAAACCAGGTCTAAACCAGGTCAAAACCAGGACTAAACCAGGTCTAAAACAGGACTAAACCAGGACTAAAACAGGTCAAAATCAGGTCTAAACCAGGACTAAACCAGGTCTAAACCAGGACTAAACCAGGTCTAAACCAGGTCTAAACCAGGATTAAACTAAACCAGGTCTAAACCAGGTCTAAACCAGGTCTAAACCAGGATTAAACTAAACCAGGTCTAAACCAGGTCTAAACCAGGTCTAAACCAGGATTAAACTAAACCAGGTCTAAACCAGGTCTAAACCAGGACTAAACAAGGGTTAAACCAGGACTAAACAAGGGTTAAACCAGGATTAAACCAGGTCAAAATCAGGTCTAAACCAGGTCTAAACCAGGTCTAAATCAGGACTAAACCAGGTCAAAATCAGGTTAAAACCAGGACTAAACCAGGTCTAAACCAGGACTAAACCAGGTCTAAACCAGGTCTAAACCAGGACTAAACAAGGGTTAAACCAGGACTAAACCAGGTCTAAACCAGGACTAAACCAGGTCTAAACCAGGACTAACCCAGGTCTAAACCAGGACTAAACCAGGACTAAACCAGGACTAAACCAGGTCTAAACCAGGTCTGAACCAGGACTAAACCAGGACTAAACCAGGTCGAAACCAGGATTAAACAAGGACTAAACCAGGACTAAACCAGGTCTAAACCAGGACTAAACAGGACTAAACCAGGTCTAAACCAGGACTAAACCAGGACTAAACCAGGACTAAACCAGGCCAAACCAGGTCTAAACCAGGTCTAAATGAGGACTAAACCAGGTCTAAACCTTCATGACATCACAAGGTGGAACAGAACATTTTGGAGATATAGACAGACTTAAATCTCACAAGTCAATTTTGCATAATATCGGACCTTTAATATTCCTCATTACAGTGGCGTTTTTGTTTTTTGCCTTTTCCAACAGACCTGAGCTGGAATTTTGTTTACGTTCAGCAGGTTTTGTACACTTCCCCATTTTGTACTTTTTCCACTTTTTTTTTTTTTTTTCCATCTCCAGACATTGTTGAGGTAATTACATAATGAGAATGTGATCCGTCAGATGCCCGGGCTGTGTCCCCCTCCGGCCCTGACGCTACAGGAGCCTCTGTTTCTATAAGGGCCCAGGCCAAGCAAAGCCCACGGAATTACACAACTTCCTCCTGGTAGTTTTCCACAGCTGATCTCACTCAGAGCCGTTCATTTCATGCAGGGTTTAGTCCAGTCCAAGTCCCATTCAGGTCCAAGTCCCATTGAGGTCCAAGTCCCATTCAGGTCCAAGTCCCATTCAGGTCCAAGTCCCATTCAGGTCCAAGTCCCATTCAGGTCCTTGTGGTTTGGGTAAAGTCCGAGTCCAGACCTGAGAAGAGGAGGAGTGAAGGAACTGAAAATATGGAATACATGGGAGTACTTTATACGCCACCGAACCGCCACTTTGTCCATCCATCCGTCCATGTTCTTCCTCTTATCCGGGGTCGGGTCGCCGGGGCAACAGTCTAAGCAGGGTCTCCCAGACTTCCTTCACCCCGGACACTTCCTCCAGCTCCTCCGGGGGGACCCCAAGGCGTTCCCAGGCCAGCCGGGAGACATAGTCCCTCCAGTGTGTCCTGGGTCTTCCCCGGGGCCTCCTCCCGGTGGGACGTGCCCGGAACACCTCCTGAGGGAGGAGTCGAGGAGGCATCCGGAACAGACACCCGAGCCAGACCAGGTCTAAACTGGGACTAAACCAGGTGGGACTAAACTAGATCTAAACTGGGACTAAACTAGGTCTAAACTGGGACTAAACTAGGTCTAAACTGGGACTAAACCAGGTCTAAACTGGGACTAAACCAGGTCTAAACTGGGACTAAACTAGGTCTAAACCGGGACTAAACCAGGTCTAAACTGGGACTAAACTAGGTCTAAACTGGGACTAAACCAGGTCTAAACTGGGACTAAACTAGGTCTAAACTGGGACTAAACCAGGTCTAAACTGGGACTAAACCAGGTCTAAACTGGGACTAAACTAGGTCTAAACTGGGACTAAACCAGGTCTAAACTGGGACTAAACTAGGTCTAAACTGGGACTAAACCAGGTCTAAACTGGGACTAAACCAGGTCTAAACTGGGACTAAACTAGGTCTAAACTGGGACTAAACCAGGTCTAAACTGGAACTAAACCAGGTCTGAACCAGGTCTAAACTAGGACTAAACCAGAACTGAACGAGGACTAAACCAGGTCAAAACCGGGACTAAACCGGGACTAAACCAGGACTAGACCAGGACTAAACCACGACTAAACAAGGACTAAACCGGGACTAAACCAGGTCTAAACCAGGACTAAACAACGACTAAACCAGGACTAAACCAGGTCTAAAACAGGTCTAAACCAGGACTAAACCAGGACTAAACAAGGACTAAACCAGGACTAAACAAGGTCTAAACCAGGACTAAACAAGGTCTAAACCAGGACTAAACCAGGACTAAAGCAGGACTAAACCTCAAAAATACCTAGAAAAACAGACATTCTGACTGAGCGGGGTCGCCTCTCCACAGATCTAAAAAAAAATTAAAAAATAAATCAAATCAAATCAAATAAAGTAATCTGGCTTTTGTCGAAGGTCTTGCAGTAGGCCCCTCCCCCTCCTGACCCCGGAGCACTGGTCATTAGGGCGTGGGTTATGTAACGCCGAGGTCAGGAGTGTCACCCTAACGGAGACGTTTACGAGACTTTCCCATTCCCCAACATCACATCTGGAATGTTCTGGAAACACTAAAGACCGCGATGTAAACAGATTCAACCGCCGCTTTAACCGCCGCTTTAACCCCGCCGCCTCACGTGGGTTTAAAGGACGCCGTATGATCATCTGTGACGCCGTTTTCTGATCTGTTCTGAAGTTTCCTCATCGCAAACACACCTGGAGTTGTTTTGTTTAATTTGTCTGGTGGTGTCGTCTGCTTCTCTTGTGTTTAAAGTCATACTGTGGAACATTTCAGACAAATACCTCCATGGAGACGCACTTAAACCTAAAAGATGTTGATCTGCTTATAGTTTAAATAAAGTTTTCTAAATTAGGCCTAAACCAGGACTAAACCAGGACTAAACCAGATCTAAACCAGGACTAAACCAGGTCTAAACCAGGACTAAACCAGGTCTAAATCAGGTCTAAACCAGGACTAAACCAGGTCTAAATCAGGACTAAACCAGGTCTAAATCAGGTCTAAACCAGGTCTAAACCAGGACTAAACCAGGTCTAAACCAGGACTAAACCAGGTCTAAATCAGGTCTAAATTAGGTCTAAACCAGGACTAAACCAGGTCTCAATCAGGTCTACACCAGGACTAAACCAGGTCTAAATCAGGACTAAACCAGGTCTAAATCAGGACTAAACCAGGTCTAAACCAGGCCTAAACCAGGACTAAACCAGGTCTAAACCAGGACTAAACCAGGACTAAACCAGAACTAAACCAGGACTAAACCAGGTCTAAACAAGGACTAAACCAGGACTAAACCAGGTCTAAACCAGGACTAAACCAGGACTAAACCAGAACTAAACCAGGACTAAACCAGGTCTAAACCAGGACTAAACCAGGTCTAAACCAGGACTAAACCAGGACTAAACCAGAACTAAACCAGGACTAAACCAGGTCTAAACAAGGACTAAACCAGGTCTAAATCAGGTCTA
This sequence comes from Paratrypauchen microcephalus, assembly GCA_036785185.1. Taxonomy (NCBI): domain Eukaryota; kingdom Metazoa; phylum Chordata; class Actinopteri; order Gobiiformes; family Gobiidae; genus Paratrypauchen; species Paratrypauchen microcephalus. Next base: position 401,448 of record JAVJIX010000226.1, read on the forward strand.
AACCAGGACTAAACCAGGACTAAACCAGGTCTAAACAAGGACTAAACCAGGTCTAAATCAGGTCTAAACCAGGTCTAAAGCAGAACTAGCTGTTGAGCTTTAACAAGTGCATCAAAGTCAGGTTCATGTTTGAGGTGGAGATGATTATCAGTGAGGCAGGATCTGTACCTGGATCTGGTAAGTTTCATTACTGAGCATGTTTGTTCACATGTGCAGGTAGTAGGGATGTCAACAATTAATCGACTTAAAATTAATTGTCGATCAAGACGTTGGCCGAACAAAATGCATTCATTGTAACTAATCGCTAGAGGGCGCTACTCTGGAATGTGAACACGAGATGTGAACCCACTCGCGAGAAAGACCATAGCGTTACATCATGTAACCCTTTCCTCTCTGGATGTTGCCGTACAACTCACAGTAGAGCTGGACCTAGAACCATATATTTTTGAAATGATAAAAGCATGTAATTTACATGCTTTATAATTTCTTGATTGTTCTGGTTTGAGGCCCTGTAATGTTTTATGCTGTGTCCAGGGGCCCTGTGAAATGTATATTTTGTACTGTAACCCTTCACAGATTAAGGGAGAGAAATATTGTTGATGTCTTAGTTCAAAATAAATGTTGAGAATGTCCTAAAAATAGCCTGGATTCACTGGTTTCATCATAATATGTATGTAGACTAAATAACATTCTGTTATTTAAAGGTCCCATGACATGGTACTTCTTGATGCTTTTATATGGAGCCTTAAAGGGATATGCCACCCCCAGGTCAAACTTGGGCATCTCCCCACAGTCCAGAGACTAAAATAGGTGATGGAAAGCGTTTTTCTGGTCACCCAGCCATTGTCCGAGTCTGTCAGCACTGACCGCCGCGGTATCTGCAACTACTCCGCGTTAGACTGGAGTCTAACGGCGCCAGAGAAAGATTTCGGCCAAAAGGAATTAATTTGCTCGATGCGTTTCCCAATTACTTTCTTGACTTGGTCATTTTGGGTGGGAACTATTTTTCAGTGCGGAAAAAGAAAGCCGAAGCACAGAGCACGCTGTGCAACAGGGGAACTCCCTTCCTGGTGCGTAACAGGGATTCCCCTGTCAGCGTGGTGTGTGCTTCGGCTGTCTTTTTCAACACTGAAAAATAGTTCCCACCCAAAATGACCAAGTCAAGCTCTCCATGTTGATTTGCACATTTATTTGCACTCGATATGAATGCGCACTACACAGAAAGTAATTGGGAAATGCATCGAGCAAATTAATTCCTTTTGGCCGAAATCTTTCTCTGGCGACGTTAGACTCCAGTCTAACGCGGAGTAGCTGCAGATACCGCGGCGGTCAGTGGCGACAGACTCGGACAATGGCTGGGTGAGCAGGAAAACACTTTCCACCACTTATTTTAGTCTCTGGACTGTGGGGAGATGCCCAAGTTTGACCTGGGGGTGGCATATCCCTTTAATGGTTCCCTAATACTGTAAATGAATCCTGCTCCAAAATCAAGACTCAGTGCATGAGAAAGACACATGTACAGAGTCAGAGTCAGAATATCTCTCTCTGAACAACTCATTCTGGGCCTTGTTGCTTGAATGCAAATGAGAAGGACAGAGATAGGTTAGAGGAGCGGGTGGGCGGGGGCAAATGTGCCGCTGGTTCCTTGTTTTAGCGGTGCGCTGGTTCCCACTTTCGCGTTTTAAGCGTGGAGGAAGAAAGGAGAGGCATTTCAATGAAAAAAACACATTTTCACAGAAAATAAAATTAAACCACTGCTGTTTCAGAGGTCCAGAGGGTCGGGTAAAGGACTTCAGAGCCTAGAAACACTCGGACGTGCCTCCAGGCAAATAAAAAAACGCATTTCGCATTGCGTAGCTCATTTGCGGTCCAAACTCTCTGGGCGTGATTTACAGAGACGGTGTGTAGACATCCAGACGGGGGGTGGAGCTGCATTTTTCGATGTGACGTCACATAGTTGACTTGTTCAGAATCGCCCGTTTGAGCTGTGTGTTTTTCTAACGCAGAAAAGGACCGCAAATGCTCAGTTTAGACATTTCGCAACTTTTAGCCAAACCCCAGAAAGTGAAAATTTCATGCCATGGGACTTTTAATTTCTTCTGTTCCTTTTAATTTCAAGATTTCCATGCTGCAAGTGCAACAACTGAGCCAGTCCTCCATTTATTTTCAATAAAGAATGCATTTTGTTATTCAGCGTCAATACATTTGTCTGCTTTTTACTAAGGAATAATTAATTGAGGAATATACAGTATAATAATAATATGATATATTTATGACTCAGTGTTATGTTACTATAGCTTATATTCTTAAAGACCCTATTGAAACACTCAAATTCAGGTGACAAACGCCGCTTATCAGTTAATCGTAAGTCGATCGATAAAGTCAGTCATCTATAGATTAATGAATTAATCGATAATTTGCATCCCTAGTAGGTAGATCCAAAAAGAACCAACATCTTCTGAGCATGTTTCCTCATGTTTGGAGAATGCTCCTCCTTTAGAGATGAGTAGAACTCCAGCACTGATGCTGATTTAAAGTGCTCGGACAGTTCTGTCTGAGCTCCAGCTGAACATCACTGGTGCATTATCCACACTGCATGTGAAGGGAGAGGAAATCAAGTGCATTTCATCCTCAGTCTTTTATAAATCTTCAATTCACCTTGAAAACTCCCTGTGCAGGTCTCCTAACATGGATGAGCCCCTGCAGAGGTGACTCGCTGATGGTCTGACTTCTTTCAGGGTTTGCATGTGAGTGAGAGTGTTGTTCTCTAGTTGATTTGAAAGAAACTGTAAGTTTCCCATGAAAGCCTTGACCAGGTTCTGCACGTCATGAACAACAAGGCCCTAACCCTGCAGTTTAGTGATAAAAGGAGAAATTCAATTTGTCAACTGGACAAAGTTTGTTTGGTCGAAAACGTTTGGACGCCAGATAAATTTGAAATACAAAGAGACAGATTGATAGTTTCAGAGCTATTTCAGTGTAGTGAGCGCCTCCTAGGGCTTATAGATATGCTAATACTGGACGCCAGAGGAATTCGTAAAACAAAAGAGACCGAGGAGCTGGGATAGTTTTCAGAGCCTTTTTTTCAGTGTAGGTAGCTCCTCCCTGCAGCTAGATATAAACAGGGTCTAACCAGCACTAGAACCAGAACTGACGAAGCCTCTCGGATGAGCGGCGAAACGTTTTCGACCAAACAAACTTTGTCCAGTTGACAAATTGAATTTCTCCTTTTATCATGGATTCTACCTGGACGACTGAGGGACTCTTCACCCCTGCAGTTTAGTGTTCAGTTCATTCATCAGTGCTGTCGCATCAACGGCAAATGCCAAATCTGCCATCCAGTCCACATTTAAGAGCTCAGGGATGTTTTTGCCTTTAATCTCACAAAACTCTTGAATCTCTGCTTTCAGGTCCCAAAATCTTTTTAACACTTTGCCCAGACTAAGCCGTCTGACAGCCGTATGGTAACTGATATCACCGTGTTCATTATCATGCTCTTCTAAAAGTGCAACAAACTGCCTGCGATTCAACGCTCGTGCCCTGATAAACTGTTTTAGTTACAACAACAACATTGTTAAGTTTGAGCACTGACTTACACAACACATGCTGATGTATAATACAATGTATAAAAATCAATTTATGCTCTGCGTCAAATTCAGTCACTTTATCCGTTTCAAAAGTCCGACATTTTTCCCTGTTGGATGAGAGCGGCGATGTCCACCGGCTGGTTAGCTCAACTGGTAAGTCGCTGACTTTTCCCGGGCGGGATGTGGGTCCAATTCCCCCCTGGGGATTTGAACCCACATCCCGATCCCATAGTCTTGGTTTAATCCTGGTTTAGACCTAATTTAGACCTGGTTTAATCCTGGTTTAGACCTAATTTACTCCTGGTTTAGACCTGGTTTAGTCTTGGTTTAGTCCTGGCTTAATCCTGGTTTAGTCTTGGTTTAGACCTAATTTACTCCTGGTTTAGACCTAATTTAGTCCTGGTTTAGACCTAATTTAGACCTGGTTTAATCCTGGTTTAGACCTAATTTACTCCTGGCTTAGACCTTTGTTTAGACCTGGCTTAGACCTAATTTAGACCTGATTTAGACCTGGTTTAGACCTGGTTTAGTCTTGGTTTAGTCCTGGCTTAATCCTGGTTTAGTCTTGGTTTAGACCTAATTTAGACCTGGTTTAATCCTGGTTTAATCCTGGTTTAGACCTAATTTACTCCTGGTTTAGACCTTTGTTTAGACCTGGCTTAGACCTAATTTAGACCTAATTTACTCCTGGTTTAGACCTAATTTAGTCCTGGTTTAGACCTAATTTAGACCTGGTTTAATCCTGGTTTAGACCTAATTTACTCCTGGTTTAGACCTTTGTTTAGACCTGGTTTAGACCTAATTTAGACCTAATTTACTCCTGGTTTAGACCTAATTTAGTCCTGGTTTAGACCTAATTTAGACCTGGTTTAATCCTGGTTTAGACCTAATTTACTCCTGGTTTAGACCTTTGTTTAGACCTGGCTTAGACCTAATTTAGACCTGATTTAGACCTGGTTTAGTCTTGGTTTAGTCCTGGCTTAATCCTGGTTTAGTCTTGGTTTAGACCTAATTTAGACCTGGTTTAATCCTGGTTTAATCCTGGTTTAGACCTAATTTACTCCTGGTTTAGACCTAGTTTAGACCTGGTTTAGACCTAATTTAGACCTGATTTAGACCTGGTTTAGACCTGGTTTAGACCTGGTTTAGTCTTGGTTTAGTCCTGGCTTAATCCTGGTTTAGACCTGGTTTAGACCTAATTTAGACCTGGTTTAATCCTGGTTTAATCCTGGTTTAGACCTAATTTACTCCTGGTTTAGACCTAGTTTAGACCTGGTTTAGACCTGGTTTAGACCTGGTTTAGACCTGATTTAGACCTGGTTTAGACCTGGTTTAGTCTTGGTTTAGTCCTGGCTTAATCCTGGTTTAGTCTTGGTTTAGACCTAATTTAGTCCTGATTTAGTCCTGGTTTAGACCTGGTTTAGTCCTGGATCAGCTCATCCCGGATCGGCTCCCCACGTCACACGGACACGCTCATCAAACATGCAAATGTGCACTTCCTGCGGCGGGTGAAAGAACTTTATTCAAAACAGGAAACGGAGATAAGAACCAGCTCGGACCAGACGTCCTCCCAGACCCCGGACACGTCGGATTCTCAGGTGAGGCGGAAAACTGGAATAAACACAACAGAGACTCTGTAGCTGATCAATATTCTCTGAGGGAGGGACGCTAACTGGAGGCACTGCTCTGTTAGAACCTCTCTTGTGCAAATTAAACTTAAAGGTGCATTGTGTAACTTTTCTGGTGGAGGGTCCATCAGATTATTTTTCACTGAGATGTTAAATTGCTTTGTCTGGAATGTTCCTCAGTATGGCATTAAACCATTCTATCACCATAGAGACCAAACCAAACCAAGTTACAGCTCAGATCTGTGGAGAGGCGAGCCCACTCACAGTCAGAATGCCTGTTTTTCTAAGTATTTTAGATGTGAAGGAGAAAGAGAGAAGACCCGGTTTAGTCCCGGATCGGCTCATCCCGATCCCATAGTCTTGGTTTAATCCTGTTTTAGACCTAATTTAGATCTGGTTTAGACCTGGTATAGACCTGGTTTAGACCTGGTTTAGTTCTGGTTTAGTCCTGGTTTAATCCTGGTTTAGTCCTGGTTTAGACCTAGTTTAGACCTAGTTTAGTCCTGGTTTAATCCTGGTTTAGACCTAATTTAATCCTGGTTTAGACTTATTTAGTCCTGGTTTAGACCTAGTTTAGACCTGGTTTAGTCTTGGTTTAATCTTGGTTTAGACCTGGTTTAGTCTTGGTTTAATCCTGGTTTAATCTTGGTTTAGACCTGGTTTAGTCCTGGTTTATACCTAATTTAGTCCTGGTTTAGACCTAGTTTAGACGTGGTTTAAACCTGGTTTAGACCTGGTTTACTCTTGGTTTGATCCTGGTTTAGATCTGGTTTAGACCTGTTTTTTTAGTCTTGGTTTAGTCCTGGTTTAATCCTGGTTTAGACCTAATTTAGTCCTGGTTTAGACTTAATTTAGTCCTGGTTTAGATCTAATTTAGTCCTGGCTTAGACCTAGTTTAGACCTGGTTTAAACCTGGTTTAGACCTGGTTTAGTCTTGGTTTACTCCTGGTTTAGATCTGGTTTAGACGTGTTTTTTTAGTCTTGGTTTAGTCCTGGGTTAATCCTGGTTTAGACCTAATTTAGTCCTGGTTTAGACTTTAGTCCTGGTTTAGACCTAATTTAGTCCTGGTTTAGACCTAGTTTAGACCTGGTTTAGGTCTGGTTTAGTCTTGGTTTAGTCATGGTTTAGACCTGGTTTAGTCCTGGTTTAGTCTTGGTTTAATCCTGGTTTAGATCTGGTTTAGACCTAATTTAGTCCTGGTTTAGACCTAGTTTAGACCTGGTTTAGGTCTGGTTTAGTCTTGGTTTAGTCATGGTTTAGACCTGGTTTGGTCTTGGTTTAAACCAGGTCTAAACCAGGACTAACCCTCAAAAATACATTGAAAAACAGACATTCTGACTGTGATCAGAGTCGCCTCTCCACAGATCTGACCTGTAACTTGTGTCATCTGCTTTCTTGTGTTTAACATCATATTGCGGAACAATTCAGACAAATATCTCCATGGAGACGCACTTAAACCTAAAACATGTTGTCTGGTCTAAGTCCGGTTTTCTATTCTGAACATCTGGTTTGTACTGGCGCCCTCTGCTGGTCTCTGATCGTACACCTGATAGTCGATAAATCGTCTGGAAGATCATTTGTTTCATCAGATTTGGAATTTTAAATACCTCTGATTTTCTCACTTATTTTTATTTTGAATTTTAATTGCTGAAATTTTAAGTGCACTTTTTCGGTTTTTAAAGTGTTTAAAATTCATTATAAAAAAAGTCAAATTTCAGAGTGTAAAAGTAAAAAATTGTAAAGAGTGTAAAAGAAAAAAAAAATTCAAAGTGTGAAAAAATTAATATTAATTAAAATACTGTATTTGTGCTGGATATTTAAAGGGTGAAATTTAAATTTGAAACCTTGAACGCTTTAAAAAACCAAAACAATTTTAAAACACGAAAAAATAAACCATGTCTAAACCAGGTCTAAAACAGGACTAAACCACATCTAAACCAGGACTAAACCAGAACTAAACCAGGACTAAATTAGGTCTAAACCAGGACTAAACCAGTCCTAAATCCAGGTCTAAACCAGGACTAAATTAGGTCTAAACCAGGTCTAAACCAGGACTAAATTAGGTCTAAGCCATGTCTAAACCAGGACTAAACCACATCTAAACCAGGACTAAACCAGGACTAAACCAGGTCTAAACCAGGTCTAAACCAGGACTAAACCAGGTCTAAACCAGGTCTAAACCAGGTCTAAACCAGGTTTAAACCAGGTCTAAACCAGGTCTAAACCAGGACTAAACAAGGGTTAAACCAGGACTAAACCAGGTCTAAACCAGGTCTAAACCAGGTCTAAACCAGGACTAAACAAGGGTTAAACCAGGACTAAACCAGGTTTAAACCAGGATTAAACCAGGACTAAACCAGGACTAAACCAGGTCTAAACCAGGACTAACTCAGGTCTAAACCAGGACTAAACCAGGACTAAACCAGGTCTAAACCAGGTCTGAACTAGGACTAAACCAGGTCGAAACCAGGATTAAACCAGGTCTGAACCAGGACTAAACCAGGTCTAAACCAGGACTAAACAGGACTAAACCAGGTCTAAACCAGGTCTAAACCAGGACTAAACAGGACTAAACCAGGTCTAAACCAGGTCTAAACCAGGACTAAACCAGGTCTAAACCAGGACTAAACCAGGACTAAACCAGGACTAAACCAGGACTAAACCAGGTCTGTTTTAAAGATCATGTCCTCTATGAGTCCTTCATGGATTTGGCCCAAACACAGTCCAGCACTAACAAAGTTCTCCTCTGGTCCAGGATGGTGGAGGTCCTGACCGCCGCCCACGTGCTCTTGAGCCTCACCGGGAATCACACCAACAGCTCCGGCGGCGCGGGCCCGGTGCGTGCGGCCACGGTTCTCAGCTGGCTCAGTTTTACCGTGGGTTTGCCGGCGTTGGGAGCGTCCATTTACACGCTCCAGAACCTGTCCAAAGGTGAGAGCTTCAGGGAATTTCACCGATACCAAACCAAACCACAAAACTCTACTGGATGTTTTGTTTAAAAAAGGAACAGTTTGGAATGTTTTGATGATTTAAAGCCACACTGCGTAACTTTCCGCGGGGAAGATCCATCACCAGCTTGTCTGTGACGATATTGTACTGTAGTTTTGTCTGACCTAATTTAGTCCTTCTTTAGTCCTGGTTTAGACATAATTTAGTCCTGGCTTAGACATAATTTAGTCCTGGTTTAGACATAATTTAGTCCTGGCTTAGACATAATTTAGTCCTGGTTTAGACATAATTTAGTCCTGGCTTAGACATATTTTAGTCCTGGTTTAGTCCTGGTTCAGACATAATTTAGTCCTGGTTTAGTCCTGGCTTAGACATAATTTAGTCCTGGTTTAGTCCTGGTTTAGACATAATTTAGTCCTGGTTTAGATCTGGTTTAGACATAATTTAGTCCTGGTTTAGACCTGGTTTAGACATAATTTAGTCCTGCTTTAGTCCTGGTTTAGACATAATTTAGTCCTGGTTTAGTCCTGGTTCAGACATAATTTAGTCCTGCTTTAGTCCTGGTTTAGACATAATTTAGTCCTGCTTTAGTCCTGGCTTAGACATAATTTAGTCCTGGTTTAGTCCTGGTTCAGACATAATTTAGTCCTGCTTTAGTCCTGGTTTAGACATAATTTAGTCCTGCTTTAGTCCTGGTTTAGACATAATTTAGTCCTGCTTTAGTCCTGGCTTAGACATAATTTAGTCCTGCTTTAGTCCTGGTTTAGACATAATTTAGTCCTGCTTTAGTCCTGGCTTAGACATAATTTAGTCCTGCTTTAGTCCTGGTTTAGACATAATTTAGTCCTGCTTTAGTCCTGGTTTAGACATAATTTAGTCCTGCTTTAGTCCTGGTTTAGACATAATTTAGTCCTGCTTTAGTCCTGGTTTAGACATAATTTAGTCCTGCTTTAGTCCTGGTTTAGACATAATTTAGTCCTGCTTTAGTCCTGGTTTAGACATAATTTAGTCCTGGTTTAGACATAATTTAGTCCTGCTTTAGTCCTGGTTTAGACATAATTTAGTCCTGCTTTAGTCCTGGTTTAGACATAATTTAGTCCTGCTTTAGTCCTGGTTTAGACATAATTTAGTCCTGCTTTAGTCCTGGCTTAGACATAATTTAGTCCTGGTTTAGACCTGGTTTAGACATAATTTAGTCCTGCTTTAGTCCTGGTTTAGACATAATTTAGTCCTGGTTTAGAAATAATTTAGTCCTGGTTTAGACCTGGTTTAGACATAATTTAGTCCTGCTTTAGTCCTGGTTTAGACATAATTTAGTCCTGGTTTAGACATAATTTAGTCCTGGTTTAGTCCTGGTTTAGACATAATTTAGTCCTGGTTTAGTCCTGGTTTAGACATAATTTAGTCCTGGTTTAATCCTGGTTTAGACATAATTTAGTCCTGGTTTAGTCCTGGTTTAGACATAATTTAGTCCTGGTTTAGACATAATTTAGTCCTGGTTTAGACCTGGTTTAGACATAATTTAGTCCTGGTTTAGTCGTGGTTCAGACATAATTTAGTCCTGGTTTAGACATAATTTAGTCCTGCTTTAATCCTAGTTTAGACATAATTTAGTCCTGGTTTAGACATAATTTAGTCCTGGTTTAGACATAATTTAGTCCTGCTTTAGTCCTGGTTTAGACATAATTTAGTCCTGGTTTAGACCTGGTTTAGACATAATTTAGTCCTGGTTTAGACCTGGTTTAGACATAATTTAGTCCTGCTTTAGTCCTGGTTTAGACATAATTTAGTCCTGGTTTAGACCTGGTTTAGACATAATTTAGTCCTGGTTTAGACCTGGTTTAGACATAATTTAGTCCTGCTTTAGTCCTGGTTTAGACATAATTTAGTCCTGGTTTAGACATAATTTAGTCCTGGTTTAGTCCTGGTTTAGACATAATTTAGTCCTGCTTTAGTCCTGGTTTAGACATAATTTAGTCCTGGTTTAGACATAATTTAGTCCTGGTTTAGACCTGGTTTAGACATAATTTAGTCCTGCTTTAGTCCTGGTTTAGACATAATTTAGTCCTGCTTTAGTCCTGGTTTAGACATAATTTAGTCCTGGTTTAGACCTGGTTTAGACATAATTTAGTCCTGCTTTAGTCCTGGTTTAGACATAATTTAGTCCTGTTTTAGTCCTGGTTTAGACATAATTTAGTCCTGCTTTAGTCCTGGTTTAGACATAATTTAGTCCTGGTTTAGACATAATTTAGTCCTGCTTTAGTCCTGGTTTAGACATAATTTAGTCCTGGTTTAGACCTGGTTTAGACATAATTTAGTCCTGGTTTAGACCTGGTTTAGACATAATTTAGTCCTGGTTTAGACCTGGTTTAGACATAATTTAGTCCTGGTTTAGACCTGGTTTAGACATAATTTAGTCCTGCTTTAGTCCTGGTTTAGACATAATTTAGTCCTGCTTTAGTCCTGGCTTAGACATAATTTAGTCCTGGTTTAGAAATAATTTAGTCCTGGTTTAGACCTGGTTTAGACATAATTTAGTCCTGGTTTAGACATAATTTAGTCCTGCTTTAGTCCTGGTTTAGACATAATTTAGTCCTGGTTTAGACCTGGTTTAGACATAATTTAGTCCTGGTTTAGACCTGGTTTAGACATAATTTAGTCCTGCTTTAGTCCTGGCTTAGACATAATTTAGTCCTGGTTTAATCCTGGTTTAGACATAATTTAATCCTGGTTTAGACATAATTTAGTCCTGGTTTAGTCCTGGCTTAGACATAATTTAGTCCTGGTTTAGACATAATTTAGTCCTGGTTTAGACATAATTTAGTCCTGGTTTAGTCCTGGTTTAGACATAATTTAGTCCTGGTTTAGACCTGGTTTAGACATAATTTAGTCCTGCTTTAGTCCTGGCTTAGACATAATTTAGTCCTGGTTTAGACCTGGTTTAGACATAATTTAGTCCTGGTTTAGACCTGGTTTAGACATAATTTAGTCCTGGTTTAGACCTGGTTTAGACATAATTTAGTCCTGCTTTAGTCCTGGCTTAGACATAATTTAGTCCTGGTTTAATCCTGGTTTAGACATAATTTAATCCTGGTTTAGACATAATTTAGTCCTGGTTTAGTCCTGGCTTAGACATAATTTAGTCCTGGTTTAGACATAATTTAGTCCTGGTTTAGACATAATTTAGTCCTGGTTTAGACATAATTTAGTCCTGCTTTAGTCCTGGTTTAGACATAATTTAGTCCTGGTTTAGACATAATTTAGTCCTGGTTTAATCCTGGTTTAGACATAATTTAGTCCTGCTTTAGTCCTGGTTTAGACATAATTTAGTCCTGCTTTAGTCCTGGTTTAGACATAATTTAGTCCTGGTTTAGACATAATTTAGTCCTAGTTTAGTCCTTTAGACGTTTTCGACCAAATACATTTTGTCCAGTTGACAAATTGAATTTCTCCTTTTACCAATATGAGATACAGTAATAATGAATTTTGTATGATTAAAAGTCCAAACTTACTCAAAATTGACTCTTGAGCTTTAAGTCATGGTCTAATGTTGTTCCTCCTACAAAAACAGACCTAGAGTTGTGTTTTGTTTCATTCACACGTTTGAGGGACTCTTTATTATTCATCTTTCTGCATCTCCAAACTCAAAACACTCTGTTCCACCTTGTGATGTCATGAAGTGGTAGTTTTAACAGCTCCTTTTTACCTTTAGTTCAGGAGAGATCAGCAATTCCAGGGCTGAAATGATCCACATGATTCCAGTGAAGTTGTGTGGAGTTTAAAAACACAGTGGAGCACTTCCTGTATTATGACATCACAATGTGGAACATAAATAAATAGTTTCTTTAATGTGTTTTTTTTTTTTTTTTTTTAACTAAATCTGGCACAGAGCATCTTCTCTCGGAAATGAATGTTTTCTGTGCTCTGTCCTTGTTTTAAATAAATAAAACAAAAACAATTAAATTAAAAAATGAGGGAAGAACTCAGGCTAAATCTGCAGGTTTGTGTTTTAAACATGTGAATGAAACAAAACACAACTCCAGGTGTGTTTGTGACGAGGAAACGACATTAGAGCGTAACATGGTGCTATTATCTGTCTCCATCTAGTGGTGAACAGAGATATTACCTCATGGAAACAAACACGGTCATCCTGGACCTGGTTTAGTCCTGGTTTAGTCCTGGTTTAGACCTGGTTTAGACCTGGTTTAGTCCTGGTTTAGACCTGGTTTAGACCTGGTTTAGTCCTGGTTTAGACCTGGTTTAGACCTGGTTTAGACCTGGTTTAGACTTGGTTTAGTCCTGGTTTAGACCTGGTTTAGACCTCGTTTAGACTTGGTTTAGTCCTGGTTTAGACCTGGTTTAGACCTGGTTTAGACCTGGTTTAGACCTGGTTTAGACCTGGTTTAGACCTGGGTTAGACCTGGTTTAGACCTGGTTTAGACCTGGTTTAGACCTGGTTTAGTCCTGGTTTAGACCTGGTTTAGACCTGGTTTAGACCTGGTTTATTCCTGGTTTAGACCTGGTTTAGACCTGGTTTAGTTTAGATCTGGTTTAGACCTGGTTTTATTTGGGCCAAATCCATGAAGGACTCGTGGAGGACACGAGCAGAGTTACAGGCCAGATCTACGGAGAGACGACCCCTCACAATAACAATGTTTGTGTTTTGATGTATTTTTGTGCGCTTTAATTTAATGAACGCAAGATGGATACGTTTAATGCTGCACTGTGGAATATTCCAGACAAAACTACAGTACAATATCATCACAGACAAGCTGGTGATGGATCCTCCCCACGGAAAGTTACGCTTTAAATCGACTTTAAATCATCAAAATATTCTAAACTGTTCCTTTTTTAAACAAAACACCATGGAGACGCACTTAAACCTAAAAGATGTTGACCCCCTTATAGTTTGAATAAAGATTTCTAAATTAGGTCTAAACCAGGACTAAACCAGGACTAAACCAGGTCTAAACCAGGACTAAACCAGGTCTAAACCAGGACTAAACCAGGACTAAACCAGAACTAAACCAGGACTAAACCAGGACTAAACCTGGTCTAAACCAGGACTAAACCAGGTCTAAACCAGGACTAAACCAGGACTAAACCAGGTCTAAACCAGGACTAAACCAGGACTAAACCAGGTCTAAACCAGGATTAAACCTGGTCTAAACCAGGACTAAACCAGAACTAAACCAGGACTAAACCAGGTCCAAACCAAGTTTAAAACAGGTCCAAACCAGGTCGAAACCAGGACTAAACCAGGACTAAACCAGGTCGAAACCAGGTCGAAACCAGGTCGAAACCAGGACTAAACCAGGTCTAAACCAGGACTAAACCTGGTCTAAACCAGGACTAAACCAGGACTAAACCAGGATTAAACCTGGTCTAAACCAGGACTAAACCAGAACTAAACCAGGACTAAACCAGGTCCAAACCAAGTTTAAACCAGGTCCAAACCAGGTCAAAACCAGGACTAAACCAGGTCTAAACCATGTCTAAACCAGGACTAAACCATGTCTAAACCAGGTCTAAACCAGGACTAAACCTGGTCTAAACCAGGACTAAACCAAGACTAAACCAGGACTAAACCTGGTCTAAACCAAGTTTAAACCAGGTTGAAACCAGGACTAAACCAGGATTAAACCATGTCTAAACCAGGACTAAACCAGGTCTAAACCATGTCTAAACCAGGACTAAACCATGTCTAAACCAGGACTAAACCAGGACTAAACAATGTCTAAACCAGGACTAAACCATGTCTAAACCATGTCTAAACCAGGACTAAACCAGGTCTAAACCAAGTTTAAACCAGGTCGAAACCAGGTCGAAACCAGGACTAAACCATGTCTAAACCATGTCTTAACCAGGTCGAAACCAGGACTAAACCAGGACTAAACCATGTCTTAACCAGGTCGAAACCAGGACTAAACCAGAACTAAACCATGTCTAAACCATGTCTAACTCTAATGGGTGTTTTCACACCTCTGGACCCATTAGGGTTTGAATGGGTATGCTAAACTAGATGCCAGAGAGAAACTAAAAAACAAAAGACAGAGAGCTGAAAACAAAGAGGTGATAGTTTCAGAATAATTTCAGTGGAGTTAGCTCCTCCCTGCAGTGAGATATAAGCAGTGTCCATCAGCACTCTGACCAGAACTGACGAAGCCTCTCGGATGAGCTGCAAAACATTTTCGACCAAATAAACTTTGTCCAATTTCTCCTTTTACCGTGGATTCTACCTGGACGACTGAGGGATTCTTCACACATGTATCTCATATTATTTTCCGTTTACTTTTTACTTCCAGGCGAGCGTAAAGTCCCTCCTCACATCACGCTCCTGCTCGTTTCAGACATCCTCAGCTTCCTGGGACGACCTGCTGTGGACCAGTCTTCTTCACAAACGCCTCCTCCGACCATCTCCTCCTCCTCCTCTTCCAACATAACCGACCTCACCGACCTCATCTTCCACTTCGGCCTCATCTCCAACATCTACCTCATGCTCTTCATCTCCCAGGAGCGCCATCTGGCGGTCGCCTTCCCTCGGTGCGTCTCCTCTTCCTCCTCTTGTCGGATCAGCCCGTTCTTCGTCGCGCTCAAATGGGCCCTCCCGTTCGGCGTCTTGACCTTGGCGATTTTACGCTACACCTTCTGGTTCGCCGTGGCTTTGTTGGCGCCGTTTCCGCTCTTGCTGTTTTTCGCGTTGGATTCGTGGAGAGCGTTGGCGTGCTCCCGATCGAACCGCCCCACCGCGGAGAGGAGGCGGGCGGTGTACGGCGTAGTGGCGATTTGGGTGAACTACAGCGCCTTGTACCTGCCGTATGTGGTGAGCGCGTTGCTGGCGGCGCTGGAGCTCGGCGAGGTCGTGGAGTACTTGGACCTGGTTTCTCACATGTTGCTCTACTTGGGGCCGTTGGTGGACCCTTTGCTCTACCTGTTCATGACGCAGGGGCCCGGGGAGGTGCTGAAGGCGCTGCCCTGCTCTCGCTCCACACGAGACGGGCACAGGGAGGACGCCGTGGTGACCGTGGCGCAGGCGGTCGAGACGAGACTTTGATTCTGTAGATGCTCTATGTAACTTTTCTGTTGGAGAGTCCGCAACCTGATTGTCTCCATGGAGATGTTACTGCTTTGCTTTGAAAGTTCCACAGTTTGCCATTCAACTTGTGTACATTTCTTCTCGCCTGGACTACTGCAACGCACTTTATTCTGGAATGAATCAAAACGCACTTTACCGACTGCAGTTAGTCCAGAATGCTGCTGTGCGCCTTTTAACAGGACGGAAACAATATGAGCACATCTCCCCTGTTCTTGTGTCTTTGCACTGGCTTCCTGTTCGTTTTAGGGTCGATTTTAAGACTTTATTGTTTGTTTTTAAAGCTTTGAATGGACTGGCCCCAAAATACATCTGTGAACTGGATTAAACTAAACCAGGTGTAAACCAGGTGTAAACCAGGTCTAAACCAGGACTAAACCAGGTCTAAACCAGGTCTAAACCAGGATTAAACTAAACCAGGTCTAAACCAGGTCTAAACCAGGACTAAACCAAGTCTAAACCAGGTCTAAACCAGGACTAAACCAGGTATAAACTAGGTCTAAACCAGGACTAAACCAGGTCTAAACCAGGTCTAAACCAGGATTAAACTAAACCAGGTCTAAACCAGGTCTAAACCAGGACTAAACCAAGTCTAAACCAGGTCTAAACCAGGATTAAACTAAACCAGGTCTAAACCAGGACTAAACCAAGTTTAAACCAGGTCTAAACCAGGATTAAACTAAACCAGGTCTAAACCAGGACTAAACCAAGTCTAAACCAGGTCTAAACCGGGACTAAACTAAACCAGGTCTAAACCAGGACTAAACCAAGTCTAAACCAGGTCTAAACCAGGATTAAACTAAACCAGGTCTAAACCGGGACTAAACTAAACCAGGTCTAAACCAGGACTAAACCAAATCTAAACCAGGTCTAAAGCAGGTCTAATCCAGGTCTAAACCAGGACTAAACCAGGTCTAAACCAGGTCTAAACCAGGACTAGTCTAAACCAGGACTAAACCAGGACTAAACTAAACCAGGTCTAAACCAGGATTAAAGTAAACCAGGTCTAAACCAGGTCTAATCCAGGTCTAAACCAGGTCTAAACCAGGATTAAATTAAATCAGCTCTAAACCAGGTTTAATCCAGGTCTAAACCAGGTCTAAACCAGGTTTACACCAGGATTAAACTAAACCAGGTCTAAAGTAAACCAGGTCTAAAGCAGGTTTAAACCAGGACTAAACCAGGATTACCAGGAAGCTTTGAATGGGCTGGCCCCAAAATGCATCTGACCTCATCTAAATCTACAGACCGGTGCTCTGAGGTCAGAGGGCCAGCTCCAGCTCGTGGGCCCTAAGACTAGACTTAAAACTCGGGGGGACAGGGCTTTCTCTGTGGTTTGCCCTAAGTTATGGAACGCTCTGCCCCCTCATGTCAAAACAGCCCCCACACTGGAGAGTTTTAAGTCTCGTCTTAAGACCCACTTTTATTCTCTGGCTTTTAAAACCGCGTGAGTTGTGTGATCCTCTGTGTTTTTATAATTGGGGCAAAGCACCGAAGGTGCTAGGCACCATAGTGTCTCTACTGATTCTTACTATACATTATTCCTCTGACCATGGGAGTCTATGGCAGCCCCTAGAACCGTCTGGTAAAAAGTTGTGAAATTTTGCATGCACATTCCAGCCAGTCTCCTCATTACCCACAGCAATTTATAGGCCCCCACCCCCAACCCTCTAGTGCTACCAGCAGCTCAAAGTTGAAGAAATTTTCAGGAATTTTCTGCGTTGCTAGGCAATGCAGAAATGTACCTTTGATCTGTCTTTGATGTGTCTTTGATCTGTTAAACCTTGTTAAACCCTGTCAGACATTTCTGCTTATAACGTAGCATTTGACTGGCTGTCATGACAAAACGATAATACATGCTGAGGCCTACATGCACCTTCGGTGCTTGGCCCTACATTGCTGCTTGCAGCTATATTTACTTTTGTTTTTAGTTATTTTATTATTATCACTTTATTTATTGCTATTTTAGTAATGTTTTTATTAAGTTTTATTGTTTTATGTGCAGCACTTTGGAAGCTGTTTCTGTTTATAAAATGTGCTGTAGAAATAAAGTCGGATTGGATATCCATGGAGACAAGCAGATGATGCTACCAGGCAGAGTTACAGGTTGGATCTAGGACGACCTGCTGTGGACTTCCTGAGACGACCTGTGGCCATGCCAGCTTGAAGCCTGATCTCGTCAGATCTCAGGAGCTCAGCAGAACTTGAATGGGAGACCGCTGAAAATTCCAGGTGCCACAGGGAGCGCCAGTTGCAAAAAAAAAAAAACTTTCGTTGTGTCAAACATGCAGCCCGGGGGACAGATCCGGCCCTCCAAGACCTTTAATCTGGCCCTGAGCTGATTTTCTATTAAAATATTTTAATCATATTTAAATTTTCTATTAAAATATTGGTAATTTTCTGCACAGTTTAGCATCGCAGCGTCTCCAGCGCCTCTGTACGTGGCCCCTCCCACCAGAGCAGCACAAATGAAGACTCGCCTCTTTCCAAACGCTCTTAAAGGACCATCGTTTTGACTGTCGACCGTGACACCCTCATCAGCAAAATGTCCAAAATGAGAAAAGTGGACGCCGAGTGCAGGATTTTCCAAGAAAAATGTACTAATTCCTATTTGTTCAAGAGGTGAATGGGAAACCTGTACGCTCGTGTTGAAACTGCGTTTTCAGATTTCAGGTTGTTCATAATATTATTTAGTAAAATAAAGAGTTCATCAAATAAAAAAAAAAGACTTCTGTAATAGATTTGTGTTTCTCTGCACAAATATTTGGACTTATTGCTATTTTTGGGGTATATTTGCCATGAGTTTTCTGATCCGGCGCCTTTGGGATCAAAGTCGGTTGGATACGGCCCCCTGGTCTAGTATGAAAGTGATGTGTGTGTGAGTGTTGGAGGTGGTCGGAGGGACCGATGGCGCAGATTGGCAGCCTCACTTCCGTCAGTCTGCCCCAGGGCAGCTGTGGCTACAATAGTAGCTCACCGCCACCAAGTGTGGAGTGAACGAACAATGAACTGTAAAGCGCTCTGGGTGTCATGAAAGACGCTATAGAAATGCAATTAATGATTATTATTATTAATTATTTATTAATTAGATCTGTGGAGAGGCGACCCCGGTCACAGTAGAAATACATGTCAACGTATTTTTGAGCATAAACACAACCGTAATTGTATAAATGCAACATACTTAAGACTAATGCCATACTGTGGAACTTTAAAAGCAAAGCAATAAAAGGAACCTCTACCAGAAGAGTTCCACAGTGCACCTTTACAACAGATATTTTGTGAGCTTTAAAGCTACACTGTGTAAGATGTTTACCCGTAATTACCGAAATTGAAGATATCCATTCAAAAATACAGTGTTTTCCAAGCCTTTTCACTTCCATCATGAAATCAAAGTATTCTGTTGGACTTAGATATAGTCGATTTCACCTGCATAAAAAGTGGGATCTTCCCCAGGTAGCGGCATCCATTTTAACTACGAGAGCCGCAGAAGGACATACTGTATTTTGGGCTACGCCTTCGCCGTTTTCTCTATAACTGTCGGCACTGGCCTGTGGATTTCACACACTTTCACTTTCGGGTTAATGGCGGGTTACGCGTTGCTTGCGCATACCGCCACCTACTGGTTCCTGGGAGATTCTGCTACTTATTACTGTTATTTATGACCCTCGATGTCTGCCGTAGCTAGAACCCGAACTGCAATAC
Source organism: Paratrypauchen microcephalus (assembly GCA_036785185.1). NCBI lineage: Eukaryota > Metazoa > Chordata > Actinopteri > Gobiiformes > Gobiidae > Paratrypauchen > Paratrypauchen microcephalus. The sequence goes on from JAVJIX010000226.1 coordinate 420,408, forward strand.
CATCCACCAATGCTCCACCATCCTACACATTGTACCTTTAAACCAGGTTCTAACGTAGTTTCCTCATCACAAACAGACCTGGAGTTGTGTTTTGTTTCATTCACGCAAGTTTAACACACAAACCCTTGCATATTTAGGCTCAAGTGCTTCACTGCGTTTTTAAACTCCACACACCTTCACTAAGTAAATGTCATGCGCGTTTCCACCTTCACGGCTCAAAGCTCGTCACAGGGAACCACTCATCCACTCACACATTCATTCACACACCAGTGCACACAGACACTGGGGGTGAGGTGGGTTAAGAGTCTTGCCCAAGGACATAACAACAGCATTCATCTGTGGGAGCTGGAATCACACCAGCCAACCTGTGGCTCTGTGGATTTGACCGCACAACCGATGATGTTTTGCCTGGTTTACAGCAGACCATATCACAGTGATATATGGTTTGGGAGCACCTCCTGAATATCTCGTAGTGGAGGTGTGGTTTACGATCGCCAACGGCCGTTTATTGGGTGTTACGAATGTCTATCATTTGGCGTATACGTAGCCCAGAGCCAATCATGTCAGTTGTCATTCCAAACTACAAGTTTCCGTTTGTCACGTAGTACGCGTCACCGTCTCTCCACCCCTCCCCGCTCTCTGATTGGCTCCCAGAATCAGGAGAGCTCGCTTAGCCTAGTTGCCAGGCTGTCTTTCAGATCGGAATGAACGAAAGCAGCCTGGGATTTCCCAGGTTAGATGATGTTCATGTCGCTCTACCAACTGACCAAGCCCGGCGCCAGACATAAAATATTAAGGGGGCGATGAGTTTGTCACAGGGGGCGGGGTCGCGTTGCGTCGCACACACACACACACACACACACACACACACACACACACACACACACACACACACACACACACACACACACACACACATACACACACACACACACACACACACATTGTCAGTTTCATAAAATGGGTCAGAAGGAGGTCTGAAGGAAGGCATAGTCGAAATTGAGGTTATTCAGCATTTTAATGTAGAAATAGCAGAATAGAAACAAAATGGTGACATCAGACATCTTCAGCATCCATGTTGCAGCTTAGCAGAGAGACGTGAAGAGGGACCTCCCCAGGTGGGGCAGATCACACACACACCCCCACACACACAAACACCACAAGGGGCTGTCTTTAAATACAGTACACTGTTGAATATTTATGACATCACCAACCGGTACCCTATAGAATGAACTGTAAAGCGCTTTGGGTGTCATGAAAGGCGCTATATAAATGCAATTAATTATTATTATTATTATAGGAGAATAGTTTAACTATGCAGAGTGTCCAATAGTGAGGTCAGCCAATCAGACAACAACTGTCACAACACAACCCCACAGTAAATGTAGCATTAGCTGTTTACAGCACCCTGTGTATAAACCCACAGGAAAGGGTCACACCTCAAATTAGTTTACAGCCTTTTATAACCTATAGCCACACTTGATGTATACACCATATGGAGAAACAAATGGTGAGGTGAGACGGTTCCCACAGATATGAAGAACATTAAAAGAAATAAAAGAATAGATCTCACAACATACATACACACACATATCCCACTCCTTGCGTGCGTAATGGGTCAGGCGCGCTCCTCGAGAGCTCGTGTATTTAGACTACACCTTTGTAAGAGACTGACTGAGTAAGAGTAAAAAGTGATGAGAGTTTTGTTTATTATTATCATTTGAACGTAGACCCTCAGTCAAGTGATCTCCTGCATACCACAAAACCAAGCCAACAACTGATCTGAGCAACGCCAAGAGACAGAACATTAACCCCACATAGCCCTCCACCACAAGCACAAACACAGCGCAATTGGGCAATGCGCAACACAACGCAACTCTCACATCTGAGGGGGCGGGACTGATGACGTGAGGGGGCGTCGCCACCAAACGCCCCCTCGTGGTGCCGGCCGTGCAACTGACCTACTGTCGCCCCACTAGAATCATGTGGATCATTTCAGCCGTGGAATGGCCAGTCTCTACTGAACTTCAAGGTAAAAGGAGCGGTTCACTTGAAAACTAACACTTCATGACATCACAAGGTGGAGCAGAGCGTTTGGAGCTTTGGAGATGTAAACAAACTAATAATAAAGAGTTCCTCAAACGTGTGAATGAAACAAAACACAACTCCAGGTGTGTTTTTGAGGAGAGAACAACATTCTAACACCGCCTATGCTCACAAGAGTCGACTTTTGCTTAATCGGACCTTTAAAGGAGACGTGTCATGCAAAACTATGAACTTTTAACCTGGTTCATTGTCTACAGATGCATGACCAGACAAAAGCTTGGACACTTTTTTTAAATGTTTCTTCTTTATTTTCATGATTGTGTACACTGTAGACTCTCACTGAAGCATCAAAATGAATGAACACGTGTGGAATGTAGCAAACAAAAAAGAAATTTGTTTTATTTTCTGCTTTTAAAAAATATCCACCCTTTGCTTTCATCACTGCTTTGCCCTTCTGGCATTTCTTGAAGCCGGGGCACAGATGTGAAGTGAAAACCATTTCAGGAGACTTCAGCACTGACACTGACTTCTGACGAGCTTAACAAAATGAAGCAACAACTGTGTCCGGTTTATCTGAACTTAAAGGTTGTATAGAGGATTTTCCAAAGAAAGAGAAACACAGCGGCTGTTTGTCCTTTTTCAAATGTTCCTCATGCTTGACACCACCTCCTCCTCCACAGCTCCATCAGTAGAAATGCCTCCTCCCGCCTCCTCCTGACTCTAGAAATCATGTTTGTTTACAGCCAGTGCTCGTTCAGAGTCGCTGTTGAAGTTTCCTGTCCAGAAGTGATTTATCGACCAACGTGTCAGTCTGTAGACCGGGGGTGTCAAACATGCGGCCCGGGGGCCAGATTCGGCCCTCCAAGACATTTAAAGGGATAGTGCGTTTTTTTAATGTTAATCTGTATGGGTTTCCTTCTAAAAGTTCCGTGTGTTGACACCGGCTTACCTCTGACACTCTCAGCTGATCCCGGTTCGGTTCGCTTTCTGGAGCCCACGTAAGTAGGTCCGGTAACTTCTCTGGAACATTAAATAAAGGTTGTTTTTCTTCTCAAAACAAAACATTTGTCCGAAAGGTGATATATTTGTGTCCCAAACAGTAACAGTTGTCAATGAAACATCCATCAGCGAACTTAGCGATCGCGTATTGTGTCTGCCGACTCGTATCACTGCGCTAACGTTAGCGTATCAGCCTGTTATGCGATCGCTAAGTTCGCTGCTGGATGTTTCACTGACAACTGTTTGGGATGCAAATATATCACCTTTCGGACAAATGTTTTGTTTTGAGAAGAAAAACAAGCTTTTTTTAATGTTCCAGAGAAGCTACCGGACCTCCCTACCTAAAACTCCGGACCTACTGGACCTACCTACCTAAAACTCCATTTTCCTCCAGTTTGATCAGTGGAAAATGCTTCACACGAGTGAGGTTCCACCCAGACAGTTGCTGGCCTATGTCCAGGCCTGGACTGGTAATTGGGCATACCGGGCATTTTCCCGGTGGGCCGACAGTCCTAGAGGCCGATGCTGTTGTTTTTTTGTTTTTGCTTTTTTTACTGAGAGACGACCCCACAATTTAGAGGAGGCGTCCCATTGGTCCATCTTCAATATAGACAGTGGAACCAGGACAAAACCAGGACTAAGGCTACGTTCACACTGCAGGGCTTAATGCTCAATTCCGATTTTTTTGTGAAATCCGATTTTTTTGCGAGGCCGTTCACATTTCCAGTTAAATGCGAATTGTATGTGATCTCCAGTGTGAACGCTAAACTCCCCAAAAGTGTCCCGCATGCGCCTTGGAGGACACGATGACGCCACACGCAGTGTGCTCAATGTTTACGGAAGTAGCCTAAAGTTGCTTTCGTACCGGAGCCAAAACACGTACAGCTTATTTGTTTTAAGGAGGAGACGGAGAAGGACGAGGTTTTTGGCCACGGCGTTTTGCGGGGCAGTGGCAGCAACGTGTGCAGAAAGGAACATGTGAGTGCGGAGTCACAGGCAGGAGGCGTGGGATTGCTACGTGCTTCGCCGCTTCACTGATACGAGTTTATATACTATTTTCGCATGACGAGAAGAACGTTTGTGCACATTTGTGAACGCCTACTTGTACCACTCTCATTGGAGGAAACACACTCAGGTCGGATGAATGCGACCTGGCCGTTCAGACTGCAGTCGCATGTCAAAAGATCGGATATGTATCGGATTTAGGACCACATATCCAAGTGGCCTGGATCGCATTTGAAAAAATCGGATCTGTGTCGTTCACACTGTCATTAGAAGATCAGATACAGGTCGCATAGAGGCAAAAAAATCGGATTTGGGTCGTTTCAGGCTGCAGTGTGAACGTAGCCTAAAACAGGTCTAAATCAGGACTAAATCAGGTCTGAACCAGGACTAAATCAGGACTAAATCAGGTCTGAACCAGGACTAAATCAGGTCTGAACCAGGATTAAACCAGGACTAAACCAGGACTAAATTGGGTCTGAACCAGGACTAAATCCGGTCTGAGCCAGGACTAAACCAGGACTAAATCAGGTCTGAACCAGGACTAAACCAGGACTAAATCAAGTCTGAACCAGGACTAAATCAGGCCTGAACCAGGACATTTTTTCGTCCCAGTCCAGTCCTGCCTATGTCTGAGATGAACGTTTGGACTCCAGGAAAGTATCTGTGGATTCGATGCTTCGAGATGTTCCTCTGCCCCTGAAATGACAACAAATGGAAATGAATTCACACAAAAGTATCTAAACAACCTGTGGTTCCCCAGTTTCTCCCCTTTAAGCCTCCAGAACCGGACCATTAACCTATCTTCTATCTTCATGGAGACCAAACCAGACCAAGTTCCAGGTCAGATCTGTGGAGAGGCGACCCCACTCAGTCAGAATGTCTGTTTTTCTCGGGATTTTTGAGCTCTAAAACCACCTGTGATTGAATAAATGTAAAGTGGAGCTGTTTAAAGTCACACTGTGGAACATTCCAGGCACAGCAATGACATTACCATAGAAACAAGCAGGTGGTTGACCCAACCAAAAAGTTACACAGTGCACCTTTAAATCTATTTTGCATTTTTTCTAGAGTTTGAGGGCCTGTTTACACTAGAACGCTTACGGGTTAAAAGGACAAAATATTTTATCGGAAGCGCGTTTCGTTTCGACGGTGACGGCGTTTTGGGGGTTTAAAAACACAAAAAACTGAAACCGCCCTCCAAAGTGGAAAACTTGAATACACTCCGCCGTAGCGTTTTCGTCTACACTGCCCAAGACGCAAAACTCTGGTCAAATCTGCTGACGTCGCGTACGCGTTTACGTCACCATTTCTGGATATTTATATTTAGAGTAAATTAATTTAAATAAATCCAATTTAAATTTAATTAAAAAGTTAAGTAAATTAAGTAATGCATGCACGTGATAACGTATCACAGCGCCACCTAGCCGCCTGGCATGCATACGCAATCGAATTCTCACTTTTGCGTCACCGTTTGCACGCAGATTTCCTCCCGAAATCGCTCATCTGAACGTGGAATAAAAAGTGAAGATGCAATGCCACATTTGCGTCTCCTGTTCAGGCCATCATCATATAAACCAGGGGTGTCAAACATGCGGCCCGGGGGCCAGATACGGCCCTCCAAGATCTTTAATCTGGCCGACGGCTGATTTTCTATTAAAATATTTAAATTATATTTAAATTTCCTATTAAAATATTGGTAATTTTCTGCGCCCCTTTTCTGCGCAGTTTAGAATAGCAGCGTCTCCAGCGCCTCTGTACGTGGCCCCTCCCACCAGAGCAGCACAAATGAAGACTCGCCTCTTTCCAAACGCTCTTAAAGGACCATCGTTTTGACTGTCGACCGCGACACCCTCATCAGAAAAATGTCAAATATGAGAAAAGTGGACGCCGAGTGCAGGATTTTCCAAGAAAAATTGACTAATTCCTATTTGTTCATGGAGGTGAATAGGAAACCTGTATGTTTGAGTTGAAATTGCATTTTTCTTAAAGTTTCAAATTGTTCATAATATAATATTTTGTAAAAGAAAGAGTTCATCAAATAAAAAAGACTTCTGTAATAGATTTGCATTTCTCTGCACAAATATTTGGACTTATTGCTATTTTTGGGGTATATTTGCCTTGAGTTTTCTGATCCGGCCCCTTTGGGATCAGAGTAGGTTGGATACGGCCGCCGGACCAAAATGAGTTTGACAACCCTGATATAAACACAGCCTGAAAATCAGTGCTGGCAGTGTTTGCAAATGTGTGCATTGTGTCACCATGGTAACTGCAGAGCGTTCCACCATAGGCATAGATGTACAACACCCCCAGCGCGATATCACTGCAAAGTATCAACACAGTCTATGAGCCAAAGTGCCTCACCTCAGCTTCTCCACGTCCTCGATGGTCTCGGGCAGGCGGGCGTGGAGAGTCTCCGGCAGGAGCAGCACCACCAGCCCTGACAGGAGCGCCCCTGAGCAGAGGATGATCTGAGGCAGGACGCTCCACAAATCCTCCAGCAGCAGGATCAGAGGAGCGATGCACACGCCCAGGCGACTCATGAAGGTGGTGTAGCCCAAGGCGTTCTGTCTGCGGGGGGCAGCAGGGGGCAGCAGTGAGCACAGAGGATCTCGTGGCTCTTCTCTCTGAACCTGCTGCTGTGAGTCTCGTCATTTTGGTCTTAAATGTTCGTATTGACCCGCTCTACATGATCCAGAATTTTTCACTTCATTATTTTGTCCCTAAATCAAGATACAGTGGTCCCTCGCTCTATTGCGGTTCACTTTTCACGGCCTTGCTGTTTCGCGGATTTTTTTAGTTTTTTTATTTCAATTTTTTTTTCTCTTCTCCTCCGTGTCTCCTGTACAGCACAGAATGTGTCCAGTTTGACACATTTATATAGATGTTATAGAGGGGGGACCCGGGGGGCTCCGGGGGGGACCCGGGGGGGCTCCGGGAGTCCCGCTGGATGCACAAGGAGCCGAGACATGAGTCACTGGATCTGTAGGATGTCCAGACCGGGACTAAGACATGAGGACCAGACTGGGACCAGACTGGGACCAGACCGGGACTAAGACATGAGGACCAGACTGGGACCAGACTGGGACCAGACCGGGACTAAGACATGAGGACCAGACCGGGACTAGACTGGAGCTAGACCGTAACTAGACCAGGACTAAACGTGGACTAAACCAGGACTAAACAAGGACTAAACCAGGACTAGACCAGGTCTAAACCAGGATTAAACCACCGCATGCGGCTCTTTGCCTTGTTTCGTGCAGCTCTTGTGCGTGTTCGCTTCGACTGTGTCGTTGAACGCGGTCCCGAGGAAGAGGCACGGTCCGGGTGCTGCCGGCCTCGGTCTCGTGCTCGCAGCCCCGGGTGGGATGCACGGCCTCGCGCCGGTCATGCTGCTCACGGATTTGACCACGATGAGCGGGTGCACGTGTCCGCTCGCACACTTCTCCGGTCCCAGGACTAGACCAGGTCTAAACCAGGACTAAACCAGGACTAGACCAGGACTAAACCAGGACTAAACCAGGACTAGACCAGGTCTAAACCTGGACTAAACCAGGACTAGACCAGGTCTAAACCTGGACTAAACCAGGACTAGACCAGGTCTAAACCTGGACTAAACCAGGACTAGATCAGCTCTAAACCTGGACTAAACCAGGACTAGACCAGGACTAAACCAGGACTAAACCAGGACTAGACCAGGTCTAAACCTGGACTAAACCAGGACTAGACCAGGTCTAAACCTGGACTAAATCAAGACTAGATCAGCTCTAAACCTGGACTAAACCAGGACTAGACCAGGTCTAAACCAGAATTAAACCACCGCATGTGGCTCTTTGCCTTGTTTCGTGACCACGTGTCCGCGCGCACACCCCCGCACGCTTTTGTTGAAAATCTACAAAAGTTTGAGTGTTTATACAAGAGAATTATGAGAAAATGTTAATTCCAGTCTGAGAAAAGTGTATAATGTGTGTGGTGAGGCGTTTGCAGCCTTAAAACATGTAGAATAATTGTAAAATATAAAAATGTCCTACTTCGCGGATTTCACTTATTACGGGTTATTTCTGGAACATAACCCCCGCGATAAATAAGGGATCATTGTAAAATAAAATAAACTGATGGTGATTGATTTCTTAGTTAAATCACCTGTTTGGACGTGCAGTAGTGTAACAGCCCAATGTAGCGATCACGTCTGTGTTCAGGTGAAAAAACAAAAAACACAGAACATTTGCGGTCCGGGCAGAACGGTGTGGAGCAGAATATGTGCCGCTCTCCAGTGAGAAGGGAAGTGGGCACGTTTAACAACCTCAATCATGATTGGCTCTTGTGGTTGCTATGGTACTCGCGGTCGAATTTCCAAATAAGAACGGGAGCTTCATTTGAACGGACCTGATCGCTGTGGTGACGTCACACTCAATCCACTTCTTTACACGGTCTGTGGATCTGCCTGACGACCGTGGGGTAAATCTCAGTCGTGTTTTTACCTGACGACCGTGGGGTAAATCTCAGTCGTGTTTTTACCTGACGACCGTGGGGTAAATCTCAGTCGTGTTTTTACCTGACGACCGTGGGGTAAATCTCAGTCGTGTTTTTACCTGACGACCGTGGGGTAAATCTCAGTCGTGTTTTTACCTGATGACCGTGGGGTAAATCTCAGTCGTGTATAAGAAGACGGTGGTGAACGCTGCTTCAGAGGCTCCTTTTCCCAGAATGCCGATGGCCGCACGCAGATGCCAGAGGCCTGTGAGCACGGAAACATGGATTAGCATTGGGTCCTCATTTAAACCTCACCCGAGTATTTTATTTATTTGTGTTTTATTAACGATTACTTAAAGGTTCACTGTGTAACTTTTTGGTTGGGGGTCGGTCACATGTTTGTTTCTATGCCTGGAATGTTCCACAGTGGCCACGTTTACATGATTTAAAAAAAACAAAAAATTCTGAATTAATTGTTCAGAATCAAATAGTTTGGAATTAAATTATTCTCCTTCGAGTTTACATGGAAATTATAGTTCGACCGCATTTCGCTCGCTTCCTTCAGTATGACCGTAGTTGATAAATATATAGCCTGCATAAAGCTGCAGATTTTTTCATGGATTGTAAGACCTATAGGCCACTATAAGATGAGTCTTTCCCAAAATAGTGATCTCTAAAATAAGTATACATTTTTATCAGTTTATAAGATAAGATAAGATAATCCTTTATTTGTCCCACAATGGGGAAATTGCAGTGTCACAACACAAGTTTCAGAAACAGTTGGAAAAAAAGAGCATGCATCAAAAATTAAGATAAATAATAATAGTATGTTGCCTGGAAGAATCCATGACTCATCGCTGTACCAGCGGCGAGTCTGGTAACGCTTGGTCCAAAATGCGCTGCGGTTGCGCGTAGACAGACAGCTAAGTGAACCAATCAGAGATTGCGCCATCTTGATTCAAAACTGAGGAGGAACTTCCGCTGCCTAAGAGTGACTTTGCGGGCAAAGGCGGGTGCACTGACGTCACCATCTTTGAACGAATCAGAATCGCGGAGTCCGTTGTTAACCGGGGGAGCGAGGGTGGAGCGAGGGTGTCCAAATGGTATCTCGCTGTAGCAAATACAGAGAGATATCATTTGGCTGGCCAGGTAAATTAGTATGTACAATCAACTAAAAAACACAACACTGTAAGGTTAAGGTTAAAAGGCACAGGAACGCTGCACAATAAATGTCTTTGATTCTGAGCAGTGAACAAACAGCAGTTAAAGTGACTCCAGTTCAGTAATATACACTCAACAAAAATATAAACGCAACACTTTTGTTTTTGCTCCCATTTTTCCTGAGATGGACCCAAAGATCCAAAATTCACTCCAGATACACAACACTACCATTTCCCTCAAACATTGTTCACAAATCTGTCCAAATGTGTGACAGCGAGCACCTCTGCCCCGCCGAGACAATCCACCCCACCTCACAGGTGCGCCACATCAAGATGCTGATCCGACATCATGACCAGTGCACAGGTGTGCCCCAGACTGCCCACAATAAAAGGCCACCCCGAAATGTGCATTTTTTTTTTTTGCTTTATTGGTTGTCTGGGGACTCAGAACCAGTCAGTATCTGGTGTGACCACCATTTGCCTCATGCAGTGCAACACATCTTCTTCGCATAGAGTTTATCAGATTGTCAGTTGTGGCCTGTGGAATGTTGGTCCACTCCTCTTCAAAGGCTGTACGAAGTTGCTGGATATTAGTGGGAGCTGGTACACGCTGTCGTATACGCCGGTCAAGCACATCCCAAACATGCTCAATGGGTGACATGTCCGGTGAGTATGCTGGCCATGCAAGAACTGGGACATTTTCAGCTTCCAGGAATTGTGTACAGATCCTTGCAACATGGCGCCGTGCATTATCTTGCTGAAACATGAGGTGATGTTCATGGATGTATGGCACAACAATGGGCCTCAGGATCTCATCACGGTATCTCTGTGCATTCAAAATGCCATCAATAAAATGCACCTGTGTTCTTCGTCCATAACAGCCTTTGAAGAGGAGTGGACCAACATTCCACAGGCCACAACTGACAATCTGATAAACTCTATGCGAAGAAGATGTGTTGCACTGCATGAGGCAAATGGTGGTCACACCAGATACTGACTGGTTCTGAGTCCCCAGACCCCCAATAAAGCAAAAAAAAAAATGCACATTTCGGGGTGGCCTTTTATTGTGGGCAGTCTGGGGTGCACCTGTGCACTGGTCATGATGTCGGATCGGCATCTTGATGTGGCGCACCTGTGAGGTGGGGTGGATTGTCTCGGCGGGGCAGAGGTGCTCGCTGTCACACATTTGGACAGATTTGTGAACAATGTTTGAGAGAAATGGTAGTGTTGTGTATCTGGAGTGAATTTTGGATCTTTGGGTCCATCTCAGGAAAAATGGGAGCAAAAACAAAAGTGTTGCGTTTATATTTTTGTTGAGTGTATAAAATCACTACAATAAAGTGACTCAGATGATTGTGTACAGTGCAGTGATGGACAGTGGTGGTTACACAAATAAGTAGCAGGTAAAGTGACTTTAAATAATATTGCACATGTAATTATTACTATGGAGATGACCCATGGTTGCTATGGAGATGAACATGACTATCATTGATCATTGTACAGTCTGACGGCAGCAGGAAGGAAAGACCTGCGAAATCTCTCTTTAACACAGCGAGGGTGAATCAGTCTGTCACTGATGCTGCTCTCCAGAGCCGACAGAGCGTCCTGCAGGGGGCGACACTCATGGTCCAGCATAGACATGAGTTTAGCCAGGACCCTCTTGTCCCCCACCTGCTGCACCGAGTCTAGAGGACAGCTTTTTAATCATCAGCCTATTTAAGTAATTTTGCATTGTCTGTTGATTCGTATCACTGCGCACATATTAGCTGTATTAGCCTGTTAACCTTTAGCGGAAGTGTACGGCAGATGCGGTCCACCGTAAGGGGAAGTTTACAAGTGAACAGGCTAATGCAGCTAATATGCGCGCAGTGATACGAGTCGAGAGACACAATACGCGGTCGCTAAGTACGCTGCTGGATGTTTCGTGGACAGCTGTTTGGGACGCAAATATATCACCTTTCGGACAAATGTTTTGTTTTGAGAAGAAAAACAAGCTTTATTTCATGTTCCAGGGAAGTTACCGGACCTACTTATGTGGGCTCCAGAAAGCGAGCCGAACCGGGATCAGCTGAGACTGTCAGAGGTAAGCCGGTGTCAACTTTTAGAAGGAAACCCATACAGATTAACATAAAAAAAATGCACTATCCCTTTAATTCTAGTCTAGAGGTGGTTTATTTTAAAATAACTTGTCAAGTAAAATGAGCTTGCTGCACAGACAGATAATTTCACTACTTTACCACCATTTTCTGATAGATTTAAGTGTTCTTTGGCCAAGGTTCTTTGCAGTATTGGTTTGGACATCATCAAATCCTGGAACATGAACGCATCCTTAAGCTCAGGGAGTGTGGTGACCTACTGTCTGGTATGAAGATGTTGATGAAGATGCAGACTCCGGTGAGGAGCTGGGTCCCGGCCTGGCACCTCTTACGTCCGATGATGTTGAGCAGCGCGAAAATGAGCCACTTGGCGGGCACCTCGATGGCAGAGTAGATGAAGTGAGTCAGGTATAGACTCAGCCCAAAGCCACTGATGTTCAGGGAGATGCCATAGTACGTCTGCGCCACGCCGTACCTGCACAGCCACCACCAGAGGGCAGAGTTTTAGGTACAACCGCTTGATTTTTGTTATGAAGTGAGTGACAGCTTTCGCCTCTTGTCAGATTATAGTTTTAGGGGCGAAATTGGAGTTCCATAATTGAAATTCCGACCGCAAGTATCAAGACCGCTGAAATTTTAATGGAGTCCTAGTTTAGTCCTGATGTAGTCCTAGTTTAGTCCTGATGTAGTCCTAGTTTAGTCCTGATGTAGTCCTAGTTTAGTCCTGATGTAGTCCTGCTTTAATCCTGATGTAGTTCCCGTTTAGTCCTGATGTAGTTCCCGTTTAGTTCTGACGTGGTCCTAGTTTAGTCCTGACGTAGTCCTGCTTTAATCCTGATGTAATCCTAGTTTAGTTCTGATGTAGTCCTAGTTTAGTCCTGATGTAGTCCTAGTTTAGTCCTCACGTAGTCCCTGTTTAGTCCTGACGTAGCACTAGTTTAGTACTGATGTAGTCCTAATTTAGTCCTGATGTAGTCCTAGTTTAATCCTGATGTAGTCCTAGTTTAGTCCTGACGTAGTCCTGCTTTAATCCTGATGTAATCCTAGTTTAGTCCTGATGTAGTCCCCGTCTAGTCCTGATGTAGTCCTAGTTTAGTCCTGATGTAGTTCCCGTTTAGTCCTGATATAGTCCTAGTTTAGTCCTCACGTAGTCCCTGTTTAGTCCTGACGTAGTACTAGTTTAATCCTGATGTAGTCCTAGTTTTGTCCTGATGTAGTCCTAGTTTAGTCCTGGTGTAGTCCAAGTTTAGTCCTAGTGTAGTCCTAGTTTAGTCCTGACGTAGTACTAGTTTAGTCCTGACGTAGTCCTAATTTAGTCCTGATGTAGTCCTAGTTTAGTCCTGATGTAGTCCCCGTTTAGTCCTGATGTAGTCCTAGTTTAGTCCTGATGTAGTCCTAGTTTAGTCCTGATGTAGTCCAAGTTTAGTCCTGATGTAGTCCTAGTTTAGTCCTGATGTAGTCCTAGTTTAGTCCTGATGTAGTCCTAGTTTAGTCCTGATGTAGTCCTAGTTTAGTCCTGATGTAGTCCTAGTTTAGTCCTGACGTAGTCCCTGTTTAGTCCTGACGTAGAACTAGTTTAGTCCTGATGTAGTCATAGTTTAGTCCTGACGTAGTACTAGTTTAGTCCTGACGTAGTCTGTTAGGGTCTGGTGTTTGGACTCTTGACTCCACCCTGCTGGCCGTCTTTTGCACCGCAGCCTTTTTCATTTTGACAGCTCCTTGTTTTGTTTTCACTGCCTGCCACACCCCCTATGCCCCACCTATGCCCCACCTGTTTCCACTCATTCCATTTTCCGTGTAATTAGTCTTTTCCCTTCCCAATTGGCTCATGTGTGAATTGTGGCTCCTATTTAAGTCTGTCTTGTTTTCTGTTCCGTGTCGGACCGTCTGTATTTACCTGCCTGTTTCCGAGTAACCTGCATGCTAGAGAAAACCTGTATGCTAGAGAAAACCTGTTTTTGTGAGTACCTGAAACCTGATCCTGGATTTTTTGTTAGAATTTTTGTGGACTCAAGGAATTGTTTTTTGTTGCTTCAAATCTGATCTGGAACTTTTTGGTTGTACATTTTTGGACTTGAAAAAATAAAACACAACTCTGATCTGCATTTTTGGTCTCTGTCTGCATTTGGGTCTCTGTCAGAAAAACCCTTACAGTACGGTCCGACCATGACAGACCCAGCAGATACAGAGCACCTCAGAGCTTGTATGGAACAACAGGGCGTACTCCTAGGACGTCAACAAGCACAACTAGACGCAGTCGCTGCCAGCATCAGAGATCTGGCAGCCCAGATCCAACCACTCCAGCTTTCCCACTCTGCTTCAGTGTCCACCCAACCTGCCCAGTCCAACCAGCTGGATGCTTCTGCTGGGACCACCATCTCTGCCACACCTGCCCGTGAACCACGACTACCTCCACCAGAGAAGTACGCCGGCGAACCTGGCACCTGCCTGTCGCAGTGCACCCTCATCTTTGAGCTGCAACCTGGCACCTTCCCGACTGACCGCGCAAAGGTGGCCTACGTGATCACTCAGCTGTCGGGGCGTGCCAGGGAATGGGGAACTGCAATGTGGGACGCATCCTCGCCCGTCTGCAGAGATTTCGAACTGTTTGCCGCGGAGATGAAGAGGGTCTTCGATCGCTCCAAGCATGGACATGAAGCTGCCCGTGAACTGCTTCACATGCGCCAGGGCCGCAGGTCGGTGTCAGATTATGCAATCGATTTCCAAACCCTCGCAACCACCACCGGATGGAGCCCGGGAGCCCTGTTCGACACCTTCCTCAATGGCCTGTCAGAGGACATCAAAGACGAGCTGGCATGTCAAGATCTGCCTGCGACCTGTGAGGAACTCTTCAACAGAGCCATCCGCATCGACGTCAGGCTGCAGCAACGCCGCCGAGCGAGAGCTCTTGGGGGCCCACTTGGGAGGTCCTTGATCGGTCCAGTCATGCACTCACAGTCACCACCTCCTGCAGCACCCGATCCTGAGCCCATGCAAGTGGACCGCACCCATCTGACCCCGGACGAGCGACAAATAAGAATTGCCTCCCGTGCCTGCCTCTACCAGTCGGGTCACTTCGTAGCCAACTGCCCAGTAAAAGCCAGCGCTCACCAGTAAGAGGGGTACTGGTGAGCGTGACCCCTATACACCCCCCCTCTGTTCAGCGCACCATCATGCCAGCTATCCTGTCCTGGGGGCACCAGCAACTGGAGGTAGGGGCACTCATTGATTCTGGAGCGGAGGAAATCTTTATTGATGTCAACCTGGTCAGTCAGTGGAACATGCCAACAGTGAGCCTCGCGAAACCCCTGGTGGCCAACGCGCTGACTGGTATGAAGCTGGCCAACATTACTCACACCACAGCTCCGGTGAGTCTTTCTCTCTCTGGCAATCATCATGAACAGTTGCAATTTCATTTGATAAGTGCCCCACAAGCCCCAGTGGTCCTTGGTCATCCCTGGCTGGTAAAACATAACCCACACGTAGACTGGGCGGGGAAGTGTATCATGGGGTGGAGCCCCTTCTGTCATTCCAACTGTCTCCTCCAGGCCCAGACGCAGCTGATGTCACCCCCTGAAGTCCAAGAAGTCTGTCCAGATTTGTCCGGCATTCCTCCGGACTACATGGATCTGAGGCTGGTGTTCAGTAAATCCAAAGCGGCTACTCTTCCTCCTCATCGCCCTTATGACTGTGCTATTGACCTTCTTCCTGGCACTTCTCCCCCTAGAGGCCGCTTGTACTCTCTCTCCCGTCCTGAAACAGAGGCCATGGACAAATACATCCAGGAGTCTCTTGCAGCAGGTATCATTCGCCCCTCTTCCTCCCCAGCTGGAGCCGGGTTCTTTTTTGTGGGTAAAAAAGACGGCTCATTGCGCCCATGCATTGACTACAGAGACTTAAATGATATCACGGTCAAAAACAGATACCCTCTTCCCCTTATGGCTTCTGCTTTCGAACTCCTCCAGGAGGCCACAGTGTTCACAAAACTGGACCTCCGGAATGCTTACCACCTGGTCCGCATACGCGAGGGGGACGAGTGGAAAACGGCTTTTAACACCAGCTCAGGACATTATGAGTATCTCGTCATGCCATTCGGCCTCACCAACGCCCCTGCTGTGTTTCAAGCCTTGGTCAATGACGTTCTCAGAGACATGCTTAAC
Organism: Paratrypauchen microcephalus; assembly: GCA_036785185.1. Lineage (NCBI taxonomy): Eukaryota > Metazoa > Chordata > Actinopteri > Gobiiformes > Gobiidae > Paratrypauchen > Paratrypauchen microcephalus. Next base: position 436,344 of record JAVJIX010000226.1, read on the forward strand.
CAGTTTGTGTTTGTGTTTTTAGATGACATCCTCATCTTTTCTAAGTCCCTGAAGGTGCATGTCACCCACGTCCGCAAGGTCCTGCAACGTCTCCTGGAGAACCAACTTTTCGTGAAAGCGGAGAAGTGTGAATTCCACCAGGAGACTGTATCATTCCTCGGGTACGTGATTACCCCTGGAGGCATCCAAATGAACCAACGGAAGGTCAAAGCGGTCTTGGAGTGGCCCACACCTGCCAGTCGCCGGGACCTGCAGAGTTTCCTGGGCTTCGCTAACTTCTACAGACGCTTTATCCGGAACTTCAGCGCTGTGGCAGCCCCCCTTACCGCTCTGACCTCTTCTAAAATCAAGTTCGTCTGGTCCCCAGCAGCAGAAAAGACCTTCCAAGACCTGAAGCAAAGATTCATCTCTGCCCCTATCCTGACTCAACCCGATCCCAACAAGCAGTTTATCGTGGAAGTTGATGCCTCTGAGGTTGGGGTTGGTGCTGTCCTCTCCCAACGCTCTGCCAAGGACAACCGGATACACCCCTGTGCCTTCTTCTCCCACCGTCTGTCAGCAGCTGAGCAGAATTATGATGTAGGTAACAGGGAGCTATTAGCTGTGAAGCTGGCTCTGGAGGAATGGCGGCATTGGCTAGAGGGCGCACCCCAGCCGTTTTTAGTCTGGACAGACCATAAGAACCTGGAATACATCAAGAAGGCCAAGAGACTTAACCCCCGTCAAGCCCGATGGTCCTTGTTCTTCTCCAGGTTCAATTTCACGCTGTCCTATCGCCCCGGCCACAAGAATGTCAAGCCTGACGCCCTTTCCAGGCAGTTTGCCGTGCCCAAGAAAGCCCCTGAAGAAGACCCCATTCTTCCATCCCACTGCCTTCTGGGGGTGGTTCGGTTAGACATAGAGTCTACCGTTTTAACTGCCCAAGCAGGCGAGGCCGGTCCTAGCCAATGTCCCACTAACCGTCTGTATGTACCTAATTCTGTCCGCCCCCAGGTGCTGCAATGGGGCCACTCCAGCCAGCTGTCCTGTCACCCTGGATCTAGACGCACCCAGGCCTTTATAGAGAGGCGATTCTGGTGGCCATCAATGACTGAGGATATCCGCAACTTCGTCCGCTCCTGTCAAATCTGCGCTCAGAACAAGACCTCAACTACACGTCCTGCTGGTCTTTTGCAACCCCTGTCTGTCCCCCGAAGGCCATGGTCTCATATATCCCTGGATTTTGTGACTGGTTTGCCCCCATCTGGTGGTAATAATACCATACTTACCGTTGTAGACCGATTCTCCAAGTCTGTCCATTTCATTCCCCTACCTGGCCTACCATCTGCCAAGGACACTGCCAACCTCATGATACAGCATGTCTTCAGCATACATGGGTTACCCACAGAGGTGGTATCTGACAGGGGCCCCCAGTTCACATCTGCTTTTTGGAGAGCGTTTTGTAAACTGCTTGGCACCTCTGCTTGTCTGTCCTCAGGGTTTCATCCACAGAGCAATGGCCAGACCGAGAGGGCAAATCAGCTGCTGGAGACGGTACTGCGTTGCTTGCCATCCCAAAACCCATCCACCTGGAGCCAGCAGCTACCCTGGGCCGAGTATGCCATCAACTCTCACGTCTCCTCTGCCACGGATCGGTCGCCCTTCGAATGCTCCGTGGGGTATCAGCTGCCGCTGTTTCCAGCCCAGGAGGAAGAGGTTGGCGTTCCTTCTGCGGAGGCTTTCGTTCGGCGGTGTCGTCGAACATGGAAGCGCACCCGCTCAACCCTCCTTCGCTCCTCGGCCAAGATGAAGGCCCAGGCAGATAAGCATCGCTCCCGTGCCCCACGGTATCGCCAGGGCCAGCGTGTGTGGCTCTCGACGCAGGACATTCCTCTGAAAACAGAGTCCCGCAAACTCTCCCCAAGATTCATTGGCCCTTTCCCCATTGCCAAGGTTCTCAGCCCCACAGCTGTTAGGCTCAAACTCCCTTTGCCCCTACGCCGCATTCACCCCACATTTCATGTTTCCAGAATTAAGCCCTTTGTGTGCAGCCCCATGCACCCTGCCCCCAAGCCGCCTCCTCCCCCTCGTCTCATCGACGGCTCTGAGGCATTCACCGTGCGTCGGCTCTTGGATGTTCGGTGCCGGGGCCGTGGGCTCCAGTATCTCGTAGACTGGGAGGGTTACGGCCCTGAAGAGAGATGCTGGGTGCCGGCTCGGGATATCCAGGACCCTACGCTTGTTAAAGACTTTCGTCGCCGACATCCCGTGTCTGTCAAGGGGACGCCAGGGGGCGTCCGTTAGGGGGGGGATGGGGGGGGGGGGGCTACTGTTAGGGTCTGGTGTTTGGACTCTTGACTCCACCCTGCTGGCCGTCTTTTGCACCGCAGCCTTTTTCATTTTGACAGCTCCTTGTTTTGTTTTCACTGCCTGCCACACCCCCTATGCCCCACCTATGCCCCACCTGTTTCCACTCATTCCATTTTCCGTGTAATTAGTCTTTTCCCTTCCCAATTGGCTCGTGTGTGAATTGTGGCTCCTATTTAAGTCTGTCTTGTTTTCTGTTCTGTGTCGGACCGTCTGTATTTACCTGCCTGTTTCCGAGTAACCTGCATGCTAGAGAAAACCTGTTTTTGTGAGTACCTGAAACCTGATCCTGGATTTTTTGTTAGAATTTTTGTGGACTCAAGGAATTGTTTTTTGTTGCTTCAAATCTGATCTGTAACTTTTTGGTTGTACATTTTTGGACTTTGAAAAATAAAACGCAACTCTGATCTGCATTTTTGGTCTCTGTCTGCATTTGGGTCTCTGTCAGAAAAACCCTTACAGTAGTCCTGCTTTAATCCTGATGTAATCCTAGTTTAGTCCTGATGTAGTCCTAATTTAGTCCTGACGTAGTCCTGCTTTAATCCTGATGTAGTCCTAGTTTAGTCCTGATGTAGTACTAGTTTAGTCCTGATGTAGTCTTAGTTTAGTCCTGATGTAGTCCCTGTTTAGTCCTGATGTAGTACTAGTTTAGTCCTGATGTAGTCTTAGTTTAGTCCTGATGTAGTCCTAGTTTAGCAACGCTGTCAATCAAACCTGCTGTTAAGTGTGAGTGTTGGAGGTGGTCGGAGGGGCCATTGGTGCAGATTGGCAGCCTCACTTCTGTCAGTCTGCCCCAGGGCAGCTGTGGCAACAATAGCAGCTTACTGCCACCAAGTGTGGAGGGAATGAACAATGAACTGTAAAGCGCTCTGGGTGTCATGAAAGGCGCTGTAGAAATGCTATAAATTAATTAACGCTGAGTAAAGAAGCAGTAGTAGTAAGTTTATGTTCTGAAGAATATTGGATAGTTGCGCTTTAAAAAAAAAAAATACTTGAAACTCTTTTGTCGAATACTTGATGCGGCCCAGCTTCACCCAGACTCTCCCTCCAGTGGCCCCCAGGTAATTTGAGTTTGAGACCCCTGTGCTTCTGCAAAAGACGGCCCCTGATGCGCCTGTAATGTTCATATCTTGACGTACGACCAAAATAATGAAAAAAAAACACAAAAAAACACCAGGATCATGTAGAGCGGGTTAATTTTCAAGCCCAAAATGACGAGGCTCACAGCAGCAGGTACAGACAGAGGGGGGAGTGGTTTTTCAATAGAAAGTGAGAGGATGGAGCCGGAAGCACCCCCCTGGTCACTTCCTGTTTGGAACGTGGTCGCTAGCAGGTTATCTATGTCCATTTATATACGATGGCTGTGTCCAAAGCATAACAGTAGTAGTAAAAGTATAATAGTAGTAGTATTTGTAGTACTTTTATCTGCTTCATTCAGTCGGGTGAGTAATAGTACTATAGTAGTAGTAAAAGTATAATAGTAGTAGTATTTGTAGTACTTTGTGTGGACATTGGGACTGGAGAATACCCACCAGAGAATTCCGGTGATGACCGTGTAGGACCGTATCCGTGGAGTTCTGACCAGGTCAAGAAAATTATATGTTTTCTCCGTGTTCTTTGTGTCTTTTATGTCACTGAAACTCTAAAGAAGAAAAGAATGTACAGTGGTACCTCACCTTACGAAATTAATTTGTTCCAGAAGTGGTTTCGTAACGTGAAAAATTCGTAAGTTGAGTAGCTATTTCAATGGAAAAAGCCTGATTCGTTCCAAGGCCCCGATCCAAGTTTTTTTTTTTATAGTGTAACTTTTTTTATAGTGTAACATTGCGTCCTGATTGGTTTGTCAGACTGGATTTAAACTTTTCTCACATTTGTCTCTCGTTTAAACACTCAAACATTTATAAAGCGCTTTTCATACAAAAAATGCAACACAAAACGCCTTTTACCGTTTTAAAACATGAAAAACAAAACTAATCCATTTAAAACTGTGCTCCTGTCCTAGTTTAGTCCTGATGTAGTCCCTTTTTAGTCCAGATGTAGTCCCTGTTTAGTCCTGATGTAATCCTAGTTTAGTCCAGATGTAGTCCCTGTTTAGTCCAGATGTAGTCCCTGTTTAGTCCAGATGTAGTCCTAGTTTAGTCCTGATGTAGTCCCTGTTTAGTCCAGATGTAGTCCCTGTTTAGTCCAGATGTAGTCCTAGTTTAGTCCTGATGTAGTCCTAGTTTAGTCCTGATGTAGTCCCTGTTTAGTCCAGATGTAGTCCCTGTTTAGTCCAGATGTAGTCCTAGTTTAGTCCTGATGTAGTCCGAGCTTAGTCCTGATGTAGTCCCATTTTAGTCCTGCTGCGCTATCACACGTGTCAGAGCGCAGTTTTCTCCCCCCTCCCCCTTCCCCCCACACTTCACTATTAATACATTTAGTTGAAAATCTATGAAAGTTTGAGTGTTTAAACGAGAGACAAATGTGAGAAAAGTTTAAATCCAGTCTGAGAAAAGCGTATAATGTGTGTGGCTGAGCGCGCATTATTTGAATTTTTGAGATTTCGCGTTTCGTAACTTGAATTTTCTTTCGTATCTAGAGACCAAAATTTACTGTGAAGGCGTTTCGTAACTTGAAATTTTCGTTTGTTGGGTCATTCGTAAGGTGAGGTACCACTGTATAAGATAATCAATCAATCAATCAATCGAACATCATTTATAAAGCGCTTTTCATACAAAAAATGTAACACAAAACGCCTTTTACCGTTTTAAAACATGAAAAACAAAACTAATCCATTTAAAACTGTGCTCCTGTCCCTGTTTAGTCCAGATGTAGTCCCTGTTTAGTCCTGATGTAGTCCTAGTTTAGTCCTGATGTAGTCCTAGTTTAGTCCTGATGTAGTCCTAGTTTAGTCCTGATGTAGTCCCTGTTTAGTCCTGATGTAGTCCCTGTTTAGTCCTGACGTAGTCTTAGTTTAGTCCTGATGTAGTCCTAGTTTAGTCCTGATGTAGTCCGAGTTTAATCCTGATGTAGTCCCCGTTTAGTCCAGATGTAGTCCCTGTTTAGTCCTGACGTAGTCTTAGTTTAGTCCTGATGTAGTCCTAGTTTAGTCCTGATGTAGTCCGAGTTTAATCCTGATGTAGTCCGAGTTTAATCCTGATGTAGTCCCCGTTTAGTCCAGATGTAGTCCCTGTTTAGTCCTGACGTAGTCCTAGTTTAATCCTGATGTAGTCCGAGTTTAGTCCTGATGTAGTCCTACTTTAGTCCTGATGTAGTCCGTGTTTAGTCCTGATGTAGTCCTACTTTAGTCCTGATGTAGTCCGTGTTTAGTCCTGATGTAGTCCGTGTTTGGTCCTGATGTAGTCCGAGTTTAGTCCTGATGTAGTCCGTGTTTAGTCCTGATGTAGTCCTACTTTAGTCCTGATGTAGTCCGTGTTTAGTCCTGATGTAGTCCGTGTTTGTTCCTGATGTAGTCCGAGTTTAGTGCTGATGTAGTCCCCGTTTAGTCTAGATGTAGTCCGTGTTTGGTCCTGATGTAGTCCGAGTTTAGTCCTGATGTAGTCCTAGTTTAGTCCAGATGTAGTCCCTGTTTAGTCCTGACGTAGTCCTAGTTTAGTCCTGATATAGTCCGAGTTTAGTCCTGATGTAGTCCCTGTTTAGTCCTGACGTAGTCCTAGTTTAATCCTGATGTAATCCGAGTTTAGTCCTGATGTAGTCCTACTTTAGTCCTGATGTAGTCCGTGTTTAGTCCTGATGTAGTCCTACTTTAGTCCTGATGTAGTCCGTGTTTAGTCCTGATGTAGTCCTACTTTAGTCCTGATGTAGTCCCTGTTTAGTCCTGATGTAGTCCGTGTTTGTTCCTGATGTAGTCCGAGTTTAGTCCAGATGTAGTCCCTGTTTAGTCCTGATGTAGTCCGTGTTTGTTCCTGATGTAGTCCGAGTTTAGTCCTGATGTAGTCCGAGTTTAGTCCTGATGTAGTCCTAGTTTAGTCTAGATGTAGTCCGTGTTTGGTCCTGATGTAGTCCGAGTTTAGTCCTGATGTAGTCCCCGTTTAGTCTAGATGTAGTCCGTGTTTGGTCCTGATGTAGTCCGAGTTTAGTCCGAGTTTAGTCCTGATGTAGTCCGTGTTTAGTCCTGACGTAGTCCGTGTTTAGTCCTGATGTAGTCCTAGTTTAGTCCTGATGTAGTCCCCGTTTAGTCCAGATGTAGTCCCTGTTTAGTCCTGACGTAGTCTTAGTTTAGTCCTGATGTAGTCCGTGTTTAGTCCTGATGTAGTCCGAGTTTAGTCCTGATGTAGTCCCCATTTAGTCCTGATGTAGTCCTAGTTTAGTCCTGATGTAGTCCCCGTTTAGTCCAGATGTAGTCCCTGTTTAGTCCTGATGTAGTCTTAGTTTAGTCCTGATGTAGTCCGAATTTAGTCCTATTGTAGTCCCTGTTTAGTCCAGATATAGTATTAGTTCAGTCCTGACGTAGTCCTAGTTTAGTCCTGATGTAGTCCCCGTTTAGTCCAGATGTAGTCCGAGTTTAGTCCTGACGTAGTCCCTGTTTAGTCCAGATATAGTATTAGTTCAGTCCTGACGTAGTCCTAGTTTAGTCCTGATGTAGTCCCCGTTTAGTCCAGATGTAGTCCTAGTTTAGTCCTGACGTAGTCCGTGTTTGGTCCTGATGTAGTCCGAGTTTAGTCCTGACGTAGTCCCTGTTTAGTCCAGATGGTTTCGTTCTGCTTTAATCCTGATATAGTCCTAGTTTAGGATGTCGTCTTGGTTTAGTCCTGGTTTAGTTCTGCTTTAGTCCCAGAGTCCGGACTAAACTCGGGGAGTCAGAGTTTCGTCAGTCTGAACATGTGAGACAGACCAATCCAAACGGTTCTGTTCAGCTGCGTTTGACTGAAAGGTTTTCATTCTTCTCTTCTCTCTCATTTAATATCTCTTTCTCTTTTTTTAATTTTATGATGATTATTGATGTTTTTGATTTGTTTGTATTGTAACTTTAATGTGTTTCTTATTCTGTAAAGCACTTTGAATGACTTTGTGTACAAATTGCCTCCACGCACTTTCACTAGAACCTTTTGGATCATTTCAGCCCTGGATTTGCCGATCTCGACTGAACTAAAGGTAAAAGGAGCTGTTCACTCGAAAACTACCACTTCATGACATCACAAGGTGGAACAGAGTGTTTGGAGATTTGGAGATGTAGACAGATGAATAATAAAAGATTACTCCAACACGTGTGAATGAAACAAAACACAACTCCAGGTGTGTTTTTGATTGGATAAAGCTTTACAACAGGGGTGCCCAACCGGTCGATCGTGTATGGATACGTTCACACTGCAGGGCTTAATGCTCAATTCAGATTTTTTTGTGAAATCTGATTTTTTTGCGAGTTCGTTCACATTTCCAATTAAATGCGACTTGTATGTGATCTCCAGTGTGAACTTTAAACGCCCCAAAAGTGTCCCGCATGCGCCTTGGAGGACACAACGAAGTCACGTGCAGCGAGTGTGCTCAGTGTTTACGGAAGTCGCCTAAAATTGGTGTCGTACCGGAGCCAGAACATGTACAGCTTATTTGTTTTAAGGAGGAGACGGAGAAGGAGAAGGACGAGGTTTTTGGCCATGACGTTTTGTGGGGCAGTGGCAGCAACGTCCGTAGAAATGAACGTGTTGGTGCGGAGTCGCAGACGAGTGGTGGGATTGCTACGTGCTTCGCCGCTTCACTGATACAGAGTTTATATACTATTTTCGCATGACGAGAAGAACGTTTGTGAAAATGGACTTTTAACTTCCACTTGGACACATGACACGTTCGGGACAGGTTCGGGACAGGTCCTTTTCTCCGGAGCTCGTGTACAAAGTGTGGTCGGATACTTAAGCAGCAGAAAGTCTGGGAATATAAGCGCATACGCGAATACACGTGGAGACAAATTATCCGACAACACAACGACACAGGGTGAGTCATATTATTATCATATCATTTCTGCATCAAATGGAGATATTAGGTGAACCAGTCCTAAACCAGGACTAAACCAGGGCTAAACCAGGGCTAAACCAGGGCTAAACCAGGGCTAAACCAGGACTAAACCAGGACTAAACCAGGACTTAAACAGGACTAAACTAGGACTAACCCAGGGCTAAACCAGGACTAACCCAGGGCTAAACCAGGACTAAACCAGGACTAAACCAGGACTAAACCAGGACTTAAACAGGATTAAACCAGGACTAAACCAGGATTAAACTAGGACTAACCCAGGGCTAAACCAGGACTAAACCAGGGCTAAACCAGGACTAAACCAGGGCTAAACCAGGACTAAACCAGGACTAAACCAGGACTAAACCAGGACTTAAACAGGACTAAACTAGGACTAACCCAGGGCTAAACCAGGACTAACCCAGGGCTAAACCAGGACTAAACCAGGACTAAACCAGGACTAAACCAGGACTTAAACAGGATTAAACCAGGACTAAACCAGGATTAAACTAGGACTAACCCAGGGCTAAACCAGGACTAAACCAGGGCTAAACCAGGACTTAAACAGGACTAAACCAGGGCTAAACCAGGATTAAACCAGGACTAAACCAGGATTAAACCATGGCTAAACCTGGACTAAACCAGGACTAAACCAGGATTAAACCAGGACTAAACCAGGATTAAACTAGGACTAACCCAGGACTAAACCAGGGCTAAACCAGGACTAAACCAGGACTAAACCAGGACTTAAACAGGACTAAACCAGGGCTAAATCAGGATTAAACCAGGACTAAATCAGGGCTAAACCAGGACTAAACCAGGACTTAAACAAGACTAAAACCAGACTAAACCAGGATTAAACCAGGATTAAACCAGGATTAAACCAGGACTTAAATAGGACTAAAAGAAGACTAAAACGGGACTGTTGGTAGATCTCGGCACACCATCAACCTCAAAAGTAGATCTCGGTTAAAAAAAGGTTGAGCACCCCTGCTTTACACAACATGCCATTTTCCGTATTTTAGGACCTTTAAAGAATAGTATGCACCTCTAACTTGATTTGTGGAGGCAGATTTCGTCCCTTGTTGAACTTGGAGCATCTCTCCAAATAAAATCGAGCCTTTTCCACTTTTCCATTGGCCAATAACCAACGAGCAGATTCAGGAAGCCACCTGTAAGTGCACACAAACTGTTAACCCGAGAAAAGAGACGAAACAGGACAGCTTTTTTCACTTCTGACGCCAACATTCTGACCAGGACAGTGATGGAACCAACCAAAATCAGGAAATTCAAGAAGAATTAATGTTTTTTAAAATCTGAGCCTTATTTCTCTAATAAAACAAGTTGTTTTACTCACCCATAGCACTTTGGTGTCATATGGAGCATTTCCGGAGATAATAATAATAATAATAATTCATAGCATTTATATGTTTTAGATTAGCGATATCCGTTAACATGAGTGCTCGGGGCACGACGTTGTAGTCACCAAAATAACACAAACTTTAGCATTTTTCAAATTACAGAAGCTCAGTGGTCAAAAGTGCCTCTAATCTGAGATTTATCCATAGTTTGGAGTAGATGAGGAGGACAGTCGCATGTGCTCAGTCACAGCTGATTTCGCTCTCAGCTCTCGGGACCCAAACATGAAAGGCAAAGCTGTAAGACGTTTGGACCATCGTGTTTGCAGTACCCACTTCAGTCAGGATGATTTTTTACCAGCAAAGGAAAAGAAAGAAGGCCAGCGGATTCAGCGCACGATTCTGAGAAGTAATGTGAAACTGATGGCTGTTCTCTGCTGCTCCTAAAACTGTCTCCGCTTCATTCTTTCCGTATCCATTCTGTCTCCTCATCCGTATACTCCTCTTCGGTCCTCAGTCCTCCATAAGTCCTCTTCAGCCTCAAAGTCCCAATCTTCTGCCATGTGTCACTCGCAACAGAAAAGTTATGAGCGTCTTCTTATCTGCAAATCAGCTGTGACTGAGCACATGTGCACTGTCCTCCTCATCTACTCCAAACTATGGGTAAATCTCAGATTACAGGCCACTTTTTACTCAAACGAAAGTGTAGACTAAGACATTAAGCTTCTATGATTTGAAAAGTGATAAAGTTTGTGTTATTTTGGTGACTTTTACGTTACGCCCCGATCACTCACGTTAACGGATATCGCTAATCTACAACATCTACGAAACTGCTCCATATGACACCAAAGTGCTATGGGTGAGTAAAACAACTTGTTTTATTACCGAAATAAGGTTCAGATTGTAAAAAAAACAAACATTAATTCTCCTTTAAAGTCTGCTGAATGGCACAGTGTGTTGTGTCTGTGCCCTCACCACCAGCTGAGCAGAGCCAGGCCCAGAGGAGCGGTCACTGCCAGGACCAGGTGCCTCCAGTCCCTGATGGCGAAGGCTAAACCTGCCAGAATCATGTTCCCCACGGACCAGGCCGTGCTGCCCATCACGCCGATGAAGGACCTGTGGGTGGTGTCGCTCCACTCCAGACCTGCAATCACAACAAGCACAGCAGCTAACTCACTGTGGCTGTGTCCGAATGTCTCCCCCGGCCCCTACCCCCTCATTCGCTACACAGTCCAAAGCTCTTTTTTACTTTCAGGTTGAAATTTTTGCTTCCTGACATCACACTAGGGAATTCCATAACTGTTACCCTCAAAAACCCACAAATGTACACAAAAATGATCATCTGACAAATAAAAATATAAGAAAACGCCTTGTTCAAATCACGTTCAGAGTATCAAAGAAATGTCTTTAAGTGTAAATTGTGTCAAACTTAAATATGGGACTCTCTAAAGAAGAAGAAGAAGTGAACTTTATTGATCTCACACTGGAGAAATTCTTCTCTGCATTTTAACCCATCCTATATATATATACATATATTAGGAGCAGTGGGCAGCACACATTAAGGCGCCCGGGGACCATCTCCATGATCTTCTTGCTTCGGCTTGGTCAGGACCTAAGCTGGAGTACCTATGGTGCATGTTTTGGGTTGGTGGGGGAAACCGGAGTGCCTGGAGGAAACCCACCCAGACACGGGGAGAACATGCAAACTCCACACAGAAAGGCTCGGGCGACCCGGGGATCGAACCCAGACCATGCATGCAAACCCCACACAGAACACACACAGAAAGGCCTGGGCAACCCGGGGATCGAACCCGGAACCTTCTTGCTGTGAAGCAAGAGCGCTAACCACTCTGCTACCGTGCCGCCAACAGAAAACAGAACTCTCTATAATTTTCCGGCGTATTTTCTTTTTTTCTTCATAAATTGATTTTTGATTGGTGTAAAACTGTAATTTATGTTTAATTCAGGTTTAATTCCACCAGATTAAGTCAAAATTAGAGAATCATAAAAATACACACTTGAGGGAAACCCGGACATTCTGGATACACTGGTCCGTCGCTCTATCGCGGTTCACTTTTCGCGGTCTCATTGTTTCGCAGATTTTTTTTTTTTTAAATTAATTTAAATTTTTTTTTTTTATAGTGTATCAACATTGTGTTGTGCGTCCTGATTGTCTTCTCCTCCGTGTCTCCTGTACAGTACAGAATGTGTTCAGTTTGACACATTTACACTTGAGGACAAAATTATTAGCCCCCCCCCCCCCCCCCCCCCCCCCTATGAAATTTTAAGTTTTCCCCAAGATTTCTGTGTGGAAAATAAAATAATGTAAGCACCCAAAATAAAACTAGGATGTCTAAAAAAGCTGTGTTATTATTATTATACATTTTTTTGCTCTGGTTAAAAGCATTTTTGAAATACTTTTAAAACAATGACTATTTTGTAGGGGAGCTAATAATTTTGTCCTCAACTGTATATAGATGTTATAGAGGGGGGACCCGGGGGGGGCTCCGGGGGGGACCCGGGGGGGCTCCAGGAGTCCCGCTGGATGCACGAGGAGCCCAGACATGAGTCACTGGATCTGTAGGAAGTCCAGACCGGGACTAAGACATGCGGACCAGACCGGGACCAGACTGGGACCAGACTGGGACTAGACCGGGACTAGACCAGGACTAAATGTGGATTAAACCAGGTCTAAACCTGAACTAAACCAGGACTAGACCAGGTCTAAACCTGAACTAAACCAGGACTAGACCAGGTCTAAACCTGGACTAAACCACCGCATGTGGCTCTTTGCCTTGTTTCGTGACCACGATGAGCGAGTGCATGCGTCCGTGCGCGCTTCGCTATTTATTATCTATTTTTATCTACGAAAGTTTGAGTGTTTAAACAAGAGAGAAATGTGAGAAAAGGTTAATTCCAGTCTGAGAAAAGTGTATAATGTGTGTGGTGAGACGTTTACAGCCTTAAAACATGGAGAATAATTGTAAAATATAAAAATATAAAGTTGTCCTACTTCGCAGATTTCACCTTATTACGGGTTATTTCTGGAATCTAACCCCCGCGATAAACGAGGGACCACTGTACACACTTTAAGGAAACCCGGACATTGCGGATACTGCTTTTTTTTTTTTTTTTTTTTTAAACAAAAATGTAGTATTAACTTGTGAACATCTTACTCAAAACTATGGAGATGATGCTGATTCCTGTGAGTCCAAACCCTGTGAAGAACCTGAGCACCGCGAACATCTCGTAGGAGGACACGAAGGCGCTGGAGAGGCCGAACACCACGGGCAGAACGTACGACACCAGGAGCATGTTTTTACGCCCATATCTGCAGCACAACATCAGTATTACAGAACTTCGGATCGATCACCTGCCATTAAAGGTCCTACACAGAAATACAATAGAATAGAATAGAAATAGAAAGCCTTTATTGTCATTATACACAGTACAATGAGATTTGAAGCCTCCTTTCAAAGTTTATAAAAGTATAAATAATGTACTAATAAAAACTACGGCTGTCAGTTTAACACGTTACTTAGATTAATTAATTACACTACAAATTCACGCGTTATAAAAATTAACGTAATTAATTATGAGTGTCAATTCAATGCGCATTTTAAATTTGGCGTGCGGTGAGCAAATCACTGCCAGGGCCTTTGAACGGCAAGTTTATTTATAAAAAGAACGAAGACGGGACGATCAACAAGAACGCCGTGATTTGGAGCTTTTGTAAAAAATAATTTTCCGAACACCGAAGCTGCTCCAGCCTATGGAACTTTTCTGGTGGAGATGTTATTGCTTTACCTGGAAAAGTGCATATATTACTGTATATTACTCAAAAATATCTTGTGTCTCCATGGAGATATGTTTACAGGGCCTCTATTGCCTATATTGACCCATATTGAAGTTGTGTTTTGTTCTGACCCCCCAGGATTTCGCGGGCATTTTTTGTGATTGTTGCGGCTAAAATGCCTGAATTTGCGGGAGCTTTTCCAAAAAGTTGCGATGAAAGTTGCGGTGCTTTTAAGGTTTTTGTTGCGATTTTGTTGCGGAAGGAAGTGAAAGTTGTGATAAATAGTTGTGATTTTCCCTTTTTGTAATTAAAATTGAGTAATATTTTGAATACTGAGTTATTACTGACAAAGAATAATACAAAGACACAGAGATCACAGATATGGTCCTAAAACAACCTTACCAACATCGAAAATAAATTACTATTAGGAGGGGAACTGTTTCGCGCGGTCTTTTGCTGTTATTTTAGTGGGCAAATGGCGCCGCAGACATGTTTCTTTGCCATTAGAAGCCGTGTCTCAATTCCCAGAGTGCGCGGCTCGGAGCGTGGCCCGAAGGGCATGTGCGTCACACATTTCGACAGTACACCGGCGCGACGACTGCTGTCCCACTTCTTTTTTGTCCCATGCGCAGTTAACACGCGGTCCGAAGACCGCAGTCGTTAAGCGGTCCGCGGACTGCAGTCGGGGCTGAGCAAGTGTGCACCGCCTTGACTGCAGTCTGAGCCCCCTTCGGGCCGTGCTCCGAGCTGTGCGCTCTGGGAACTGGGACACGGCCGCAGTTTTGTTTCGTCACACGGAAGTAAGGCAGAAGGAAGTTGGTCGGCGTTCAATACGTCGCCGATGATTGATCAAAATTAGTAAAAATTGCGGGAAAGTTGCGGTGATTGGTCAAAATTGCAACACCGCCCTGAATTCACGGGGATTGGCTGAAGTTGCATTGAAGTTGAAAAACGCAACATCGCGAATTCCTGGAGGGGCTGTTTGTTTCATTCACACATGAAACTGTAGCTTCCTCGCAGTTTGCACAGAGTTTGTTGAGATGGCAGACGAGAATCCACGACCAGTTTGTTGCAAAAGAAAGTCAGTTTTTGAGGTCGCTGAAAGAAGAAGAGAAGGGGAAAATGAGCGAAGCCAAACTAAGGAGATTCTCGGAGATTCCTTCCAGCGATGGCGTACGCTGAAGCAGACGAAGGGTCTACAGACTGACGCGCTGGTCGATAAATTACTTCAACAGCGATTCTGAACGAGCACCGGCTGTAAACAAACATGATTTCTAGAGTCGGAAGGAGGCGGGAGGAGGTGTTTATACTTATGGAGCTGTGGAGCCTCAGCTGTGGAGGAGGCTCATGAGGAACATTGGAAAAAGGACAAACAGTCGCTGTGTTTCTCTTTCCTTGAAAAATCCTCTCTACAAACTTTAATGTCATTGCCGTTTTCAATGCAGTTGTGTACATACTTGTCACAGAGGAACCCAAAAGCGATGCCCCCGAACATGACTCCCATGAAGAAGATGGTGCTGGAGGTTCTGGCCAGACTTTTCCGATCACACACCAGGTCAAACTGAAACACACAAACGCTTGGGTTAATGTGAGTGCGATTTAGACGAAGGTCCAACTGCTGCCGTTATATTTGGTCTGCTGCTCTTGTGGCTGACTGGCTGACACACTGAACAGTTTTTAAAAATGTTTACATTTTTTACTTAAAAGGTGCATTGTAGGGATGCACCGATGTGAACATTTTAGCCAATACCGCTATCCGATATTAATGTTGCTGATATCGGCCGATACCGATATTGGCTGATACCGATATTTATTTATTTTTAATTCTGAGATAACATTTTATACAGACTGAAAATCATGCAAAATGAATTTTTGAATGTCTTTTATTTTCAAAACGTGTTTTGTCTCCTTTTATAGTGTAACATTGTGTTCTGCGTCCTGATTGGCTAAGGGACCTTTGCCGATTGATGTTATAGATGGGGGACGCGGGGGCAGACTGGAACTAGACCAGGATTAAATGTGGACTAAACCAGGTCTAAACCAGGACTAAACCAGATTTAAACCAGATCTAAACCTGGACTAAACCAGGACTAGACCAGGTCTAAACCAGGATTAAACCACGGTGTGCAGCTCTTTGCCTGGTTTCGTGCGGCTCTTGTGTTCGTTCATGTCGAGGTTTGATGTGCTCGGACTGCGCGCCTCCCCCGCCGGTCATGCTGCGCTATCACGGATTTGAGCACGATGAACGCACGTGCCCCCCCCCACACACACACACACACTTCACTGTTAATACATTTTGTAGAAAATCTACGAAAGTTTGAGTGTTTAAACGAGAGAGAATGTGAGAAAAGGTTAATTCGAGGGATTACTGTCCTGACAAATATCGGCCGTTAATATCGTCCCACTTTTACACATCGGGACGATACCGATATGTTAAAATTTTGGCAATATCGGCCGATACCGATGTTAATGCCGATATATCGTGCATCCCTAGTGCATTGTATATCTTTTCTGGTGGAGGGTCCGTCACCTGCTTGTTTCTATGGAGATGTCACTGTTCTGTCTGAAATGGCAAAAGTAGAAATTCAATTTGTCAACTGGACAAAGTTTATTTGGTCGAATACGTTTCGCAGCTCATCCAAGCTGCTTCTTCAGTTCTGGCTTGGATGAGCTGTGAAACGTATTCGACCAAATAAACTTTGTCCAGTTGACAAATTGAATTTCTACTTTTGCTGTGGATTCTACCTGGACGACTGAGGGAGTCTTCACACACTCTGTCTGAAATGTTCCACAGTGTGACATTAAATAACTCTACTTTACATTGATTCAATCACAGGTGGTTTTACAGCTCAAAAATACTGTTACGACCCAGCTCTGCTAAGGAAAGGGAAGTAACAAAAACCAAGGTGGAAAATGGTATGAATAAAGTAATTTAATTAACAGGAATGAACAAGGTAAATTTAAAAAAAGGGGATCTAAAATATATACACAAAATAACCACAAAATAAACCTAAAGAAACAAAATAACAAGTTTTGTGTCAAAATGGGTCACGTAGGTCTATACAAAAAACGAGTGACTAAACTAAGAGACACATAAAACAAAACTAAATCACGAGTGTCCCAAAATAAAATCTCATAAACCCACAAACAGAGTCGAGTGACAACAAAAACCCCCCACAAAACAGAACTAAACTAAAAAACTAGTGTCTCACACTAAGTCAGACATGTACTATTATAAATCAAAGTGAGTGACACAAAACAGACAGAGAAAACAAACAAAAACGCAGACCACAAAGTCCAGCAGCCCCGAACAGCTGCAGACGACCTCCTTAAATATGGCGAGGCGGCTAAAGGTGAGGTATGATTGGCCAGGTGTACAGGGACCAGGAGAGCAAAAGAAATTAAGGTTGTTTTCACACCAGGAAAGTCCAACAGTTCACTTGCTTTGGTTCGGACCAAATCTTTTTTTTATTTTTTATTTTGGTGCAGTTCGCTTTCACACTGTAGTTTTTTCCTAAGTGAACCAACATCTATAAACACTAGAGCTCCATGTCCTCTAGAGCTCCATGTCCTCTAGAGCTCCAGGTCCACTAGAGCTCCAGGTCCTCTAGAGCTCCATGTCCTCTAGAGCTCCAGGTCCACTAGAGCTCCAGGTCCTCTAGAGCTCCATGTCCTCTAGAGCTCCAGGTCCACTAGAGCTCCAGGTGCACTAGAGCTCCAGGTCCTCTAGAGCTCCATGTCCTCTAGAGCTCCAGGTCCTCTAGAGCTCCAGGTCCACTAGAGCTCCATGTCCTCTAGAGCTCCAGGTCCTCTAGAGCTCCAGGTCCACTAGAGCTCCAGGTCCACTAGAGCTCCAGGTCCTCTAGAGCTCCAGGTCCACTAGAGCTCCAGGTCCACTAGAGCTCCAGGTCCTCTAGAGCTCCAGGTCCACTAGAGCTCCAGGTCCACTAGAGCTCCAGGTCCTCTAGAGCTCCAGGTCCACTAGAGCTCCAGGTCCTCTAGAGCTCCAGGTCCACTAGAGCTCCAGGTGCACTAGAGCTCCAGGTCCACTAGAGCTCCAGGTCCTCTAGAGCTCCAGGTCCACTAGAGCTCCAGGTGCACTAGAGCTCCAGGTCCACTAGAGCTCCAGGTCCACTAGAGCTCCAGGTGCACTAGAGCTCCAGGTCCACTAGAGCTCCAGGTCCACTAGAGCTCCAGCTCCACTAGAGCTCCAAGTGCACTAGAGCTCCAGGTCCTCTAGAGCTCCAGGTCCTCTAGAGCTCCAGGTCCACTAGAGCTCCAGGTCCACTAGAGCTCCAGGTCCTCTAGAGCTCCAGGTCCACTAGAGCTCCAGGTCCACTAGAGCTCCAGGTCCTCTAGAGCTCCAGGTCCACTAGAGCTCCATGTCCTCTAGAGCTCCAGGTCCACTAGAGCTCCAGGTCCACTAGAGCTCCAGGTCCACTAGAGCTCCATGTCCTCTAGAGCTCCATGTCCTCTAGAGCTCCAGGTCCACTAGAGCTCCAGGTCCACTAGAGCTCCAGGTCCTCTAGAGCTCCAGGTCCACTAGAGCTCCATGTCCTCTAGAGCTCCATGTCCTCTAGAGCTCCAGGTCCACTAGAGCTCCAGGTCCTCTAGAGCTCCAGGTCCACTAGAGCTCCAGGTGCACTAGAGCTCCAGGTCCACTAGAGCTCCAGGTGCACTAGAGCTCCAGGTCCACTAGAGCTCCAGGTCCTCTAGAGCTCCAGGTCCACTAGAGCTCCAGGTGCACTAGAGCTCCAGGTCCACTAGAGCTCCAAGTGCACTAGAGCTCCAGGTCCACTAGAGCTCCAAGTGCACTAGAGCTCCAGGTCCTCTAGAGCTCCAGGTCCACTAGAGCTCCAGGTCCTCTAGAGCTCCATGTCCTCTAGAGCTCCAGGTCCACTAGAGCTCCAGGTCCACTAGAGCTCCAGGTCCTCTAGAGCTCCAGGTCCACTAGAGCTCCAGGTCCTCTAGAGCTCCATGTCCTCTAGAGCTCCAGGTCCACTAGAGCTCCAGGTCCACTAGAGCTCCAGGTCCTCTAGAGCTCCAGGTCCACTAGAGCTCCAGGTCCTCTAGAGCTCCAGGTCCTCTAGAGCTCCCGGTCCTCTTGAGCTCCAGGTCCTCTAGAGCTCCAGGTCCTCCAGGTCCTCTAGAGCTCCAGGTCCTCTAGAGCTCCAGGTCCTCCAGGTCCTCTAGAGCTCCAGGTCCTCTAGAGCTCCAGGTCCTCTAGAGCTCCAGGTCCTCTAGAGCTCCAGGTCCTCTAGAGCTCTCAGTCCCCAAATGTACTGAAATTCTGGGTAATTTTCATTTGAAATAAAATGTCTCCTGTGTTTTTTGATGACATTTGCTTACATTCACGGGAAAATAGAGCTATTCAGATTACATATGACATTTGTATTTGCGTTGGCGAAACCACGACAGCGACCACGGCCAGCCACGTTTACATCTGAGTGTTCCCGGTTACAGTCGTGGCATATCTACGGCAAGCTAAGGAGGGTATAATACATTGAAAAAGGCGAAGAGAACCCGGTGCACTTTGTGTTCACAATGCGTAGATTAGGCGAATCGTAACCGTACTGAGACCTTTCTCAGGATGGTGTCAGTACAGTTCATTTCAGAGGGTCTGGGTGCAGTTGGAGCGTTGACATATGTGTCCAACCACGCTAAAACCGGTCGCATGTCGGCATTAGTGAAATGGAGATATTTGCATTAGAAGTTTTTTTTTTTTTTCAAAATTTGTGATTTTTGTTTTTTTGCAGAATGTGCTACAGTCATACCTCACCTTACGAAATTAATTCATTCCAGAAGTGGTTTCGTAATGTGATTTTTTTTTCGTAAGCAGAGTCGCAATGGGGGATGCCGAGCGCGCATCTAAGCGTGCATTATCTGAATTTTTGAGATTTCGTTTTTCGTAACTTGAATTTTCTTTCATATTCAGAGACGAAAATTTAACGTAATCGCATTTCGTAACTTGAATTATTCGTTAGTTGGGTCTTTCGTAAGGTGAGGTATGACTGGAGTTGAAATCATGAAGAAGCCACTCCATGTTTCAGATAACAGCATTAGTGACGTTAAAAACATACATTTTTAGAACTAAACCAGGACTAAACCAGGACTAAACCAGGACTAAACCAAGGCTAAACCAGGACTAAACCAGGACTAAACCAGGGCTAAAACCAGGGCTAAACCAGGACTAAACCAGGACTAAACCAGGGCTAAAACCAGGACTAAACCAGGACTAAGCCAGGACTAAACCAGGGCTAAACCTGCTCTGAAACTTTACACCACAGTCATGTCAGTGATGGGGGAGGGCTTAGCTTAATGTCATGCAAATGAGGCAAGAACGCCTAGAGTGAGGAAACTTTACGAGCTGATTTCTCCGCTCAGCAAAAATCAATGTGCTGCTTTCAAATGGCCACAACTTCTTCAAATGTCCTCAGATTTCCATGTGTAAGAATCATTGGAAAGCTTAGAATCTACACTTTCAGAATCTGTGAATAACTCAATATGCCCCCGGGATGACTTGAGTCCCGTCAGATATGTGCAAAAAAATGCTGAGTCATCGTCTGAGTTTGTTTAAATGGCTGAAAGGACCGAGTGTGAAAACACACTCAGTGATCACAGTGTCCTCTGCAATCATCTTATTTTAATGCACCAAACTCACCCTCTTCTCTGGGAGACAGCTGCATGTGAGTTTGGACTGGCCACACTGCACTAACAAGAAAAAACAAAACCTGGTCCTAAAAAATTAATGAATAACACGGAGGGTAAGACCTGAAGTACAGTGTGAATATGTGATCCATGTTTCTCATTGATCCTTGGAAACACTAAACAGACTCCACTGGGCCAACAGAAAAGCTCAGAAGTCACAACTGATTATCTTGGAAGAGTGACAAAGAAGGTTAGTTATGACAGCCTGTCGAGACTGGAAAATGTGTAAACTTGATAAAACAACAACCAAAGAAAAAGTGATGGCTCATCCGTCTGTGTAACCCCCCTGTTTACGCCAAGCATACGTCTCCAGGCGTTGTAGGTGTCAAAATAAACTTCCGAAACCCATTGAAAATATGTTCTCTCATGTTTTGTGGAGTTAATAGGATTGACTGAGATTCAGGAGCAGGACCACGCCTTAACATCCCCCTGCTCCTCTCCAGCGAACCACAGCTCAGCTCAAGCGCACCTTCAATTACCCAGAAGTCCTATTTATACAGGCCTATCCCAATATCACTGTCTCTCGTTCAGCCTTCAGCCTGAAGACATCATCTACAAAGGAGAGGGGCAGGCATGAATTGGCGGGAGATTTGATTCTTATATTAAAGGGTATGCGCTGAATTCAAGTACAGTAATCCCTCTTTTATCGCCGGGGTTAGGTTCCAGAAATAACCCGCAATAAGCGAAATCTGCTTATTGCGGGTTGTTTAAGTAAGACAACTTTATATTTTACAATTATTCTCCATGTTTTAAGGCTGTAAACGCCTCACCACACACATTATACACTTTTCTCAGACTGGAATTAACGTTTTCTCACATTTCTCTCTTGTTTAAACACTCAAACTTTCGTAGATTTTCAACAAAATGTATTAATAGTGAAGCATGGGGGGAGACACGGCTCCGGGAGCCCCGCCGGATGCGCAAGGGGAGCGGAGACATGAGTCACTGGATCCGAAGGAAGCACCGCGCTCATCCGACGGCACTGCCACGTCCCGGGACGCGACACGCAACAACCTCCCGGAGAAGTGCGCGACACGTGCACCCCTCATCGTGGTCAAATCCGTGACAGAGCAGCACGACCGGCGCGAGGCCGCGCGTACACCAGGGCTGCAAGCACGAGATCGACCGGGTCCTCGTAGCCTGAGCCACAAACCAAACATGCACAAACGAACGCAAGAGCCGCACGAAACCAGCAAAGAGCCGCATGCGGTGGTTTAATCCTGGTCTAGACCTGGTCCAGTCCTGGTTTAGTCCAGGTCTAGTCCAGGTTTAGACCTGGTTTAGACCTGGTTTATTTCTGGTCTAGACCTGGTTTAGTCCACGTTTAGTCCTGGTCTAGTCCCAGTCTAGTCCTTGTCTAGTCCTGGTCTGGTCCCGGTCCCCCCCCGCATCCCCCATCTATCAATCGGCAAAGGTCTACAGTCTCTTAGCCAATCAGGATGCAGAACACAATGTTACACTATAAAAAAAAGTTACTATTAAAAAAATTTGAAAAAAAAACAAAAAAAAATCCGCGAAACAGCGAGGCCGTGAGAAGTGAACTGCGACAGAGCGACGGACCACTGTACTGGAAGCACTGAGGAAAACTGGGAGCTGTGTCCATATGTTAAAATAGGTTTTAGCTGTCTGGGTGTAATTGTATCTACCTGTTTTTCTCCTTCTATTTCAAGCTGTGTTTGTGTAACTCAAAGACCCTCCCAAGGAAGCAACTATAGGCTGTTGTGGGATTTCATTATTTAATATATGTAGATTTACATATGTATACACATATTATGTGTTTAAGTATTCTGTGAAAACTGTGTTGCTCAACCTGGACGGTGGTAAACAACCTATTTATAAGCATACGATTTCCATAGGTTGGTGTAATGGGATATCCACCTGCTCCCAATCATCAAACTATTGGTAAACTCCCCTCCTCCTCCTATTGGCTAGCTGTGTGAGCTGATGTCATGGCATACCACAGATCTGTATTTAAAGACAGCAGCTCTATGTGTTCTGTGTGTGGGGCCGAAGGGACACAACGTTCGTGTGTGGACGACGTGACAACTGAAGATGTCTGACGCCATTTACGTTTGTATTTTGCTGCCTAATTCGACATTAAATGCGAATAACCTCAATCTTGAGTCTCTGCCCTTCTTCCGATCCCTTTCCTAAAACTCACACTGTTAAAGGAGAATTAACGTTTTTTTTTACAATCTGAGCCTTATTTTGGTAATAAAACAAGTTGTTTTACTCACCCATAGCACTTTGGTGTCATATGGAGCACTTCCGGAGATGTTTTAGTTTAGCGATCTTCGTAATGTGAGTTCTCGGGGCACATGTTTGCGGTCTCCAAATAACACAAACTTTAGACTTAGACTTAGACTTAGACGCACTTAGAAGCTCAATGTCTTAGTCTACACTTTCGTTTGAGTCAAAAGTGGCCTGTAATCTGAGATTTAGCCATAGTTTCGAGTAGATGAGGAGGACAGTGCTCATGTGCGGAGTCACAGCTTATTTCGCTCTCAGCTTTCGGGACCCAAACATGAAAGGCAAAGCTGTAAATTATGGATAAATCTGGGATTACAGGCCACTTTTGACTCAAACAAAAGTGTAGACCAAGGGTGTCCAAACTTTTTTCATCAAGGGCCTCACATATCAGAGCACTTCAGAGTCACACTGCGATCGAACATTTATATAAATCTGGCAAACTGAACGCATTCTGTACAGGAGACACGGAGAACGACTGACAAACCAGCAAAGGTCCACAGTCCCTTAGCCAATCAGGACGCAGAAATGCGCTTTGATACACTATAAAAAACTGGAATTAAAAAAAATCAGCGAAACACCGAGGCCACGAAAAGTGAACCACGATATAGCCACTGTATTTAATTAAAATGTATTTTATTTTAGTTCATTCATTTTCAAAATGTAGAGCACTAACATGGCCGCACCTCAGTGGCCAGTGTGGAGGAGAAGGTGGAGTTGTCGTAGACCCATCTGCTGCAGCGCACTGTGGCCAGGTCAGATGCAGAGGAACCATTGGACAGGAGCTCAAAGTGGGGTTCAGCAAACATCTCACAGGCTTTTGGGACGCCATCCTCTCTGAGCGGAACAGACACCACCAGCCTCTGCTGCTCGCTCAGGTTTGACAGGAGTCCACCGGGGTCTGCAGCTGCGAGGAGAACATGCCAGTCAACCTTCAGCCTGCAGACACTCGCACAGACACAAAGAAAACACCTAATCACTTCTCCAGTGGAGGTTCTGCTCCCTGCTTGTCTCCATGGAAATGTTCATGCTTTGCCTGGAATGTTCCACAGTATAACATTAAACACATACATCTAGCATGTATTCAATATGAATGCTTCTATTGCTCAGAAATGCAGTAATTCCACAGATCTGAACTGTGATGTGCTGTAACCTGCTGGTCTTTAAACTACACTGAGGAACGTTCCAGAAAACACAACAGCATTTCATGAAGACAAAGGAGCGGACTCTCCACCAGAAGAATGGAGGTGATGATGAAAGGATGAGAAGAATGAAGATGAAAGGATGAGAAGAATGAAGATGAAAGGATGAGAAGAATGAAGATGAAAGGATGAGAAGAATGACGATGAGAGGATGAGAAGAATGAAGATGAGAGGATGAGTAGAATGGAGGTGACGATGAGAGGATGAGAAGAATGGAGGTGACGATGAGAGGATGAGAAGAATGAAGATGAAAGGATGAGAAGAATGGAGGTGACGATGAGAGGATGAGAAGAATGAAGATGAGAGGATGAGAAGAATGAAGATGAAAGGATGAGAAGAATGAAGGTGAAAGGATGAGAAGAATGAAGATGAAAGAATGAGAAGAATGAAGATGAGGATGAAAGGATGAGAAGAATGAAGGTGAAAGGATGAGAAGAATGAAGATGAAAGGATGAGAAGAATGGAGGTGACAATGAAAGGATGAGAAGAATGGAGGTGAAGATGAAAGGATGAGAAGAATGAAGTGACGATGAAAGGATGAGAAGAATGAAGATGAAGATGAAAGGATGAAGGTGAAGATGAAAGGATGAAGGTGAAGATGAAAGGATGAGAAGAATGAAGATGAAGATGAAAGGATGAAGGTGAAGATGAAAGGATGAGAAGAATGAAGGTGACAATGAAAGGATGAGAAGAATGGAGGTGAAGATGAAAGGATGAGAAGAATGGAGGTGAAGATGAAAGGATGAGAAGGATGGAAGTGACGATGAGAGGATGAGAAGAATGAAGATGAAAGGGTGAGAAGAATGAAGATGAAAGGATAAGAAGGATGGAAGTGACGATGAGGATGAGAAGAATGAAGATGAAAGGGTGAGAAGAATGGAGGTGAAGATGAAAGGATGAGAAGAATGAAGATGAAAGGATAAGAAGGATGGAAGTGACGATGAGGATGAGAAGAATGAAGATGAAAGGGTGAGAAGAATGGAGGTGAAGATGAAAGGATGAGAAGAATGAAGATGAAAGGATAAGAAGGATGGAAGTGACGATGAGGATGAGAAGAATGAAGATGAAAGGATGAGAAGAATGGAGGTGAAGATGAAAGGATGAGAAGAATGGAGGTGAAGATGAAAGGATGAGAAGAATGGAGGTGAAGATGAAAGGATGAGAAGGATGGAAGTGACGATGAGAGGATGAGAAGAATGAAGATGAAAGGGTGAGAAGAATGAAGATGAAAGGATAAGAAGGATGGAAGTGACGATGAGGATGAGAAGAATGAAGATGAAAGGGTGAGAAGAATGGAGGTGAAGATGAAAGGATGAGAAGAATGAAGATGAAAGGATAAGAAGGATGGAAGTGACGATGAGGATGAGAAGAATGAAGATGAAAGGGTGAGAAGAATGGAGGTGAAGATGAAAGGATGAGAAGAATGAAGATGAAAGGATAAGAAGGATGGAAGTGACGATGAGGATGAGAAGAATGAAGATGAAAGGGTGAGAAGAATGGAGGTGACGATGAAAGGATGAGAAGAATGAAGATGAAAGGATGAGAAGAATGGAGGTGAAAGGATGAGAAGAATGAAGATGAAAGGATGAGAAGAATGAAGATGATGATGAAAGGATGAGAAGAATGGAGATGAAAGGATGAGAAGATTGAAGATGAAAGGATGAGAAGAATGAAGATGAAAGGATGAGAAGAATGGAGGTGAAGATGAAAGGATGAGAAGAATGAAGATGAAAGGATAAGAAGGATGGAAGTGACGATGAGGATGAGAAGAATGAAGATGAAAGGGTGAGAAGAATGGAGGTGACGATGAAAGGATGAGAAGAATGAAGATGAAAGGATGAGAAGAATGGAGGTGAAAGGATGAGAAGAATGAAGATGAAAGGATGAGAAGAATGAAGATGATGATGAAAGGATGAGAAGAATGGAGATGAAAGGATGAGAAGAATGAAGATGAAAGGATGAGAAGAATGAAGATGAAAGGATGAGAAGAATGAAGATGAAGATGAAAGGATGAAGGTGACGATGAAAGGATGAGAAGAATGAAGTGACGATGAAAGGATGAGAAGAATGAAGATGAAAGGATGAGAAGAATGGAGGTAAAGATGAAAGGATGAGAAGAATGGGGGTGACGATGAAAGGATGAGTAGAATGGGGGTGACGATGAAAGGATGAGTAGAATGGAGGTGAAGATGAAAGGATGAGAAGAATGAAGATGAAAGGATGAGAAGAATGAAGATGAAAGGATGAGAAGAATGAAGTGACAATGAAAGGATGAGAAGAATGAAGATGAAAGGATGAGAAGAATGGAGGTGAAGATGAAAGGATGAGAAGAATGAAGGTGATGATGAAAGGATGAGAAGAATGGAGGTGAAGATGAAAGGATGAGTAGAATGGAGGTGAAGATGAAAGGATGAGAAGAATGAAGATGAAAGGATGAGAAGAATGAAGATGAAAGGATGAGAAGAATGACGATGAAAGGATGAGAAGAATGAAGGTGAAGATGAAAGGAAGAGAAGAATGACGATGAAAGGATGAGAAGAATGAAGATGAAAGGATGAGAAGAATGAAGATGAAAGGATGAGAAGAATGGAGGTGACGATGAAAGGATGAGAAGAATGAAGATGAAAGGATGAGAAGAATGGAGGTGACGATGAAAGGATGAGAAGAATGAAGATGAAAGGATGAGAAGAATGAAGATGAAAGGATGAGAAGAATGAAGATCAAAGGATGAGAAGAATGAAGATGAAAGGATGAGAAGAATGAAGATGAGAGGATGAGTAGAATGGAGGTGAAGATGAAAGGATGAGAAGAATGAAGATGAAAGGATGAGAAGAATGAAGATGAAAGGATGAGAAGAATGGAGGTGACGATGAAAGGATGAGAAGAATGAAGATGAAAGGATGAGAAGAATGGAGGTGAAAGGATGAGAAGAATGAAGATGAAAGGATGAGAAGAATGAAGATGATGATGAAAGGATGAGAAGAATGGAGATGAAAGGATGAGAAGAATGAAGATGAAAGGATGAGAAGAATGAAGATGAAAGGATGAGAAGAATGAAGATGAAGATGAAAGGATGAAGGTGACGATGAAAGGATGAGAAGAATGAAGTGACGATGAAAGGATGAGAAGAATGAAGATGAAAGGATGAGAAGAATGGAGGTAAAGATGAAAGGATGAGAAGAATGGGGGTGACGATGAAAGGATGAGAAGAATGAAGGTGAAGATGAAAGGATGAAAAGAATGAAGTGACGATGAAAGGATGAGAAGAATGAAGATGAAAGGATGAGAAGAATGAAGATGAGAGGATGAGTAGAATGGAGGTGAAGATGAAAGGATGAGAAGAATGAAGATGAAAGGATGAGAAGAATGAAGTGACAATGAAAGGATGAGAAGAATGAAGATGAAAGGATGAGAAGAATGGAGGTGAAGATGAAAGGATGAGAAGAATGAAGGTGATGATGAAAGGATGAGAAGAATGGAGGTGAAGATGAAAGGATGAGTAGAATGGAGGTGAAGATGAAAGGATGAGAAGAATGAAGATGAAAGGATGAGAAGAATGAAGATGAAAGGATGAGAAGAATGACGATGAAAGGATGAGAAGAATGAAGGTGAAGATGAAAGGATGAGAAGAATGAAGATGAAAGGATGAGAAGAATGAAGATGAAAGGATGAGAAGAATGGAGGTGAAGATGAAAGGATGAGAAGAATGAAGGTGATGATGAAAGGATGAGAAGAATGGAGGTGAAGATGAAAGGATGAGTAGAATGGAGGTGAAGATGAAAGGATGAGAAGAATGAAGATGAAAGGATGAGAAGAATGAAGATGAAAGGATGAGAAGAATGAAGGTGAAGATGAAAGGATGAGAAGAATGAAGATGAAAGGATGAGAAGAATGAAGATGAAAGGATGAGAAGAATGGAGGTGAAGATGAAAGGATGAGAAGAATGAAGGTGATGATGAAAGGATGAGAAGAATGGAGGTGAAGATGAAAGGATGAGTAGAATGGAGGTGAAGATGAAAGGATGAGAAGAATGAAGATGAAAGGATGAGAAGAATGAAGATGAAAGGATGAGAAGAATGACGATGAAAGGATGAGAAGAATGAAGATGAAAGGATGAGAAGAATGAAGATGAAAGGATGAGAAGAATGGAGGTGACGATGAAAGGATGAGAAGAATGAAGATGAAAGGATGAGAAGAATGAAGATGAAAGGATGAGAAGAATGAAGATCAAAGGATGAGAAGAATGAAGATGAAAGGATGAGAAGAATGAAGATGAGAGGATGAGTAGAATGGAGGTGAAGATGAAAGGATGAGAAGAATGAAGATGAAAGGATGAGAAGAATGAAGATGAAAGGATGAGAAGAATGGAGGTGACGATGAGAGGATGAGAAGATTTTGAATGCAGTAAAACAAAAACACCAGTCGACATGTTGGCGAGGAAACGGCGCGCTAAAGGTCACCTGTAAAGTGGCAGTGGTGAGGAGGGATGGCTGCGATGAAGTTGTTGAGGAGGAAGTGACCGGGCAGGACCATGCGCGGAGCACACAGCAGGACCAGGATGAGGATCTGAAATGGACCGAAGCCGTCCACCTCGTCCAGAATGCTCTCGAACACCACCATCCTGAAAGAGCACAGAGGCCTTTTGAAAACTACAGAGACATGATGATTAACCCAGAGCCACCTTTGGACGTTAGAAGAGCCGGGAGCTGTTACAGATTGATTTCTACTCACTACAGATTTTCTTTGTGTTTTTTTTTTTTAGATTTTAGAATGTGTGATCATGGCCACACCGGCTTGTCAAAGCCTGATCCCGTCAGATCTCAGAAGCTCAGCAGGGCCTGGGTCGTACTCGGATCAGAGACCGCTGGGAAAATCAGGAGCCACAGGGGGGCGCCAGTCACAAAAAACTGTTGTGTCCTTAGGCAAGACACTTCAGTCCAATCCAATCCAATCCAACTTTATTTATAAAGCACTTTAAAAACAACACAGTCGACCAAAGTGCTGTACACAGGTTAAAACACAAAACATGACACACAGTAACATTAAAAACAGAACATGATAAAAGTCAACTACTCACACTGAGTTAAAAGACAATCTAAAAAAATGAGTTTTAAGAAGGGATTTAAAAACAGGAAGAGGTGAGTTTTCACACTTGGTCCCTTTCAGCGTTTAAAGCGAACTCAGATCGCTAACTGAGCATTATAGGTTTATATGTGAACACTCTAAGCGCACTCAGACCCCTTTAAAACGAACCGAACTGAGACCATCTCGGGAGGTGGTCTCAGTACGGTTCGCTAAAAGGTCCGCGGTACAGTTCGCCTAACCTGCGCAGTGTGTACACATAACGCTCCGGGTTCACTTCGCCTTTTGTGCAGTGCACCACCACGAGCCGGTGAGCCAAGAGCCGGTGAGCCAAGAGCCGGCAAGAGCCAATCATAGGCCGAACTGCGCTCCAGCTTCCAATCATGTTGCAGCATTATTACGCACCGATCGCGCTCCCGCCAATCATGACGATTACCGCTGTTGTGTTTGCGCCTGTTCGCCGATCAGCTGTGAGCGAGCCGCGTGATATTTACGCGTCATTTCCAAGAGAAGAAGAATCCTTCACTTGCTACGTTAATGCTACGTAAGAAGGAACTCTCGCCTCGGGACACGGGATAAGTTCGGGATATGTCCTTTTCTCCGGAGCTCCGGATTATTCAAGACTGTGACACGTGCATACATGGATACCGTTCTTATGGGTGAGTCATATTATCAGATTATTTCTGCATCTATTTCGGCACTAAACCAGGACTAAACCAGAACTAAACCAGGTCTAAACCAGGACTAAACCAGGTCTAAACCAGGTCTAAACCAGGACTAAACCAGGTCTAAACCAGGACTAAACCAGGTCTAAACCAGGTCTAAACCAGGACTAAACCAGGTCTAAACCAGGACTAAACCAGGTCTAAACCAGGTCTAAACCAGGTCTAAACCAGGTCTAAACCAGGACTAAACCAGGTCTAAACCAGGACTAAACCAGGTCTAAACCAGGTCTAAACCAGGACTAAACCAGGTCTAAACCAGGTCTAAACCAGGACTAAACCAGGTCTAAACCAGGACTAAACCAGGTCTAAACCAGGACTAAACCAGGACTAAACCAGGTCTAAACCAGGACTAAACCAGGTCTAAACCAGGACTAAACCAGGACTAAACCAGGTCTAAACCAGGACTAAACCAGGTCTAAACCAGGTCTAAACCAGGACTAAACCAGGTCTAAACCAGGACTAAACCAGGTCTAAACCAGGTCTAAACCAGGTCTAAACCAGGTCTAAACCAGGTCTAAACCAGGACTAAACCAGGTCTAAACCAGGTCTAAACCAGGACTAAACCAGGTCTAAACCAGGACTAAACCAGGTCTAAACCAGGTCTAAACCAGGACTAAACCAGGTCTAAACCAGGACTAAACCAGGTCTAAACCAGGTCTAAACCAGGTCTAAACCAGGTCTAAACCAGGACTAAACCAGGTCTAAACCAGGACTAAACCAGGTCTAAACCAGGTCTAAACCAGGACTAAACCAGGTCTAAACCAGGTCTAAACCAGGACTAAACCAGGTCTAAACCAGGACTAAACCAGGTCTAAACCAGGACTAAACCAGGACTAAACCAGGTCTAAACCAGGACTAAACCAGGTCTAAACCAGGTCTAAACCAGGACTAAACCAGGTCTAAACCAGGTCTCAGAGCTCTAGAGAAGCTACAGTGTGAACAGAAAGAGGACTGAGGCTCCATCAGAGCTTAAGTGGACCAGAAAGAGAACTCGCTCCTCTTTCACAATGTGAACACAAACAGAACTGAGTTTGTGTTCTCTTGGTCCCCTTGTTGGTCCACTTTTAGGGGACTATATGTGAAAACACCCTAACATTCAGTGGAAGTGCATTCCAGAGTCTTGGAGCAGCCACTGAAAAGGCCTGATCACCCCTAAGTTTCCTTTTTGTCTTCGGGACCACAAGGAGAACCTGAGCTGCAGACCTGAGAGAGCACCAGCAGGTCAGACACATACTGTGGGGCCAGGCCATGGAGACGATTCAAAATAAATAAAAGAATCTTAAAATCAATGCCAAACTGAACAGGTAGCCATTGGAGAGGCTGAAGAATGGGAGTTCTGTGATCGAATTTCCGAGAACCAGTTAAAAGACGAGCAGCAGCGTTCTGGACTAGCTGAAAACGGGAAAGTAAGGTTTCATTGAGACCTGAGTACACGGCGTTGCAATAATCTAACCGTGTGTTCACCTACATTGCCTAGTATGAAAGTGGTGTGTGTGTGAGTGTTGGAGGGGCTGATGGCGCAGATTGGCAGCCTCATTTGCATTACATTACATTATACACTGCACTTTTAACTTGTAAATAGTTATTTTTTTGTATATTTGTATATTGTATAGTTGTGTTGTCTCGCCTTCCCAGGACTACAGATGGAAATGAGCTCTGAGCTACAATCTGGTACAAACATCTCTGCCACTGTGCTTAATGTAATTGTACACTGTCCTAATAAACCAATCAATGAAATGAAATGAAATGAAAATGAAATTTCCGTCAGTCTGCCCCACGACAGCTGTGGCTACAATAGTGGCTTAGCACCACCGAGTGTGGAGTGAATGAACTATGAACTGTAAAGAAAAGTGCTGTATAAAACTGATGCATTGTTTTTATTTATTAGAATGTGATGATGTCATATGATGACATCGTCATGTTGATTATGTTGTATTTTGCCATAAAATATCAGAAAGGTAAATTCCCAAATATGGAACCTGATTATTTCTATTATTCACTAGAACCTGCTGTATTATAACAAACATCTGCAGTTCGACCATACAGTGGTACCTCACCTTACGAAAGACCCAACAAACGAAAATTTCAAGTTACCAAACGCCTTCATGTTAAATTTTGGTCTCTAGATACGAAAGAAAATTCAAGTTACGAAACGCGAAATCTCAAAAATTCAAATAATGCGCGCTCAGCCACACACATTATACGCTTTTCTCAGACTGGATTTAAACTTTTCTCACATTTGTCTCTCATTTAAACACTCAAACTTTCATAGATTTTCAACAAAATGTATTAATAGTGAAATGTGGGGGGAAGGGGGAGGGGGGTGTGTGTGTGCGCGGACACGTGTGTGATAGCGCAGCATGACCCGGCGCGGGGCTGCAAGCACCAGACCCGTGCTCAAACCGTGCCAGGTCTAAACCAGGTCTAAACCAGGTCTAAACCAGGTCTGAACCAGGTCTAAACCAGGTCTGAACCAGGTCTAAACCAGGTCTGAACCAGGTCTAAACCAGGATCAGACCACCGTGGCTCTTGCATGCGTTCGTTCATGCGCTCAGACTGCGTGCGGTCCCCCTCGCTGCTCGCCTCAGCCGTGACTCGAAACGAAACCAAGAAATAGACCCGCACGCAGCGCTTTAATCCACCTGGTTTAGTCCAGGTTTAGTCCTGGTCCAGTCCTGGTTTAGTCCAGGTCTAGACCTGGTCCAGTCCAGGTTTAGACTTTGGTCTAGACCTGGTATTGTCCACGTTTAGTCCTGGGTCTAGTCTCTACGCAGGACACAGTGTTACACTATAAAAAAATTAAAAAAAACTTGGAACGGATCAGGCCTTTTCCATTGAAATAGCTACTCAACTTACGAAAAATTCATGTTACGAAACCACTTCTGGAACGAATTAATTTCGTAAGGTGAGGTACCACTGTATCCTTTTACCTGCCCCCCATGTGTTTTAAATGATACTGGCCTGTTGTGATGTCATCTGAAACGCAGCAGCAACAGAACCAGCTCACAACAGATTGAACTGTGTCTCTGAACTTCTGCACATGATCAAAACGGAGAGCGACATGACGAATATTCGAATCTGACTGACAGTGGGCGCCAAGATGGATCCTCGTGTGTTTGTGAATTCTCAGATAAACAAACAAAATCTAACAGGAAACACTATGTCTGTGTGTATGTGTACACACACACACACACACACACACACACGTCGCTTGGGTGCCGTGTGGGTGCTCGGATACGTTTTTAACGCTGGAGCAATGAAGATTTATCTCCTGACATGATCTCAAAGCGCTGTGAGCTCCGGGCCTTTCTTCTTTTGTAACGTGTGTAAATTAAGCCTGAAACAGTGAGCGCTCTGTCCAGGACCTGATGCTGCAGTGATGTTGGCCTCACTGTCGCTGGTTTGGATTCATACGTGATCCAAATGATTCTAATGAAGGTGTATGGAGTTTAAAAACACAGTGAGGCACTTCCTGTATTCGCTCATGACATCACAAGGGGGAACAGTGTCTAAATAGAGCCTAAATATGCAGGGTTTGTGTGTTAAACATGGCTGAATGAAACACAACACAAACAGCATTATAACAGATCAGGAAAGAGCTTTAAAGGTCCCATGGCATGAAATTTTCACTTTCTGAGGTTTTTGAACGTTAATGTGAGCTCCCCTACCCTGTTTAGGCCCCCCCCCCATGGTTAAAAGTTGCGAAATGTCTAAACTGAGCATTTGCGATCCTTTTCTGCGTTAGAAAAAATCGGAGCTCAAATGGGCGATTTTGAACAAGGCACCTTATTGACGTCAGATCGAAAAAAGAAATGCAAATGCAGTTCCACCCCCGTCTGTCTGTACTCAGCGTCTCTGTAAATCACGCCCAGAGAGTTTGGACTGCGAATGCGCTAGGCAATGCGAAATGTGTTTTTTTATTTGCCTGGAGGCACGTCCGAGTGTTTCTAGGCTCGGAAGTCCTTTATCTGAGCCTGTGGATATCTGAAACAGCAGTGGTTTGATTTTATTTTCTGTGGAAATGTGTTTATTTTTCAATGGAACACTTCAAATCTCTCCCCCCGTGCAAAAACACGGAAATGGATCAGCTGAGAGCTGAGAGCGAGAGCGGAGCGTTTGGCCACGCCCCCACCCTCTACTATAGGCCAGCTCTTTTCTCCTAATTTGCATTCAAGCAACAACGCCCATAATGGAGTGTTCAGAGAGAGAAAAAATACTCTTTCTCATCTTATCTCTGTTTCTCATGCACTGAGTGTTGATTTTGAAGAAGGATTCATTTACAGTATTAGGGAACCATATAAAAGCATGAAGAAGTACCATGTCATGGGATCTTTAATAAGCACTTTTAAAGTGATCTCAGTTGAGAACGAGGAGACGGCGATACCACACACGCCGCATTTCCAGAGCAGCTGTGTTTTTCACTGGACCAAAGCAAACAGAACCACGCTGAGGCCGCTGTGTGTCCGGAGAGAAAACAATACTGAGGCCGACAGTGGTACCACTGCCATTGAAGGTGCATGGTGTAACTCTTCTGTCCGTCAGATGCTTTTCCCCATGGAAATGTTACTGCTTCGTCTGGAATGTTTCGCAGTATGGCATTCAGACTATCTAGACTAGACTGAACCAGACCAAGTTACAGGTCAGATCTGTGGAGAAGCCTGCTTTTCTAGGTGTTTTGGCCTATAAAACCACCTGTAATTGAATAAATGTAAAGTAGAGCTGTTTAATGTCACACCGTGGAACATTCCAGGCAGAGCAATGACGAGTCCATGGAAACAAGCAGGTGATGGTCCCCCAACCAGAAAGTTACCTTTAAATTTCAAGGTAAGCGCGCTCAAATCATACAGTTGCTAATAACAACTGTACAGTGGTCCCTCGTTTATCGCGGGGGTTAGGTTCCAGAAATAACCCGTAATAAGTGAAATCCGCGAAGTAGGACAACTTTATATTTTACAATTATTCTACATGTTTTAAGGCTATAAATGCCTCACTTTATATAAAATATAAAGTGTCAGTGTTGTCAGGTGAGAGTGATGTTAGGCCCAGCTGATATAAGTTCTATGATGATATGAATAATTTTAGGTTAAAGGAAAAGTAAAGTTTTTTTTTACAATCTGAGCCTTCTTTCGGCAATAAAACAAGTAGTTTTACTCACCCATAGCAGTTTGGTGTCAATTGGAGCAGTATCGCAGAACTTATGTTGAGCCGTTCTGTTCTACTAATGATCCTGTATCCGTTAGCGTGAGTGCTCGGGGCATTACTTTGCGGTGTCCAAATAACACAAACTTTAGCACTTTTCAAATCACAGAAGATCGCTGTGTCAGCGTAGACTTTTAGTGGATTCCAAAACGTCCTGAAACCCGATATGCAGCTATAGTTTCATTTGATGATGTCATCAGAGAGGACAGTGCGCATGCGTGAACTCAGCTGTTTTGTAAACACCGCTAGTCCGAAAGAAGCTAACACCGCTCTGAACTTTACTTTTCTGTTGCGATATCGGGTTTCAGGCCGTTTTGGAATCTACTAAAAGTCTACGCTGACACAGCGATCTTCTGTGATTTGAAAAGTGCTAAAGTTTGTGTTATTTGGAGACCGCAAAGTAATGCCCCGAGCACTCACGCTAACGGATACGGGATCATTAGTAGAACAGAACGGCTCAACATAAGTTCTGCGATACTGCTCCAATTGACACCAAACTGCTATGGGTGAGTAAAACTACTTGTTTTATTGCAGAAAGAAGGCTCAGATTGTAAAAAAAAAACATTACTTTTCCTTTAAATTCATTGACATTTGTGTAATGTGTGGCAAATGTAAATTCGTGAAAATTGACTTGTGCATGAATCCGTCAATAACAGGAATTGAACCCGGGACGCCCACATGAAAGACGCAGGGCTTAACCACTAGGACTTAACCAGATTTGTTAAGAACCAAGAACGTAAGGTAATTAATTTTTTTGCTGATATTGTTTTTGGACAACACAGATACTCATGCGGGAGGTGTTCGGAACTGTTTGTTTGACACTCTGTTTACGTCAGGTACGTATTCTCTGCGACACGGCCTGATTAAGCCTCGTCTTTATCCTGCCCGCGACCAGGCGAGCTCCGAGGACCATGTTGCCCCAGTAACTCAGCGGGGACTAAAGTTAGCGAGAGTCATGGAACCGAACTCTCACTAAAACTAGTGCAGACCGTCGAATAAAGCCGAGCTTTGTGCTTAGCCGCGTTCGTGGAACACCCCTCTGTTTTGTGTTTTGTTTCATTCACACACGTTTAACACACAAACCTGCACATTTAGGCTGAGTTCTCTCAAACAGAAAACACTGTTCAACCTCGTGATGTCATGTGGTAATACAAACTTCACTAGAATCATTTGGACGATTCCAACCCTGGAATTGCCAATCGCTACTGAACAAAATTAAAAATTTGAGTTAATTTGATAACTAACTCATGACATCACAAGGTGGAATGGAGCATTTTGAGCTTTGGAGATGTAGTAATAAATGTTATATGTGAATGAAAACACAACACAACCTGTTTTTGAGGCGGTAACAACATTCTAACATGACTTAAAGCTCATAAGAGTCAATTTTGCTTGATATCCTCCTGGGACCCGAAGAAAAAAGTGTATCTTAATTATTATTATTATTATTTAAATTTTCTATTTGGAGGTAAATGAACACCTTAGCATTTACATTTTGTTAATTTTATTTTTATTCATAATGTTGTAACATGTCCTCTGTAATGGACTGTAATAGTGTTGAATCCATGTCAAGTTAAGCTAACAAAACCAATTTTTTTGTTTTTTTGTTTTGATGACCAGCATCCCAGACAAACTTCTACAGTCACCTCAAAAGGTTTTTAGATTCCCTTTTAATTTCTTATTGATTGGGTCCCATGGCATGAAATTTTCACTTTCTGAGGTTTTTGAATGTTAATGTGAGCTCCCCTACCCTGTTTAGCCCCCCCCCCCCCCATGGCTAAAAGTTGCGAAATGTCTAAACTGAGCATTTGTGATCCTTTTCTGCGTTTGAAAAAAACACAGCTCAAACGGGCGATTCTGAACAAGGAAACTATGTGACGTCACATCGAAAAATGCAGCTCCACCCCCCGTCTGGATGTCTACCCACCGTCTCTGTAAATCACGCCCAGAGAGTTTGATAAGATAAGATAAGATTAAGATTAACTTTATTGTCCCCGAGGGGAAATTTGTCTTGGGCTCACTGCCCGCAGCTTAAAAACATAGTTATACACACACATACAGTACAGACAGATAACAGTCAGAACTCATCACAGGATACATGTCAAGTGCCAAAATATTGCACCAGCCCTAGTCCACAATGGATAATGCACAATTCCTATTGCACAGAACAATTATTGCAACATATAATATAAAGTGACTTATATTATCTTGTTGTGCAGATTTGTTCAAGAGTGCAACAGAAGTGGGCACAAATGAAAGTTTATATCTTTTACTCTTAAAGTTATGCGCTCAATAGCGTCTGCCTGATGGAAGCAGTTCGTATTCCCCATGTAACAGGTGAGAAGGGTTCCCCACAATCCTTCTGGCCTGAGCGAGCACAGAGTCCTGAAAAATGTCCTGCAGAGAAGGAAACTCTCTCCTACCAATCACCTTCATGGCCTTATTTACAAGTTGGACCGCGAAGGAGCTACGCAATGCGAAATGCGTTTTTTTACTTGCCTGGAGGCACGTCCGAGTGTTTCCAGGCTCGGAAGTCCTTTATCCGACCCTCTGGACCTCTGAAACAGCAGTGGTTTAATTTTATTTTCTGTGAAAATGTGTTTTTTTCATTGAAATGCCTCTCCTTTCTTCCTCCGCTCTTAAAACACAGAAGTGGGGCCAGCACACCGCTAAAACAAGGAACCAGCGGCGTATTTGCCCCCCCCCCACCCGCTCCTCTAACCTATCTCTGTCCTTCTCATTTGCATTCAAGCAACAAGGCCCAGAATGAGGTGTTCAGAGAGAGACTTTCTGACTCTGACTGTGTACATGGGTCTTTCTCATGCACTGAGTGTTGATTTTGAAGAAGGATTCATTTACAGTATTAGGGAACCATTAAGGAGCCATATAAAAGCATCAAGAAGTACCATGTCATGGGATCTTTAAATGTATTTATATTTTTAATTATTATTTATTAGTTTACTTATTTATGCATGTTTATTTATTATTTTTATTTTTATTTATTTTTATTTTTAGATTCCCTTTTAATTTCTCATTGATTTATTTATTGATTTATTTATGTATTTATGTATGTATTTTTATTATTTTAATAATAATAATAATAATAATAATAATAATAATAATAATAATAATAATAATAATAATAATAATAATAATTATTATTATTATTATTATTATTATTATTATTATTATTATTATTATTATTATTATTATTATTATTATTATTATTATCATAGTGCAGCCACAAACTAGACTCACTGGTTAACTCAATGTCCACTATAAAGGACACAGATGAATGGCCGGGTCCTTTAATTACACAAGTTTTTGACATGATGGACTAGTTGTAATTTGGTGTTGCCGTGTCCTGCGTGTATCACAGATTAAGAAAATAAAAGTGTAGAATCACATAAGTACTGAGCAGTGTACCAGTGAATACAGGAGAATAAGGATTACTCAAACATGCATAAATCACTCCAAATACAAACACTTTGACAGGGTAAATGTGAAGGAAACCACTGTAACACGGTTTAAAGCTCTGAAAAGTTGATTTTAAAGAATAGGTCTGATTTAAAGGGTCCTGTTTCTCCCCATGTATTTGAGCAATATTTGCTTTACCCCAGAACAAAAACGTCTGCTGCCTGCATCGGATTAGAATGCATTTTATGTTTAAGAGTCTTTTTCTTTCTTTTTCTTTTCTTTATTAGTTTATTTGACAGGGACAATGTGCAAAAACATTAAAGATGCTTTACACCAGATTATAGCTGAAGCTAGTTTCCATCTGCAGTCCCTGAGCAGGTGAGAAATACAATATAAAACGTAAACAATAGAATCAATGCACACTCACACACTACAAATGACCAATTATTACACAATAAAATATTACAATCAAATCTCACTCAGATTATAACATACCAGTTATCATTCTTAATGCTGACACTGCTGATTCTCTAATAATAATTTCTTAACGTTAAATGAAAAGTTTTTCATGTCAGAGGAAAGTTTCAAACTTTGTGGCAATTTATTCCATTCTTTGATGGCTTTGAAAGAAAAATCTGTGTGTGCAAAGGCCGAGCTCCGTTTAGGTACTCTGCAGTCACCTGGAGGTCCTGGCTGTTTGTTCAGAGCTGTACACATTTTTTCAATGGAGGAGGCGCTGTGTTATTTAAAGGAAAAGTAATGTTTTTTTTTTTTTTTTACAATTTGAGCCTTATTTCGGTAATAAAACAAGTTGTTTTACTCACCCATAGCACTTTGGTGTCATATGGAGCACTTCCAGAGATGTTTTAGATTAGCGTTAGCCTAGCGCAGTGCTTCTCAATTATTTTCTATGACGCCCCCCCTAGGAAGAAGAAAAAATTTCACGCCCCCCTCCCTGCGCACGACTATTAATAGTATTATTTGTCTAGAAAATTATTAGTACACCTCTGCATAACAATGTATCCTTTTATTAACATTAAAAACAAAAAAAGAAAGAAACTTCCAACAAACACTGCACTCTTTTTTTGCACTGAGGACTCAAATATGAATGTGCTTTTAATGCAGCTTTGTGCACATTTGTTTACGTTTTACAGAAACGAAACTTAAAAACCACATTTGCCATTTGCATAAACTCAAAGCTCAGTGGAATATAACGTGTTTTTTCTGTGACAGAGGATGTTCTGCTGATGGCAAGTCTGTTCTGTGCGTATATCGCGTATTTAAGGTCGCCGAACCCTGCCCCAGAGCGACAACGAGAGCGCTACTGCCAACTACTGTTGTTGATGTGCAATTACACTTTCGTTCTAGTACAGTACGGCAAAAAAGCATGTTTCCCAGGGTCACACGCGCCCCCCCTGGCATCACACCACGCCCCCCCAGGGGGGCCCGCCCCACTATTTGAGAAGCACTGGCCTAGCGCGACTTCTAGCCATAGCTCGGGGCATATAATCTATTCCCCGAGCATGTAATATGCCCCGTGCGGGCTCCAAATAGCATATGCTTTAGCACTTTTCAAATCATAGAAGCCCGATGTCTTAGTCTACGATTTAATCTTCAAAAGTGGCCTGTAATATGAGATTTATCCATAG
This sequence comes from Paratrypauchen microcephalus, assembly GCA_036785185.1. Lineage (NCBI taxonomy): Eukaryota > Metazoa > Chordata > Actinopteri > Gobiiformes > Gobiidae > Paratrypauchen > Paratrypauchen microcephalus. The sequence goes on from JAVJIX010000226.1 coordinate 476,019, forward strand.
TTTACAGCTTTGCGTTCCATGTTTGGGTCCCGGGAGCTGAGAGCACAGTCCGCGCATGCGCACTGGCCTCCTCATCTACTCGAAACTATGGCTAAATCTCGGATTACAGGCCACTTTTGCTTCAAATGAAATCGTAGATTAAGACATCGAGCTTCTATGATTTGAAAAGTGCTAAAGTTTGTGTTATTTGGAGACCGCAAAGTAATGCCCCGAGCACTCACGTTAACGGATACGCTACAACATAACTTCTACGAAACTGCTCCAATTGACACCAAACTGCTATGGGTGAGTAAAACTACTTGTTTTATTGCCGAAAGAAGGCTCAGATTGTAAAAAAACGTTACTTTTCCTTTAAGATTTTAAAGACTAATCGCACATTTGAATAGGTGATTAAATTGTCAAAGTTTAGCATTTTATGTTGTGCAAATATTGGACAATGATGATATCGCAGTGGCTTTTTGTCCAGTATCTTAACAGCCTGATTATATAAGGACTTTAAGGGTTTTGTTACTTGAGACCAACAAGTTATACAATAATTAATATGTGAGGTAATCATTGCATCCAGATAAACCTTTGCAGCATCATTGCTAAATTTGTTTCGAGTGTGTCTAAACACAGACAGACGATATTTTAAAGTATTAGAAACTTTTTTAACATGCTTTTTAAAACTAAAAATTGGATCCAGAACAACTCCTAAGTATTTGAATTCCTCTACTGTTTTGAGTTGGCTCTTATTTATGTATATACATGGAAAGGAAGACTTCTGTTTTTGTGTCTTAGTAAAATACATTGCCACCGTTTTGTTTGTGTTCAAAGTGAGAGAAGCAGTCAGGAGGGGCACACTAGTGTTACAGTGACGGTAGAACTTTGTAGAATAAGTAGGATACTCAGTATGCATAAGGTAAGTGAAGAAGAACTTTGGACCACTGCAAGCTGTTTAAAATGAACTAGTTCTGTTTTTCACATTTTGAAGACGGTAAACATCAAGTACAGCGCCTTTTTTTAAAGTCTAAAAACAAATGCTTTGACTGGGTTGAGTAAAGACGATTTAATGGAAACAACTAGAACGGCATCCAAACCATTGGCACAATATGGAGCACGCACTGACCCGGTTTAAGTTTAAGTTTAAGTTTAAGTTTATTTAAATGGGACAGCAGCTGTAAATACACCAGATTTAGCTCAAGGCGAGTTTCCATCTGTAGTCCCACAGAACAGGGGTGAAAGTCGATAAAACACAAGGTACAAAACATGTAAAGACCAACAATGAAAACAACAGAAGCAGTGACAGAATCAAAGCAGGACACAGTTTTACAAAGATTTTGAGTTCATAGATCTAATACAAAAGTGCTTTTAGTTACATGAGGTAGTTCTAGTAGTAAAGTGCTTTTAGTTAGATAAGTTTTTAAGTTCTGTCCCTCTGTCCCCTGGGCCCTGGACACACAGATCCACACACACACTCACCTGTTTGAGCAGCTCCTGACCTCCCTCTCCACGTCTCCTCGTCCTTTTCTTCTGGGTGTAAGTTGAAGTCCTCGTGGCTCGGTGCATCCTCTGTGCTCTGCTGCTCTGTGGGCGTCCGGGGCTGTGTGGGAGGAGCAGCCCACCCCCCTGTGGCCCCTGCTCTGCCCCCCATGCCCAGGTGCTCTGTACGCTCTTTGTGGTGTTAAAGGAAACTCTATGTAAGATTTTGGTTTAAAGGAGAATTAACTTTTTTTACAATCTTATTTCGGTAATAAAACAAGTTGTTTTACTCACCCATAACACTTTGGTGTCATTTGGAGCATTTCCGGAGATGTTTTAGATTAGCGATATCCGTTAACGTGAGTGATCGGGGCACGGCGTTGCAGTCACCAAAATAACACAAACTTTAGCACTTTTCAAATCACAGAAGATCGCTGTGTCAGTGTAGACTTTAAAGGGATATGCCACCCCCAGGGCAAATTTGGGCATCTCCCCACAGTCCAGAGACTAAAATAAGTGGTGGTTTTCCTGCTCACCCAGCCATTGTCCGAGCCTGTCGCCACTGACCGCCGCGGTATCTGCAGCTCCTCCGCCTTAGACTGGAGTTTAACGTCGCCAGAGAAAGATTTCGGCCAAAAGGAATTAATTTGCTCGATGCGTTTCCCAATTACTTTGTGTGTAGTGCGCATTCATATCGAGTGCAAATAAATGTGCAAATCAACACGGAGAGCTTGACTTGGTCATTTTGGGTGGGAACTATTTTCCAGTGCGGAAGAATACAGTCGAATCACGCAGTACGCTGCCAGGGGAATCCCAGTTACGCACCGGGAAGGGAGTTCCCCTGTTGCACAACGTGGTGCGTGATTCGACTGTAGTCTTCCGCACTGGAAAATAGTTCCCACCCAAAATGACCAAGTCAAGCTCTCCGTGTTGATTTGCACATTTATTTGCACTCAATATGAATGCGCACTACACATAAAGTAATTGGGAAACGCATCGAGCAAATTAATTCCTTTTGGCCGAAATCTTTCTCTGGCGACGTTAGACTCCAGTCTAAGGCGGAGGAGCAGCAGATACCGCGGCGGTCAGTGGCGACAGACTCGGACAATGGCTGGGTGAGCAGGAAAACACTTTCCACCACTTATTTTAGTCTCTGGACTGTGGGGAGATGCCCAAATTTGACCTGGGGGTGGCATTTCCCTTTAAGTGGAGTCCAAAGCGGCCTGAAACCCGATATCCAGCTATAGATTCATTTGATGACGTCATCATAGAGGACAGCGCGCATGCGTGAAGTCACAGCTGTTTCGCAGATAAGAAGACGCAACTTTTCTGTTGCAAGCGACACATGGCAGAAGATTGGGACTTTGAGGCTGAAGAGGACTTATGGAGGACTGAGGACTGAAGAGGAGTATACGGATGAGGAGACAAAATGGATACGGAAAAATGAAGCGGAGACAGTTTTAGGAGCAGCAGAGAACAGCCATCGGTTTCACATTACTTCTCAGAATCGTGCGCTGAATCCGCTGGCCTTCTTTCTTTTCCTTTGCTGGTAAAAAATGGTCCTGACTGAAGTGGGTACTGCAAACACGATGGTCCAAACGTCTTACAGCTTTGCCTTTCATGTTTGGGTCCCGAGAGCGAAATCAGCTGTGACTCCGCACATGCGCACTGTCCTCCTCATCTACTCCAAACTATGGATAAATCTCAGATTAGAGGCACTTTTGACTCAACCGAAAGTGTAGACTAAGACATTGAGCTTCTATGATTTGAAAAGTGCTAAAGTTTGTGTTATTTGGAGACCGAGAACTCACGTTACAGATATCGCTAATCTAAAACATCTCTGAAAATGCTCCAAATTACACCAAAGTGCTATGGGTGAGTAAAACAACTTGTTTTATTACCGAAATAAGCCTCAGATTGTAAAAAAACGTTACTTTTCCTTTAAAGCTTTCAATGCTGAAATCTGTCTGTTATACACGGTTATAGTGTGGTTTCATGGACTCGAAAAATCCAACCTTGACCTGGATGTGCGGCCACGTTGGAGATATTTTTCACTCAAAAGCCGTGTCTCAATTCTCAGAGTGCACAGTTCGGAGCATGATTTGAAGGGCATGCACGTCACATCCGGCGCAACAACTGCTATCCCATTTCTCTTTTGTCCCATGCGCAGTTAACATGCGGTCTGAAAACCGCAGTTGTTTCAATGGAAATCGGGGCATGGACCAACTGCGTGAAAAAGCACACTTCGCGCAGTCATATATCCCAGCATGCACCGCGCGCTACTTCTTCTACGGGAGAAAATGGAGTCGGCCGCTGCTTCTGGTAGTTGGGAGACCTGTCGCATTTTGCCGACGCCCATGCGGTCCGCGGACTGCACTCAGGGCTGAGCAAGTATGCACCGCCTTGACTGCAGTCTGAGTACCCTTAAAACCACGCTCCGAACTGTGCACTCTGAGAATTGAGACACGGTTAAAATATACATACGTATAAAGCAACCGTGTAGGAAAAAATCTAAATCTGGCGATAAACCTTCCACATCGGAATCCAAAACTTCTGATCCAGTCGACCAGTTGTACAGAGAGAAGTCGGATGCCAAAGAAAAGGAGCGTTATATGAACAAACTCAAATTAATTGGGAAAGAAGATCCGTATGAGATTGATTCAAGTTTGTTCAGTGACAGCGGTGATTTGTCGATTCTGCTGCTGTAAGCGATCCCGATATTGTCGACTACCGGGTTTTCTCCCCAAGCCCTGATACAGCACAAGACCTTCAGAGCTCTAAAGGTCTGGAGGACCTTCAGAGCTCTAAAGGCCTGGAGGACCTTCAGAGCTCTAAAGGTCTGGAGGACCTTCAGAGCTCTAAAGGCCTGGAGGACCTTCAGAGCTCTAAAGGCCTGGAGGACCTTCAGAGCTCTAAAGGTCTGGAGGACCTTCAGAGCTCTAAAGGTCTGGAGGACCTTCAGAGCTCTAAAGGTCTGGAGGACCTTCAGAGCTCTAAAGGCCTGGGGGACCTTCAGAGCTCTAAAGGCCTGGAGGACCTTCAGAGCTCTAAAGGCCTGGAGGACCTTCAGAGCTCTAAAGGTCTGGAGGACCTTCAGAGCTCTAAAGGCCTGGGGGACCTTCAGAGCTCTAAAGGCCTGGAGGACCTTCAGAGCTCTAAAGGCCTGGGGGACCTTCAGAGCTCTAAAGGCCTGGGGGACCTTCAGAGCTCTAAAGGTCTGGAGGACCTTCAGAGCTCTAAAGGCCTGGGGGACCTTCAGAGCTCTAAAGGCCTGGAGGACCTTCAGAGCTCTAAAGGCCTGGAGGACCTTCAGAGCTCTAAAGGCCTGGAGGCAACAACCTGTGTGTTTGTGGCTGGTACGAGAGCTCAAAATGCGGCAAATTGGAGACGAGCATATTGTGATGGAAAAGGTCGGCATACTTGTATCATGTGTCACGTGTTTAAGTACGAGTATTTTGCTTTTTATTATTCACGTTTTGCAAAGATTAAAATATGAACATCGTCTTTCCGCCTCTGTCGCCTCTTTTCCTTCGATAATCGCTCTGTCTGTTCACCCTGGTCGGTCACTACTTTAGGTAAACGATAGAACTGCAGGTGTTTTTTTCTGTCCGATCTATTGTGACAGTCCAGGATCTGACAATATTTGACCATTTTGCTTTTTTTTTTTTTTTTTTTTAACTTGGTGGAATAAGTGCAATGTTTGTTTTGTCTCGAGTGTCTCTGACATGGCTGACTTCTGGATTATGACATCACGTGAAAACACACTATAGGGGCAAACTTGGAGCTGAATTTCACAGTAGGACTGGAAATTTATTTACGGAAAAAATATCAAAATAAAACCATAATTCATTCATAAAACCCCCATTTTGATTTTAAAAGCAAAATGCCATTGATGGTGCCGGAAGTGGCCCCATGCTCTTGAAAGGCAGCGACCTGCAGGTTATATATACAGTCTATGGCCACTACCTAGACTCCAGCACCTGCAGCCGATCATAAATCAGTGCTAGTGTAGCTTCTGCAATGTTTTCAGTTTTTTATTTATTTATTTATGCTTTGGTGAGTTTTGCATGTTGAGTGTCCTGTGTCTTCATGGCAGGATCAGGACCTTGTTCTGGTGGTGCTTTGTACGGTGACTTTGCCGTATGTTGACTGCAGAGAGCCCACAGAGATTAGCCCATGACATGTCCCAGAGCAGTGGATAAAGTTCTTGGGATGAGTGTTACACCAGCCCAAGAAAGAACTGCCAATTGCGGCAAAGGATCTATGGAGAAATCGCAGTTGTTAAAAGGATTCACCTCATCATCACAGGGGGTGATGATGAGGTCGAGGGAGTACATTGTTGGTGACATCAAACTCACATTCTTCCTCCTCCTCTTCGAAATAAGTGTTTGCGCCATCGGCCCCTCCGTCCATTCCTCCTTGCAGATCCTCTCCAGTTCTAAATACTTTCCTTCCCTTTACTTTCATAATAGCATAATAACTTGCCTAAGGACACAACAAGTTTTTGTGACTGGCGCCCCCCTCTGGCACCTGATTTTCCCATCCTAGAACTAACCAGGCCCTGCCTTGCTGAGCTTCTGAAATCTGACAGGATCAGGCTTTGACAGGCCGGTATGGCCACAACACAACACTATGGAGCACTTCCTGTATTACCACATGACATCAAAAGGTGGAAGAGACTGTTTCTGTTTGAGAGAAGAACAGGGTTTGTGTGTTAAACATGTGTGAATGGAATGAAACAAAACACAAGTCCAGGTCTGTTTGTGATGAGGAAACGACATTAGAACATAGACAATAGTGTCATATGGGCCCTTTAATATGTATTTGATGAGATGAAATGTATGATTTTGTTATTAAATTAACGCTTTGCTTTGTCATGTGTGACAGAGTGAGTGTGTGTGAGAGAGTGGACAGTGTGAATCGTTCTTATTGTTGAATATAATTGCACTGTTTCTATGGATATGTCACTACTCTGCCTGGAATGTTCCACAATGACATTAAACATCTCTACCTTACAGCTATTCAATTATAGGTGGTTTTATAGCCCAAATATTTGACCTGTAACTTGGACTGTTTTGGTCTCTATGAAGATAGAAAGTTTTAATACGTTACTGTGAAACATTCCAGAAAAGCAATAACATGTCCATAGAGAAAAGCATTTGACGGACCCTCCACCAGAAAAGTTACATGTAACACCCGTCTCATGTAGCTAAAGTATTAGTGCTATATTGGCAGTACTATGAGCGGGGCCCTAGGTACTGTTACTTTAAAATAATAAGACTTTGTAAACAGGAGATACATTTATAAATCTAATCCTTGGGTATCAAATAGCAGGAATATTTAAATTACTTACTACTGAATTTACCTTTATCTGTATGCAAACCAATTTAACCTCTGCTAATATAAACAAAATAATAATAATAATAATAATATGCATACACTCACTGTGTACTTAACTTACACTGAACTTAAAATGATGTTTAAAATAAATACAATGACAGCAGTGTGCTCAATACCATTCAAATTGCAATACAGTAATCCCTCGCTCTATCGCGGTTCACCTCGCCGTTTCGCGGATTTTTTTTTTTTTATAGTGTAACTTTTTTTTATAGTGTAACAATGTGTTCTGCGTCCTGATTGGCATAAACGTGGACTAATCCAGGTCTAGACCAGAACTATACCAGGTCTAGACCAAGTCTAAACCTGGAATGGACTCTTGCGTTCGTTTGTGCGTGTTCGGTTTGTGGCTCGGGGCTGAGAGGATGTAATCTGGGCGCCGCGGTTCTATCTCGTGCTCGCAGCCCCGGTGTACGCGCAGCCTCGCGCCGGTCGTGCTGCTCTGTCACAGATTTGTCCACGATGAGGGGTGCACGTGTCGCGCACTTCTCCAAGGGGTTGGTGCGCGTCGCGTCCTGGGACGTGGCGGTGCTCCTCGCGCGTCCGGCAGGGCTCCCGGAGCCGTGTCTCCCCCCACGCGTCACTATTAATACATTTTGTTGAAAATCTATGAAGGTTTGAGTGTTTAAACGAGAGACAAATGTGAGAAAAGTTTAATTCCAGTCTGAGAAAAGCGTATAATGTGTGTGGTGAGGCATTTACAGCCTTAAAACATGTAGAATAAATGTAAAATATAAAGTTGTCCTACTTCGCGGATTTCTCTTATTGCGGGTTATTTCTGGAACCTAACCCCCGCCATGAACAAGGGATCACTGTACAATTGAAATAACAAAAATAATTAAAGCCGCAAGCGGCGTTGGTCGGGACCTCGCACCTGCGTTTGTTCGTCTTACTGAGACGCACAGCCATACCAAATTTCGTGTGCCTGGCACAATTATCTCACTTCCTGTTGGGCGTGGCCATGACATTGTAGATACCCTGTCAGAACAGACCCTGTCAGACCCTGTCAGACCCTGTCAGACCCTGTCAGACCCTGTCAGACCCTGTCAGACTCTGTTAGACCCTGTCAGACCCTGCATGTGTCCTACATGCTGAGGCCTACATGAACCTTCGATGCTTGTCCCCACATTGCTGCTTGCAGCTATATCAGATCAAAGGTACAAAGATCAAAGACCTTTGATCAGGGCGTTGCCTAGCAACAAATACCTCCCATTCATAACTCATCACTCCCATTCAATAAATACCTAACTTTATCGATCCGCCGTATCGTCATATTACCGCCTATTTGAAAATCCTTCGCAATTTAACATCTCCAACGTCTTAAGATTATGTTCACCAAAATTTAAGCCCATCTGAGGTACGGTGTAGGAGAAGTGTTTCAAATTCCATTCTATGTCCAATACCCAAAAATCACACAAAAGCCCAATTATCTCACTTCCTGTTGGGCGTGGCCATGACATTGGAGTGAGGCGTTTGTTCGTCTTATTGAGATACACGTCCCTACCGAATTTCGTGCGCCTATCTTAAACGGTATGCCAGCCCCGAAAGACAACGCACTAGGGGGCGCTATCGAGCTCCTGGGGGTCACTGGGGGACGGGACTTTGTGTGGTCGTACTGGCAGCACTTTGTGATGCCCGTGCAAAGTTTTGTTTTGAAGCATGGGAACATGCTCAAAATTGCCCCAATTATCTCACTTCCTGTTGGGCGTGGCCATGACATTGTAGATACCCTGTCAGAACAGACCCTGTCAGACCCTGTCAGACTCTGTTAGACCCTGTCAGACCCTGTCAGACCCTGTCAGACCCTGTCAGACTCTGTTAGACCCTGTCAGACCCTGCATGTGGCCTACATGCTGAGGCCTACATGAACTTTCGATGCTTGTCCCCACATTGCTGCTTGCAGCTATATCAGATCAAAGGTACAAAGATCAAAGACCTTTGATCAGGGCGTTGCCTAGCAACAAATACCTCCCATTCATAACTCATCACTCCCATTCAATAAATACCTAACTTTATCGATCCGCCGTGTCGTCATATTACCGCCTATTTGAAAATCCTTCGCAATTTAACATCTCCAACGTCTTAAGATTATGTTCACCAAAATTTAAGCCTATCTGAGGTACGGTGTAGGAGAAGTGTTTCAAATTCCATACCTAACTTTATCGATCCGCCGTATCGTCATATTACCGCCTATTTGAAAATCCTTCGCAATTTAACATCTCCAACGTCTTAAGATTATGCTTACCAAAATGTATGCCCATCTGAGGTACGGTCTAGGAGACCCCCCACTGGGGGTCCCCCAGTGGGGGGTCTCCCAGGGACCCCCAGGTCCCCCAGGGACGAGACTTTGTGTGGTCGTACTGGCAGCACTTTGTGATGCCCGTGCAAAGTTTCGTTTGTTTTGAAGCATGGGAACATGCTCAAAATTGCCCCAGCGTGTATGAACAAGAATAATAATAATACGGAAACAAAGCAACAACAATAGGGACCTTCGTCCCCCTTCGGGCTCGGTCCCTAAATATAATAGATATATATGGGGGTGGGGTGGGGAGGTGGGGGTGGCAGTTGGCCTGTGGTCGCTGTGGCACACAAATTGCTGTCTTTTTGGGCAGCGTTATTTTGTCCATTATAATTTTATGTATGTGTATGTATTTTATGTATGTTTTATGTATGAAGATGTCCCCACATTTGAGGTTGTGGCTGTTTTAAAAGTTTCACAAATGAAAATATGGCAGAATTAGATGTGTACATAGAATTACATTATGACATTTGTCACATAATTAATCCAAGATGGGAAATTTTGGTTTGGGAAGGGACGTGGTCACAATATATTTTTTGGTCCTTTTCCCATGATGTATTTGTGTGCCAAATTTGGTTTAGCTACGCCAAAGTTTGTCAGGATGTCATATTGGCAATGGCATATTTTGGTCTGTTGTCATGGCAACAAGATGGGAGGTGTCATGTGGGCATCATTGACTTTTTTCATCAACAACATGCCACGAATGAGTACCAAATCTTGTATGTCTACGACAAAGTCATATTTTGCAGTTCTGTGCAATTACCCTAGGGGGCGCTATCATGGCCATTTTAGTTTTTCTTTCACTCGTTATCGTATCGTAATTATCACTCGTCGAAATTTGATGGTAAGCTGCAAAAACGAACCCGAAATTTGTGGCGTTGTCACGGTAACACCGTTTGATCTTTTATGACGCTTTTGATAACTTTTAATGTCCCACATGTCTAGATGATACAGCACGATTCTGGTGAGTCTGGGTCAAAAACGCTAAGAAGGGTCACGTGCTCGGTCCTATATGGCCAACTTCCTGTTGGTCGCCTAGCAACCGTGTAATATATTTTTTGGTTCGGAACGACATGACCTATCCACCACCCGAATTTCATTTGTCTACACCAAAGTTCATTTTTCGGGTATAGCCATAGGCCTATGGTGGCACTATACAGTATATGTGTCCAACCGCGGCAAAACCAATCCCAAGTCATCCCGGAGGAGTTTTAAGTTATTTACAGATTCTGAAAGTGTAGATTCTAAGATTTCCAACGATGTCTTACACATGAAAATCTGACAATATTTGAAGAAGTAGAAGAAGAAGTGAACTTTATTGATCTCACACTGGAGAAATTCTTCTCTGCATTTTAACCCATCCTATATATATATATACATATATTAGGAGCAGTGGGCAGCACACACATTACTGCGCCCGGGGACCATCTCCATGATCTTCTTGCTTCGGTTTGGTCAGGACCTAAGCTGGAGTACCTATGGTGCATGTTTTGGGTTGGTGGGGGAAACCGGAGTGCCCGGAGGAAACCCACCCAGACACGGGGAGAACATGCAAACTCCACACAGAAAGGCTCGGGCGACCCCATCGAACCCAGACCATGCATGCAAACTCCACACAGAACACACACGGAAAGGTCTGGGCGACCCGGGGATCGAACCCGGAACCTTCTTGCTGTGAAGCAAGAGCGCTAACCACTCTGCTACCGTGCCGCCATCGCCAAGAAGTTGTTGCTATTTGAAAGCAGGCACAGCAGATTTTGCTAAGGGGTGAAAACAGCCCCGAAAGTTTTCTCACTTTTCTCACAACTTGCCTCATTTGCATGACATTAAGCTGTCCAGTAGCAAAGTAAAAATGTAATAAAATATGTAATAAAATACCAAGGTACAGGTAGGATTAAATAGGGTACTTAAGGAGTATTTCACAGGAGGTAATACTTACAAAAGTGCGGAAACGGGTCAAATTGAATCAAAATAAAGTATTACTCTAGCTATAGCCTATGGCAAAACGTTCGGCTTTTATATAAACAAAAACAGAGTGGAAATTAACCTAAAGAGACTGTTCTTGGTTGCGCTGACCGCATTTGTTTCAATGCTAGCGTTAGCATTAGCTTAGCTGCATTGTGAATGGAGATCCGCGGCGCCACAATATGCTCGCCACACAAAAGCTGACTTAGTATTTAAACATGTCCTAAAGTCTATAAAGTAAACTTGTCCTTACACTTACTTGCCTGTTGTTTGCCTCGTTGTCCGTGGATCGCATATCCGCGCTCTTTCCCCAGTAAAGTATCCGATTCTGTACATGAGCTCCGGAGAACTCCGTGTCCCATGTCCCGAAGAGAGAGTCCTTCCTCATGTAGCATTTACAGTCAAAGTTATGGATTTTTAAGTTACGGATACTGTTGAACTGCAGCTACATATTCAGGAGCTGCGCACAGCTGATAGGCGGAAAAAGTAAACAAAAGAGCGCAAATGTCACGTGATTGGTCCGCAGTGATAGGATGGTAATTTAGACAAACCTCGATTCTTTCTGAAAAAACAAGCCAATTTCACAGACAAAATGTATGCTTTTTAAGCAGCCAACGCTGTTATCTGAAACATGGAGTGGGTTCTTCATGATCTCAACTTGCACATTCTGCAAAAAAATGAAAATCACAAATTTTGAAAAAAAAAATCCAAAAATATCATTTATCTCGGATTCCCTAATGCCGAGATGCGGACTGAAAAGCCATGGTGCGTCACATATATCAATGGAAAGGCCTTGCATCCAGTAACGCACCCGTGGGGTCCATTGTCAATGACGAGCACGTTGCGTTGTGCTCGCCAACCTCTTCCTCATCTTCATCTACTTCAGCAAGATCCATCCTCGTTTCAAATTTTCTCAGACGGGGCCTAAACAGTCTTCTCAGACGAGACCAAATGTTTTCCTTCACCTCTTCCTCCTCTTCATCTAATTCCACAGTTTCCATCCTTGGTTCAAATTTCATCAGATGGGGCCAAAAGTTGTACATTTGGATACAGCTGTTCATGGAAGATCCATACTCTTCTCTCTTGTACGCACGCATATCCTGATAAACAAGCTCCTGAAGTTGTAACTCAAAATTACAACGGTGTCCAATAATTTTTACACAGTATTTCTCATGAGAGCTAACGTTAGTTTAGTGGATTAGCTCAACCCAAACACACAATTTGACTCACCACAGAAAATCTTTCTGCAGGAAAAGTTCAAAGTTCAAAGCACAAAGCTTTGACTTTCAATGTCAAAGCTTTTTTATATATATTATAAAGCCGTGAGAGTTTGTGAGTGTGAGTCACTTCTTGGTCTGACAAAGTTGAACATATTTAGAAGAGACAGACGAGCAAATGGAAGAGGAAAGTCAACATGTCCTCATCCCCCTAGAGGAGGAGCTGGAAGAAGAGGATGAGGAGGAAGACCTCCTCAATGAGGTCTTCCTCCTCCTCCTCCTCCTCCTCGAGGAGGAAGACCTGCCCGAGGAGGCCCTTCACCTCCTCGAAGAGGAAGACCTGCTCGAGGAGGTGGAAGACCTCCTCGAGGATGAAGACCTGCTCGAGGAGGTCTTCCAATTCCTCGAGGAGGAAGACCTGCTCGAGGAGGTCCTCCAACTCCTCGAGGAGGAAGACCTGTTTGAGGAGGTGGAAGATCTCCTTGAGGAGGAGGAAGACATCCTCGAGGAGGAAGACCGCCTTGTCCTCTTCTTCCACATCCTGGTGGAGAAGGTGAAAAACCTCTTGCTCCTTGTCCTCTCCCCCTTACTCTTCCTCTTCTACTACATCCAGGTGGAGGATTTGCGATGAGATAGTGTGTTTCTGCAGGGGTTAAAATGGGCGGTGTTGTGTATTGTGTGCTCTATCAGAGACAACTAGGATTTAAAAAGGTTCAAATTGACCCAGCACCTACAAAGAAGTGACTACCCCTACGCTGGACCTTACAGTAGCAAGTCTTACACCAGGAGCTGCAAACTGACCGCTTGCTCTTCCCTTGCACACAGATAAAATACAATATGCAAATAATAGAAGAGGAGGAGCTGGAGGAAGTGTCTGGGGTGAAGGAGGTCTGGGCGTCCCTGCTTAGACTGTTGCCCCCGCGACCCGGCCCTGGATAAGAGGAAGAAAATGGATGGATGGATGGATGGATGGATGTTGATTCAGGATCTGCCTTCTGCTCTGGCCCACATTCTTCTGCTGCATCCATGCAGTCTTCCCCTCCTCCACAGAGCACTCACCAACCGGAACCAAATCCTTCCTGTCGCACATTCCACACACAGACAACCCCCATTGTGCAGAACATATTCACCTCCAGTGTTCATTCCAATAATACACAAATAAATGTTGATTAAGTATATGCATGCACCTAAAATGTATTAACTCATCATTTCTTCAGTGGTTATTGTAAATAGATTGTAAATACGACCTACAAGCTTCCGTTTGTCGCGTAGTACATGTCACCGTCTTGCCACCCCTCCCCGCTCTCTGATTGGCTCCCAGAATCGGGAGAGCTCGCTTGCCATAGTTGCCAGGCTGTCTTTTAGATCAGAACGAATGAAAGACAACCTGGGATTTCCCAGGTTAGTGGAGGAGTGGGCCAATCCCTGATGCCAAATATTACCAAATATTAAAATTGTTTGACTCAAGGATTGAAATACTTATTGCCCCAGTAATTTACAAAAAATATTGTCAAAAAATCATACAATATCTTTTTTTTTTTTTTTGATTGTCTCTCACAGTGGATGAAAATTTTAGCCCTCTCCATCATTTCTAAGTGGGAGAACTTGCAAAATCACAGGGCGTTCAAATACTTGTTGACCTCACTGTAGCTGTGATTTGATATTTTATTACTTATTTTTCTATTTAATTCCGATTTGTACATATTCTCCTGGGGCCCGAAGTTTTGTTTGTTTTGTTTGTTTGTTTGTTTGTTTTTTTTGTGATTTTCTATTTGGAGGTAAATGAACACCTTAGCATTTACATTTTGTTAATTTTATTTTATTTTTATGTGTTTTATGTATGTTTTATTCATGTTTATGTTTACACAACATGTCCTCTTTAATGGACTGTGTTAAATCCATGTGAAATTAACAACCTAACAAAACCTTTTTTTTTGATGACCAACATTTCTGACAATCTTCTACAGTTGCCTCAATTTTTTTTTTGACTTTTCATTTCTAATTTGTATTTATTTATTTATTATTTGATTTACTTTTAAATATTTTTTACTTTATTTTTTTTTAATTTTTTTTTTACATTTTTACTTTTTATTTAATTTACTTTTTATTTATTTATTTATTTATTTATTATTATATTGATTTAATTATTTATTTTTTTAATCATAGTGCAGCCACTTAAAAGACAGTCTGGTTAACTCAATGTCCACTATAAAGAACACAAATGAATGGGCGGGGTCTCAGGAGGATATACATTTATTATTTTTTTATTTTTATAATTATGTCTCATTTGAAACTGGTCTCCTGTTTTTTTTTTTTTTGCTATTCCATCTATTTTTTGTTACCCTCTGTTATTATATTTAATGTGTGAGCATCTGTACCCAAATCATTTTCCTTGTAGATCAATGAAGTTCGTCTAAAATCATGTAAGTTCATTTTTTTTCTCATTAATGTAGACACAGCACCCCATATTATATTGACAGAAAAACACAGAATTGTCGACATTTTTGCAGATTTATTAAAAAAGATAAACTGAAATATTCAGACCCTTTGCTCAGTATTTAGTAGAAGCACATTTGGAGCTCATACAGCCATGAGTCTTTTTGGGAACGATGCAACAAGTGTTTCACACCTGGATTTGGGGATCCTCTGCCATTCCTCCTGCAGATCCACAGTTCTGAATACTTTCCGTACCCGCTGTATCTACACAGCGACTTATTTTGGAAATGACTGTAAATATAAAAGTAGACTAAAAAAAAAAAAAAAGACAAGATCAGGAGGAGAGTAAAATCATTAGGCTTTAAAGGTCCCATGGCATGAAATTTTCACCTTCTGAGGTTTTTCAACGTTAATGTGAGCTTCCCTACCCTGTTTAGCCCCCCCCCCCATGGCTTAAAGTTGCAAAACGTGTAAACTGAGCATTTGCGATCCTTTTCTGCGTTTGAAAAAAAGACAGCCCAAACGGGCGATTCTGAACAAGGGAAATTTCTGACGTCACACTCAGGGAAAAATGCAAATGCAGTTCCACTGCCCGTCTAGATGTCTACCCACCGTCTCTGTAAATCACGCCCAGAGAACTTGGACCGCAAATGAGCTACGCAATGCGAGATGCATTTTTTTTTATTTGCCTGCAGGCACGTGAGAGTGTTTCCAGGCTCGGATGTCCTTTATCCGAACATCCGAACCTCTGAAACAGCAGTGGTTTCATTTTATTTTCTGTGGAAATGTGTTTATTTTTCAATGGAAATCGTCTCATATCTTCCTCCGCTCTTAAAACACAGAAGTGGGTGGCAGCGCACATCGCACCGCTAAACGAGGAAAGAGCGGAGAGTTTGGCCACACCCCCACCCGCTGCACTGGCCTGTCTCTGTCCTCCTCATTTGCATTCAAGCAACAACGCCCAGAATAAAGTGTTTCAGAGACATATTTATGATTCTAACTGTGTTCATGAGGCTTTCTCATGCACTGAGTCTTGATTTTGAAGAAGGATTCATTTACAGCAGAGGTCTTCAACAGGGGGGTCGTGACCCCTAGGGGGGTCGCCGAGGTACTGCAGGGGGGTCGCGAAATCTTTTGATTTCACTTTAAAATAATATAATTTTATGTTTTATAGTGTAAAATACAGTATTAACCTGTGTATTATTTCCTTGTATTGGATGTACCATAACAGAGTAGCAATGTTTATACATGACACTAAGCTCAATTTAATATAAAACACAATTCTATGCCGTATATATAGTAGGGCGTCCCTGGCCCAGTTCGCCATCTGTTTGGGGGTCCCTGGCCTGAAAAACATTGAAGACCCCTGATCTACAGTATTAGGGAACCATTAAGGAGCCATATAAAAGCATCAACAAGTACCATGTCATGGGACCTTTAATGAGATCAGTGCAGAGACATAAAAGTTCTCCATGTACTCGTAACATGATACCAATTCACACAAATAATATGGCCATTACAGTTGTAGCACAGATAAGGCAGAATCAGCAAATGCAACTACAGACAACAAAGCTTAATCCCCTAAAGAGAACATCAAAATAAAAACAACATAAAACAATTAACTCATTTTTAAAGAGAAAGTGCAGAGATTGAAATCGGTGTGGAGGCGAGTCAACCTTTACGCACTGCACTTTATTCACCAGCTACCGTCCGAGCTCGTGTGTCAGATAAGCGTCAACATTGCTCCTATCGTTTTCAATTTTGACTTCCATCTACGGCCAGAATCTACCACATGCTTTACACCACTCGGTCCAAAAATATTTTCATACTGTCCTTTCCACGTAAACTGCAAAAATTCAAATTATCTGAAGATGTGGAGAAATTTGAATCACATTTTGCAAGAATCTTACCGTAAGGAACAGCTCCAAAGGCTATAGCTGTGTAGGTTTAGTCAGTGACAGCCTACTCATTCTTCACACTCTTCCTGGAAGGCTATGTTTAAATGTGGTTTATTCAAAAGTGTTCAATCATCTCCCAAAAGCTCCCTCATGTGCTCATGACACTGAAAATGAAATTTGGACTGGAAGAGCTTTGTTTTTTTGTTTTTTTAACCATTTCATCCTTTTTTACAAGTGTAACACGTGGTTGTAACAAGTAATTACAACTGTTATTACTGCTCTAGAGTCAATGAGGAGAATAGTAAACACAAACAATTTAACGTTCACCAAAAGATGGGATTCAAAATGAAATTGGTCACATGCATGTATAATATTTTAATGTAAAGAGTCCACCCTTTTTGTGAAGTGCAAAGGGGCAGTAACCTTTAAAATGTCTCTCAGTTCCTTTGAATCCATCAGTCAAGTTGTCCCTTTTTACTACGTTCTTCAGTCAATGGCCATGTGTTTCCATTTTATTTTTTCTTATCTGCAAGTAAAAAAAAATACTTTAAAGGCTCTCTCTAAAAAAACAACTGCATATTTACACATTAAATGACTAAATTACTATCACAGGTCATATACAGGGTATTCTAATATCAAAATTCACAATTTACAAGCTTGTATTTGTTTTCACTTTCTCAAATCAACTGTTTACAGTAAAATAAATGGCATATGCCTAATGCCGCGACTCACCGCAGAAAATCTTTCTGCAGGGATGGGTTACATGAGGTTAGCAAAGAAAAGATGAGTTTAAATATACTCCTTAATAACACCGAACCAAGATCTCAACATGTGGTTACCTGCCATGTTTCTTTCCATTTCTGTGCCCTTGATGTTTTTGCGGGAGCAACTGGACAGTATTCCAGTATTGACCCTAGTGCCATCTACTGGCGGCTGGCTGTAACTACACTTAAAATAATATGTGGGCAATTTACCAGCATGTACTGATAAAAGAAGAAATTCAATTTGTCAACTGGACAAAGTTTGGTCGAAAACGTTTCGCCGCTCATCCGAGAGGCTTCGTCAGTTCTGGTTAGAGTGCTGGTAAGACACTGCTTATCTCTCGCTGCAGGGAGGAGCTCACTATACTGCAGTTTTTCTGAAACTATCTCGCCTATTCGTTTCTGTCTTTTGTTTCTCTGATGTCTAGATTAGCATACCTATTCATCCCTACATTTCACACATTTCACATTTCACACTTCTGGCCCTGACCTGGCACCCCTATTATTTCTTTTGTTTGTTTTGATCTAGGCTTAAGAATGGAATTATAAATGGGAGACAAATTATGTCTGACTCCACCATTTCTGTTTAAAGAAGGATTCTCTTTTTTGACAAAAATAGCCTCTTTAACTCCCCTCTCAAACCAGTTCTTTTCCCTGGCCAAGATCTGAACCTCACTGTCCTCAAATGAATGGCCCGTGGCTTCTAGGTGAAGATGTACGGCAGATGACGGTCCACTCTGGCACGCCCGTCTGTGTTGGTACATCCTCTTGTGAAGTGGCATGTACTGTGGCAGTAAAAAAATAAAAGTAAATAATGAAAACAATTAATGTATATATTGACCAGCAGGCCCTGTTCTAGAATTGCCATGGCAACCATTAGGCTTCCTGGCATAGGGGATTCTAATGGTTGCCATGGCGCTTTGTTGCTAGGCAGCACTTCAAAGGAAAAGTGTCAAAGTAGCACAAAGCTTTGACTTTCAAAGTCAAAGCTTTGTGAAAATCATATTATAAAGAGTGAGAGTTTGTGAGTGTGAGTCACTTCTTGGTCTGACAGTCGAACACGTTCAGAAGAGACAAATGAGCTGAACATTAGAGCTACTTATTTCAGTACTCCTACCAAGTTTGACTTAGTACTAGTGGGTATATTAGTTTATATGTTTTAAAGCTATACAAAGTTTTGAGATCGTCCAAACAGATATTTTGAGTGCTCGGACGCGGAACGTAACAAAAAAAAATAGAGTCTTGAATCCAAGGTTTGTCTTTTCTATCTTTACTAAGGTGACAGTCATACAGAACAAAAAGGAACAACAAAAGGAAACAAAAGGAATTTCTAGAGCCTGTAGCTTCCCTACATGACGTGCTACTTGATGTCCCTACATGCTACGTGACGTCCTACATGCTACATGACGGTCAATGTTCAATCTGAGCCTCAGTCTGGAGAAGGTCCCCATCCTGTGGAAGACCTCCTGTGTGGTCCCGGTTCCCAAAACGACAAACGCCAGGGAACCGGCCCACTACAGACCTTAACCTCCCACCTCATGAAGACCATGGAGAGGGTGATCCTCAGTCACCTCCGCTCTGTGGTGAGCCCCTCCCTGGACCCGCTGCAGTTTGCCTACAAGCCAAACGTAGGAGTAGAGGATGCCGTCATCTACTTTCTGCAGCGGACGCTCACCCATCTAGAGACCGCCGGGAGTGCTGTGAGAGTCATGTTGTTTGACTTTTCCACCGCCTTCAACACCATCAGGCCGGCCTTCTGCGGGGGAAGCTGGAGGACGCGGGAGTGGATGGACATCTCGCTGCCTGGACCATCGACTACCTCACTGACCGTCCACAGTACGTGCGGCTGCGCGGCTGTGAGTCAGAGGTGGTAGTCTGCAGCACTGGGGTCCCCCAGGGAACTGTCCTCTCACCCTTCCTCTTCACCATCTACACCTCAGACTTCACATACAACACAGACAGCTGCCATCTCCAGAAGTTCTCTGACGACTCGGCCATTGTGGGCTGTGTGTCTGAGGGGAACGAGCTGGAGTACCGCTCAGTCATCAGGGACTTTGTGGACTGGTGTGGGCGAAACCACCTGAGCCTCAACACCAGTAAGACAAAGGAGCTGGTGATCGACTTCAGGAGGAGACCACTACCTCACTCACCGGTGAACATCCAGGGGCAGAACATAGAGACTGTGGACAGTTTTAAGTACCTGAGTGTTCACCTCAACAATAAACTGGACTGGTCCCACAACACCGACGCCCTGTACAAGAAGGGCCAAAGTCGCCTCCACCTCCTGAGGAGGCTGAGGTCCTTTGGAGTGTGCAGAGTGTGCCACCACAGAGTCATAAAAAGTCTGGAGCAGAGGCTCCAGACTTTTTATGACTCTGTGGTGGCCTCTGCTCTCCTCTACGCTGTCGTCTGCTGGGCCCCGAGCAGCGCAGGACGGGACAGAAAAAGACTCAATAAGCTGGTCAGGAGGGCCAGCTCTGTCCTGGGCTGTCCTCTGGACTCTGTAGAGGAGGTGGCTGAGAGGAGGGTACTGGACAAATTCACGCCCATCATGGACGACACCTCTCACCCTCTGCACCGGACTGTAGAGGAGCTGAGCAGCTCCTTCAGTAAATGACTGAGACACCCCCAGTGCAAGAAGGAGCGCTACCGCAGATCCTTCATCCCCACTGCCATCAGACTGTACAACTCCACTGTATAATCCAGATGTGCAATATTGTCTTTAAAGGGACAGTGTGTAAGATTTTTACCCGTTAATTACTGAAATTGAAGATACCCATTCAAAAATACATTGTTTTTCAAGCCTTTTCACTTCCATCATGAAATCAAAGTATTCTTTTGGACTTAGATATAGTCACATAAAAGGGGGATCTTCCCCATATAGAGGCAGCCATTTTGAATACGAGAGCCGCAGAAGGACATTTGGGCTCCGGCCTTCGCCTTCGGCAAGGCTCGTGGTAGCACCGGAGGCAAAGCAGCAGGCGGCTCCGGCGCGCTGCGCAAGAGAGAAGGAGAGAAGGAGAGAGGTGCGGGTGGGGTGGGGGGAGGCTCGTGGTTTTGGAAAAAACAACAAGCATGCTGCTGTATCACACGTCGTATTGGATCTAACACATGTTTTGGACTAAATTGTTTTACTGGATTTTATTCGCTGGATCCTTACGGACCTATTGATACCAAGCTTGTGGTGAAATACAGAGTTTGACCTGTGCAAAGCCTTCAAAGGTAAGCTAAGCAAACCTCGTTTTGTGCTTTTCGTATAAAAGCCCCATGTGCTCAGGGAGTGATTGTTGTGCTGGGAAATGAATTGCATAGTCAAAAAGAGGAGACTGTAAGGTTTCATTTGATATGTAGATTATCATGGTTCACGATCAGGAATGTGTGCTTTCATGCGAAAAGAAAAAAAAAACTGAACGGGAGACCGCGTTTTATTAATACCGTTGTTGTCGGCCGGGTGCGCGGCGGGTACGCGAGCTCTCCGCTATGGCGCGTCCGGGTGACCCTCGAGGTTTGCCGTAGCTAAAACAGGAAGTGCATAGCCACTATCCACCTATGCGCCACGAATCCTACACACTGGACCTTTAAATACTCTCCTAATTACTGTTTCTTATTATTATTACTTGTATAATTCCACTGTATGGTTCTATCGTGCAATATCGTTTTCCCAATGTGCAATATTGTTTTCTTCAACACTCCTATCGTGCAATATCGTTTTTCCAATGTGTAAGTATTGGTTTTTTTTTTTCAACACTCTCCCTGTCATTGTTTTTATTATTATTATTGGGGACAAGCACCGAAGGTGCTAGGCACCGTAGTGTTTCTACTGATTCTTATTATTATTCTACATTATTCCTCTGACCATGGGAGTCTATGGCAACCCCTAGAACCGTCTGGTAAAAAGTTGTGAAATTTTGCATGCGCATTCCAGCCAGTCTCCTCATTACCCACAGCAATTTATAGGCCCCCACCCCCAACTGTCTAGTGCCACCAGCAGGTCAAAGCAGGAATTTTCAGGAATATTAGGCAACGCAGAAATGTACCCTTGATCTGTCTTTGATGTGTCTTTGATCTGTTAAACCCTGTCAGACCCTGCATGTGGCCTACATGCTGAGGCCTACATGAACCTTCGGTGCTTGGCCCCACATTGCTGCTTGCAGCTATATTTACTATTATTATTCGATTTACTACTTATTTTATTATTATTATTACCTATCTTTATGCCATTTTTGCCTGCATGCACTTGTCTTTCTTGTTCAAACTGTCCCTACCTGGAGCTACTGTGACAAGTAAATTTCTCCTGTGTGAGATCAATAAAGTCTTATCTTATCTTATCTTATCTTATCTTAAAAAAGACTGTTTAGCTTCTATAGCCCGAGGCTTCCTACCTCTTCTTCGCTATGTATCCTACACCTTAAGTCAGCTGAAATTCAAAAAAGTTCAAAGTTCAAAGTCAGCTTTATTGTCAATTCTGCCATATGTGTTCAACATACAGTGAATCGAAATTTCGTTTCTCTCTGGCCAGGTAGTGCAAAAAGACAGTGTACAAGATACAATATGAAGACAAAACACAACAAAAACTATCTAAGACAGAGATCTAAAGTTAAACTAAAGTCTACGGTCTAAAATCTTAAAACAGTGCAACATAATAAATAACCTATACTTATAAATTAAATCAAAGATTAAAGATCAAAGACTAAGACAAAGGCATCGGAGTGGAGGATGCCGTCATCCACCTGCTGCATCGCTCACTGTCTCACCTGGAGAACCCCGGCAGCACTGTGAGGATTCTCTTCTTTGACTTCTCCAGTGCTTTCAACACCATCAAGCCACTGCTCCTCAGGGACAAACTGGAGACCGCCGGTGTGGACTGTGACCTGGCAGACTGGATCCTGGACTACCTCACAAACCGGCCCCAGTTTGTGAGAGCCAAGAACTGTGTGTCTGACCTCCTGACCTGCAGTGTGGAGGCGCCCCAGGGCACTGTCCTCGCGCCCTTTCTTTTCACCCTCTACACTGCAGACTTCAGACACAACAGGGACAGCTGTGTCCTGCAGAAGTTCTCTGATGACTCTGCCATCATTGGCCTCATCAAGGATGACGATGATGGGGAGTACAGAGGACTAATACAGGACTTTGTGGACTGGTGTCAGCGGAACCACCTCATCATCAATGCAGGGAAGACCAAGGAGATGGTGGTGGACTTCCGCAGACGCCACTCTACTGCCCCCTCAGTGAACATCCAGGGAAGGGACATTGAGAGAGTGGACTCTTACAGGTACCTGGGTGTTCATCTGAACAATAAACTGGACTGGACTCATAACACAGATGCACTGTACAGGAAGGGCCAGAGTCGGCTCTATCTCCTGAGGAGACTCAGGTCTTTTGGAGTCTTTTGGAGATGGCCACTCCTGAAGACCTTCTATGACTCTGTGGTGGCATCAGCCATCCTGTACGGTGTGGTCTGCTGGAGCAGCAGCATCACAGAGAGGGAGAAGAAGAGGCTGGACAAGGTCATCAAGAAGTCCATCTCTGTCCTGGGCTGTCCTCTGGACTCAGTGCAGCAGGTGGGGGACAAGAGGGTCCTGGCTAAGGTCACCTCTATGCTGGACCATGAGTCTCACCCCCTACAGGACGCTCTGTCTGCTCTGGAGAGCAGCTTCAGTGACAGACTGATTCACCCTCACTGTGTGAAGGAGAGGTTTCGCAGGTCTTTCCTTCCTGCTGCTGTCAGACTGTACAACGAACACTGTTAACATGTCATTCAACTTTATCTGCACTACAATATTCAGCTATACTCCAGAGTCTATTTTTAGGTCTATTTTTAAATTATCCTAGGCCATTATTTATTTATTATATTGTTCTGTTGCATGCTACTTTTTCTTGCTGTTCTTGATCTGTGCGTTGCAACACTGGAATTTCCCCACTGTGGGACTAATAAAGGCATATCTTATCTTATCTTATCTTATCTAAAGTAACAAGATAAAAAAAAATCTAAGTACAACATAGCAACTTTAATATTAACTTTAACTAACATAGAAAATGGCTCTAACAGAAAAGAAAGCTTCTACAGCCATCAAATGGAAGAGTCAAATGAAATTCAAGACATGTCCAGAGTCCTGGTGCTCCTCCTGGTGCAGATAGGAGATGAAGAGGTGGAAGACCTCCTCGAGAAGGAAGAGCCACCTCAGGGGGTGGAAGGAGAGGATAAGGAGGAGGTGGAAGAACAGGTCTTTGACCTCCTCCCCTTCCTGTTGGGGGAGCTGGAAGACCTCTTCCACTATTTTTGTATTAATTTATTTGTTTTATTAATGCATTTTTTAATTTATATATTTTTTTGTATAATTTGAATTTTATTTTATATAAACTGAGACAGGGCAGTAGGACTCATCGCAGGCCCAATTTCTGTTGTAGATCAGTATTGTATTTTCAAATATTGTATTGATTGACATGGGCAGTGTTGTGTATTGTGTGCTCTATCAGAGACAACCAGGATATAAAAAGGTTCAAATTGACCCAGCACGTACAAAGAAGTGACTATCCCTTCCCTGGAGCTTACAGTACCAAGTCTTATGCCAGGAGCTGCAAACTGACCGCTTGCTCTTCCCTCGCACACAGATAAAATACAATATGCAAATAATATGTTGATTCAGGATCCACCTTCTACTCCGACCCACATTCTTCTGCTGCATCTGCACAGTGTTCCCCTCATCCACAGAGCACTCACCGACCAGAATCAAATCCTTCCTGTTGCACATTCCACACACATAATACACAAATAAATGTTGATTAAGTATATGCATGCACCTAAAATCTATTAATTCATTATTTCTTCAGCGGTTATTGTAAATAGATTGTAAATACTTTAACTCAACCTGTGAATCAACATTCCAAAATAGCGCTGGAGAGGCCAGCTGCCTGTTACAGAGCTCCGACCCTACCTTACATTTTTTTCCTCTTTTTACCTGTATATAGACATTTTCCTTGTTTTATCTTTAAAGTAGGTGAAACCCGGTGCCCCACGAGACACAATAAGACTCTGGACCTTTTTTATGCAAATGTCAAAACAACTCTGCCCAGCTCGGACGCTCGGATCACTGTCTGGTTTACCTGCTCCCGGAATACACACCCAGGGTGTGAAGAGGACCTGTGCAGAAGCGGTTTGTGAAGCTTTGGACTCAGGAGGCCTGTGAGAGTCTGAGGGACTGTTGCCAGAACACTGACTGGGACATGTTCACCAGCTCTTATGGAGACGACATCAATGGCCTGACCCATTGCATCACCATCTACACCTCGAACTTCACATACAACACGGACAGCTGCCATCTCCAGAAGTTCTCCGACGACTCAGCCATTGTGGGCTGTGTGTCTGAGGGGAACGAGCTGGAGTACCGCTCGGTCAACAGTGACTTTGTGGACTGATGTGGGCGCAACCACCTGTGCCTTAACACCAGTAAGACAAAGGAGCTGGTGATGGACTTCAGGAGGAGACCACTACCTCACTCACCGGTGAACATCCAGGGGCAGGACATAGAGACTGTGGACAGTTTCAAGTACCTGGGTGTTCACCTCAACAATAAACTGGACTGGTCCCACAACTAGGGTGACCACCTGCTAATAAGCTCAAGGGGGGACAAGGGGTATGTTTCTGAGGGACAATGTGGGACACCGCCCGGTGTGGTTCACACATTTCTAGCACATATATGGTATTAATAATGCCCTATTGCCATAAATATGTGTAACTGTTAATGTATGCACATGAATAGCCACCCAATGTGTATTTTATAAAATGTATTTATTTATTTTGTAAATAAAGATGCATAATATATTGAACATTCAATGAATTGACAGAAGCACTTCCACTTACGATTTTGTTCAGCTATTTAATTCTATTTTCAGGCTCACAGAATGACCCCGCACGCTAGTGCCACTGTCATGACAACAGCAAAAAGTTGATAACCTATCAAAGCGTAGCCCTCTAGAATCTTTTGTAGTCACAGAGATGAAAGTGACCAGTAATGAAAAAAGCTGAAAATCACCGAAAAGCTAGAGGGGTCCGGGGGCATGCCCCTCCGGAAAATTTTTTTAGTCAAGATGCTCTGAGATGCTCTGGGGTCATTCCAGCCAATAAAAACTAAGATGTCAACCACCCATTTTGGGGGGAAAAATTTCCTTTCCCCCTCTTGATGATCCCACTTTGCATTACCTTCTCACAAAATTTTACAAATATATATGTTTGCAATAAAGTAAAAATGTAAATCAAAGCACAAACCACATTTTATTCACAGGTACTAGTGGTGACATGCAAATCATTTATATATGTATAAATATATTAACAATTCTTTACATGCACAATACCTCTTGATGTACCTTGCACAACTTCATGTACATTCTGTACATTTTTTGTCATTACCTTACTCTTACTCTTACACATTTATCAAACGCATGTCTTGACAAACAGATGCTTTTGTGCACTTTTATTAGGTAAAATTCCACATGTTGTGGTAGGCCTACTCTGTGCAGACACAACATACACTCAACAAAAATATAAATGCAACACTATTACCATTTCTCTCAAACATTGTTCACAAATCTGTCTAAATGTGTTAGTGAGCACTTCTGCTTTGCTGAGATAATCCACCCCACCTCACAGGTGCGCCACATCAAGATGCTGATCTGACATCATGATTAGTGCACAGGTGTACCTTATACTGCCCACAATAAAAGGCCACCCTGAAATGTGCAGTTTTGTCTCACAGCAAAATGCCACAGATGTCACAAGCATTGAGGGAGCGTGCAATTGGCATGCTGACAGCAGGAATGTCAACCAGATCTGTTGCTCGTGAATTGAATGTTCATTTCTCCACCATAAGCCGTCTCCAAAGGCGTTTCAGAGAATATGGCAGTGCATCCAACCGGCCTCACAACCGCAGACCACGTGTAACCACACCAGCCCAGGACCTCCACATCCAGCAGGTTCACCTCCAAGATCGTCTGAGACCAGTCACTCGGACAGCTGCTGAAACAATTAGTTTGCATAACCAAACAATTTCTGCACAAACTGTCAGAAACCGTCTCAGGGAAGCTCAACTGCATGCTCGTCGTCCTCATCGGGGTCTTAACCTGACTCCAGATCGTCGCCGTAACAGACTTGAGTGGGCAAATGCTCACATTCAATGGCGTCTGGCACGTTGGAGAGGTGTTCTCTTCACGGATGAATCTCGGTTTACATTGTTCAGGGCAGATGGCAGACAGCGTGTGTGGCGTCGTGTGGGTGAGCGCTTTGCTGATGTCAATGTTGTGGATCGAGTGGCCCATGGTGGTGGTGGGGTTATGGTATGGGCAGGCGTCTGTTACGGACGAAGAACACAGGTGCATTTTATTGATGGCATTTTGAATGCACAGAGATACCGTGATGAGATCCTGAGGCCCATTGTTGTGCCATACATCCATGAACATCACCTCATGTTTCAGCAAGATAATGCACGGCCCCATGTTGCAAGGATCTGTACACAATTCTTGGAAGCTGAAAATGTCCCAGTTCTTGCATGGCCAGCATACTCACCGGACATGTCACCCATTGAGCATGTTTGGGATGTGCTTGACCGGCGTATACGACAGCGTGTACCAGCTCCCACTAATATCCAGCAACTTCACACAGCCATTGAAGAGGAGTGGACCAACATTCCACAGACCACAATTGACAATCTGATAAACTCTATACGAAGAAGATGTGTTGCACTGCATGAGGCAAATGGTGGTCACACCAGATACTGACTGGTTCTGAGTCCCCAGACCCCCAATAAAGCAAAAAAAAAATAAAAATAAAAATAAAGCACATTTCAGGGTGGCCTTTTATTGTAGGTAGTCTAAGGCACACCTGTGCACTAATCATGATGTCAGATCAGCATCTTGATGTGGCGCACCTGTGAGGTGGGATGGATTATCTCAGCAAAACAGAAGTGCTCACTATCACACATTTAGACAGATTTGTGAACAATGTTTGAGAGAAATGGTAATATTGTGTATCTGGAATGAATTTTAGATCTTTAAGTCCATCTCATGAAAAATGGGAGCAAAAACAAAAGTGTTGCGTTTATATTTTTGTTGAGTGTAAATTTAGATTAGTTTTTGTTTTGCGTTTTGTCCTTGCTCTTCTAATCAGAGCGCAATGAGGAGGGAGCCTTGGACGCCAGGGTATGCGCTGTTGCGGACAAGCTGCGTGCACTGGTGGCGCAGCAGTGTCTGCGGCTCCAGACGAGTGCGCAGGCTGCTGTGAGAAGCCGGCGCGGTCCGCACACCAGTAAAAGTTTATTGCGGCGTGCTGAACTGTCAAGTATTGTTTGTTTGGCTGCCTGTGGCGCTCGGGGAGATAGAGCGACCACTTTTTTTTTTTTTTTGAGAAGCATTGATTATGTGGGACATGGTCTCAATTTGCGGGACGCATAAATTGGGCTTCAAATGCTGTACAATCACGCGGTACGCGGGACGGGTGGTCACCCTACCCACAACACCGACAACCCTGTACAAGAAGGGCCAAAGTCGCCTCCACCTCCTGAGGAGACTGAGTTCCTTTGGAGTGTGCAGGCCTCTGCTCAAGACTTTTTATGACTCTGTGGTGGCCTCTGCTCTCCTCTACGCTGTCGTCTGCTGGGCCCCGAGCAGCACAGAACGGGACAGGAAGAGACTTAATAAGCTGGTCAGGAGGGCCAGCTCTGTCCTGGGCTGTCCTCTGGACTCTGTAGAGGAGGTGGCTGAGAGGAGGGTGCTGGACAAACTTACGTCCATCATGGATGACACCTCTCACCCTCTGCACCGGACTGTAGAGGAGCTGAGCAGCTCCTTCAGCAGCCGACTGAGGCACCCCCAGTGCAAGAAGGAGCGCTACCACAGATCCTTCATCCCCACTGCCATCAGACTGTAAAACTCTACTATATAGTCCAGACGTGCAATATCCTTTTTCCATACTCTCCTAGCTACTGTTTTTTATTATTATTACTTATTTCATAAGACTGTATTACTCCACTATATAGTCCAAACGTGCAATACAGACGCTCCTCGACATATGAACATTCGATTTACGAACATTCGGAGTTACGAACAGGGTCGAAAATAAAAAAAAAAAAAGTTTAAATGTTTGAGTTTTTGTATTTAACGCCTATTCCGACTTCCGGGTACAGTACGTAGTGCGTATTTCCGCCACTGACGCACAGGCAGGGGCTGCGCAGCATCCCCCAAGCGTCACGCCCACTCAGTAGAAGTGTTCAGAACTTCAACTGAGTGGGCGTACTATGGTGTTACTACAGTGCGGTGTCATGAACTTTGTTGTTTTTCTTGCATGCATACAGTAATCCAATATGGTTGGTGAAAAGCGAAAAGCTTCTAGTGAAGCTTCTGTGAAAAAGTGGCAGCCATCTCATTTGAAAAGAAGGTGGCGATAATAAAGAAACTTGATGCTGGTGAGAAGATGGTGAATGTGGCACACGCGTACAACGTGAACCGTTCGACAATTGGTACGATATATAAACAAAAGGAGCGCATTATGGAGCATGTGCAGCGGGTATGCAATCCACCATCATAAGCAAGAAGAAGAGAGGAAAACTCATGGAAGAGATGGAGAAACTTCTTGGTATTTGGCTCGGAAATCAGCGGCAGCGGCGTGTTCCTTTGAGCCTTATGCTGGTCAGTGAGAAGGCCATATCGCTTTTTAATGACCTTAAGGCTAAGGCAGGAGAAAGTGCTGCGGAAGAAACCTTTTCTGCCAGCCATGGCTGGTTTGCACATTTTAAGAAGAGGGTTTTTTATTATGGGTCTGTACTCTGGGCCTCAGACAAAGCCTCAACAAAGTTCTATTTTATATGAAAAGATATTATTATATCCTGTAAACATCTCTTAGCACTATTGATTTGAAGGAATTTTCAATTCACAGAGCCTTATATTCTTATATTTGTAAATAAAAAATGTACTTTGTCATCAAAAATCTCTTTCTCTGTTGTTTTTGAAGAGTTATAATTTTTGAGAGATAATTTTTATCGTTAAGTTTGACACTTCATTAATCCAACAGTTGCCTTTAACCTACAAAAGTGATGTGTTTGTTTTGCAAATGTGCAGCGGCTAGAGCTTCCTGTTTTAGACCGCAGTCTTTCAGAAGTCTCGTAAAAGCAGAACTGAAAGTTCCCCGTCTCCATAGCAACGTAGACAGCGTTTCCGGGTTGTCTGGCTTTTTTGTCTGACATCTCTCTTACAGGAAATGTACAGCATACGACAAAGTGAACTTCTCCCTTTAATATAATGCACGGAGCAACGATGAACAAAACCATATAAGGGAACAGAACGAAGACAAGAACGAAGGAGGAGTTAACCACAATGATGCACATTTGAAATTTACATATTCATGAGTGTAATGTTTATTACTGGGCGCCCCGAAGAATCTTGTGTCGTTCCCTCGGTGCCTCGTGTGGAACACACTCAGACTGTTCTCAGGGACAGGGACGGCCCAGATGCATCTGTTTAGAAATATTGTTAGGTAAATAAATTTGGCTTAACTGAAGTTATCGAATCCTGGTACTTTTTAAATGGTATGTGCTAAATGCTATGTTAGCGTAGATCTTGTTACCTCTAGGAAAAGTTTAGATATTATAACTCCTGATTCCAGTTTGAACACGCTAAGAGAATTTGACAGAAACAGACATGTAATTAATCTTTGAATTGTTTATTGTTTCACATATTGGAAAAATCGTCAAATTCTTCAAATGGTGACACTGACGTTCTGGAGGGGGTTTGTGACTCCTGATCAATTTCCTGAGGTAACAACGGGACGGAGCAGTTCCAGGCGGCGACCGGACCTCGTCCTTAACCCGTTTTCGGATTATACATACCAGATCCTGGTTCCACGACAACTTGTGATTTCTCCCGGGGGCCCCTTTAGAAAACAACATCAGGTAAGAACATCACCTGTTTGTCTATAAGACACAAAGTATGTTCTATTGGAATTTTTATTTTCCAAATTTAGGGGAGAAATTATATAGTTGTAAAATCTGTAAATTGATGGTGAAACAGGAAAGTAGGGAACAGCGCGTCTAAAAAATTCTCCTTGTTTTTAGTTTAGGTGTCTTAAACACATTAAAGGTGTAATACCATTAGTTTCCAAATTTAGAAAATCCAGGATTGCGCATTCCAAAGGAGGTAAAATTCCCTTTGAAGGGCACGAAAGATAGTATTCTTCGGGGTCAGACACGGGAAGTAACATGCCTCGGGGTCAATAAAAATAGGGTCACAGGAGGGCAAAAAGAGCCCCTAAATGCCGTGATCTCGGTTTCCTAGGTGATACTTCCCCGTTCTCTAAGACGTTAGAGACAGATTAATCGTTACTAGGGGGGACGTTGTTGGACTGGGGAGCCAACTGAAACCTTTAAAGGGTTAAGAGTGTCATACCCGCATAAAAAGGCGAACACTTGGGTTCGAGGCCCGGCGTATGCGTAAATTTCCAAATACGGAAAAGCGCGTCGCTAAATAATTATAAAATAGAATAGGAAAATTAGCTAAATAATAGGAAAATTAAAACAAGGAGAACAACCTAACCAAATATTAATTAAAATAAAATACAAAATTCTAAATTGTTAATTTTATACAAGACAACTTGTTAAGAAATTATTTCTAATTAAATTAATCTTGTCCGACCGAAAGGGACAAAATCAATTGGTAAGTATGGTAGGAAATTCAATTGATGGATAAAAAAGGAAAAAGGCAAATTAAAAGAGAAAAAAGAGAAATAATTGTGAACATTGGCACTCGGTAGAGAGTGCGACATTTAAACTGTGTTAATAGCACTCGATCAAAATGTAGTGCAATTGGAACAACAATTTAAAGAAAATATAGAAATTTTAATTATAGACAATGAAGTGAAAAGAACAGAACGTAAAATGGCCGAGAAAAAGAGTAAAGAATTGGGCCAACGGCTCAAAAAAGTTAAAATCTCTCTGTTTATTGGCAAGCGCGTTATGGGGGACCACCAGCAATGTCTTACGCGCGCCACAAACAAAGCAGGAAGAAACACATGCACAAGACAGGGAAACATGCTCATACACCTCCGGCTTACACAATCAGCTTTGTCTCCCCAAGGAGAAACAATTACACCACACACAGGACTATACCCACAACTGCTTTTATACAGACTGCTAGACATAGACCCAAAACCATCAACACCACTTAAACAGGGACAAATAGAAAATCTCACAGGTATGTTTAAGGGCAATTATGAGGAGGAAAGGTCAGAAATAACAGGATTAGATATGTGATAATCTGAGTGAGTGAGATTTTATTGTAATATTTTATTGTATAATAATTGTTAATTTGTAGTGTGTAAGTGTGTATTGATTATATTGTTTATGTTTTATATTGTATTTCTCACCTGCTCAGGGACTACAGATGGAAAATGCCTTCAGCTATAATTTGGTGTAAAGCATCTTTAATGTTTTGCACATTGTCCCTGTCAAATAAGCTAATAAAGAAAGAAAGATGGAGCAACACTGCTCCCAGAATTAAAGAACGTGTTAGAAGTAAGTGTGAAGGAAGGAACAGGAAGTTAGACAGGAGGAGAAGAGCAAGGGGGAATTAGACGAAATAAAAGATTTATGTGAAGAAAGAATAACGCAGGTTGAGAAAAAGGAAGAGTCAGAGGAAGAAACAAAGAATAGAAGGTCAAAAGAAAAGTATGACGTAGACAGACCAATGTATTCAGATGAAGACGAGAGTCAGGAAGAGGAAGACGAGTCAGATGAAGAGGAGGATTTAAAAGATAAACAAGATAGTAAAACCATAAAAGACATATGGACAGGCTTAGAAAGAGCACAGCGCAGGCTCACATTAATAGAAACAATTTTGAAAGCCACTTGAACAGGATTTACTCCAAATTCTACAAGATTATTTCCCAATGGCGGATCCAACCCCGCCCACACTTCCTACATATAAGACAGACACATTAGCAGTTGAATTTATGGAACAGTGTCAGAACATGTATGTTGAAAAATGCACGTACATCCATACAAACATGCAGCTACCCGGACTCTCTTTTTGCAGTCAGTGCTTCAGAAACTACCCAAACCAATCCAAACTGCCCTAGAGGTTGTACCTGGTATCTGTGGTGACTCGACCCAAATTTTGATCCACTTAAAACATCATGTTGATCTGTACAATCGTAAGCAGGAAGAAGAAGCAGGAAAGAGCAGTGATTTACAAGTGGAACTTTTTAAAATTACATTTGAATGAGGCTAGAGAGAAAAAGCCACAAAAACAAAACAGGACAAAACCAAAGAACAGAGGCAAAGGACAGTTTGTAGCTGAACCAAACACACACTCATTGACAGCGCCACACACAACACCTCTAAGCATTTTATGCGACCCCTCCACCATACACTGCACTAACACAAACCACAACAACTGCAACAACCAACACAACATGGGGAATCAAGGTTTTGGAAATCAGGGGGGTTTTTGGGGTATTTAATGGTCGTGATAAATCAAGTGGGAGGAGAGTAGGCAATCCCCAGGACCAGAACCAGTACCAACCACCTGTCAATAACCAGCAATGCTATGGACGTGGAGCCACTGATTCACTTCTCGAGGCAGAGGAAGCATGTGTGGTGGCCAAGGACGCCAGCGCTACACTGGAGGTTATCAAGGAACTCCACCACTGTGGACCCAGACACAACAGTATGGACAAAATGCACCACTTGGCCTCACGGGAAAAACCCACTCCTCTACAACGGACTAAGATGGTACCAGTCAAACTCGCTGGACAGACTCTACATACGTCACTGATACACTCACCTAACACTCAGTCAATCTGTTAGGTAGAGACATTTTAATGGCAACAAAAGCCAAACGGACAATCTGTGACTTGCGCTTCTGGACACTCTCAGGGATGTTGGTTGGCAA
This sequence comes from Paratrypauchen microcephalus, assembly GCA_036785185.1. Taxonomy (NCBI): domain Eukaryota; kingdom Metazoa; phylum Chordata; class Actinopteri; order Gobiiformes; family Gobiidae; genus Paratrypauchen; species Paratrypauchen microcephalus. The sequence continues at coordinate 509,383 of JAVJIX010000226.1, forward strand.
CAGATCCTGACCCAGAGACTTATGTTGACATATCTGAATATGTGGACACTGGACTAATGTCACATCTCTTTAAAGGGAGACCATGGTTCGTTGAGTTACACTTATATTCTCCTCCAAATTGACCCATATCATGTTACCTTATTTTGTGACAGAGAACACAACACAAAATATGAAATAGATTTTGAAGCATACGAGGGACAAAAATACATAATACACACTGATGCCCTGTATGTACACAAAAAAGGTGTCGTTGCCACTGTTGTTTTGGCTAGTCCACTAACTGATCTCTTTGTTCGAGACACATGCACAGTCCACTGATTCTTACAAAATTTAGCTTCTCTTAGAGAATATGTTAATTCCCAGACATCATGGTAGAGAATTGACAGATCATGATTTGGCAGAAAACATGTTAAAAAATCTTCCAGAAAAACTGATATTGGTTTGTGCACTTTTGTTGAACCTGTTGTGTTGAATGTGACATGTAACTTGTGTCTATATTCCTTAGAGATCCGATCGTTCTCTGGCACAGGAAGAAGGCGTTGACAAAGCACTCACTGCACTCTGGGAAGCTGGTGTACTGGAACTTGCTGATTCCACATGGAACACATCTTTAAATCCTTTTCCAAAACCAGACAACACATATCACATGGCACATGATTTGAGAAAAGTTAATGAAGTTACAACCACACCATTACTTCCTGTCCCAGATCCACACAAATGTCTCTCAGTTTTGACACCACAAATGAAATGGTACATGGTGATTGATATATGCCAAGCATTTTTCACCATTCCTATAGCTCCAGAATGTAGATATTAGTTTGACATTTACACACAAAGGAGTACACCTGCAGTACAAAGTTTTGCCACAAGGACACAGAAATGCTCCAGGCATTTTTAATCACTGTTTGAAAAAGTGTCTTTCAGGAATGACGTTTCCAGAGGAGAGTGTCCTCGTTCAGGATGACCTTTTAATTTCAGCTCCAGATCCAGTTCTCTGTCTGGAAGCTACACGTCAGACCCTGTTGAAATAGTACGAGTGTGGTTTTAAAGCATCTAGGAAAAGATGCAAGTTTTCAGCCCCTCCCATCACAGAGACAAGCTATTCTCTCAGCACCCAGACCAGACACAGTAAGACTCAAATTCTGCTTTTGGTCTCCGGGGAGAATCACACAACTGTGTGTCAAGAGCTATTCTGACCACAATCAGGTTTTTCAGCCCAGTATGCGGAACTAAATACACTACACATGGCACACACACACAGCGGAGCTCATTTTAAATCCGAATCAACTGGCTATTATTAAAGTACCTGGTCATTCCAAAATCGGCTCTTTTGAAAAAAACAGGTAATAACTGGGCAGATTTCTATGCTAAACAGGTAGGAGGGTACAACTGTAAACTCTCCACAGTGGCCCTGGCCACTCCTTTAAATCATTGTCCTTCATTCTACTATTCTAATCTACTAATCTAGTACTAACAAATACTAATCTAACTCCAAGCTCTAACATGGTGGACATCTGTATCTGAACACTTGCTTCCTTCACACCTACACAGAACCTACAGGCTCAGGAAGTGGAGTCTGCGCCTCCACTGAAGGGGGGATTGAACCCTCCACAGACACCCCTACATAAACTAAGAAATTCTTGGGATAGGGACAGATCTAACAGATTTACATTTCACTCATTCCACAGATTCATGATGACTCCAGGACCATGGGGGTACCTGTTATGCTTGGTTTTTCCTAATATTTTTCATTATAATGTTTGTCACTGTTTTAATGTCACTTGAGGACTTGAGGACAGAGAATTTGACAGAAACAGACATGTAATTAATCTTTGAATTGTTTATTGTTTCACATATTGGAAAAATCGTAAAATTCTTCATTTTAGATGTTTGAGGTGTCACTAAATCAATAAGTATTGACGTCAAAATCACCGATCTGCTTAAAATCCTTCTTTGCACAAAATGCTCGTTTTCTCCACTTTGTGGTCAAAAAACAGCATTTTTGCTGAAAGTTCCCTATGTTCTACTATCAGTTATTTGAGAACCGAAAAGGTTAGAAGCATATTTTTTTCCAAGTGAAAGAAGATAGTCTACACTTTATTCTGATGTGTGCCATGTTTATATCGTCAAAGAACCAAAGAACTATTCTGTGGGTCTTGGAAAATCAGTGAAAATACACTAAAACCTCTGGCACTCTGGGGGATAGAATTCTGAAAACAGGCCGGCACTCAATGAGTTAAGTCTCTTCCTGTCCCGCTCTGTGCTGCTCGGGGCCCAGCAGACGACAGCGTAGAGGAGAGCAGAGGCCACCACAGAGTCATAAAAAGTCTTGAGCAGAGGCCTGCACACTCCAAAGGACCTCAGTCTCCTCAGGAGGTGGAGGCCACTTTGGCCCTTCTTGTACAGGGCGTCGGTGTTGTGGGACCAGTCCAGTTTATTGTTGAGGTGAACACCCAGGTACTTGAAACTGTCCACAGTCTCTATGTCCTGCCCCTGGATGTTCACCGGTGAGTGAGGTAGTGGTTCAGGCTCAGGTGGTTTCGCCCACACCAGTCCACAAAGTCTCTGATAAGCGAGCGGTACTCCAGCTCGTTCCCCTCAGACACACAGCCCACAATGCCCGAGTCGTCAGAGAACATATAGAGAATATACATGACCAACTGACCTCTGTGCCCCTTACCTGTCTGCCCTCTCCTATAACCCCTCAAGTGTCTGTCCCTCACCCCTCTGTCCTCACCCTTCTCACCCCTCTGACCTCTTCCGTTACATGTCTGAACTGAGTGCACTCTCATGTCTACTGTAATGTGTCTACTGTTTAGCTCTTTGTGTATTTGTCAAAAGAGTGCTGTGAAAAACACACACAACAGCATCAGCAGAGCTCAGAGAACACACAGACAGGATTTTAAAGCAGCTTCATTCAGCTTTAAATGCTTTCATGAATACACTTTTAGAAATAAGACTAAATGCTGGAGTCATGTAAAAAGTGACTATACTGTGAGTAGTATGTGTCATGTGTACTGTATACTTTCACTAATTACACATTTGGCAGCATTACTTGTGTAGTTGTGTTCATTTTTAACCTTGTAACTGTACTTAGACACGTGATTTTTTTTCCCTGATCCTTGGGGACAATAAAGTCATAAAGTCTAAAGTCCAAAGTGTCAGTGTTTGAGTTTGTCAGACCTGTTTGAGACGACGGTGACGCAGTGAGTGTTTCTTATGATAAACATAGAAAATAATGAGACTTTGGTTTAAACTTTGCTCTTTCCTTGGCTCAACACTGAGTAGATTAGTTTAGTTTTGTCTTAGATCGAGTTTAGTCAAACTTTTGTCTTGTGATTGGTGCCTGGTGTTGACCTGTTAAGACCAGGTCAAGTATTTCCTTAGAACGACTTTATTCCTGGTTTGTTTTGATCCGTTTAATCCTGGTTTTGATCTGATCTAATCTTGAACCACAAAAACTGTGCTGAAGTAAAAGTACAAGTAGTTGCTCCTCTACTGGGGCCTGGTGTAGACTCTTTCAAACGTGGTTGGTTTTGGGTGAGACCAGGTTAAGGATTTGCTTAGTACTAGTTTAGTCCCAGTTTAGTCCTGTTTGGATCTATAAGGTCCAGGTTTAGTCCTGGTCTAATCCAAAGCCACACTACTGAGGAAGTAGAGTTGGGCGGTATCCAAATTTTGATACCGTTAAACCGTCTCCACATTTTCCCGGGGTATACGGTATTACCGTTGCTAAGGCAAAAAAAAAAAAAAAACACTTGGTAGCACTACAGTGGAGTCGCCTCGCCAAATGGCAGCTTGCACCTATACCGTTCAGAAACAGAATAGCAAGCATTACATAGGCCTAATGATACTGAAAACATAACAAAACATGTACAAAATTAGTAACTTTTATTAACAAATGTTTAAAGTGCAAATACAGCAGCCAACCGATGGAACGAAATGACATTGTCTGTGGGCTAAAGCTAACAAACCAACAGGAATCAAATAAATAAAATACTTGATCTTATCAAATAAGAAAATCTGAACAATAAATAACAAGACATAACCGAAAATGTGCATATATAACCCTGTCCCAAGAACGCAGTGGAAAATACTGCTCGTTTGTATATTTTTAAAATCTATTAACATGAATCAAATAAATTAAACGTACAACTATACAACATCCCGAACCGTTTTCGTCCGTCAGAAAAAGCTACTCCTTATTGAAAATAAAAAATATTAAGCTATTGAATGCAAAACCAGCACGTTCACTTTTTCCGGCTTGAGTAAGGCACGTTGTGGATTGACAACTTTGCCCGCGGTGCTGAAGACCCGTTCCGATGGAGCTTGTGGCACAAACGCACAGGTATTTTATCAGAGGAAAGCGCCTGACTCCATTGGATTTCCACCAAAGAAGGGGGTCTTCATCTGCCAGAATAACAGCCTCGTGTGGAAGTTGCGTTTGTAATAAGAAACCCGAAAACTTCTCACATTTCAGACTCAAAAACGGAGAGTTGTTTTTATTAACACGCGAGAATATCAGAAAAGGCGCTGCGCTAGAACACAAAAGCAGCGTGTCAAACGTCACGCCTTTTTTAAAGGAACCGCAACTATTATCAGAAGCAGTGACTTTATAACCAAGTGCTTAACCAAGAACTGAGCAAAACCCTCATGGCAAAGCTGTAACAACACAGTTAAGAAGGTGAATTATGCATACATTCACGAGTACACTACACTCGCGACAATATGCAGTTGCCTCTGCTCCTCCACAGTGCCGCTGTTATCTCTCGACAGGTAGGATGTTTCACCAGAACACCGCCACAATCTGCATGCACGTTTTACACACAGCCTCGTTGACATTTCCCGGCTCTCCCTTGTCATTTGGCCGAAATCCGAAATGCTGCCAAATTGCAGATGTTGTGTTTTTCTTTGGGACCAACTCAGCGCGGCCTTGCGGTCATGTTGTCTTCTCCTTCTCCCTTCTGAGCGGTAATGTCACGTGACGACGCACCATCCAGGAACTTCATTGAACGTCATCTCTCCGATAGTAATATTAGTTTTAAACTGTAATAGTATTAAATTAACAAACACAACCACACATACATAAGTGCTGGACAAACACTCTTTATTTAGGCATTAAATTAATTATAGTTAATATTATATTAGGGCAAGATTTTTTTTTTTTTTTTTTAATGACGGTAATGAATCTGATACCGTTGCTATTTTTAGATACCGCAGTATACCGTATTACCGTATTACCGCCCAACCCTATGAGGAAGTAGAACATTTAAACACAGTCACACCCAGTGAAGTGTGATGTGTCCAGCAGAGGGAGACACAGACCGACCAGAGCTCTGGGTGCAGGGCAGAGACACATTTCACAGTAACTCCACGTCTGGAGAACAGAACTTCTAAACAGGAGACATCTCTGTATGTTCTGTTCAAACTCTTCTTCTGATTCCAGCACCGACAACATGGACCCACCTGGACCTGGACCCGGGTCTAAACCCAGACCAAGACCTGCTCCCAGATCTCTGTCTCTGAAAAGTGACATGTCCAAAGGCCATCCTCCAGACTTTAGAGAAGTTCCTCCTGAAGAGCAGAGGTGAGACATTTGAACAGGTCTTTTCACACTGATAAACAGAGACAAACTGAGTTGGGCTGTTACTGTGTGACTGTCTCCTCAGTCAAACACATTCTTCAGTCTGTATCTTCTGTCCTGCTTTGTCCTGGTCATGTGCTCCAGAGGGTCACACTTACACAGACACAAGTTTAAACTACTGCAGAACACATGAGCTCCACTGGCTCTACACTGCCCCCTGTGGACCAGCACTGAGAATACACTAAAGCCAATTGTCTTTTTATCTGCAAATATAAAACCTAAATACGTTTACGTTATAGGTTTGTAAAAGACACTTCATCAAATCAAGATATGATTGTTCCAAAATGTCCACAGCTCATCCTCAGTCACTGTGAGCATGTGGTTGGAGCAGACTTCAGGCCATTCTGTCACAGAACATTTCTTATGAAACCTTTGAATATGAAATATGTCACATACTCCAAAGATTAGTTAGTAACACATTTCCAGTTGATAATCCAAACTCCAGCACACTGTGCCAGTGGATGTTCTCTGTATTGTGAGTCTCAGTTTCATTGTCTGATCTAAAAGCAGGAGAGCAAACAGCACAGTCTGGTTTTGTCCTGGTGACTAAAGCTCAGTTCTACTCACACGTCCCACAGCACTAGTGAGTAGTTTTGGTAGAGGCCTCCTGACCATCAGAGACATCTCTGTATGTTCTGTTCAAACTCTTCTTCTGATTCCAGCACCGACAACATGGACCCACCTGGACCTGGACCCGGGTCTAAACCCAGACCTGAACCTGCTCCCAGATCTCTGTCTCTGAAAAGTGAACGCTCCAAAGCCTTTCCTCTAAACTTCAGAGAAAATCCTCCTGAAGAGCCGAGGTAAGAGATCTGGACATGTTCTCAGGACACCACCACCTGCTGCTCACCCTTCATCAGTGCAAACAGTGACCCTGTGTTTTAATCTCAGTGTGAGATACAGTATATACACGAAGCACGCGTCGTGTGCCTGGCACTGCTGTTACCGGAGGACACGGAGTGATTACTATTGGAATTTTGATGGCAGGACATCTGGATTGGCCTGGGGGATGTTTTCTGACCCATCACTAATTGGAGCCGAGCGGATAAAAGAGCCCCGATCCGCCGCTCAGTACGGGGATCTGCGAACTCGGGGGGGCAACATCGGAAGGAAAAACACAGGTGAACGTATCATCCATCTGTGGGATCCACCTGGCGCTAGATAACATCGCGGATAAATGGATTTGGAACTGTGGGGAACAGCGGCTCAGTCCATATTCACTATCATACGTGCCAGGGGGAGGACTGCGAGTCGCACAGACCTGCATGAAGTGGGGACCTGACAGAAACCAGAGTTCTGGCAAATTGTCTGTTCGCCTGGGTTCTAAAATGTATCAATTATGTTAAATTCCCCTTGTTGTAATCAATTCTTCAGGAAAAATGTGATTCAACCGGACTCTTTGTTTTGACTGCTTCTTTTGCACAAACACATCCAAGGCCGCCAGCTGCCGCTTATCTCAGACTCTACAAAAACATTGCCACACACTATTGGACTCACACTCACATGTATTAAGTAATACTGCCCTGTCTATTTTTAGGATGTCTGCTTCTTCTTCAGTTTTCAATCAATTTAATTGATTTCTGATCTTTTCCCTTGCCCCACACCCTTCCCTCTTGTCACCAAAGAAAAAGACACCGTATGTTATCTATCCAATTGTTTTCTGTCATTACATGTTTTGTATAATTGTTGTATTGCATCTTTTCTGCTCTGCATCTCCCAGTCGGCGGCGCGCGCAAGTGCAGCGGCCCCTCCCCTAGCCACTCTATCACTGTCCTGCCTGGTTAGTGGGAAAACTAAATTTCCAATTCATTCTATGTACATGTACATATGATTGTTTTTCGACAATAAAGCAACTATGACCTATGACCTATGACCTATATGACTATTGCTGTTGCTTATTTCCACTTTTCACTTGGGCGGTAGGACTTGTGTCTTCAGAGGTGTGTTCTTCAGAGGTGTCTTCTTCAGAGGTGTCTTCTTCAGAGGTGTTCTTCTTCAGAGGTGTTCTTCTTCAGAGGTGTTTTTTTTCAGAGGTGTTTCTTCAGAGGTGTCAGCTGACTGCTGTGGCGCGTCTCTCCAGGCGTGGTTAGTTTGACAGATCTGGCAGATCTATCAGACTGACCATGCCTGCCATCGTGCAGTGGTCTTTGGAGAAGTGAGTCCCATGTGTGAGCAAAGGGAAACGCTCCCTCGTTTCCGTCCATGTTCCCTGCGTCCCGTCCTAAAGCTTTAGCTTCTCGTATCAATCTTTTCTACTTGAAGTAGCTTTGTGAAAATGTTCCCAACAGCACTGTCTCTGTGTGTGAACCTCCTGTACACCCTTGTATACAGCCCCACTGTGGGGCAAATATAAGAAGGCCACACTACAAAAGCTCAAAGTATCTTCTAATGATGTCCTCAGAATGCTGCTGAAAAAGCCCAGGGCCAGTAGTGCCAGTCTCCTGTTCTGTCAGGCTCGTGTGAACACTTTTCAGGCTCTCATGACAAACCTGATGTATAAATCCATGTGTGGCCTAAATGACTCTCTGAACTGTGTGGTGTTGATGCTGGTGAGTCCCAGGTTTAGTGCTGTGCAGTACCACTGCTCTTTATGGAAACACTGAGCTGTCTTTTATCACCCTGTTTTACTCTTGTCTCCTGTCTTATTGTGTTCTTTTATGGACCATGAGTCTGGAATAAATAAATGATGATGAGTTTATTGTTTGACAGGGAGCCAGGCCCAAAGGAGCAGCTGGACGCCATATTCAGGGTGAGTACCCCACGAGCGCAGCATGTGTGGGGTTCTGTGGGTGCTCCTCAGGTACTCTCTTTGACTAAAACTCGTCATGACTTTTGTCAAAAAGGAGCTGCAGAAGTTCCACAGGCGCCTGGCCTCAGATTACCCAGAATGCTCCGAGAGTGAGGAGGAGGAGCAGAGCAGCAGAGAGGTTCTGAACATCACCCTGGACTTCCTGAGGAGGATGGACCAGGAGCAGCTGGCCCAGCGCCTGCAGGACAGTAAGAACTCTGTTACTGTCCATCTGAGGAACAGACCACACCAGACTTGACTTCACAGTAACAAAAGACTCACAGAAAGTACTACAGTACTGCAGTACTACAGTACTGAAGTACTACAGTACTACAGTACTACATGGAGATAAGAAGGTGATCAACACTCTACCAGAAAAGTGCCATAGTGAATCTTTAAGTGAAACAGAGAATATCCAGCAGCACCTCAGTACTGCAGTACTACAGTACTACAGTACTACAGTACTACAGTACTACAGTACTATGACCCGGTACATGAGGAGGTGCTGCTGGATATTCTCTGTTTCACTTAAAGATTCACTATGGCACTTTTCTGGTAGAGTGTTGATCACCTTCTTATCTCCATGGAGATGTTGTTGCTTTGCCTTGAATGTTCCACAGTATTTAATAGAACATTCTACCATTTATTCAATGATCTGTGTTTTTATTGCTCTTTGAAAAACATGCGTTCTTTATGTGAGCAAGGTCACCTCTCCACAGACGTGACCTGTAACTTGGTCTGTTGGTGTCATGTGCTTGTCTCCATGTAGTGTAAAGACACACTGTGGAACATTTCAGGTAAAATTACATCTCCAACAAGCAAAGAAACAAGCAGGTTGCAGACGCTGCACCAGAAAAGTCACATTCTGAATCTTTCACTTTACAATTAAAAGTGGCTGATTTTTTATATGAACTTTTAGTTGAGAAGAAGATAAAGTGAAGATGACGTTTTCAGAGGGAGCTCCAGTCCACAGTTGTTTGTGTTTTTATTCAGGTGGTTATGTTGGAGTGTGCAGAGGGAAACTGAAGTCTGATCTGCAGCAGAGGTTCAGCCGTGTGTTTGAGGGCGTGGCTAAAGCACGAGACTCCGCCCCCCTGACCCAGATCTACACAGAGCTCTACATCACAGAGGGCGGGGCCTCAGAGGTCAACCAGGAACATGAGGTCAGACACATGGAGACCGTGTCCAGAAGACCGGCCGCTCCAGAGACCACCATCACATGTGAAGACCTCTTTAAACCCCGCCCACACTCACCAGAGCCAATCAGAGCGGTGCTGACGAAGGGCGTGGCCGGCGTGGGGAAAACGGTGCTGACTCAGAAGTTCAGTCTGGACTGGGCTGAAGGCAGGGCCCACCAGGACCTCCAGCTGCTGTTCCCGTTCACTTTCAGAGAGCTCAATGTGCTCAGAGACACACAGTTCAGCCTGGTGGAGCTGCTGCACCACTTCTTCAGTCCATCCAAAGATCTCTGCAGCTTCCAACAGCTCCAGGTGCTCTTCATCTTTGACGGTCTGGACGAGTGCAGACTTCCTCTGGACTTCAGCCGAACCCGGGTCCTGACCGACCCCACAGAGTCCACCTCAGTGCACGTGCTGCTGGTGAACCTCATCAGGGGAAGGCTGCTTCCCTCCGCTCGCCTCTGGATAACCACGCGCCCCGCGGCGGCCAATCAGATCCCTGCTGAGTGCGTCTCTATGGTGACAGAGGTGCGAGGGTTCACTGACCCGCAGAAGGAGCAGTACTTCAGGAAGAGGTTCAGATACCAGGCCACAGCCGTCATCTCCCACATCAAGAGCATCCGCAGCCTCCACATCATGAGTCACATCCCGATCTTCTGCTAGATCATCTCCATGGTTCTACAGAAGCTTCTGGAACAAACAGAACCAGAGCTGCCCCGGAGTCTCACACAGATGTACGTCCACTTCCTGGTGGTGCAGGCCAAAGTCCAGAACATCAAGTATCACCAGAGATCAGGGGAGGACCTTCACTGGACTCCAGAGATCAGGGAGATGGTGCAATCTCTGGGAAAACTGGCCTTTGAGCAGCTGCAGAAAGGAAACCTGATCTTTTACGAGAGTGACCTGACTGAGTGTGGGCTGGACATTGCAGCGGCCTCAGTGTACTCTGGAGTGTTCACACAGGTCTTCAGAGAGGAGCCAGGCCTGTACCAGGACAAGGTCTACTGCTTCATCCATCTGAGTGTGCAGGAGTTTCTGGCTGCTCTTCATGTCCATCAGACCTTCTTCAGCTCTGGAGAGAACCTGCTGGAGCCTCCACACTCCTCTGAGACAGTCTTCTACCGCTCTGCTGTGGACCAGGCCTTACAGAGTCCAAACGGACACCTGGACCTGTTCCTGCGCTTCCTCCTGGGGCTGTCTCTGCCGACCAATCAGAGGCTGCTGCAGGGTCTGCTGACTCAGACAGGAAGTGACCAGACCAATCAGGAGACAGTAAAGTACATCAAACAGAAGCTGAATGAAGAGGGTCTGTCTGCAGAGAGAAGTCTGAACCTGCTCCACTGTCTGAACGAGCTCAACGACCACAGTCTGGTGGAGGAGATACAGAGATATATGAGAAAAGGAGTGATCTTCTGGTTAAGTTCTCCTGCTCAGTGGTCGGCTCTGTCCTTCGTGTTACTGTCCTCAGACTCAGACCTGGAGGAGTTTGACCTGAGGAAATACAAGGCCTCAGAGACAGCTCTCCTGGGTCTGCTGCCGGTGGTCAGAGCCTCCACCAAAGCCCTGTGAGTCCAGACTGTATTTAAACTCTTGTGGAGGTTCTAGTCTCTAATGTCCCTCTCTGTCCTCAGTCTGTGTGGCTGTGGCCTGTCCCCTCACAGCTGTGGTCCTCTGGCCTCAGTCCTCAGCTCCTCCAGTCTCACACACCTGGATCTCACTAACAACGACCTCCAGGACTCAGGAGTGGAGCTGCTGTGTTCTGGACTGAAGAGCGCCCCCTGCAGACTGGAGACTCTCAGGTGAGACGCTCCCATGATGCACTCTGCCCCCTTGTGTCCACATGAGTGTAATTGTGTGTCTTTAGGCTGTCTGGATGTCTGGTCTCAGAGAGGGGCGGGGCTGCTCTGGCCTCAGCTCTGAGCTCCGCCCCCTCCCACCTGAGAGAGTTAGACCTCAGCTACAACCATCCAGGACCCTCAGCAGAGCTCCTGACCGCTCTACGGGACCACTGCCCCCTGCAGTCTCTCAGGTGAGGGTCCTGGTTCAGTGGGTCTCTGGTCCATGGTGGGTCCAGGTCCTGGTCTCTGGTCTGGTCTAAACTGGACTTGTGTGTTTCAGGTTGGATCCTGCTGGAGAACAGTGGATGGTCCCAGGTCTGAGGAAGTGTGAGTCTCTGTATTTCATTCAGTTCATGGGGACATTAACATGATGGAACTTTATCACACTTTAAATCTTCACAGTTATAGAGGAATCATTAGTGTGATTTGAGCTCAAAATATGTAGACAGACTTGAGACATGATTGTTATTGTTCACCATTATTACATCTTAAAATAGAAATGAAATAAAACAACTTTTCAGATTGTCAGGAACAGGAAGTGATGTCATGTGTTTGTGTCCTCAGATTCCTGTGGGTTCTCTCTGGATCCAAACACAGCTCACAGAAACCTCCAACTGTCTGAGGACAAAGGGACAGTGACCTTTGTGACAGAGGAGCAGCAGTATCCAGATCATGAGGACAGATTTACAGGCTGGACTCAGGTCCTGAGCTGCACTGGCCTGAGGGGGCGCTGTTACTGGGAGGTGCAGTGGAAGGGGGGGGGTTGAAATAGCAGTGAGTTACAGAAGAATCAGACGGAGAGGAAAGAGAGACGAGTGTTGGTTTGGAGGCAATGATCAGTCCTGGAGTCTGAGGATCTATGATGGACATTACTCTTTCCATCACAACAACAGACGCACAGACCTCTCCTCCTCCCTCTCCTCCTTCCGTCCCTCAGGTCGAGTGTCTGTGTTCCTGGACTCTGAGGCTGGATCTCTGTCCTTCTATGACGTCCTCTCTGGTGGAAAACTGTTCCACCTCCACACCTCCAGCTCCTCCTTCACTGAGCCTCTGTTTCCAGGATTTAGAGTGTTGGGGGAAGGTTCCTCTGTGTCTGTAGTGGATCTGAGGAGAGCGCCTCCTGGTGGACATATGTGACTCTTTTATGATATAAAGATTCTTTCCATCAATCTGTTCTAAATCAGAGCAAAATGTAAAAAAACAAAAAAAAAACAAAAAAACACACAAGTCTGTCCCACTCCACACGACTTTAAAGGGATATATTCCACCCCAGGTCAAACTTGGGCATCTCCCCACAGTCCAGAGACTAAAATAAATGGTGGAAAGCGTTTTTCTGGTGACGCAGCCATTGCCCAGGTCTGTCAGCACTGAATGCCGCGGTATCTGCAGCTACTCCGCGTTAGACTGGAGTCTAACGTCGCCAGCGAAAGATTTCGGCCAAAAGGAATTAATTTGCTCGATGCTTTTCCCAATTACTTTCTGTGTAGTGCGCATTCATATCGAGTGCAAATAAATGTGCAAATCAACACGGAGAGCTTGACTTGGTCATTTTAGGGTGGGAACTATTTTTCAGTGCGGAAAAACACAGCCGAAGCACACACCACGCTGCGTAACAGGGGAACTGCCAACCTGGTGCGTAACAGGGATTCCCCTGTCAGCGTGGTGTGTGCACACGACACTATAATGTACTGAACTGTACACTGAATATCATGTAGGTGAAATATTGTAAACTGTCGGGGCAGGATTAAAATAAGACACGCTTCTTTTAACAGTTTTGTTCTCTTTATTTTGTTTCTTTTTAAATGCCCATGTTCTGAGAGTCTGGAGACTTTATGTTGTGCCTTCAAACCTCTAAAAAACAAATGTTCAAATAAAACTCTAACTCTAAAACTCTAACATGTTTATTGCTGGTTTGTTTTTCAGTTATTCACAGCTACTGCAAAGAACTGGACGCTGTAGACCGGAGTTAGACATGATTTAGTCCTGGTTTACATCTGCTTTAGTTCTGCTTTAGATCTGGGTTAGTTCTGCTTTAGTTCTGGTTTATACTTGGTTCTGACAGTTCCAGACCTGCTTTGGCGCTGGTTTAGTTCTGGTTTAGACCCAGTTTCCTCCTGGTTTCGCTCTAGTTGAGGCTTATTTAGACCTGGGGTGGACCTGTGGATTTGCTGTGTTCTGCTGTTTCCGGTCAGGGCCAGAGGGGGCGCTAGAGAGAGGACCCAGCTGTGAGTGGGTCTGGACTCAGACTTGTGCCTGGGGACTTGTGAAATTGTATCCTCTGAGACCCAAGTCCTGCTCCAATTGAAAGTCACTGGACATCCCCCAATGAGAACGCGCCCCGCCTGTTTTACCGGGATGCATCGGATGTCACGCCCCTGGCTGTGACTGGAGTCTTCTGAGTGAGGTGTGGGCGGAGTCTGCTGGGAGCACCTGCACGCAATCTACAATCAAGCCTCTGCTTCAAAGGGCCAGCTCTCCAGCCAGACTCTGCCAGATCGTTCAGTCTACAAGACGGTGATTTTGCTCTCGAAAGTATTCTTTTGATTTAAGGCCTTGCGATCCTTCTTTATTTAGCAACTCCAACAACAGTTGGAGTGTTCACTGTCACTCCCATTGCCTTAAGTTAGCTGTCACTGTGAGTAAGATTTCAAACTCCACTCCACCTAGTCCTCCTGATTTGTCTTCTGTTCCTACTATATACCATGACTTATCTCAAGTATTCAGTAAACAGAAGGCACTGTCTCTTCCTCCTCACCGCCCCTATGACTGTGCCATAGATTTACTCCCTGGTGCTCCTTTACCTGCTAGTCACTTGTACAAATTAACAAATCCTGAGAGACTATGGAGCAGTATGTAAAAAAACTCTCTGGCTGCTGGGTTAATTCGGCCCTCCTCATCCCCTGTAGGAGCTGAATTCTTCTTTGTGGATAAGAAGGACAAAACTTTACGACCTTGCATTGACTATTGAGGACTGAATGACATTACCATAAAGAACAAATATCTTCTGCCTCTCGGTGACTCCGCTTTTGAACCCCTTCATCAAGCAAACATCTTTACCAAACTAGAACTCCACAATGCTTATCATCTGGTTCGCATTTGTCAAGGAGATGAATGGAAGACTGCATTTAATACTCCCATTGGACATTTTGAGTGATAAAAGAAGAAATTCAATTTGTCAACTGGACAAAGTTTGTTTGGTCGCCGCTCATTTGAGAGGCTTCGTCAGTTCTGGTCATTTTGAGTATTTAGTTATGCCGTTCGTACTTACTAATGCCCCTGCTGTATTCCAAGCCCTGGTAAACGATGTGCTCCAAGATGTGCTCAAGAAATTTATATTTGTTTACCTGAATGACATTTTGATTTTTTCCAAAGACATTAAAGAACATGTTGAGCATGTGAGATTGGTCTCCTACAAAGGCTCTTAGAAAACAAGCTATTTGTAAAGGCAGAGTAATGTGGATTTCATGCGACCACTGTAAACTTTCTTGGTTTTGTCGGTGAGTGGGGCAACTCAAACTCGATCCAGCCAAAGTGAAGTCTGTCACGGAGTGGCCGAGAGCTGAGACACGAAAACGACTCCAGCGTTTTCTGGCATTTGCCAATTTCTACAGGAGGTTCATCAAAGATTACAGTAGAAAAGTGGCTCCACTTACCTGTTTGACTTCCACACTTGTCCCTTTCAAGTGGTCTAATAAGGCTGTAATAGCCTTTTCCACACTCAAACAACTTTTCATAACTGCCCCTGTTTTATCTCACCCAGATCCTTCCAGACAATTCATTGCTGAAGTCGACGCTTCAGACTCTGCAGTGGGTGCTGTCCTATCCCAGCGTTGTCCCAAAGACCAGAAAATACACCCTTGTGCTTATTTCTCTCGGAGATTAACACCAGCAGAAGCCAATTATGACATTGGTAACAGAGAACTCCTGGCAGGAATATTGGCTCTGCAAGAATGGTTCCACTGGCTGAAAGAAGCTGAGCACCCCTTTATAGTGTGGACTGACCACAAAAATCTTTCCTACCTCCAGTCGGCAAAAAGGTTGAACTCCCATCAACTTCTAATCTTCTCCTTGGAGCCGTTGGTTGGGAGATTGAGAAGGTAGTTTGGGAAGCCCACCAAACCCAACCTGACCCAGGTAATGGCCCGCCTAATTGTTTTTGTCCCTGACACTGTACGGTCCCAAGTCCTCCAATGGGGACACGCGTCCAAGTTGACCTGTGATCCTGGCTTTCATCGCACTCTAGCATTCCTCAAATAAAGATTTTGGTGGCCCTCTATGTCTCGTGACACCCCAGACTTTGTTTCTGCTTGTCCTGTGTGTGTTCACAGCAAATCCAATCATCTGCCCCAGCTGGTCTCCTCCATCCTCTGCCGATCCCCAGCTGGCCTTGGTCGTATATACAGTAGCTATTGACTTTGTAACTGGCCACCCCACATCAGAAGATAATACCACTATACTAACAATTGTGGATAGTTTTCCCAAATTGCCTTTGATGGAATAATTATATATTATTAACTTTTGTGATTCTTTAATTTTTAGAAATGAAGCTTTAAAAGTGTGTACGTGACTTGTGATCATATGTTTTGAGTTGCAGAAAGGCCAGATATCTGAGGGGAGACGTAAGCAGACAGCTTGGCTCCTCCAATATCTAAGTCACAGTGACATTGTCCCTGTGAAAGATGTCATATCTGGGAATTATCTTATAAGTGTTTTGGTTTTAATAATTATGTTTTGGTTTTAATGATTATGTTTTGGTTTTAATAATTATGTTTTGTCGGCTGTCCTGCCACCTGTTCCCCCCACCCCTTATGAGCAGACCACGTGTAACTAGGGATGTGAAAAACTGAATAAATGGCAAGCTGGGGGCACAGAGAACCAGGACACTCAGAGCAGATTGGGCCAAGAGCATTTGTTACCTAGGCATTCTCTCTGACTGTTCTCTGCTTGCAAGTGAAAAACCTAATCTCTCTTGTCTTCCTTTCCTGTGTACAGAATATGTTGGGTTTTTACCAGCACCCATCAAATGGTCCTTCGTAAGCCGGATCCCAAGATACCTAAGGACTCCAGAAGGTGACGGATGCTTGGGAAAGACAGTGGCCACTGCATCTGAGACATTAACGGCCGACTCTCATTCATCGCTTGGAGTCTGAGGGTTGACGGGATACCGAAGGAGGAAGACAACCAGACTCAAAAGAACTGAGTGAGTACGTCCAAGTTTAAAACGTGTGTGACTGAGGGTCATAGCGCGTAGAAAACCCTAACAATCCTAGGCTCTATTAGGTAAAACGTGGACTAGTGTCCCTCTGTCGGGTGGCAGGAGAGTCACTGGCAGGTAGTAAAACACTGGGTGGAGTTGTATCCTTCTAACGGGTGACAGGTTAGTCACATACAGTTAGTAAATTACTGAAGGAGGCGGTGTCCCTTTATCGGGTAACAGGTTAGTTACTGGCTAGATAATAAAAGACCGTGAAAATCGTACTCAAAGGAATAAAAGTTCTGTGTGAAAGTGTGTATGACTGGAATTACAGGCCGTTAACACTGTAATTCATATAAACTGTTCAGAATAATACAGTAACGTATTGTAGATGCAAAGGCAAAGATTTTTCCACCTGCATTGCACTGTGACAGGTTGAAGTGAAAAATACTACAATACTGATTATTACTGTCTGAACAAAACACCCAACCTATAGAGACTCCCCTCTGGACAAAAGGTTGGACCAAAATGACCAAAAAATGGGAAACAAACAGACAAAACTTCAGAGTAAGGACTATAAAAGCGTCAAGCAACAAAATAAAGACAAAATAAAATACCTAAAATTATGGACAACAAAATATAATTTTAAAGGGAAGTTAAACACTGTAGAGATAATAGTTAAGAGAGAAGATCTATGCAGATTGTGGAGGAGACGTAAAGAAAATGAAAAAGAAAGGATATGACGACACGGATTTCTGGTTAAAAATAGCAGAGCAAAGAGAGGCAGGGAAAAATAAAACCATGCTTTTGAAACACGATGACCCGGACCTAGAGACAGGAGTGGACACGGAAGTCCCAACCCACCACCATATATTTCTGCAGAACGAAGCACTCCGAAAAACCTGTATCCAGTAGAGGACTTACAAAAAATGCAAATAGATGAAAATAAACGTTTAACAAGAGCAGAAGCAAGGGACAAACACATAACGCTGACATTTAACAAAGAAATGGGAAATGAAAAAGTAGTGGTAATACACGTAGACGCACCACCTAGCCCCATACCCAGCGCACCTCCCCTGAGTTTAAATACACAAAGTAGCCGCCCTGCTTCTAAAAATACAAATCCACTCCATTCAGAAGATCCAACAATTTTCCAAGCACCAATGATAGCAGTGGCAAGCCCAAGAGCAGGTCAACTAGTGGACGAAGCAGATAATGACGGACCACGTCATCCAGACACACTCTTTGTCTATAGACCATGGTCAGACTCAGACGTAACAGAGGCAGTAAAAGGATTGACCCCATATAAAGATGATGTAACTAAATTTTGCAACGAAATGAAGCAATTGCATAAGTCATATAGACTAAACGGAAACGAAATGGAAAGATGTTATAGAAAAGCATTAGGGCACCATTGGGCAACAGTCTCAGGAGACTGGAATAGCAGAGACCAGCCACCAGGTGGAGCACAAGTAGGACCTATACTACAGTATGATAGTGACGTCTTACAAGGACGAGTGGCAGCATTACATGATACAATCAGAGGAAGATTTAGACGGGCTCCCAACTATGGTATAATAAACCGTACAAAACAAAAGGATGATGAGTTATTTGAGGATTATCAACTCAGAATGAGAGAAATATTTACAAACAATAGCGGATTAGAAGATAGAGAAGATAACAACTGCCCATACAGACAACAGTTAAAAAACACTTTACATGCAAATTCCAGACCAGAAGTCCATAGATGGCTAGAAAAACATTTCGTGGGTTTTGGGACAGCATCGATAGAACAATATATAGAACAAGCCAGTCATGCAGACAAAACCACAAGAGAAAAAAGGAAAGAAAACGCTAAACATAACGCAGCATTTGTGATGACATCAGAAGGAGGTGAGAATAAGATATATTTTACAGGAATGGCAAATAGGGGACGAGGTAGAGGCAGAGGGGGAAAAGGAAAGTCCAAGGGTAGGGGGTTCCCGGAAGAGGAGGTTACGAAAATCAGAGAAATAATAATCAGAAACAGGAGGAGGATGAGCAGACAGGCGAGGAAAACGTGTGTTGGTATTGCAAAAAGCCAGAACACTTCAAGAGAGACTGCAGGAAATACCAAGCAGCATGTGAAAGATGGGAAAATGACGCATGACTAGACCACGACAAAACGAAAACAGAATTAGAAAATGGAGATCAAAAGGAATGGGAAGAATTTAGACTCCACCAGAAAAAAGAAAACACCATGAACGAGTAGATCCAAAAGATTTTGACATAAAAATACCCCAAGAATGGTGTCCATGGGAACATAAAGAAAAAGTAGTTACCGATGTGTATGCAGCTTTAAGAGCCATACATAACTTACCCCAAATAGACTTATTGGTAAATGGACAGAAAATAACGTTCTTATGTGATACAGTCGCATGTAAGACCACAATAAACAAGGAAGTGCCAGGGATGACCCTTAGCTCAAACACCATGTCAGTAAGAGCCGCAAACGGACAGGTGAGTCAAGTCCCGATAACAAGTTTATTGACACTGACAGATCCAGACGGACTAAGCATAGAAAGCTCAGTGTTATTTTTGGAGGACTGCCCAGTTTGTCTCCTGGGAAGGGATGGACTGAGCAGTCTGAAACTAGCACTGGTCCCAGAATCAGCAGGCAGCATGAAGGTAGTTCACGCAAGAGACATACCATCACTACAATACAGTTTTGTTATACAAAAAGCAGGAATTCCACGTTATTGGTACGGGTATCAAATACCACACAATGACGTAGGAAAGACGGGAAGTGCATTGTTAAAAGAGGCAAAATCAGCAGTACCTACACCCAGTAAACCAATCTCTACAATGCCAGTGGATGAATTACACATAACATATTTCGGACATGAAAGAGGACCAGATAAACAATATTTTGACAAAATGGAAAAACTAGGCTCCATTCCAGCAATAATTCAGTATGTATATTCTGACAACGAAACGTTTTGCGTTGCGGATATACAACTAAAGTGGAAAGATGAAAAAGACAAAAGATTCATTGAAAGAACACACACACCTATGCACGTCTCATTGATGAAACCAGTAGACTGGGAATGGAAAACCCTAGGACAAGTCATGGCAGAGTGTTATAGATGCAAAGATTGGGTAACTACAGGGCCAAGAACACAAACAGGATGTCACAGGTGGACCAGACAAGCATTATTTTGGCCAATACATGTCACACCATTTCAGTGCCTCCAGCCACCAGATGACGTAGAACAGTGATATTTAGATTCCCTCACCGAGGCGGATGAAGCATTGCTGAAACAAGTTCCAGAAAAGTTATGGTCTACAGGACCATCAGATGTAGGATTGATAAAAGGAGTAGAACCGGTACAGATAAGACCAAAATCAGAATGGAGACCATGTGTAAGACAATATCCATTGAAACCTGAAGCCTTAGAAGGCATAAAACCAGTTATACAAGATCTGTTAAAGGCAGGAGTGTTAATAGAGTGTAATGACTCACCATGTAATACTTCCAGTACAAAAAGCAGCGCCATCTGTAGGATGGAGAATGATACAAGATCTACAAGCAGTAAACCAAGCAGTGATTCAGAGAGCTCCATGTGTTCCTGATCCACATACACTTCTAAATTCATTACAACCAAATTCACAGTATTTTACGGTCATAGACATTTCAAATGCATTTTTCTCAATCCCAGTACACAAAGACAGTAAATTTTGGTTTGCGTTCACCTACAATAATAAACGCTACAGTTATACCCGGTTACCACAGGGTTACTGGGAATCTCCCACAATATACTCACAGGCTATGAGTTCGAATTTGTCTAAATTTACACCTCCAGGAGGAAGTCAGATCTTACTTTACGTGGATGATATTTTTATTTCACCAGTCAAACAAAGACCTATAGCCTACTATTCAACTAAACTTGACAGTGTAGCGCAAGCGATGCCCCACTGTCTGAGAGCCGTGATAGCAGCATCTGTAGCAGTAGAAGCTTCAGCAACAGTAGTGTTATTTCACCCATTAACACTCAAAGTACCACACGCTGTAGCAGTATTACTATTACAGAGCAACCACTCATTTTTATCACCAGCAAGACACCTTTCATGTATGACAAATTTATATTCACAACCACATTTAACCATAGAAAGATGTGCAGTTTTAAATCCAGCCACTTTAATGCCGACTGAGGATGACGGAATCCCACATAATTGTAAAGAATTGGTAGAACAATCAACAAAATGTAGAGAAGATTTATTAGATACTCAAATTGAAGGAGCAGAAATTGTATTTGTAGACGGATCATCTAAAAAAGACAATTATGGAAAAACACAGACAGGGTATGCAGTAACAACAGTAAATAAAGTATTAAAAGCAAATAAATTACCTCCAAATTATTCAGCACAGGCAGCAGAATTAGTAGCACTAACAGAAGCATGCAAATTATTTAAAGGCAAGAACGTAACAATATATACAGATAGTCAATATGCATATGCGACAACTCACGTATTTGCACAATATTGGAAAAAATAGAGGAATGAAGACTTCTGCAGGAAAACCAGTAACTCATGCTGAATTATTAACAGAATTAATAAAAGCAGTACAATTACCAAATAAAAGCTATTTGTAAATGTGCAGCACACAAATCCGGAACAGATGAAGTAAGAAGAGGAAATGCAATGGCAGATAAAACAGCTAAAGACGCAGCAGAATACAAAATAAATACATATTCTTTAATGGAAGGGACCCAACTAAACAAAAAAATACTACAAGACATGCAAGAACAAAGCCCTAAAACTGAAATAAACCTATGGAAAAGAAAAGGAGCACAAATAAAAAACGACATATATATGTGACCAGAAAATAAACCAATACTACCACAGAATTTATATAGATACGCAGCAATATTGAGCCATGGTAAATCACATGTCTCAACAGGAGGGATGGTATCTATGATAAATACGCAGTATACAACCTATGGATTTAATAACTACTCAAATTTTTTTTGTAGAAGATGCCTAATATGTGCGAAACATAATCCACAAGGAAATCTTAGACCAACTAGAGGTAAATTTCCAGAACCACAATACCCATTTCAAGAAATACAGATGGACTTTATTCAACTAAATCAAAGTGAAGGTATGAAATATTGTTTAGTAATCATAGATGTGTTTTCAAAATGGACAGAGATATTTCCAACTAGACATCCAGATGCATTAACAGTAGCAAAAGCGTTATGTAAAGAAATTATACCTAGATATGGATTAGTGGAAGTGATCCGATCGGATAATGCTAAACATTTCGTTAATGAAACCATAGAATTGATAGGAAAGAAATTTGATATAAAACTAAAAAACTTCTGTTCATATCACCCACAGTCAGCAGGACTAATAGAGAGAAGGAATGGTACTATAAAAACCAGACTTAAAAAATGTATGGAAGAAACTAAAAGACCATGGACTAAATGTTTAGATTTAGTCAAGTTAGAATTAAATACTACAGCTATACAAGGGCTAACTAATTGAACTAACTAACTAAACTAATTTGAGATATTGTTTGATAGACCATATAAAATACCACAATTTAAACAAATATGGGAAGATGGGGAAGATATGGACTTAGCTTCACACATGAGAAAAATGTTTGAAAAGCAAATAAACAAAATAAACAAAAATACTGAAGTAGAACAACCCTGTTCTCAACAGGAAGAAGAGTTAGTGGAACCAGGGGACTGGATCTTGGTGAAAAGCATTAAGAAAAACTGGTATTCACCTAAGTGGGAAGGTCCTTATCAAGTATTAACAACCCCAACAGCACTAAAAATAGCTGAGAGAGCAACTTGGATTCATCAAAGTCATTGCAAAAAAGTTATAAACTACAAAGATGCCAATAAATCACAGGAATAGAATACCAAAATGATTAAAGACAGCTATAATGTGTTGGATATTGTTGACATTCTTTGTAATGACATTCCTACTAGTATGGTATCTATGGGAGACACCCATCGTCCAAGGAAATGAGACAAACATCACCACCATTCCCCCAGCAATCCTACAAAGACAAAAAAGACGGATTGCGAGACTTCCTATCCCAGCCCAAGTTCCACCCCTGATACCAAAAAATCCATGTGATAAAAAGGAAGAAGGATACTCTTCTGTACCATATGTTTGTTTTAATACATTGAAATTCATAAGTATGATTCACATACCAATGAATACCCTTTTGATAGGGGGATATAAAGGTGATGAATGGGAAGGTTATACATGGTATATGACTACATTTTATGGTGGATGGGGATATGTGTTTGCCACCACAGACAAAACGTGGGCTGAAGATAGTTATGGGTGGGAGTCTAAAAAATGGGCTAGAAGACTTAAAATGGAAGTGAGTAAATTGAATGGCAAATTAACTTTAGTAATGTTCTTTAACACAACAGCAGAACCATTAGAAGCAGGAATAGAATCAGGAGGTTATGGTTGGGAAGTACCATGTTATACCTTATTGTTATGTATTCATAAATCAGGAGAAGACCCATGCACAAAGTTTTTTTATGTTCTAACATAACACAGGCTGACTCGACAGAACTGCCTCAGCAGAAGGAAATTCTAGTGATAGGACCACGAACTTTCACTAGTACAAAGATTAGGATAAACAACAACGCGCAAAAAACAGACGATTGGTTTCTAATAGCTACAGGAATATCAGGACTCAACAACAACTGGTTGTTAATGGCGGAACAAGCAGCTAATTCATCACTATCAGACTGTTTAGTATGTTTGGGATCTAGACCAGTTTTGAAAGTAGTCCCTGCACCCATTAACGAGACATGTATAATACCTATAATGACTCACACCAATCCACCAAACTGTTCTGACTTAGATAAAACTTTTCCAGTCACCCAACCTGTAAAGATTAAACCAGTATTTGATGCTAAAGTAGCACTTCAAAATTTTACGTGTGTAAATTTCAATGGAACAAAAAACATCTTGGGGAGAATCCAGCAGGAATTTTGTGAAACTAACATTAGTGGAGGTGACAACATGAAAGTAATATCCAGATCAGACGTGTGGTGGTGGTGCGGTGAAGACAAGATCTATGACAAAATACTGTCTAAAACTTCAGCTCGTTGTGCTTTGATTACACTGATTATGCCAGTGATAGTCCAAGCAATGACTGCAGAAGAGATGAGTACACATTACCAACTTGTGCTTCCAGGACATTTAAATAGAAGGAAGCGAACTAGCCACACCCCGTGGTTAGGAGAGGATGACCCAACCTATATTGACGCTGTGGGCATTCCTAGGGGAATTCCTGACGAATATAAATTAGCAAATCAAATAGCAGCAGGATTTGAAAACATACCAGTAATCGCTGCAGTCTTTCCAATTACGCCTAACAAAAATGTAGACAGAATCAACTACATCCACTATAACGTCCAAAAACTTGGCAACTACACCGAAACTGCACTATCTGCTGTACACGACCAACTTAAAGCTACCTCACTCATGGCCTTCCAGAATCGCATAGCGCTCGACATGTTACTAGCCGAGAAAGGAGGAGTTTGTGCAATCTTTGGGGATGTGTGTTGTACGTTTATCCCGAATAACATCGCTCCCGAAGGTAAACTCACTAAGGCCTTGGATGGCCTAAGAGCTATGAGCAAGCGAATGAAGGACCAATCGGGGGTAGATACTTCCATGTGGGACGGCTGGCTGGATGTATTTGGAAAATACAAAGCCATGGCAACGTCAGTCCTAGTGTCAGTAGCAGTATTTGCAGCAATTTTGACCTTAGGTGGGTGTTGTTGTATTCCATGTCTAAGAGCATTAATTAATAGACTAATTACAACTGCCATCTCACCCTTACCACAAGACACGGAAGGAATGATGCATTTGCTGGCAGGTTATGATGGCACTCTAGCGACACCCATTGACGAAGAAACAGATTTACAAAATGAATTGACTGACTTCCAAGAAACAGTCTAAGAAATTAGACACCCTCTGAGTGTACAATAACAATGAACGGGTAACTGAAAATCTGCAAAGAAGAGGTTACACGGGATACAACAAAAATTAATAAACAGGACGGAAATGATGGAATAATTATATATTATTAACTTTTGTGATTCTTTAATTTTTAGAAATGAAGCTTTAAAAGTGTGTACGTGACTTGTGATCATATGTTTTGAGTTGCAGAAAGGCCAGATATCTGAGGGGAGACGTAAGCAGACGGCTTGGCTCCTCCAATATCTAAGTCACAGTGACATTGTCCCTGTGAAAGATGTCATATCTGGGAATTATCTTATAAGTGTTTTGGTTTTAATAATTATGTTTTGGTTTTAATGATTATGTTTTGGTTTTAATAATTATGTTTTGTCGGCTGTCCTGCCACCTGTTCCCCCACCCCTTATGGGCAGGACAGACCACGTGTAAACTAGGGATGTGAAAAACTGAATAAATAGCAAGCTGGGGGCACAGAGAACCAGGACGCTCAGAGCAGATTGGGCCAAGAGCATTTTGTTACCTGGGCATTCTCTCTGACTGTTCTCCGCTTGCAAGTGAAAAAACCTAATCTCTCTTGTCTTCCTTTCCTGTGTACAGAATATGTTGGGTTTTTACCAGCACCCATCACTACTCCAACAGGAGAAATATGGACAAAAACAAAAGAAAGGCACGCAGACAGAGAGAGCAGTAGATAAGGGAGCAAGAAAACAAGCAGCCGCCTTCCAGCAAGGACAGAGAGAAGAGGATATGTGATGTTTTAGTCATGTGATAAACAAGACAATAAACACCATGTTTTATGTTCACTGTGGGCCTAGGGGGCACTGCAATTTCAAATCCTGTGTGTGCGACCTGTACATATGGTTTTTGACAATAAAGCTACCTTTGAACTTTGAACTTTCAGACAATGTAAAACCGGTTTTGACAGTGTTTGCTCAGGTGTGTATTGTCTCAACATGATAACTGTTGGACATTCCTCCATGCACAGACATGTAGAACCCCCCTTCTACTGTGTGTGATTTACATTTGGCTGTGGGCTGGACCTCTGTGGGTCTGACCTCACGTCTCTGCCCGGTCTGTGGACGCTCTCTGTGCACACTGAGGAAAAGGCAGTCTGACGGGAGGAGAGTCGTGGTGATCGGCCACTGTACGAGTGCCGTGTGAAGTGCATTATGGGAAATATACTGGGTCAAGGAAGGGACAAGTCTCCTCAGATGTTACAGCTACACAGGTGTGGACCCAAATAATTGACTCAAAGCGCCGAAAAATGCAAAAGTAACCAAGATTTATTTCCCAAGGTAGATAGGAGGTTTGTACGGGAGGAGCTGGCAACTGGAATGCTGAAGTCTTCTACAGCAGTTCTAGGAACAAAAAAGGTCCCAAGTAAAAAAGGATTGCAAGGCAGGAATCAAAAGCATACTTCCGAGAGCAAAATCAGCATCTAGTAGACTGAATGATCTGGCAGAGTCTGGCTGGAGAACTGGCCCTTTGAAGCAGAGGCTTAACTGAAGATTTTGTGTAGGTGCTCCCAGCAGACTCTACCCACACATCACTCAGAGAAGACTCCAACAGTCCAACAAACTTGGGAGCCAAGTTGCGAGATTCCACTTGGAGAGGCAGATCTCGAGATGATAGCCAAACCCTTTGCCCAGGTCGGTAGGTGAGAGAAGGTACGCAGTGGCGATTGGCACTCTCCTGACTGCGGGCACTAGTGCACTTGAGAGCCAATCTGGCTGTCTTCCAAACATTACGGCAGCGTCGCAGATGGCCTTCGACAGAAGGGACTGACTTCTGACTCCTGAGCAGGGAATAGAGGCAGTTGAAAACCCCGAGACACCATAAACGGAGACTTACCTGTAGAAGCTAAGGAATTGTGGGCATACTCGACCCAAGGCAAATATGAGCTCCAAGTGGTGGGGTTACGGGCCGTGACGCAACGCAATGCAGACTCCAGGTCCTGGTTTGCCCTCTCAGCTTGCCCATTGGATTGAGGATGATAACCCGATAGGCTGACAACAGTCCCCAGAGATGAACAAAAGGCTTTCCAAACCTGAGAGGAGAACTGTGGACCTATATCAATATCGATAGGAATGCCATGAAGATGGAACACATGCTGAACCAAGGGTTTAGCTGTTTTAGAGGATGAAGGCTGATGGGTGCTGGTAAAAACCCAACATATTCTGTACACAGGAAAGGAAGACAAGAGAGATTAGGTTTTTCACTTACAAGCGGAGAACAGTCAGAGAATGCCCAATGGCCCAATCTGCTCTGAGCGTCCTGGTTCTCTGTGTTCCCAGCTTGCTATTTATTCAGTTTTTCACATCCCTAGTTACACGTGGTCTGTCCTGCTCATAAGGGGTGGGGGAACAGGTGGCAGGACAGCCGACAAAACATAATCAAGATCAAGATCAAGATCAAGATTGTTTATTTGTCATATGCAGAATCAACACAAGGTCAACAATGCAATGAAATGCTTAGGATCAGAAGAACCGTTGACTCGCTAAGATAGTCAAGAAGTACTAATAACATGCAATAATAGTACATGGTAAAAAAAGTGTTGCAAAAGTGCAGGGGAAGAAGTAAACAATATAATAAACAATATAATAAAATATGTAATGTAAAAATACAAGGTACAATGTACAAGGTGCAAGTAGGGTTAAATCAAATAAGATAAGATAAGATAAGATATGCCTTTATTAGTCCCTCAGGTGTGAGTATTTCACAGATTGCACATAATATGGTGTGGTGTAGGTGTTGCATGTGGATTTCGTATTGCACATAGTGTGGTATAAATATTGCACAGATTATTGCACAGGTAACAGTAGTTTACAGTGAGGTCGTGACAAACATGATACATTCATACAGAGCAGCAGCAGTAAACATAATTCTGCATAATGAAAGGTAGTTTAGTGCAGTATTATTGAGAGTTCAGTATTAATTAGAGTATTACCCAGAGTTCAGTAGTCTGACAGCTTGGGGGTAATAGCTGTCTTTGAGTCTTTTTGTGCGTGCTGGCAGGCTCCTGTATCGTCTACCAGAGGGGAGCAGACGGAAGAGTCCTTGTGCCGGATGAGTATGGTCCTTAGTGATGCTGCGTGCCTTACGCAGACCCCTGCTGTGGTAAATGTCCTGGATGGAGGGGAGACTGCTGCCAGTGATGTCCTCTGCCGCTCGCACCACCCTCTGTAGTGCTTTGCGGCTCTGGGCGGTGCAGTTCCCATACCACACTATGATGCAGCCCGTCAACAAGCTCTCGATGGTGCACCTGTAGAAGTTTGTGAGGATGCTGGTGTTCATACCAAACTTCCTCAGCTTCCTCAGGAAGTGGAGTCTTTGTCGGGCTTTCTTAACCACAGTGTCTGTATGTAGTGTCCAGGACAGATCCTCAGTGATGTGTACCCCAAGGAACTTAAAACTACTGACCTGCTCCACCTCAGCGTTATTAATGAAGATGGGGGGATGCTGGTCTACACGCTGTCTCCTGAAGTCCACGATCATTTCCTTAGTTTTGCTGACATTCAGAGAGGTTATTTTCCTGACACCAGCTGGTCAGTGATTTCACCTCGTCTCTGTAGGCACTCTCATCGTTGTTGGTGATGAGGCCTAGGATGGTGGTGTCGTCAGCAAACTTGAGGATGGTGTTGGAGCTGTGCCTGGCGGTACAGTCGTAGGTGAACAGGGAGTACAGGAGAGGGCTGAGAACACATCCCTGGGGTGCCCCAGTGCTGAGGACACGAGTGGAGGAGACGTGGCTGCCAATCCTCACCGCCTGTGGCCTGTTAGTGAGGAAGTCCCATATCCAGCAGCAGATGGACGTCCCCAGGCCCAGGGCGGTGAGCTTAGAGACCAGTTTGGGGGGGATTATGGTATTGAATGCCGAGCTGTAGTCGATGAAGAGCATTCTCACATATGCGTTTCCTCTCTCCAGATGACTGGGGAGGTGTGGACTGCTAGAGCAATAGCGTCGTCTGTAGACCTCTTAGCTCTATATGCAAACTGCAGGGGGTCCAGGGTGTCGGGGAGGGAGTCACAGATGTGTCTCTTAATGATTCGTTCAAAGCACTTCATGATGACAGATGTGAGTGCTATGGGCCGATAGTCATTAGGACAGGATGCTGTGGGGGTCTTTGGGATGGGGACTACAATGGAGGTCTTGAAGATGGTGGGCACGATAGACTGGCTCAGAGACAGGTTGAAGATGTTGGTGAACACCCCGGCGAGTTGGTCAGCACAAGCTCTCAGCACCAGTCTGGGGATGCCGTCGGGTCCTGGTGCTTTGCGGGGATTCACTCTCTTGAACGCCCGTCTCACTGTAGCAGTGTCTATACAGTACAGCGTCCTCACTGTCCACATGGGGTCTGGTGACAGGCGTGGTGTTATCTGCATCAAACCGGGCGTAGAAGGTGTTGAGTTCGTCCGGAAATGATGCGCTGGACAGTTCCACGGGCCCGCTCCTCCCCTTGTAGTCAGTGATGCAGCGTAGCCCATGCCACACCCGTCTCGGGTCATTGCTCTGCTGGGCAGACTCGGCAGACCTTTGGCAATGGGTTTATTGAAACCAAAACATAATCATTAAAACCAAAACATAATTATTAAAACCAAAACACTTATAAGATAATTCCCAGATATGACATCTTTCACAGGGACAATGTCACTGTGACTTAGATATTGGAGGAGCCAAGCCGTCTGCTTACGTCTCCCCTCAGATATCTGGCCTTTCTGCAACTCAAAACATATGATCACAAGTCACGTACACACTTTTAAAGCTTCATTTCTAAAAATTAAAGAATCACAAAAGTTAATAATATATACAGTAATTATCCCATCATTTCCCTCCTGTTTATTAATTTTTGTTATATCCCGTGTAACCTCTTCTTTGCAGATTTTTAGTTACCCGTTCATTGTTATTGTACACTCAGAGGGTGTCTAATTTCTTAGACTGTTTCTTGGAATAAGTCAGTCAATTCATTTTGTAAATCTGTTTCTTCGTCAATGGGTGTCGCTAGAGTGCCATCATAACCTGCCAGCAAATGCATCATTCCTTCCGTGTCTTGTGGTAAGGGTGAGATGGCAGTTGTAATTAGTCTATTAATTAATGCTCTTAGACATGGAATACAACAACACCCACCTAAGGTCAAAATTGCTGCAAATACTGCTACTGACACTAGGACTGACGATGCCATGGCTTTGTATTTTCCAAATACATCCAGCCAGCCGTCCCACATGGAAGTATCTACCCCCGATTGGTCCTTCATTCGCTTGTTCATAGCTCTTAGGCCATCCAAGGCCTTAGTGAGTTTACCTTCGGGAGCGATGTTATTCGGGATAAACGTACAACACACATCCCCAAAGATTGCACAAACTCCTTTCTCGGCTAGTAACATGTCGAGCGCTATGCGATTCTGGAAGGCCATGAGTGAGGTAGCTTTAAGTTGGTTGTGTACAGCAGATAGTGCAGTTTCGGTGTAGTTGCCAAGTTTTTGGACGTTATAGTGGATGTAGTTGATTCTGTCTACATTTTTGTTAGGCGTAATTGGAAAGACTGCAGCGATTACTGGTATGTTTTCAAATCCTGCTGCTATTTGATTTGCTAATTTATATTCGTCAGGAATTCCCCTAGGAATGCCCACAGCATCAATATAGGTTGGGTCATCCTCTCCTAACCACGGGGTGTGGCTAGTTCGCTTCCTTCTATTTAAATGTCCTGGAAGCACAAGTTGGTAATGTGTACTTATCTCTTCTGCAGTCATTGCTTGGACTATCACTGGCATAATCAGTGTAATCAAAGCACAACGAGCTGAAGTTTTAGACAGTATTTTGTCATAGATCTTGTCTTCACCGCACCACCACCACACGTCTGATCTGGATATTACTTTCATGTTGTCACCTCCACTAATGTTAGTTTCACAAAATTCCTGCTGGATTCTCCCTAAGATGTTTTTTGTTCCATTGAAATTTACACACGTAAAATTTTGAAGTGCTACTTTAGCATCAAATACTGGTTTAATCTTTACAGGTTGGGTGACTGGAAAAGTTTTATCTAAGTCAGAACAGTTTGGTGGATTGGTGTGAGTCATTATAGGTATTATACATGTCTCGTTAATGGGTGCAGGGACTACTTTCAAAACTGGTCTAGATCCCAAACATACTAAACAGTCTGATAGTGATGAATTAGCTGCTTGTTCCGCCATTAACAACCAGTTGTTGTTGAGTCCTGATATTCCTGTAGCTATTAGAAACCAATCGTCTGTTTTTTGCGCGTTGTTGTTTATCCTAATCTTTGTACTAGTGAAAGTTCGTGGTCCTATCACTAGAATTTCCTTCTGCTGAGGCAGTTCTGTCGAGTCAGCCTGTGTTATGTTAGAAAAAAACTTTGTGCATGGGTTTACTCCTGATTTATGAATACATAACAATAAGGTATAACATGGTACTTCCAAACCATAACCTCCTGATTCTATTCCTGCTTCTAATGGTTCTGCTGTTGTGTTAAAGAACATTACTAAAGTTAATTTGCCATTCAATCTACTCACTTCCATCTGAAGTCTTCTAGCCCATTTTTTAGACTCCCACCCATAACTATCTTCAGCCCACGTTTTGTCTGTGGTGGCAAACACGTATCCCCATCCACCATAAAATGTAGTCATATACCATGTATACCCTTCCCATTCATCACCTTTATATCCCCCTATCAAAAAGGTATTCATTGGTATGTGAATCATACTTATGAATTTCAATGTATTGAAACAAACATATGGTACAGAAGAGTATCCTTCTTCCTTTTTATCACATGGATTTTTTGGTATCAGGGGTGGAACTTGGGCTGGGATAGGAAGTCTCGCAATCCGTCTTTTTTGTCTTTGCAGGATTGCTGGGGGAATGGTGGTGATGTTTGTCTCATTTCCTTGGACGATGGGTGTCTCCCATAGATACCATACTAGTAGGAATGTCATTACAAAGAATGTCAACAATATCCAACACATTATAGCTGTCTTTAATCATTTTGGTATTCTATTCCTGTGATTTATTGGCATCTTTGTAGTTTATAACTTTTTTGCAATGACTTTGATGAATCCAAGTTGCTCTCTCAGCTATTTTTAGTGCTGTTGGGGTTGTTAATACTTGATAAGGACCTTCCCACTTAGGTGAATACCAGTTTTTCTTAATGCTTTTCACCAAGATCCAGTCCCCTGGTTCCACTAACTCTTCTTCCTGTTGAGAACAGGGTTGTTCTACTTCAGTATTTTTGTTTATTTGCTTTTCAAACATTTTTCTCATGTGTGAAGCTAAGTCCATATCTTCCCCATCTTCCCATATTTGTTTAAATTGTGGTATTTTATATGGTCTATCAAACAATATCTCAAATGGTGTTAGCCCTTGTATAGCTGTAGTATTTAATTCTAACTTGACTAAATCTAAACATTTAGTCCATGGTCTTTTAGTTTCTTCCATACATTTTTTAAGTCTGGTTTTTATAGTACCATTCCTTCTCTCTATTAGTCCTGCTGACTGTGGGTGATATGAACAGAAGTTTTTTAGTTTTATATCAAATTTCTTTCCTATCAATTCTATGGTTTCATTAACAAAATGTTTAGCATTATCCGATCAGATCACTTCCACTAATCCATATCTAGGTATAATTTCTTTGCATAATGCTTTTGCTACTGTTAATGCATCTGGATGTCTAGTTGGAAATATCTCTGTCCATTTTGAAAACACATCTATGATTTCTAAACAATATTTCATACCTTCACTTTGATTTAGTTGAATAAAATCCATCTCTTTTTCTTGAAATGGGTATTGTGGTTCTGGAAATTTACCTCTAGTTGGTCTAAGATTTCCTTGTGGATTATGTTTTGCACATATTAGACATCTTCTACAAAAAATTTTTTGAGTAGTTATTAAATCCATAGGTTGTATACTGCGTATTTATCATAGATACCATCCCTCCTGTTGAGACATGTGATTTACCATGGCTCAATATTGCTGCGTATCTATATAAATTCTGTGGTAGTATTGGTTTATTTTCTGGTCACATATATATGTCGTTTTTTATTTGTGCTCCTTTTCTTTTCCATAGGTTTATTTCAGTTTTAGGGCTTTGGTCTTGCATGTCTTGTAGTATTTTTTTGTTTAGTTGGGTCCCTTCCATTAAAGAGTATGTATTTATTTTGTATTCTGCTGCGTCTTTAGCTGTTTTATCTGCCATTGCATTTCCTCTTCTTACTTCATCTGTTCCGGATTTGTGTGCTGCACATTTACAAATAGCTATTTTATTTGGTAATTGTACTGCTTTTATTAATTCTGTTAATAATTCAGCATGAGTTACTGGTTTTCCTGTAGAAGTCTTCATTCCTCTATTTTTCCAATATTGTGCAAATACGTGAGTTGTCACATATGCATATTGACTGTATATATTGTTACGTTCTTGCCTTTAAATAATTTGCATGCTTCTGTTAGTGCTACTAATTCTGCTGCCTGTGCTGAATAATTTGGAGGTAATTTATTTGCTTTTAATACTTTATTTACTGTTGTTACTGCATACCCTGTCTGTGTTTTTCCATAATTGTCTTTTTTAGATGATCCGTCTACAAATACAATTTCTGCTCCTTCAATTTGAGTATCTAATAAATCTTCTCTACATTTTGTTGATTGTTCTACCAATTCTTTACAATTATGTGGGATTCCGTCATCCTCAGTCGGCATTAAAGTGGCTGGATTTAAAACTGCACATCTTTCTATGGTTAAATGTGGTTGTGAATATAAATTTGTCATACATGAAAGGTGTCTTGCTGGTGATAAAAATGAGTGGTTGCTCTGTAATAGTACTGCTACAGCGTGTGGTACTTTGAGTGTTAATGGGTGAAATAACACTACTGTTGCTGAAGCTTCTACTGCTACAGATGCTGCTATCACGGCTCTCAGACAGTGGGGCATCGCTTGCGCTACACTGTCAAGTTTAGTTGAATAGTAGGCTATAGGTCTTAGTTTGACTGGTGAAATAAAAATATCATCCACGTAAAGTAAGATCTGACTTCCTCCTGGAGGTGTAAATTTAGACAAATTCGAACTCATAGCCTGTGAGTATATTGTGGGAGATTCGCAGTAACCCTGTGGTAACCGGGTATAACTGTAGCGTTTATTATTGTAGGTGAACGCAAACCAAAATTTACTGTCTTTGTGTACTGGGATTGAGAAAAATGCATTTGAAATGTCTATGACCGTAAAATACTGTGAATTTGGTTGTAATGAATTTAGAAGTGTATGTGGATCAGGAACACATGGAGCTCTCTGAATCACTGCTTGGTTTACTGCTTGTAGATCTTGTATCATTCTCCATCCTACAGATGGCGCTGCTTTTTGTACTGGAAGTATTACATGGTGAGTCATTACACTCTATTAACACTCCTGCCTTTAACAGATCTTGTATAACTGGTTTTATGCCTTCTAAGGCTTCAGGTTTCAATGGATATTGTCTTACACATGGTCTCCATTCTGATTTTGGCCTTATCTGTACTGGTTCTACTCCTTTTATCAATCCTACATCTGATGGTCCTGTAGACCATAACTTTTCTGGAACTTGTTTCAGCAATGCTTCATCCGCCTCGGTGAGGGAATCTAAATATCACTGTTCTACGTCATCTGGTGGCTGGAGGCACTGAAATGGTGTGACATGTATGGGCCAAAATAATGCTTGTCTGGTCCACCTGTGACATCCTGTTTGTGTTCTTGGCCCTGTAGTTACCCAATCTTTGCATCTATAACACTCTGCCATGACTTGTCCTAGGGTTTTCCATTCCCAGTCTACTGGTTTCATCAATGAGACGTGCATAGGTGTGTGTGTTCTTTCAATGAATCTTTTGTCTTTTTCATCTTTCCACTTTAGTTGTATATCCGCAACGCAAAACGTTTCGTTGTCAGAATATACATACTGAATTATTGCTGGAATGGAGCCTAGTTTTTCCATTTTGTCAAAATATTGTTTATCTGGTCATCTTTCATGTTATCTGGTTATCTTTCATGTCCGAAATATGTTATGTGTAATTCATCCACTGGCATTGTAGAGATTGGTTTACTGGGTGTAGGTACTGCTGATTTTGCCTCTTTTAACAATGCACTTCCCGTCTTTCCTACGTCATTGTGTGGTATTTGATACCCGTACCAATAACGTGGAATTCCTGCCTTTTGTATAACAAAACTGTATTCTAGTGATGGTATGTCTCTTGCGCGAACTACCTTCATGCTGCCTCCTGATTCTGGGACCAGTGCTAGTTTCAGACTGCTCAGTCCATCCCTTCCCAGGAGACAAACTGGGCAGTCCTCCAAAAATAACACTGAGCTTTCTATGCTTAGTCCGTCTGGATCTGTCAGTGTCAATAAACTTGTTATCGGGACTTGACTCACCTGTCCGTTTGCGGCTCTTACTGACATGGTGTTTGAGCTAAGGGTCATGCCTGGCACTTCTTTGTTTATTGTGGTCTTACATGCGCCTGTATCACATAAGAACGTTATTTTCTGTCCATTTACCAATAAGTCTATTTGGGGTAAGTTGTGTGTGGCTCTATCTTTATGCCTTTTTTTTTTTTTTTTTTTGCCTGCATGCACTTGTCTTCTTGTTCAAACTGTCCCTACCTGGAGCTACTGTGACAAGTAAATTTCTCCTGTGTGAGATCAATAAAGTCTTATCTTATCTTATCTTATCTTATCTTAAAGCTGCATACACATCTGTAACTCCTTTTTCTTTATTTTCCCATGGACACCATTCTCGGGGTATTTTTATGTCAAAATCTTTTGGATCTACTCGTTCATGGTGTTTATCAAATTCTTCCCATTCCTTTTGATCTCCAATTTCTAATTCTGTTTTCGTTTTGTCGTGGTCTAGTCATGCGTCATTTTCCCATCTTTCACATGCTGCTTGGTATTTCCTGCAGTCTCTCTTGAAGTGTCCTGGCTTTTTGCAATACCAACACACGTTTTCCTCGCCTGTCTGCTCATCCTCCTCCTGTTTCTGATTATTGTTTCTCTGATTTTCGTAACCTCCTTTTCCGGGACCCCCCCCCTCCTGTTGGCCTTTCCTTTTCCCCCTCTGCCTCTACCTCGTCCCCTATTTGCCATTCCTGTAAAATATATCTCATTCTCACCTCCTTCTGATGTCATCACGAATGCTGCGTTTCGTTTAGCGTTTTCTTTCCTTTTCTCTCTTGTGGTTTTGTCTGCATGACTGGCTTGTTCTATATATTGTTCTATCGATGCTGTCCCAAAACCCACGAAATGTTTTTCTATCCATCGATGGACTTCTGGTCTGGAATTTGTATGTAAAGCGTTTTTTAACTGTTGTCTGTATGGGCAGTTGTTATCTTCTCTATCTTCTAATCCGCTATTGTTTGTAAATATTTATCTCATTCTGAGTTGATAATCCTCAAATAACTCATCATCCTTTTGTTTTGTACGGTTTATTATACCATAGTTGGGAGCCCGTCTAAATCTTCCTCTGATTCTATCATGTAATGCTGCCACTCGTCCTTGTAAGACGTCACTATCATACTGTAGTATAGGTCCTACTTGTGCTCCACCTTGTGGCTGGTCTCTGCTATTCCAGTCTCCTGAGACTGTTGCCCAGTGGTGCCCTAACGCTTCTCTGTAACATCTTTCCATTTCGTTTCCGTTTAGTCTATATAACTCATGCAATTGCTTCATTTCGTTGCAAAATTTAGTTACATCATCTTTATATGGGGTCAATCCTTTTACTGCCTCTGTTACGTCTGAGTCTGACCATGGTCGATAGACAAAGAGTGTGTCTGGATGACGTGGTCCGTCATAATCCGCTTCGTCCACTAGTTGACCTGCTCTTGGGTTTCCCACTGCTATCATTGGTGCTTGGAAAATTGTTGGATCTTCTGAATGGAGTGGATTTGTATTTTTAGAAGCAGGGCGGCTACTTTATGTATTTAAACTCAGGGGAGGTGCGCTGGGTATGGGGCTAGGTGGTGCGTCTACGTGTATTACCACCACTTTCTCACTTCCCATTTCTTTGTTAAATGTCAGCGTTATGTGTTTGTCCCTTGCTTCTGCTCTTGTTAAACGTTTATTTTCATCTATTTGCATTTTTTGTAAGTCCTCTACTGGATATAGGTTTTTCGGAGCGCTTCGTTCTGCAGAAATATATGGTGGTGGGTGAGGACTTCCGTGTCCTGCGTGTCGCACTATTTCTGAGTCAGTTAGTGATCTTAATTTTAATCCTTCTTCTTCATCTGTCTCTATGTGTGATTCTGGTTCTGGAGTAGGTTCTCGCCTTATTCTTTGTTTTCGTCTTTGTGTCACTCCTGTCTCTAGGTCCGGGTCATCGTGTTTCAAAAGCATGGTTTTATTTTTTCCTGCCTCTCTTTGCTCTGCTATTTTTAACCAGAAATCTGTGTCGTCATATCCTTTATTTTTCATTTTCTTTACGTCTCCTCCACAATCGGCATAGATCTTCTCTCTTAACTGTATTATCTCTACAGTGTTTAACTTCCCTTTAAAATTATATTTTGTTGTCCATAATTTTAGGTATTTTATTTTGTCTTTATTTTGTTGCTTGACGCTTTTATAGTCCTTACTCTGAAGTTTTGTCTGTTTGTTTCCCATTTTTTGGTCAATTTGGTCCAACCTTTTGTCCAGAGGGGAGTCTCTAATAGGTTGGGATGTGTTTTTGTTCAGACAGTAATAATCAGTATTGTAGTATTTTTCACTTCAACCTGTCACAGTGCAATGCAGGTGGAAAAATCTTTGCCTTTGCATCTACAATACGTTACTGTATTATTCTGAACAGTTTATATGAATTACAGTGTTAATGGCCTGTAATTCCAGTCATACACACTTTCACACAGAACTTTTATTCCTTTGAGTATGATTTTCACGGTCTTTTATTATCTAGCCAGTAACTAACCTGTTACCCGATAAAGGGACACCGCTTCCTTCAGTAATTTACTAACTGCATGTGACTAACCTGTCACCCGTTAGAAGGATACAACTCCACCCAGTGTTTTACTACCTGCCAGTGACTCTCCCGCCACCCGATAGAGGGACACTAGTCCACGTTTTACCTAATAGAGCCTAGGATTGTTAGGGTTTTCTACACGCTATGACCCTCAGTCACACACGTTTTAAACTTAGACGTACTCACTCAGTTCTTTTGAGTCCGGTTGTCTTCCTCCTTCGGTATCCCGTCAACCCTCAGACTCCAAGCGATGAATGAGAGTCGGCTGTTAATGTCTCAGATGCAGTGGCCACTGTCTTTCCCGAGCCTCCGTCACCTCCTGGAGTCCTTAGGTATCTTGGGATCCGGCTTACGAAGGACCATTTGATGGGTGCTGGAAAAACCCAACATATTCTGTACACAGGAAAGGAAGACAAGAGAGATTAGAGACAAGACAAGAGAATGCCCAGGTAACAAAATGCTCTTGGCCCAATCTGCTCTGAGCGTCCTGGTTCTCTGTGCCCCCAGCTTGCTATTTATTCAGTTTTTCACATCCCTAGTTACGCGTGGTCTGCTCATAAGGGGTGGGGGGAACAGGTGGCAGGACAGCCGACAAAACATAATTATTAAAACCAAAACATAATCATTAAAACCAAAACATAATTATTAAAACCAAAACATTTATAAGATAATTCTCAGATATGACATCTTTCACAGGGACAATGTCACTGTGACTTAGATATTGGAGGAGCCAAGCCGTCTGCTTACGTCTCCCCTCAGATATCTGGCCTTTCTGCAACTCAAAACATATGATCACAAGTCACACTTTTAAAGCTTCATTTCTAAAAATTAAAGAATCACAAAAGTTAATAATATATAATTATTCCATCAAAGACAAAGCTGCAACACGACGCGGGACTCTGGAAAACGCGACAAACGTGTACCGCGGCTGAGATCGCCACGTCAGCACATCGAACCACGCGGGAGTCCAGGTAAGTCTTACCTGTTGCCTGACCAGCCAAACAGTCCACGCTTTTATATCAGCCCTGGACTGAACGTTGTAAAGAACAGATGCTGGACAGAGGAAAACAAACAATATATACACAAATGAATACAAATAAAAAGCTGCTAAACGAATGCAATGCAAAGAAACTGTCTTATGACGCACAAAAAAATGAAGTCTCTTTCCTTTGTGGTCCCATTATCAAAATTCATTCAAAGGCTGAAGCCGAGAGGCACAAGATGGAACCAAATGGAGAAATGTTCAAACCTGATCATTTTAATCAAACTGAAGTTTACTTTTATAATCCCTTGAGGGGAAACTCACTCTTTGTATTCAACCAACTTGACATCAAGTTCCTAAGGCGACCTCAGGAGCAGTGAGCTGCTGCTGTTCACATGAGTGCTAACCACTCAGGTACTGTCTGATTGGAGGATCATATTATTATTACCTTTATTTAACCAGGAAGTCCCATTGAGATTCAAAATCTCATTTTCAAGAGAGACCTGGCCAAGTTAGCAGCCAATCCACATAAATACCCACATACATACAATAGTTACACATACCCACATACATATCAACGCTACACTTTACATTTTCATTATAAATAAATAAATACAGTATGTTAAAAACATCTCAAGAAAAACAGGCATCAATGCCATACTTTACATTCTCATCATAAACAAATAAATACAGTATGTTAAAAACATCAAGAAAAACAAGCACATGTGTTCATTCCCATTTTTCTTATGGAAGTTTTAAATTCATTTATGGAGATGAGAGTTTCTAGTTTAAGGTCTTTCTGTAGGTTATTCCATCCCCAGGGTGCTGAATAGGAGAAGGCAGTTTTTCCTAACTCAGTTAAAACTCGAGGTACATTAAAAAGTAACCACCTTGAGGAGCGGAGCTGATAAGTACCAGAGCTCACAGAGAGGAGGTTACCGAGGTACAGTGGGAGTTTACCTAGTATTGCTTTATAGATAAAGATAAACCAGTGCTTTTGTCTACGAACTGTAAGTGCTGTCCAACCAACTAAATTGTAGAGAATGCAATGATGAGTGAGGGACTTAGCATTTGTAATAAATCGTAGTGATGCATGGTAAACTGAATCAATGCGACGCAAGATGGAGGATGCAGCATGCATGTATAATATGTCACCATAATCAATCACGTACATATACGTACTTTACACACTTTGAATATCCGGACAGTCTTGTTCTGGTCCAAGGGTTGAGGCAGGTTGGTCAAACAGTTGAACGTTTGGTTTGGGACTGAAATAATCTGACAGGGATGAGCTCTCCCTGCTGCTGGTTTCACAGGTTTTGTCTGTCCACCAGGGAGGTATTTGTTAAACCAGGTAGGTATTTGTTAAACCAGGGAGGTATTTGTTAAACCAGGAAGGTATTTGTTAAACCAGGGAGGTATTTGTGAGATTCTCTGAACCTTGTATCTCAAAACAAGGTCTGAATATGCTGAGTGTTATGTTGCTCTAAGGCTTTGGTTTTGGGCCTAAACTGGTGTGTGACAGATTCTAAACATTGGTACTTTTATGGAGACTGCGTGGTCTCCTTGTGGTCTCCTTGGTCTGGTCTAAATGTGGACCAGATTTAAACACTGGTAAAACATGTGACGGTCACATGGGTCTGAAAACCCCTGAGTCTAAACTAACACTTCCACAGGTTAAACTGATTGTTGTTTCTGTCCAGTTACAATTTAAAACCAGGTCTGAACTGACAGTCTTGGGTTTTTGTATTTTGGTTTGGTCTGAACTGGTCTAAATGTGAGCCGGGTTTAGACTGGTTTGGAGTGTGAGGCTCTGGTCGTCACTCTGAACTGAAATACTGGTTATTCTGCTCTCCTAAACTCTTCCACAGGATTGACTCTAACCCAAACTCTTCTTGTTGCAGATCTGTTTTACCTAAACTTTTAAATGCGTCTGTCCAGGTCCAGAGGCTGTTTGTGGTGAGTATCTGTGCACCTACTAACACACTAACCCTACAAAAGCACGGGCGGTGGGTCTAATCCAGCCACAGGGGGCGCTGTGTCCCTCTGTGCCAGTCCCCAGCCTGGACAAATGGAGAGGGTTGCTTTGGCGTAAAACCTGCCGCCTTCAT
The DNA here is from genome assembly GCA_036785185.1 of Paratrypauchen microcephalus. Classification (NCBI taxonomy): domain Eukaryota; kingdom Metazoa; phylum Chordata; class Actinopteri; order Gobiiformes; family Gobiidae; genus Paratrypauchen; species Paratrypauchen microcephalus. The sequence continues at coordinate 550,092 of JAVJIX010000226.1, forward strand.
CTTGATCAGACATGTTTGAGGAACCCTTTATTATTAGTCTGTTTTTTTTCTCTTATCTTTAGTTCAGTAGAGATTGGCAATTACAGGACAGAAATGATCCAAATGAAACAGAAAACAAAAATTCCAGGTATATTTTTCATGAGGAAATGGGATTATATCATAGATCAGGAAAAGGCTTAATCTGGGCCCTTTTTTAAATGGTCCAGAAGTTGGAAGCATTCATTTAAAAACTCTGCCTTTGTCTTCAAGAACCTTGTTTATAATCTTATTAAAAGTCACTTGTTTGCTTTTCATGAAGAAACCATAACATCAAGTACATAATCATTCTTCATATATTCCTGATCAGAACTTAAACATCCAAATTCAAACTGGGGTCTCCAAGCTTTTTCTTCCGGTGAGCTCCTTTACAAAACAAATGCCAGAGTGCTGCTAATGTTAGCGGTCATAAGAGACGGTAAATACAGGAGCCACAGTTACATTTAAAACATAAGCCATTATCCAGTTATTGGTGCACAAAGTCATATATCAAAATTATATTTACAATGGCCAAATGCATTAAAGGTCCCAGGGCATGAAATTTTCACTTCAATGTGAGCTCCCCTACCCTGTTTAGCCCCCCCCCCCCCCCATGGCTAAAAGTTGTGAAATGTGTAAACTGAGCATTTACGATCCTTTTCCGCGTTTGAAAAAAAGACAGCTCAAACGGGTGATTCTGAACAAGGGAACTTTCTGACGTCACACTCGCGGAAAGGTTTCCACCCCCCGTCTGGATGTCCACCCCGTCTCTGGAAATCACGCCCAGAGAGTTTGGACCACATACGAGCTACGAAATGTGAGATGCGTTTTTTGCCTGGAGACACGTGACAGTGTTTCCAGGCTTGGATGTCCTTTATCCGAGCCTCCGAACCTCTGAAACAGCAGTGGTTTAATTTTATTTTCTGTGGAAATTTGACACAAAAACATAACACCAACGATGATAACACAACTACAATAACACACATAACACCAACGATGATAACACAACTACAATAACACACATAACACCAACGATGATAACACAACTACAATAACACACATAACACCAACGATGGTAACACAACTAAAATAACACACATAACACCAACGATGGTAACACAACTACAATAACACACATAACACCAATGATGGTAACACAACTACAATAACACACATAACACCAACAATGGTAACACAACTACAATAACACACATAACACCAACGATGGTAACACAACTAAAATAACACACATAACACCAACGATGGTAACACAACTACAATAACACACAACACCAACGATGGTAACACAACTACAATAATACACAACACCAACGATGGTAACACAACTACAATAACACACACATAACACCAACGATGGTAACACAACTACAATAACACACATAACACCAACGATGGTAACACAACTACAATAACACACAACACCAACGATGGTAACACAACTACAATAACACCACACACATAACACCAACGATGGTAACACAACTACAATAACACACATACATAACACAACAATGGTAACACAACTACAATAACACACATACATAACACCAACGATGGTAACACAACTACAATAACACACATAACACCAACGATGGTAACACAATTACAATAACACACAACACCAACGATGGTAACACAACTACAATAACACACATACATAACACAACGATGGTAACACAACTACAATAACACACATAACACCAACGATGTTAACACAACTACAATAACACACATAACACCAACGATGGTAACACAACTACAATAACACACACACACATAACACCAACGATGGTAACACAACTACAATAACACACATACATAACACCAACGATGGTAACACAACTACAATAACACACACACATAACACCAGTGATGGTAACACAACTACAATAACACACACACATAACACCAGTGATGGTAACACAACTACAATAATGATAAAAGGAGAAGTTCAATTTGTCAAGTGGACAAAGTAGACAAACTACAATAACACACATAACACCAACGATGGTAACACAACTACAATAACACACACACATAACACCAACGATGGTAACACAACTACAATAACACACATAACACCAACGATGGTAACACAACTACAATAACACACATAACACCAACGATGGTAAAACAACTACAATAACACACATAACACCAACGATGGTAACACAACTACAATAACACACATAACACCAACGATGGTAACACAACTACAATAACACACAACACCAACGATGGTAACACAACTACAATAACACACATACATAACACCAACGATGGTAACACAACTACAATAACACACATACATAACACAACGATGGTAACACAACTACAATAACACACATACATAACACCAACGATGGTAACACAACTACAATAACACACATAACACCAACGATGGTAACACAATTACAATAACACACAACACCAACGATGGTAACACAACTACAATAACACACATACATAACACAACGATGGTAACACAACTACAATAACACACATAACACCAACGATGTTAACACAACTACAATAACACACATAACACCAACGGTGGTAACACAACTACAATAACACACACACACATAACACCAACGATGGTAACACAACTACAATAACACACATACATAACACCAACGATGGTAACACAACTACAATAACACACACACATAACACCAGTGATGGTAACACAACTACAATAACACACACACATAACACCAGTGATGGTAACACAACTACAATAATGATAAAAGGAGAAGTTCAATTTGTCAACTGGACAAAGTAGACAAACTACAATAACACACATAACACCAACGATGGTAACACAACTACAATAACACACACACATAACACCAACGATGGTAACACAACTACAATAACACACATAACACCAACGATGGTAACACAACTACAATAACACACATAACACCAACGATGGTAACACAACTAAAATAACACACATAACACCAACGATGGTAACACAACTACAATAACACACACACATAACACCAACGATGGTAACACAACTACAATAACACACATAACACCAACGATGGTAACACAACTACAATAACACACATAACACCAACGATGGTAAAACAACTACAATAACACACAAACATAACACCAACGATGGTAACACAACTACAATAACACACATAACACCAACGATGGTAAAACAACTACAATAACACACATAACACCAACGATGGTAAAACAACTACAATAACACACATAACACCAACGATGGTAAAACAACTACAATAACACACATAACACCAACGATGGTAAAACAACTACAATAACACACATAACACCAACGATGGTAACACAACTACAATAACACACACACATAACACCAACGATGGTAACACAACTACAATAACACACATAACACCAACGATGGTAACACAACTACAATAACACACATAACACCAACGATGGTAAAACAACTACAATAACACACATAACACCAACGATGGTAACACAACTACAATAACACACAACACCAACGATGGTAACACAACTACAATAACACACATAACACCAACGATGGTAAAACAACTACAATAACACACAAACATAACACCAACGATGGTAACACAACTACAATAACACACATAACACCAACGATGGTAAAACAACTACAATAACACACATAACACCAACGATGGTAAAACAACTACAATAACACACAACACCAACGATGGTAAAACAACTACAATAACACACATAACACCAACGATGGTAACACAACTACAATAACACACATAACACCAACGATGGTAAAACAACTACAATAACACACATAACACCAACGATGGTAACACAACTACAATAACACACACACATAACCCCAATGATGGTAACACAACTACAATAACACACATAACACCAACGATGGTAACACAACTACAATAACACACATAACACCAACGATGGTAACACAACTACAATAACACACACACATAACCCCAATGATGGTAACACAACTACAATAACACACAAACATAACACAACAGCAGATCTCAAAACACAAAACTGACACAGAAAAGTGCTTTTTGACGATTCGTTCAAACTCGTCTCTCTGTTTTCAGACCAGACCACGTCTTTATACAAAAACTTCAATTTGTGAATATTGCACATTGAGAAGATGAGGTGTACACTTGCAGGTTCAACCACAAAATTCAAAATAACATGGGGGAGACATTTTTGAAATACATGGACACATATAATTTTCTTTTTTTAAATGATTATAAAATTAGTAAAAAAAATATTTTTTTTATTTTATTTTATTTTATTTTTTGGATGGGGTTATTTCTGGATAAAAAAAATCTGTAAATATGATGTTTGGTACACAAACATTGTAATTTGCTATTGAAATGTATTTAAAAAAAAGTAAAAAATAAATAAATAAATGGACTTTAAAAACACAGAGGAGCACAGAACAAACTCCAGGTGTGTTTGTGATGAGGAAATGACATTAGAAGTGGGTTAAAGAGGCCGTAGAACATCTGTGCACATCAACAACACACATGACTACATGAAGTGGTGAAGGTCAAACTCATTTAAATCATATGTGCACTTCTCATGAGATGTTCTTCAGACACGTGAGCATCACTGTGATCGCCTCCTCCTGTCTTATAGCTCACACTTACACTTTTGTCTGTGTCTCGAGATGTTTAAAACAATAATTTCCATCTTTCGCATGTTTTATCAGTTCGTACCTCATTGACTTCATGATCATAATTTGGTGACGACTGTTTTACTGCAGGTTATAACTTCATTAGTCGATTGCAGGTTTCCCTTCCTTCCCACAGTGAATCTTCTCCTCTGCAAACTCTGCTCTCACACAAACTTGTCCTTTATCATCTAGAAATGCCTTTGGTCTTCAGAGTTCAAAGGAAAACATGAGAATTTAAAAACGCTTTTCCAGAGAACATTCTTCCACTGTGTTGGAGCGCCCCCTAGAGGCCGTGGATGAATTGTACAAAGCTAGAATAGGTGACACATTGTAAATGTGGACACAATAATGCTGCATGTGTATTCTGCAGATTCACTATAGACCTGCCCACATACCTGAGGTCACATGACTCCAGGTGGAACAGGTCCGACAGGTGAGAGACTGAAAATATCTGGAGACGACGCCGACAAAGTAAGAATCTGATTTTCTTACGGGAGAATTAAAGCATAAATTTGGCTTTAGTAACTTATTGGTACTTCAGGACATTTGTGGCACTCATTGAACACTTTTAAATTCCATGTGCTTCATTTGAAAAGGGCTTCTGTATATTCCTTACAGATGCCCGATGTGACTTTTCAGGAGGACGGTGCTCAAACTGCTTATCTCCCCACAGATCATATCGTTTGGTCTAGAATGTTCCAAAATATGGCATTAAACGTCATTATCTTCATTCATTTATTCAGTTACAGGTGTTTTTGTGGCTGAAAAACATGCAGCTGTACTGTGGGCGGGGTCGCTTCTCCGTAGATCTGACCTGTAACTTGGCCTAGTGACGTCGCCTGTTTGTCTGTTTGTGTGTGTTTGTGTGCGTTTGTGTGTGTTTGTGTGTGTTTGTGTGTGTTTGTGTGTGTTTGTGTGTGTTTGTGTGTGTTTGTGTGTGTGTGTGTGTGTGTTTGTGTGTTTGTGTGTGTGTTTGTGTGTGTGTGTTTGTGTGTGTTTCTGTGTGTTTCTGTGTGTTTGTGTGCGTTTGTGTGCTTTTGTGAGTGTTTGTGTGTGTTTGTGTGTGTTTGCCCCTCATAATCATCGGAGCACAACAGACTCATTTATGTTTGTGTATTTTACTGTTGTTACGTCTTGGCCGAGGGGAAACTCCTTCTTCACTACAGGGTTTGGAGCTTTGGGTTGTGATTTAAGGGTCCCATGACATGGTACTTTTTGATGCTTTTATATGGCTCCTTAATGGTTCCCTAATACTGTAAATGAATCCTTCTTCAAAATCAAGACTCAGTGCATGAGAAAGACACATGAACACAGTCAGAGTCATAAATATGTCTCTGAAACACTTTATTCTGGGCGTTGTTGCTTTAATGCAAATGAGGAGGACAGAGACAGGCCAGTGCAGCGGATGGGGGTGTGGCCAAACTCTCCGCTGTTTCCTGGATTAGCGGTGCGATGTGCGCTGGCTCCACTTCCGTGTTTATGCACAAGGAAGATATGAGACATTAAAAAAAAAAAAAAAATTTCAAACATCCGAGCCTGGAAACACTCTCACGTGCCTCCAGGCAAATAAAAAAAACACATTTCGCATTGCGTAGCTCGTTTGCGGTCCAAACTCTGGCTGTGACAGTGGGTAGACATCCAGACGGGGGGGTGGGGGTGGGGGTGGAACTGCATTTGCATTTTTGCTTCAGTGTGACGCCACATAGTTTCCTTGTTCAGAATCGCCCGTTTGAGCTGTCTTTTTTTCAAATGTGGAAAATGATCACAAAAGCTCAGTTTACGCATTTCACAACTTTTAGCCATGGAGGGGGGGGGCTAAACAGGGCAGGGGAGCTCACATTAACGTTCAAAAACCTCAGAAAGTGAAAATTTCATGCCATAGGACCTTTAAAAATTCTTACATTCTATCAGGTTCTGGACGGGAAAAGTAGTCTACTCTCTCTTCTCTCTCCTCAACAGCCTGGCTCGACCAGACAGGAAGAGGGACAGATTATTACAGTTTATTAAGTGATAAATAGAAAACCTAAAAACCTAAATAAAAATAAAAATATTGGGAACTACCTGGAAAAACTGTGGAACTATCTAAACCATCAAAACATTTAGTATCTTTAGGTTACATTTTTATTTTTGATAATGATCAGATAAATCTCAAACTAAGGCAGCAGAGACAAGACAAGATGTCTGAGCGGAAGTAACGATGCTCTCACTTAAGGTCGCTTAAATCGGCCTGTTCAGTGTATGATGTGTGTGGAATTTGTTCTTTATCAAAAAAAGTCTGACCAATGTGGATGCCCCAGTGGAGTCAGTAGTGTGGAAACATTTACATGATTCAAAGGTTTCTTGTTCACCTAAAGTGTATTCTTAGACTTAGACAAACTTTATTGATCCACAAGGGAAATTGTTTTGGGTACGGTCGCTCACTCATCAAATATAAAATATGATATATAACAGAGGGAAAAAGAACAAAAAGAAAAATAGATGGAAAAGCACCAAAGATCAATAGACCTGATCAATAGACACAATTATATACATAAGATAATGATAATAAATATATATGTACAATCACAAAAATAGAAAAGTAGTCAAATATAAAATACAGTATCAAATATGATGATACGATGATTTTGCCAAAAAAACTTTTGGCCAAATTTGCCGTTTTCTGTCCATGTGGCATGCCTGTCCATCACCTAAAAGTCCCGGTATTATCCTAACATTACTACTGCTGACCTGCTGTGATACACTTCCCTGGTCACTCTGTCCCTCGGGTTCCCTCTGGTTCTCTCGGGTTCCCTCGGGTTCCCTCGGGTTCCCTCGGGTTCTCGCGGGTTCCCTTGGGTTCCCTTGGGTTCCCTCGGGTTCCCTCGGGTTCTCTCGGGTTCTCTCGGGTTCCCTTGGGATCTCTCGGGTTCTCTCGGGTTCTCTCGGGTTCTCTCGGATTCCCTCGGGTTCTCTCGAGTTCTCTCGGGTTCCCTCGGGTTCCCTGGGGTTCTCTCGGGTTCCCTCGGGTTCTCTCGGGTTCCCTCGGGTTCCCTCGGGTTCTCTCAGGTTCTCTTGGGTTTCCTCGGGTGCTCTCGGGTTCCCTCGGGTTCTCTCGGGTTCCCTTGGGTTCCCTCGGGTTCTCTTGGGTTCTCTCGGGTTCTCTCGGGTTTCCTCGGGTTCTCTCGGGTTCTCTCGGGTTCTCTCGGGTTCCCTCGGGTTCTCTCGGGTTCTCTCGGGTTCTCCTGGGTTCCCTCGGGTTCTCTCGGGTTCCCTCGGGTTCTCCCGGGTTCTCTCGGGTTCCCTCGGGTTCTCTCGGGTTCTCTTGGGTTCCCTCGGGTTCTCTCTGGTTCTCTCGGGTTCTCTCGGGTTCCCTCGGGTTCCCTCGGGTTCTCTCGGGTTCCCTCGGGTTCCCTCGGGTTCTCTCGGGTTCTCTCGGGTTCCCTCGGGTTTCCTCGGGTTCCCTCGGGTTCCCTCGGGTTCTCTCTGATTCTCTCGGGTTCTCTCGGGTTCCCTCGGGTTCTCTCAGGTTCCCTCGGGTTCTCTCGGGTTCCCCTAGGTTCTCTCGGGTTCTCTCTGATTCTCTCGGGTTCTCTCGGGTTCCCTCGGGTTCTCTCAGGTTCCCTTGGGTTCCCTCGGGTTCTCTCGGGTTCCCCTAGGTTCTCTCGGGTTCTCTCGGGTTCCCTCGGGTTCTCTCGGGTTCCCTCGGGTTCTCTCGGGTTCCCTCGGGTTCCCTGTCCACAGTCTCTGGCTGCTCCTCTCCCTGTCCACCTTCAGCCTGGGCTGCAGAGGACGTGGAGGCTCCAGCCCCTCCAGAGAATATGTCTGTTATTTTAGAACATTTTGCAGCGTCTATAGTGAGATTTTTTCATCTTTTAGCCGTAACTTCTCCACACCTCCTTATACCAATATGATTATGAAACTGGCGGGATCAGTGCAGAGAAAGGGGCGGGACCGCTCTCGTAAGCTTCTATATCCTGATTGGTTTAGTCCACTGTCTGTACTGAAGATGGACCAAAGGGACGCGTCCTCTAAATTGTGGGTCGGTGACCGGTCTCTAAGTTTCAAAAAAAAAAAAAAACAGCACCGGCACCAGCCCCCGAGGACTGTCGGCCCACCGGGAAAATGCCCGGTATGCCAGATGGCCAGTCCAGGCCTGGTCACAAGGCAAAAATGTACACAAATAAAAGTCCAAGTACAGGGCCTGTGGTGGAGCTCTTTTAAACATGTTGGTTTTGGTTCATTGAAGGTGAAGTATTTGCGTTGAAATAGTTTAGTCCTGGTTTAGTTCTGTTTGGATCGATGTGGTCCTGGTTTAATCCTGATCGAATCCAAACTCTATTGATGAAGTGGAACATTTGAAACAAAGCAGCTCAACACCCAGTGAAGTGTGATGTGTCCAGCAGAGGGAGACACAGACCGACCAGAGCTCTGGGTGCAGGGCAGAGACACATTTCACAGTAACTCCACGTCTGGAGAACAGAACTTCTAAACAGGAGACATCTCTGTATGTTCTGTTCAAACTCTTCTTCTGATTCCAGCACCTACAACATGGACCCACCTGGACCTGGACCCGGGTCTAAACCCAGACCAAGACCTCCTCCCAGATCTCTGTCTCTGAAAAGTATCCTCTCCAAATTCCTTCCTCCTTTATTCAGAGAAGATCCTCCTGAAGAGCAGAGGTAAGAGATCTGGACATGTTCTCAGGACACCACCACCTGCTGCTCACCCTTCATCAGTGCAAACAGTGACCCTGTGTTTTAATCTCAGTGTGAGACACAGTATATGACTATTGCTATTGCTTATTTCCACTTGTCACTTGGGCGGTAGGACTTGTGCCTTCTTCAGAGGTGTTCTTCTTCAGAGGTGTGTTCTTCAGAGGTGTGTTCTTCAGAGGTGTTCTTCTTCAGAGGTGTCAGCTGACTGCTGTGGCGCGTCTCCCCAGGCGTGGTTAGTTTGACAGATCTGGCAGATCTATCAGACTGACCATGCCTGCCATCGTGCAGTGGTCTTTGGAGAAGTGAGTCCCATGTGTGAGCAAAGGGAAACGCTCCCTCGTTTCCGTCCATGTTCCCTGCGTCCCATCCTAAAGCTTTAGCTTCTCGTATCAATCTTTTCTACTTGAAGTAGCTTTGTGAAAATGTTCCCAACAGCACTGTCTCTGTGTGTGAACCTCCTGTACACCCTTGTATACAGCCCCACTGTGGGGCAAATATAAGAAGGCCACACTGCAAAAGCTCAAAGTATCTTCTAATGATGTCCTCAGAATGCTGCTGAAAAAGCCCAGGGCCAGTAGTGCCAGTCTCCTGTTCTGTCAGGCTCGTGTGAACACTTTTCAGGCTCTCATGACAAACCTGATGTATAAATCCATGTGTGGCCTAAATGACTCTCTGAACTGTGTGGTGTTGATGCTGGTGAGTCCCAGGTTTAGTGCTGTGCAGTACCACTGCTCTTTATGGAAACACTGAGCTGTCTTTTATCACCCTGTTTTACTCTTGTCTCCTGTCTTATTGTGTTCTTTTATGGACCATGAGTCTGGAATAAATAAATGATGATGACTTTATTGTTTGACAGGGAGCCAGGCCCAAAGGAGCAGCTGGACGCCATATTCAGGGTGAGTACCCCACGAGCGCAGCATGTGTGGGGTTCTGTGGGTGCTCCTCAGGTACTCTCTTTGACTAAAACTCTTCTCTTATTGTTCTGTTCCAGTGTCATGAGGAGCGCGTCGTGACTTTTGTCAAAAAGGAGCTGCAGAAGATCTACAGGCGCCTGGCCTCAGATTACCCAGAATGCTCCGAGAGTGAGGAGGAGGAGCAGAGCAGCAGAGAGGTTCTGAACATCAGCCTGGACTTCCTGAGGAGGATGGACCAGGAGCAGCTGGCCCAGCGCCTGCAGAACAGTAAGAACTCTGTTACTGTCCATCTGAGGAACAGACCACACCAGACTTGACTTCACAGTAACAAAAGACTCACAGAAAGTACTAGAGTACTGCAGTACTACAGTACTACAGTACTGCAGTACTACAATACTACAATACTACAGTACTACAGTACTACAGTACTGAAGTACTACAGTACTACAGTACTGCAGTACTGCAGTACTACAGCACTACAGTACTACAGTACTACAGTACTAAAGTACTACAGTACTACAGTACTACAGTGCAACAGTACTACAGTACTACAGTAATAAAGTACTACAGTAATACAGTACTGCAGTACTACAGTACTAAAGTACTACAGTACTACAGTACTACAGTGCAACAGTACTACAGTACTACAGTAATAAAGTACTACAGTAATACAGTACTGCAGTACTACAGTACTACAGTAATAAAGTACTACAGTAGTACAGTACTGCAGTACTACAGTACTAAAGTACTACAGTACTACAGTACTACAGTGCAACAGTACTACAGTACTACAGTAATAAAGTACTACAGTAATACAGTACTGCAGTACTACAGTACTACAGTACTAAAGTACTACAGTACTACAGTATTAAAGTACTAAAGTAATACAGTACTACAGTCCTGCAGTACTGCAGTCCTACAGTCCTACAGTACTACAGTACTACAGTCCTACAGTACTACAGTCCTACAGTACTACAGTACTACAGTCCTACAATACTACAGTACTACAGTCCTACAGTACTACAGTACTACAGTACTGCAGTACTGCAGTACTACAGTACTACAGTCCTACAGTACTACAGTACTACAGTCCTACAATACTACAGTACTACAGTCCTACAATACTACAGTACTACAGTCCTACAGTACTACAGTACTACAGTACTGCAGTACTGCAGTACTACAGTACTACAGTACTACAGTACTACAGTACTACAGTACCACAGTCCTACAGTACTATGACCCGGTACATGAGGAGATGCTGCTGGATATTCTCTGTTTCACTTAAAGATTCACTATGGCACTTTTCTGGTAGAGTGTTGATCACCTTCTTATCTCCATGGAGATGTTGTTGCTTTGCCTTGAATGTTCCACAGTATTTAATAGAACATTCTACCATTTATTCAATGATCTGTGTTTTTATTGCTCTTTGAAAAACATGCGTTCTTTATGTGAGCAAGGTCACCTCTCCACAGACGTGACCTGTAACTTGGTCTGTTGGTGTCATGTGCTTGTCTCCATGTAGTGTAAAGACACACTGTGGAACATTTCAGGTAAAATTACATCTCCAACAAGCAAAGAAACAAGCAGGTTGCAGACGCTGCACCAGAAAAGTCACATTCTGAATCTTTCACTTTACAATTAAAATGGCTCATTTTCTAGATGAACTTTTAGTTGAGAAGAAGATAAAGTGAAGATGAAGTTTTCAGAGGGAGCTCCAGTCCACAGTTGTTTGTGTTTTTATTCAGGTGGTTATGTTGGAGTGTGCAGAGGGAAACTGAAGTCTGATTTGCAGCAGAGGTTCAGCCGTGTGTTTGAGGGCGTGGCTAAAGCAGGAGACTCCGCCCCCCTGACCCAGATCTACACAGAGCTCTACATCACAGAGGGCGGGGCCTCAGAGGTCAACCAGGAACATGAGGTCAGACACATGGAGACCGTGTCCAGAAGACCAGCCGCTCCAGAGACCACCATCACATGTGAAGACCTCTTTAAACCCCGCCCACACTCACCAGAGCCAATCAGAGCGGTGCTGACGAAGGGCGTGGCCGGCGTGGGGAAAACGGTGCTGACTCAGAAGTTCAGTCTGGACTGGGCTGAAGGCAGGGCCCACCAGGACCTCCAGCTGCTGTTCCCGTTCACTTTCAGAGAGCTCAATGTGCTCAGAGACACACAGTTCAGCCTGGTGGAGCTGCTGCACCACTTCTTCAGTCCATCCAAAGATCTCTGCAGCTTCCAACAGCTCCAGGTGCTCTTCATCTTTGACGGTCTGGACGAGTGCAGACTTCCTCTGGACTTCAGCCGAACCCGGGTCCTGACCGACCCCACAGAGTCCACCTCAGTGCACGTGCTGCTGGTGAACCTCATCAGGGGAAGGCTGCTTCCCTCCGCTCGCCTCTGGATAACCACGCGCCCCGCCGCGGCCAATCAGATCCCTGCTGAGTGCGTCTCCATGGTGACAGAGGTGCGAGGGTTCACTGACCCGCAGAAGGAGCAGTACTTCAGGAAGAGGTTCACAGACCAGGCCACAGTCGTCATCTCCCACATCAAGAGCATCCGCAGCCTCCACATCATGAGTCACATCCCGATCTTCTGCTGGATCCTCTCCATGGTTCTACAGAAGCTTCTGGAACAAACAGAACCAGAGCTGCCCCGGAGTCTCACACAGATGTACGTCCACTTCCTGGTGGTGCAGGCCAAAGTCCAGAACATCAAGTATCACCAGAGATCAGGGGAGGACCTTCACTGGACTCCAGAGACCAGGAAGATGGTGCGATCTCTGGGAAAACTGGCCTTTGAGCAGCTGCAGAAAGGAAACCTGGTCTTCTACGAGAGTGACCTGAGCGAGTGTGGGCTGGACGCTGCAGCGGCCTCAGTGTACTCTGGAGTGTTCACACAAGTCTTCAGAGAGGAGCCAGGCCTGTACCAGGACAAGGTCTACTGCTTCATCCATCTGAGTGTGCAGGAGTTTCTGGCTGCTCTTCACGTCCATCAGACCTTCCACATCTCTAGAAGGAACCTGCTGAAGCCACCACACTCCTCTGAGACTGAGGCAGCCTTCTACCGCTCTGCTGTGGACCAGGCCTTACAGAGTCCAAACGGACACCTGGACCTGTTCCTGCGCTTCCTCCTGGGGCTGTCTCTGCCGACCAATCAGAGGCTGCTGCAGGGTCTGCTGACTCAGACAGGAAGTGACCGGACCAATCAGGAGACAGTAAAGTACATCAAACAGAAGCTGAATGAAGAGGGTCTGTCTGCAGAGAGAAGTCTGAACCTGCTCCACTGTCTGAACGAGCTCAACGACCACAGTCTGGTGAAGGAGATACAGGAGTACATGAGAGGAGGAAATATCTCCAGCTTAAGTTCTCCTGCTCAGTGGTCGGCTCTGTCCTTCGTCTTACTGTCCTCAGACTCAGACCTGGAGGAGTTTGACCTGAGGAAATACAACGCCTCAGAGACAGCTCTCCTGAATCTGCTGCCGGTGGTCAGAGCCTCCACCAAAGCCCTGTGAGTCCAGACTGTATTTAAACTCTTGTGGAGGTTCTAGTCTCTAATGTCCCTCTCTGTCCTCAGTCTCTGTGGCTGTGGCCTGTCCCCTCACAGCTGTGGTCCTCTGGCCTCAGTCCTCAGCTCCTCCAGTCTCACACACCTGGATCTCACTAACAACCACCTCCAGGACTCAGGAGTGGAGCTGCTGTGTTCTGGACTGAAGAGCGCCCCCTGCAGACTGGAGACTCTCAGGTGAGGTGATCACCATCAGCAGCTGATGGTCTCAGTCAAACAGGTACAAACACAGGGTGTTTTTTGTGTGTTCCTCTGGGAGGATTCTTCTCACCTTAACTGTCGGTGCTGTAGGTCAGGGGTGCCCAACCAGTCGATCGTGTATGGATACGTTCAGACTGCAGGGCTTAATGCTCAATTCCTATTTTTTTTGTGAAATGTGATTTATTTGCGAGGTCGTTCACATTTCCAGTTAAATGTGACTTGTATGTGATCTCCAGTGTGAACTTTAAACCCCCCAAAAGTGTCCTGCGTGAGCCTTGGAGGACACGAGGAGGTCACGTGCAGCGAGCGCGCTCAGTGTTTACGGAAGTCGCCTAAAAACGACATCTTTGTATTCAAGTCCTCATTATGAACAAAATGTTTATTAATGCCTGGAAATAGGACACTGCATTACAGAGTTACGCACAATTTATTACTTCTACAAATGTTTTTTTTCTTTGCAGGTCGGCCACACCCACATTTTATGACTTATCAAAATTCATAAGACTGAGAGGAAACAATTTCCAAAAACTGGGTTACTCCCACAATGGCTAAGATCTATCTTAGCTAATCAATAATAGAGCTGTGTTATTGTTTTGTAGAAATCATGGCAGCGGACCAGATCCCAGCGCTCCCTCAGTCTGTCGCTCCAAACACAGACAGTGTCTTCTCTGACCTGTCCGGCTTCTTCTCCATGGGGGTCACAAATGGCTTCATTTCCGCTGCTAAAAAGTCCACCACATTTTTAAAAATAAAATTTCAAGAGGCTCTAGAGGCCATTTGTTTGGATAGATTTTAATTGTACATCATTGTGCTCCCAAATCTGCAGAAACGCTCCACTGGTTTCTCCCAAACTAAAAATATTTTTATATTATGTATTATGTATACACATTTTTTTTCCTCCAACAATTGAAATTTTGTCTAAAATTCACCATCACCACGTCCAGTGTCATATTCAAAATGTTATTGATCATCTCTGCTCGGGCCTAATTACATCCAAATCATGTCGTGCCATTAACAGCAGCACGTTATGTATTCAGCAGTAAAATGTTCATTTAAATTGTCCATTTTGTAGTTTGTACTTTTACTTGTCGTGGCAGAAGTTTGAGCACTGAGTTGGTTTATCTCAGATTGTGGAGCTTCAGTCTGAAGGAGATTCCACTGTGAGAACAGAGAGAGAAACGCTCATGTTTACAGGTCAGATATATCTGGCTACACTTGATCAAATATAATATTATTAAACATAACAGTCACATTTGTGATTGAACAGAAGCTTTAGGCCTGAGTCTGAGTCCAGAGCTCAGGGCTGTGGACTCTGCTCCACTGTGAGAGGCACAACAGAGAGAGGTCACATATACAGCTCCAATGTTTTCCTCTGTGACAAACACAACTGGACAAAGAGAAAATCAAATACAAGAAAAAACAAGAAAAGTGGATTGATGTAAGACACATTCAGATCCATAAGTAAAACACAATATTCATTTATTTAAGCAGGTCGTTACTAACAGTTAAAGACTGAGACATGCAGAGACTGAGCAGCAGAAGTCAAACGTTTATTTAGTAACATTAACATGAACTGACACAAAGTGATTCAACAGATGAGATCAAATCACAAAGATAAAGTCATAAACATGTTTAAATCCTTTTAACAGTTGTATCTGTGGAGCTGTAGAGGAGGTGAGGAATGGAAACGACCCAACCTGTTGACCAGCATTTGGGTTAAGCAAAATGACCCAACTCTGTGAAAATAACCCCCCAAAAATGAGCCAACAGCCCCAACACAACCACTGGGTAGAAACATAAGCCAGCAGTTTGTACAGAGTACAGATTGTCAGATAGGGTTAATCACTGACTACAGTATCTTCTATCTTCTGTCTGTCCTCAGTCTCTGTCTCTGTGGCCTGTCCCCTCACAGCTGTGGTCCTCTGGCCTCAGT
The DNA here is from genome assembly GCA_036785185.1 of Paratrypauchen microcephalus. Lineage (NCBI taxonomy): Eukaryota > Metazoa > Chordata > Actinopteri > Gobiiformes > Gobiidae > Paratrypauchen > Paratrypauchen microcephalus. The sequence continues at coordinate 566,115 of JAVJIX010000226.1, forward strand.
CCTCAGCTCCTCCAGTCTCACACACCTGGATCTCACTAACAACCACCTCCAGGACTCAGGAGTGGAGCTGCTGTGTTCTGGACTGAAGAGCGCCCCCTGCAGACTGGAGACTCTCAGGTGGGACGCTCCCATGATGCACTCTGCCCCCTTGTGTCCACATGAGTGTAATTGTGTGTCTTTAGGCTGTCTGGATGTCTGGTCTCAGAGAGGGGCGGGGCTGCTCTGGCCTCAGCTCTGAGCTCCGCCCCCTCCCACCTGAGAGAGTTAGACCTCAGCTACAACCATCCAGGACCCTCAGCAGAGCTCCTGACCGCTCTACGGGACCACTGCCCCCTGCAGTCTCTCAGGTGAGGGTCCTGGTTCAGTGGGTCTCTGGTCCATGGTGGGTCCAGGTCCTGGTCTCTGGTCTGGTCTAAACTGGACTTGTGTGTTTCAGGTTGGATCCTGCTGGAGAACAGTGGATGGTCCCAGGTCTGAGGAAGTGTGAGTCTCTGTATTTCATTCAGTTTATGGCGACATTAACATGATGGAACTTTATCACACTTTAAATCTTCACAGTTATAGAGGAAACATTAGTGTGATTTGAGCTCAAAATATGTAGACAGACTTGAGACATGATTGTTATTGTTCACCATTATTACATCTTAAAATAGAAATGAAATAAAACAACTTTTCAGATTGTCAGGAACAGGAAGTGATGTCATGTGTTTGTGTCCTCAGATTCCTGTGGGTTCTCTCTGGATCCAAACACAGCTCACAGAAACCTCCGACTGTCTGAGGACAAACGGACAGTGACCTTTGTGACAGAGGAGCAGCAGTATCCAGATCATGAGGACAGATTTACAGACCGTATCTATCAGGTCCTGAGCTGCACTGGCCTGAGGGGGCGCTGTTACTGGGAGGTGGAGTGGAGGGGGGGGGTTGAAATAGCAGTGAGTTACAGAAGAATCAGACGGAGAGGAAAGGGAGACGAGTGTTGGTTTGGAGGCAATGATCAGTCCTGGAGACTGGGGATCTATAATGGACGTTACTATTTCTATCACAACAACAGACGCACACTCCTCTCCTCCTCCTCCCGTCCCTCACGTCGACTGTCTGTGCTCCTGGACTCTGAGGCTGGATCTCTGTCCTTCTATGAGGTCCTCTCTGATGGAAAACTGCTCCACCTCCACACCTCCAGCTCCTCCTTCACTGAGCCTCTGTTTCCAGGGTTTAGACTGTGGGGGGTGTGGGGGGAAGGTTCCTCTGTGTCTGTAGTGGATCTGAGGAGAGCGCCTCCTGGTGGACATATGTGACTCTTTTATGATATAAAGATTCTTTCCATCAATCTGTCCTAAATCAGAGCAAAATGTAAAAAACAAAACAAAAACACACAAGTTGTTGTGGTCCAGCCCCCCCCCCCCCCCTCCTTTCTTTCCCTGTGTGTCCTTGGGCGGAGTCTCCTGGCACTGATTCCCTACACCTGCTGGTAATCAACATCACCTGAATTTAAGTCCAGCCGACCAGAGAGACTCTGCCAGATTGTTGTACAGCTTCACTAGGTGAACTTCTTGGCTACTTCGAACTACGTTTGCTACTTACCTTGTTTTGGATATTTTTTGTAACCAACCCGTTTTTCTGCCTCCAGTGTTTCCTGTTGCTCCCAGCCTGCTGGTTTCCGTCTCCAGCCCTGGACCACTCCAGCTCTCGCCTTGTTTCTGCCTGCAACCTATTTTGTATAATAAATTCACTTTCTTGATTTTTGCATTTTTGGTCTGCTGTCCATTTTTTGGGTTCGTCCACTACTGCACCGTAACAGAACAATCTGGCCAATATGGACCCATCGGACCAGGACCAAGACCCAGTTCTCCAGATTTTTGCGGCTCAGGGGATCAGAGTGGGCCATCACGACCAAATTTTGAAGGAAGTGACCGAAAGACTATGTGAATTGTCCACTAATGTTTCTCAACTCACCTCTCAGATGAACCAGCTTGCTGTCCAGTTTTCAACCAGGTTGCAGTCTCCACCTGCTGGTCAACATCAAGCAGCTGCACTTCCTCCAGACCTGCCTCCTATCCAGCCCCCTATCGCTACTCATCGAGAGCCTCACATCCCAACCCCAGAGCGCTACTCCGGTGATCTCGGAACCTGTGGACATTTTTTACTCCAGTGCTCCCTGGTTTTCGAGCAGCAACCCCACACCTACCACACAGATAAGTCTCGCATTGCGTTTTTAGTTAGCCTTCTCACTGACAGAGCCGCACAATGGGCTACAGCAGTTTGGGAGTCTGACTCAACCTTGTGCCTGTCCTATAATAATTTCACTGCCGAGATGAGAGAGGTTTTCGATCACCCGCTTAAAGGCAAAGAAGCAGCTAGACGTCTCCCCTCTCTCACTCAGGGTTCATCTTCTGTTGCTCAGTATGCCATAGACTTTCGCATTCTAGCCGCTGAGAGTGGCTAGGACGACACTGCCCTACAGGGTGTCTTTATGAGGGGGCTGAGTGATAAAGTTAAAGATGAACTGGCTGCGCGTGATGAGACAAATGGTCTGGATGAATTAATTTCCCTGGCCACCCATATGGACAATGGACTAAAGAGAAAGACGAAGAGAGAAGATTCAACAGTTCTCTCCTCGATCACTTGCCTTGCCTCGGATTTCGTCTTTTCCCATTACTCCAACTAACAATTCCCTTGTACCTTCCAGTTCCCTCAAGCCCGCTGCTGGAGAGGAGCCCATGCAGCTGGGCCACGCTAGGTTGCTGAACGCCAGCGTCGCCGAGAATCTGGATTATGCCTCTACTGCGGACTGGGTGGTCACTTCATCAACACCTGCCCCCAGCTACTAAAAGAGAAGGCTCACCAGTAGAGGGAGAGGTTCTGGTGAGCCAAACAACTTCTCTCCCTGTTTCCTTCCCAAGAATACAGCTTAAATCCACTCTGTGCTGGCCACGTGGGTCCATTCCCCTCCTTGCTCTAATTGACTCCAAAGCTGACGACAATTTCATAGACTCCAACCTTGCTTTCCAAGCCAATATTCCTTTGGATCCCGTGGAACCCCCCAGGGATATTAATGCCTTGAATGGGGAGAGATTGGCCAGAATCACACACCGTACTGTTAGTCTCACACTGGTTTTGTCTGGTAACCACAGGGAGGTTCTCCAGTTTTTAGTGATTTCATCCCCTCATGCTCCTATTGTGTTGGGACTTCCCTGGTTAAAATTACACAATCCTCATATTGACTGGGTTAGAAACAACATTGCCAGCTGGAGCACTTTCTGCCACTCAAACTGTCTCCAGTCAGCTATAACCCCCAGCAGACAGCTCTCTCCCTCTCCTCCCAATCCTCCAGATCTGTTTTCTGTACCCCCTGAATATCACGATCTGGGTGAGGTGTTCAGTAAACAGAGAGCGCTTTCTCTACCCCCACACCGTCCCTATGATTGTGCTATTGATTTGCTCCCTGGCGCCCCCCTACCTTCAAGTCGCTTATATAAACTTTCTGGTCCAGAAAGGGAGGCTATGGAGACTTATATTAAAGACTCATTGGCTACGGGGTTGATTCGTCCTTCCTCGTCACCTGTAGGTGCAGGGTTTTTCTTCGTGGGGAAGGACGACAAGTCTTTGAGACCCTGTATTGACTATAGAGGGTTAAATGACATAACTGTTAAAAATAAGTACCCTCTTCCACTCATTGATTCCGCCTTTGAACCTCTTCATCACGCCACCATTTTTACTAAATTAGACCTAAGAAATGCTTATCACCTTGTTCGCATTCGACAAGGTGATGAGTGGAAGACTGCGTTCAATACCCCACTCGGACATTTTGAGTACCTGGTCATGCCCTTCGGTCTAACTAACGCCCCAGCAGTTTTTCAGGCCCTAGTTAATGTCCTTCGGGATGTTTTGAACAAGTTCGTGTTTGTCTATTTGGATGACATTCTCATTTTTTCCAGGGATCTAAGGGAACATGTCCAGCATGTCAGACTTGTTCTGCAATGCCTCATGGAGAACAAGCTATTTGTGAAAGCGGAGAAATGTGAGTTTCATGCAGCATCTGTTAACTTTCTGGGATTTGTTATTCAACAGGGGCAGATCCAGGCTGATCCAGTGAAAGTAAAAGCTGTGGCGGAATGGCCAAGACCAGGAAACCGCTTCAGCGTTTTCTGGGGTTTGCTAACTTTTTGCTAACGTTTATTAAGGATTATAGCAGAAAGGCGGCCCCACTGACTCGTCTCACCTCGATCGTCACCCCTTTCAAATGGTCTAGTGAGGCAGAGGACGCCTTCACCCATCTTAAGACTCTGTTCATCTCTGCTCCTGTTTTAACTCACCCTGACCCTGCTAAGCAATTCATTGTTGAAGTTGATGCCTCTGACTCCGGGGTAGGAGCTGTCTTGTCTCAGCGGTCCCCTAAGGATCAAAAGATTCATGCCTATATATTGTGCCTATTTCTCTCGCCGTCTGTCCCCTGCAGAGGTGAACTATGATATTGGGAATAGAGAACTGCTGGCTGTGGTTTTGGCCTTGCAGGAGTGGAGACACTGGCTGGAGGGTGCGGAACATCCCTTCATTATCTGGACTGATCACAAAAACCTGTCTTACCTTCATTCCGCCAAGAGACAACTCCCGACAGGCTAGATGGGCACTGTTTCTGGGAGGGTTTAACTTCATCCTTACCTATCGCCCTGGCTCTCGGAATATTAAGCCTGACGCTTTGTCCCGCCAGTTCACTCCTGATGTCTCTGAGTCCCAGCCTGTTCCCATCCTCCCAGCTACGTGTGTGATCGATGATCCAGACAGCTCAGCTAAGGTTTCCCCGCATATGGTAGCGTCTGTTCAGTGGGAGATTGAAAGGGTGGTCCGTGAGGCCCAACGTACCCAACCTGCCCCAGGTAACTGTCCACCTCATTCCTTATTTGTGCCAGACTCAGTGCGTTCCCAGGTTCTCCAGTGGGGGCATTGCTCCAAACTTGCGTGTCACCCGGGCGTCCACCGGACCTTGGCGTTCCTTAAACAAAGGTTTTGGTGGCCGTTAATGATCAAGGACACTCGGTCTTTTATCGCTGCCTGTACTACCTGTGCCCGAAGCAAGTCTTGTCATCAAACTCCCTCTGGTCTCCTCAACCCCTTACCTATCCCCAGCAGACCTTGGTCCCACATTGCAGTTGATTTTGTCACTGGTCTCCCAAACTCGGAGGGTAACTCAGTCATACTTACGATTGTGGACCGTTTCTCTAAGGCTGTGCATTTTGTACCTCTTCCCAAATTACCCACGTCCACTGAAACTGCTAATCTGTTGATGCTTCATGTGTACAGACTCCACGGAATCCCCGTTGATATCGTTTCAGACAGAGGACCTCAGTTCACGTCTCAAGTATGGAAAGCATTTTGTCAAGCCCTGGGAACATCTGTCAGTCTCTCTTCCGGTTACCACCCCCAATCCAATGGTCAAACTGAGCGGGCAAATCAGGACCTAGAGACTGCTCTGTGCTGTATCACAGCCCGTAACCCTTCCACTTGGAGTACCTTCCTGCCCTGGATCGAATATGCCCACAACTCCCTAGTATCCTCTGCTACAGGTATGACTCCATTCATGGTTTCATTAGGATTTCAACCCCCTCTTTTTCCAGATCAAGAGGGGGATGTGGCGGTTCCGTCGGTCCAGGCTCATCTAAGGCCCTGTCGTCTGGTGTGGAGGGCTGCTCGTGCTGCACTTCAACGCACAGCAACTCGCAACCAGACCTTTGCTAATAGACATCGGAAGCAATCTCCTCCATATCAGCCTGGACAAAAGGTTTGGTTGTCAACCCGTGACCTCCCCCTTCAAGTGGACTCTAAAAACTAGCACCCAAGTTTATTGGCCCATATGCCATTGAAAGAGTTATCAATCCGGCTGTCGTACGCCTCAAGTTACCTTCTTCCCTGAACATTCACCCATCTTTTCACATGTCTCTCCTTAAGCCAGTGTCTTCCTGTCCTCTCACCTCCTCCCACCCGTATCATCGAGGGTTACCCTGCCTACACCGTGAGCCGGATTCTGGATGTTCGGCGCCGTGGGAGGGGATTCCAATATCTGGTTGACTGGCAGGGGTACGGTACAGAGGAACGTTCTTGGGTTCCCCGTGGCAACATCCTGGATAAGTCTCTCCTCCGTGATTTCTACAGAGACTTCCCTGGCAAGCCTGGTAGGACGTCTGGAGACGTCCGTTAGGGGGGGGGTACTGTTGTGGTCCGTGCTCCCCTTCCTCCTTTCTTTCCCTGTGTGTCCTTGGGCGGAGTCTCCTGGCACTGATTCCCTACACCTGCTGGTAATCAACATCACCTGCATTTAACTCCAGCCGACCAGAGAGACTCTGCCAGATTGTTGTACAGCTTCACACGGTGAACTTCTTGGCTACTTCGAACTACGTTTGCTACTTACCTTGTTTTGGATATTTTTGTAACCAACCCGTTTTTCTGCCTCCAGTGTTCCCTGTTGCTCCCAGCCTGCTGGTTTCCGTCTCCAGCCCTGGACCACTCCAGCTCTCGCCTTGTTTCTGCCTGCAACCTATTTTGTATAATAAATTCACTTTCTTGATTTTTGCATTTTTGGTCTGCTGTCCATTTTTTGGGTCCGTCCACTACTGCACCGTAACACAAGTCTGTCCCACTCCACACGACTTTAAAAACGACAGAACAATTCACAAAAATCCTGAAATACATAAAAAGGTAAAAGATAAAGTGTTCTTGCAGGTTTAGATGGTGAAAATAAAAACTTGACTTTGTTATTTTTGTAGCACTGAAATCTGAAATGTAGAGGGTCAAATAATGAACATCTATAAGTGACGTGGAACTAAACACCAAATCCACTTCCAAATCTGTAGAGACACTATAATGTACTGAACTGTACACTGAATATCATGTAGGTCAGGGGTGCCCGACCAGTCGATCGTGTATGGATACGTTCACACTGCAGAGCTTAATGCTCAATTCAGATTTTTTTGTGAAATCCGATTGTTTTGCGAGTTCGTTCACATTTCCAATTAAATGTGACTTGTATGTGATCTCCAGTGTGAACTTTAAACACCCCAAAAGTGTCCCGCATGAGCCTTGGAGGACACGACGAGGTCACGTGCAGCGAGCGCGCTCAGTGTTTACGGAAGTCGCCTAAAGTTGCTGTCGTACCGGAGCCAACCCCCGACCCATCAACCTCAAAAGTAGATCTCGTATAAAAAAGGTTGAGCACCCCTGATGTAGGTGAAATATTGTAAACTGTTGGGGCAGGATTAAAATAAGACGCGCTTCTTTTAACTATTTTGTTGTCTTTATTTTGTTTCTTTTTAAATGTCCATGTTCTGAGAGTTTGGAGACTTTGTTTTGTCTTCAAACCTCTAAAAAACAAATGTTCAAATAAAACTCTAAAACTCTAACGTGTTTATCGCTGGTTATTGCTGCCCCTGGTTTTTGTCAAGAAAAAGAATCCTTCCTTGAACACAAATGGAGGTCTCGGACATCATTTGTCTCCATCTATAACTCTGTCCTCAAACCTAAATCAGAACAAAGAAAACAACAGAAAAACACCATTATGGTCCTGAATGGTTCTGCTAACAAGACCCACACTCCACTCCCACTGCAGATCTAACAGGCCCACCTAACTAACACCAACTGGAAACAAGTAGATGTGGGAGTCTCAGAGGCATTTCATTGTAGTGAGCGCCCCCTTCAGGCAGATATAGGCAGTGTCCACCAGTGTCTGACCAGAACTGAAGAAGCAGAAGAAACGGATTCCACCAAATAAACTTTTATTATTTGTTTAAAATATTATTCCATATTTCTCCTTTTTCCACAGGATTAAACACAGTTAAAGTTAGTTCCTTCTTCACATATTGTCTCTAGACTTTTGATTCAATGTGTTTAGTCCTCCTGCTCCGGATGGAACACTGTCTTAAGTCATTTAAACTTAAAATTGTGATTTAAAAACAGGAAGTTTGTAGCACGGCAAAATATCCAAAATTTCCAAATCAGTTTGTGTGTTTTATAAAGTAAAGTCCTCATTATTCACCTTGTAGAACTCTATAATCGCTCCAGATCTGATGTTCTGTGTGGAAATGTGGGGTCAACATGTAAAACTCACCTACAGACATTATTTATTTTACAGAAAAGGACTTTGAGAATCATCACCAACAGTCAGAGCGTCCAACCCATTATCTGTTCAACTTAAAGAGTTCAAATGTGTGATTCTGTTGAATTAAGTCTCCTCAAAGTCATGGATAAAACAAAGTGCAGAGTGTTTTCTGTAAATATTCAAAGACTGTTTGAGACGAGAACAAGAACGACAATTTAAAAGGAACCGACATGTTTAAAAACCCAGATTCAGAACCGAGGTTATTGATCGAAGCGTCGCTGTGAAAGGAGTTCATTTATGGAAAAGTCTTGACAAAGAAATCAAAGAATCAAGAACAATAACGACATTTAAAAATACATAAAATCCAGTGTAATGTGTATGTATGAAAAAGAAAACTAAAAATGAAGCTTTCTGTTTACAATTGATTAATAATTGTGATTGAAATGGAATGTATCGATGATGTTTTATCGTCACTATCGGTGTTATTGTCTGGAAAAGGGAAGAGGGGCAGAGAACAGATTAACTGACTAAGCCAGGACTAAACCAGGACTAAACCAGGACTAAACCAGGACTAAACCAGGTCTAAACCAGGACTAAACCAGGACTAAACCAGGTCTAAACCAGGACTAAACCTGGATTAAACCAGGACTAAACCAGGACTAAACCTGGACTGTGAGTGCGGCGAACCGACTCACTAGCCTCGGCCTCGATGTTTCTTGAAGTTTCTTTCCGACGCGTCACGTAATGCAAATAAAGAGTCTTGAATCAAAGGGTTTGTCTTTTCTATCTTTACTAAAGTGAAGGTTATACAGAGTGGATAAAAATAAGGTGAATAAAGAGGAAAACGGGAATATGCGACCTCTATATGCACTGCTCAGACTGTCTAGCACGTGAAGAGCACACCATAACGCTTGACCTTGATGCGTCCTCTTTGGATCTCAAAGGGACCAAAATAATAATCCATGCCTGTGTTGGTAAAAGGCGGTTTGTCGGGGAGCAGACGATCTTGCGGCAAATCTGCCATCTTCTGCTCTCCAACTTTGGCATGCAGCCTTTTACAGAGGTTGCACTCTGCAATCACGGTTCTTGCTGCGGCGTTTGCTTTAGGTATCCAATACCGTTGTCTTCACCTTGCCAGAATATGATTTCTGCCGCCATGTCTTGTTTCCAGATGGATGTGGTGAAGAGTAAGGTGGGTTGTTCTGTGTTGTTTACTGAGTAGGGCGGGAAGCTTGGCTTCCTCAGGCATCGCTGATCTGTTCAGATGCCCCCCTACTCTAAACTTTTCTCTTTCTTTCTCTTTCTTCGATGGTACACCCGGTAGTGCGGTATGTACCATCCTCTTCGGCTCAGCTGTTCATCTGGGACTTTTGTGACGTACCCTTTCTCTAGGATTTTGGTCTTCAAATCTTTGTACTCCTGAAAGAAATCTGAGTACCTGATGAGTGTCCTCTTCAAGGAGTTGGGTCTCTGCTCGGCTATACCTTGGTTGCCTGGCATCTCCATGCAGTCATCCCTCAGGCGTAGCTCGATGCAGCAGTGGCCATCCGAAAGATGTGCCGATGCGGTCACAGCGCGCACAAACTGCTTGTCGTATTGAGATGGCCCTTGCTTGTCCTCACGCCGGCATTCTGGAAAATCTGCACCATAGTGCCTTGCCAACATGTCTTCTATAGTCGACACAGAGATGCGATTAACAAAGTTCCGTTCTTCGTCGTCATCGACTTCTTTCTTTTGGCATCCGCTGACAGGCCCATTGACTACCCAACCTAGGGCCTTCTTCACGGCATGAGGTCCGTTGTTTTGGCTGTTAATTATCTCCCATGACTTTTTAGCCTTGTGAAACCAGATCTTACATGACATGAAGCTCTCAATCTTCGAGCCTCCCAAGGCGCAATCGGCTGGACCCCGAGAGGTGTCAACTCTCGAGCTCCACTGAGCTCCTGTATCAGCCCCTCCGACAAAGGAAACACGGCTCGCCACAAATATCTTGAAACGGAGAGCGTCATCTTCAGTGTACCTCAGTACTGTTGTGCTATGCGTCCCGAGGACCAAATCCGTCAGGGGGAGTTGAAGTTCTTCCTTCAACATTTGGTCAGACTTGACTGAGATCATTGCAGCCGTCAACTCCAACCTAGGGATTGTAACCTGCTTAAGAGGAGCGACCTGGGACTTCTTCATCAAAAGGCAATCGTGTTTCTCCTCTTGCCTTCAACAAGAGGTACGACACAACCCCATACCCATCTTGACTTGCGTTTGAGAAGTGATGGATTTGTGCACTCTTTGTGGGCCCGAATGTGTTGGACTTAAAACATTTACTCACGCTGAGATCTGACAGCTTGTCAAGGTCTTCTGGCTCCCTCTGCCATGCCTGTTGTAGCTTCTTTGGAATGTCTTCATTCCCGGCCCCGGTTTGTTCACCGCATCTACACCCTGCTCATACAAGAGTACCACGCTCAATGGCCGTACCTGTTGAGCTGTCATTTGCTTTGGTCTCTTCCGGTGAAGGATCTTGCTCTGCGACGTGCAAGATAGCAGGATGCCTATAGGAACAGTCAGGGCAAGAGCTCTTTTCTTTACAGACTTTAGACATGTGCCCTGGCGTAAGACAGCTGAAACAAAGCTCTTGAGATCTCAGGAAGTCAGTTCTCTTGTTCAAAGGCCGCTCTTTAATCTTGTTGCACACGTTCAGCTCATGTTTCCCCTTACAGTATAAGCAGGGACTTTGGAAGGCGTTAGCTGACTTTACTGCTGGTGCTTTCTTTTCTAATTGGTCTTTACCTGCGTTTTTATCAGCAGCAGTCGCGGTCACAGCGAAGCTACTCCTTTTGTTCCCATCTTCTCCTAAGTTGGCTTTCTTTTCCGTGTTTATCGGTGGCTGAGGTGGCGTACCAGCATCTTTGAACAATGGGCTTTGCCTTTGCCTTGTTGGAGATTTTCTACTGACTGAAGGGACGCTCGGCTGCGCCTGTGAGACAGTTCGCGCAGCAGCTTTAGACCCGACGTCATGCAAAGGCCTTTCAATTTCAACATGGTCGCTGCCATAGCTGGTGAACCTTTCCTTTCCACCAGTCGTACGCTTCGATCCAGCTCTTGACTTCCGAGCATCTTTATAGTAGTAGTAGTAATTTATTTCGAGCATATGATACTTGTAGTGCACAGAAAATGTACAGTGTCATACAATTTAAATAAACAACAAAAAAGATCATACTGGTCGTAAGCTCTTAACTTGGCATTCGCAACTGCAATGGCAGCTTCCATCTGCAACCGCTCCCTTTTATCTCTCAAGCACGCCTCTTTTTGCTTAAATTCTAGCTGCAAGCGCATTTCCTCTTGCTGCCTTTCTTGCTGCAGGCGTCTTTCTTCTTGATCAAGCTCTTGCCTCTGTAAGAAGAAGTGAAGTGAACTTTATTGATCTCACACTGGAGAAATTCTTCTCTGCATTTTAACCCATCCTATATATATACATATATTAGGAGCAGTGGGCAGCACACACATTAGGGCGCCCGGGGACCATCTCCATGATCTTCTTGCTTCGGCTTGGTCAGGACCTAAGCTGGAGTACCTATGGTGCATGTTTTGGGTTGGTGGGGGAAACCGGAGTGCCCGGAGGAAACCCACTCAGACACGGGGAGAACATGCAAACTCCACACAGAAAGGCTCGGGCGACCCGGGGATCGAACCCAGACCATGCATGCAAACGCCACACAGAACACACACGGAAAGGTCTGGGCGACCCGGGGATCGAACCCGGAACCTTCTTGCTGTGAAGCAAGAGCGCTAACCACTCTGCTACCGTGCCGCCAGTATCATAGCCGCTTGGCTTGCTAACAGAGCTTCACGTTCAGCTCTGGCTTTTGACCACACCGAACTAATAGTGGAATGTTGAGATGTGCGACTCGTAACTGAGCCAGCCCTAAAAATGCTATCCTCTGATCCAATGGCATTTTGCTCTCCATCCGTGGCCCTTTTAGCATTTGCGATCCATTCCTTTGTTTCATTGTCGTTTCGTTGCTTGGTTTGCTGTGACAAGATTCCGCTTCTCTCGTATTTTAGTTGCTTTACTGCTTTATAGTAGTAGCTGGACAGCGCGTCAGCACTCGCTTCTGACATCATGGTTCCCGTATACATCCTTAGCCTGTGACAATTCCTCGAATTGCTCACAGCTTCTAACTCCTCCTAACTTTAATCGACACTCGTGAAAAGAGTTACTGGATGTGTCTTTAGGGCATGTACTTCTATTTCCGGTGGCTAGCAGACTAGTAAAACTGAGAAGAGAATTGTCAGACCTGACCCAGGGAACGCTTGCTTCAGCCGTGGATGGAGTTTCCTGCTGGTTCAGATGGTCCTTTCTTCAACCAAGTCTCCTGACTTGATGCTGATTCATTTGACTTTGATGTTTAGTCTTTCGATGTAATGCTGTAGACTATTAACTTAAGATGTTGCTTGTAAGTCTTTTGACTTAAAGTGTGAGTGCGGCGAACCGACTCACTAGCCTCGGCCTCGATGTTTCTTGAAGTTTCTTTCGTCGTTTCTTACGCGTAACGTAATGTAAATAAAGAGTCTTGAATTGAAGGGTTTGTCTTTTCTATCTTTACTAAAGTGAAGGTCATACAGAGTGGATAAAAATAAGGTGAATAAAGAGGAAAACGGAAAGAGGAATTTCTGAGGCTTGTGGCTTTCCTATGCGTGTTGTGTAAGGCTCTGTATGTGTTGTGATGTCCTTCTTGACATCTTTGCGTGTCGTATAGCGGTGAGTTCCTGCCTGTCACTGGGAAACCGGGCTTCCTTGTACTTCTTGGCTCCCGACAGGACTCACCCTATGTTGCGTTGTTGACGATGCTACTCGACGTCCTTACTCGACGTCCTTCTTTGCTGTCCGTATGTGCCTTGTAGCGGTGCGTATTCCCGTCTGTCACCCGGGAGACGACCGGTGTTACACTCTTACGTGACTATTACGCGATGGTCAAAAGACTGTGTAGCTTCTGTGGTCCAGGACGTCCTAACACCCCGTCATCTCCCGGCTCGGAGTATCTGTGGTCTCGGGGTATCCTCCTGGCCACCAGACCGCGGCTTCTATCCTTACGTAGCGTAGTCGTTTCTTCTTGTGTGTGTCTTGGTGTGGTGTCTTCCGTGTCTGTGACCTCTCTGTGTCTGGCTGTTCCCTACGTCTGAATATATAGCAGGTAGAATCAAAGATAAAAGATCAAAGAACAAAGGATCAAAGTGGACCAATCAGAACGCGTTTCCTGAACATCAAAGCGGGACCGTCGTCCAATGAGAAAGCAGATTCTTGGAAAACTCATAAGATGGCCGCCAACACACATAGAACTCATAAAATGGCGGCCTAGCATAAAAGACACATAAATCGGCTCTTACATGGACTAAACCAGGTCTAAACCAGGTCTAAACCAGGTCTAAACCAGGTCTAAACCAGGACTAAACCAGGACTAAACCAGGTCTAAACTTGGACTAAACCAGGACTAAACCAGGACTAAACTGGGACTAAAAAAGAACTAAACCAGGACTAAACCTCAGGACTAAACCAGGACTAAAGCAGGACTAAACCAGGACTAAAAAAGAACTAAACCAGGACTAAAGCAGGACCAAACCAGGACTAAAAAAGAACTAGACCAGGACTAAAGCAGGACTAAACCAGGACTAAACCAGGACTAAAAAAGAACTAAACCAGGACTAAACCAGGACTAAACCAGGACTAAACCAGGCCTAAACCAGGACTAAACCAGGACTAAACAAGAACTAAACCAGGACTAAAAAAGAACTAAACCAGGACTAAACCAGGACTAAACAAGAATTAAAGCAGGACTAAACCAGGACTAAAAAAGAACTAAACCAGGACTAAACCAGGACTAAAGCAGGACTAAACCAGGACTAAAAAAGAACTAAAAAAGAACTAAACCAGAACTAAATCAGGACTAAAGCAGGACTAAACTGGGACTAAACCAGGACTAAAAAAAGAACTAAACCAGGACTAAACCAGGACTAAACCAGGACTAAACCAGGACTAAACCTCAGGACTAAACCAGGACTAAAGCAGGACTAAAGCAGGACTAAAGCAGGACTAAACCAGGACTAAACCAGGACTAAAGTAGGACTAAACTGGGAGAGTTCTGAAGTGAACCCGTGCATTTGACCCGTCCTTCATTGTAATCTCTCACTGTTCCCGAAAAGCTTCATGTGTCTTCTTGAAAGTTCTTTTATTGTCCTGACTCTCTCCAGTCTTTTATAAAACGGAAGTCCACAGAGGCCATAATTCATAATCAATATTTTTTCTTCCTTGTCATCCTGAGATAACGAGATCATTAATTCGAGATCTCGAGAAAACGAAACAATTATTCCGTGACCTCGAGAAAACAACTGAAACGTTTACGGCCACGGTGCGACAGTCTGACTTCGGGGCTATTTCTCATTCTGAATAGACGTGTTTTTGGTCATTAGAATGTCTGGAATAATAATTGATCAGCTGATAAGGCAATATATTGATCAGGGGTTGACACGGGAGAGATTGCTTTACGTCTTTTAATTTGGGATAATTTCAAGATTAGTCCGCGGCACCTCCGCAGAAGACTGGCCCAGCATCGTCTTTACCGTCGGAGATACTAGGGACGGGCAAAGTGAAACACCGAAGCAGTTGAAGCGATTGTGCCGGAGCTGAAACACAGTTCAAAACTCTCCACAGTGACATCTAGTGGTGATATGTTAGAACTACAACATCCAGAATGTTTCATGTTTTGAGACGGAATAACTTTGTTTTCTCGAGATCACAAATTAATTGTGTCATTTTCTCGAGATCTCGACTTAATTTTCTCGTTATTAAGGTGGAAAATAATCATTAGGAGCATGGCCTCTGTCAGCTTCCGTATTATAATCTTTTTTTCTCTGGAATATTTAACTCAAAGCTCTGCCTTTTCTCCTCCTCTTCCCCTGCCCGGCCCTCACCTCCCCTCTGCTCCTCAGGTTCTTCACTCCCAGGCAGGCGTGCGTCAGAGGTCCATCCACCTTCAGAACAACAGGGAGATCTTTGAGAGGATCTTGGCTCGTGAGCGTCTCCTGCGTAAAGGTCCTTTGAGTAGCATGTCGTGTCCAGAGTTGGACCGTCTCCCCAAGTCCAAGAAGCCCTTCGTCCTGTGGGACTACGGAGATCTGGGGAACGAGATGGACCGTCTGGACGTGCCCTTCATCCTCATTCTCTTTGCCGTCTTCGCGTACATTCTGCTTCTGGGGCTGGTGTTGCCCCTGTGGGAGACGGAGCTCAGAGGCTTCGATGCCTTTTACTTCTGCTTCATCACCGTGACGACCATCGGCTTCGGCGACATCGTCCCCAAACACCCGAACTACTTCATGCTCACGTCGCTCTTCGTCATCAGCGGCATGGCCATCGTCTCCATGGCGTTCAAACTCAGCCAGTCCAGGATCATCAGCGTCTACAGAAGGTGCATCAAATATGTGAACCCACGAAAGGACGAGCGCTGCAGTCACCACGGCAACTGACACCAGGAAGTCCATGAGCTCGCAGTCACCACGGCAACTGACAACAGGAAGTACATGAGTTCGCAGTCACCACGGCAACTGACAACAGGAAGCACATGAGCTCGCAGTCACCACGGCAACTGACAACAGGAAGTACATGAGCTCGCAGTCACCACGGCAACTGACAACAGGAAGTACATGAGCTCGCAGTCACCACGGCAACTGACAACAGGAAGTACATGAGCTCGCAGTCACCACGGCAACTGACAACAGGAAGTACATGAGCTCGCAGTCACCACGGCAACTGACAACAGGAAGTACATGAGCTCGCAGTCACCACAGGGACTCCATGTCATTCCCTAATTTGAGTCATTTGCCGGATTTTCCGTTGGTCGTGCGAATCATTAACTTGACTTTATTTTCATGATTTGACTCCAGGAATGGCTGCATGTTCTGCAGTGAAATCTTCTTCTTCACTGACATGAAGAGTTTTTCCTAGCGAAAGTTTGATAAAGTTTATTTGGATAAAAACTGGTAAAATCACGTCTGGCTGTGATCACAAACACATGGACGCTCACACTCAGATCTGCTGGCTCCATGTTTTTCTGCACTCTTCACTTCGCTCGAGCTTTTTGCCATGGAGTTTGTCCCTGCGTGTTGCCGTAGAAGCTCCTGAGCATGTGGAGAGCACAGATTTTGACGCTCTGACTCAAACTGAGGATCGACTGCGAACTCCTGCTGTGTGAGTTCATTTTAGAATCAGCAGATGTGATTACAGCAAATATTACGGTTCAGAGACATGACAGTGTTTCTGTGATCCTTAAATACAGAGAATACGAATACTTTTATTTATTCATCATTTTCTTTGGTCAAGCAAAAGTCCGAGTTTGAGGGAGTCCCCGGTCACCACGGCAACCGACGTCACAAAGATTTGAACTGTATAAATATTATAAATAGGCTATTGTTCTCAAGACCGAGGCCAAAGGGGGAGTGTGTGAGGCCAAAGGGGAGTTTCTGAGGCCAAAGGGAAGTCTCTGAGGCCAAAGGGGGAGTGTGTGAGGTGAGGCCAAAGGGGAGAGTCTGAGGACAAAGGGAAGTCTCAGAGGTTAAGGATTTGCTTAGTACTAGTTTAGTCCCAGTTTAGTCCTGGTTTGGTCCTGGTTTAGTCCCAGTTTAGTCCTGGTTTAGTCCTGGTCTGTATTCTGTACTTTCTCTTTACACTTTTGTCTCGTTCTTCTGTTTTTTGTGAAAATGATGAATTTTTATTGATTGATTGAATAAACTGTGATGCTCTGCAGACAAACATCAGTAGGGGGCGTAGACACTTTAAATCGGGCTAAAATCAATAACTGCTCTGGTGACGTCACGAGGGCACGTGCGTCACAAAAGTGAAACAGGAAGTGTTTGAGAGACGCTGCTGAGGCTGTTTGAAACTGAGTATTTCTCATGATTAACAGTCAAATAATGAAAGAATGATTTAGACTTTTCTTTTGATTTGGTTCAGAGCTGTGCAGGTCAGTTCTGGTTTAGTCCGAGTTTAGTCTAACGTAGTCCTCCGATCGGGGCCTGATGTGACCCATTTTTCTTGGTATTTTGATTTGTTTTTGTCAAGTATTTCCTTAGAAGTAGTTTACTCCTTTACTCCTTTATTTCCGTTTTGATGTGTCCTGCAGAAAGACTCAAGTTAAAGTACAGTTATAAACAGGGCTGGACTGGGACAGAAAAACGGCCCTGGCATTTTTGGCTCAGAACGGCCAACAGACTAATTTATGTTTGTGTTCCCCAAAGTGATGTATTTTACTATTGCTTTGGGGGTGATTTAAAAATTCTTACATTCTATCAGGCTCTGGACGGGAAAAGTAGTCTACTCTCTCTCTTCTCTCTCCTCTACAGCCTGGCTCGACCAGACAGGAAGAGGGACAGATTATTACAGTTTATTAAGTGATAAATAGAAAACCTAAAAACCTAAATTAAAAATAAAAATATTGGGAACTACCTGGAAAAACTGTGGAACTATCTAAACCATCAAAACATTTAGTATCTTTAGGTTACATTTTTATTTTTGATAATGATCAGATAAATCTCAAACTAAGGCAGCAGAGACAAGACAAGATGTCTGAGCGGAAGTAACGATGCTCTCACTTAAGGGCGCTTAAATCGGCCTGTTCAGTGTATGATGTGTGTGGAATTTGTTCTTTATCAAAAAAAGTCTGACCAATGTGGATGCCCCCAGTGGAGTCAGTAGTGTGGAAACATTTACATGATTCAAAGGTTTCTTGTTCACCTAAAGTGTATTCTTAGACTTAGACAAACTTTATTGATCCACAAGGGAAATTGTTTTGGGTACGGTCGCTCACTCATCAAATATAAAATATGATATATAACAGAGGGAAAAAGAACAAAAAGAAAAATAGATGGAAAAGCATCCAAAGAGCAACAGACCTGTGTCAGATGAGACACAATTACAGTGGTACCTCACCTTACGAAAGACCCTACATACGAAAAATCCAAGTTACGAAACGCCTTCACGTCAAATTTTGGTCTCTAGATATGAAAGAAAATTCAAGTTACGAAACGCGAAATCTCAAAAATTCAATTAATGCGTGCTCAGACGCATGCCCCGAAACGTAAATAGACTTTATCAACACACACGGGGTTAGGTTCCAGAGGTGGCCCGCGGTGGGAGAGGTCCACGAGGTACGACAACTTTGTATTTTGCAATTGTTCTACATGTTTTAGGGCTGTAAATGCCTCACCACACACATTCTACGCTTTTCTCAGACTGGAGTTGGGCTTTTCTCGCATTTCTCTCTCGTTTGAACACTCGAACTTTCATAGATTTTCAATGGAATGTGTTGATAGTGAAGCGTGGGGGGGCACGGCTCAATATAGCGCCGAACGTGCGAGGGGAGCGGAGACACAACAACACATCATCAGTATGGTAAAACTCACCTGTCTCACGACGGTCTAAACCCCGCTCACGTTCCCTTAGTGAGTGAACAATCCAACGCTTGGTGAATTCTGCTTCACAATGATAGGAAGAGCCGACATCGAAGGATCAAAAAGCAACGTTGACACGGCGCAAGGCCGCGAGTACACCGGGGCTGCGGGCGCGGGATGGAGCCACGGCGCCTGGGCCGTGCCTCCCCCTCAGGGCCGAGCATGCGCGGGCGAGCACGGGGTGATTTATTCCTGGTCTGGTCCCGGTTTGGTCCGGGTCTGGTCCTGGTCCGGTCCTGGTTTAGTCCAGGTCCAGTTCAGGCTTAGACCTGGTTTAGTTCTGGTCTAAACCTGGTTTAGTTCTGGTCTAGACCTAGAAGTCAGATAGAATCAGAGCCCGCCCCGAGCGACACTATAAAAAAAAAAACCTTGGAACGAATCAGGCTTTTTCCATTGAAATAGCGACTCAACTTACGAAAAATTCACGTTACGAAACCACTTCTGGAACGAATTAATTTCGTAAGGTGAGGTACCACTGTATATACATAAGATAATGGTAATAAATATATATGTACAATCACAAAAATAGAAAAGTAGTAGTCAAATATAAAATACAGTATCAAATATGATGATACGATGATTTTGCCGAAAAAACTTTCAGCGAAATTTGCCGTTTTCTGTCCATGTGGCATGCCTGTCCATCACCTAAAAGTCCCGGTATTATCCTAACATTACTACTGCTGACCTGCTGTGATACACTTCCCTGGTCACTGTCACTGTCCCTCGGGTTTCCTCGGGTTCCCTCGGGTTCCCTCGGGTTCTCTCTGGTTCTCTCAGGTTCTCTCGGGTTCTCTCGGGTTCTCTCTGGTTCTCTCAGGTTCTCTCGGGTTCCCTCGGGTTCTCTCGGGTTCTCTCAGGTTACCTCGGGTTTTCTCGGGTTCTCTCGGGTTCTCTCAGGTTCCCTCGGGTTCCCTCAGGTTCCCTCGGGTTCCCTCGGGTTCTCTCTGGTTCTCTCAGGTTCTCTTGGGTTCTCTCTGGTTCTCTCAGGTTTTCTCGGGTTCCCTCGGGTTCTCTCTGGTTCTCTCAGGTTCTCTCGGGTTCCCTCGGGTTCTCTCGGGTTCTCTCAGGTTACCTCGGGTTTTCTCGGGTTCTCTCGGGTTCTCTCAGGTTCCCTCGGGTTCCCTCAGGTTCTCTCGGGTTCCCTGTCCACAGTCTCTGGCTGCTCCTCTCCCTGTCCACCTTCAGCCTGGGCTGCAGAGGACGTGGAGGCTCCAGCCCCTCCAGACAATATGTCTGTTATTTTAGAACATTTTGCAGCATCTATAGTGAGATTTTTGCATCTTTTATCCCGTAACTTCTCCACACCTCCTTATACCAATATGATTATGAAACTGGCGGGATCAGTGCAGAGAAAGGGGCGGGACCGCTCTCGTAAGCGTCTATATCCTGATTGGTTTAGTCCACTGTCTATACTGAAGATGGACCAGTGGGACGCTTCCTCTAAACTGTGGGCCGGTGACCGGTTAAAAAAGAAAAATAAAAAAAACAGCATCGGCCCCGGCCCCCGAGGACTGTCGGCCCACCGGGAAAATGCCCGGTATGCCAGATGGCCAGTCCAGGCCTGGTTACAAGGCAAAAATGTACACAAATAAAAGTGTTGGTTTTGGTTCATTGAAGGTGAAGTATTTGCTTTGAAATAGTTTAGTCCTGGTTTAGTTCTGTTTGGATCGATGTGGTCCTGGTTTAATCCTGATCGAATCCAAACTCTATTGATGAAGTGGAACATTTGAAACGAAGCAGCTCAACACCCAGTGAAGTGTGATGTGTCCAGCAGAGGGAGACACAGACCGACCAGAGCTCTGGGTGCAGGGCAGAGACACATTTCACAGTAACTCCACGTCTGGAGAACAGAACTTCTAAACAGGAGACATCTCTGTATGTTCTGTTCAAACTCTTCTTCTGATTCCAGCACCGACAACATGGACCCACCTGGACCTGGACCCGGGTCTAAAACTAGACGTAAACGCAGACCTGAACATTCTCCCAGCTCTCGGTCTCGGAAAAAAAACTGCTCCCAGCTCTCTGTCTCTGAAAAGTGACAACTCCAAAGACCATCCTCCAGACTTCAGAGAAGCTCCTCCTGAAGAGCAGAGGTGAGACATTTGAACAGGTCTTTTCACACTGATAAACAGAGACAAACTGAGTTGGGCTGTTACTGTGTGACTGTCTCCTCAGTCAAACACATTCTTCAGTCTGTATCTTCTGTCCTGCTTTGTCCTGGTCATGTGCTCCAGAGGGTCACACTTACACAGACACAAGTTTAAACTACTGCAGAACACATGAGCTCCACTGGCTCTACACTGCCCCCTGTGGACCAGCACTGAGAATACACTAAAGACAATTGTCTTTTTATCTGCAAATATAAAACCTAAATACGTTTACGTTATAGGTTTGTAAAACTAGTAAATATTATTTATGTATTATTAATAATAATACATAAATAAATATAAATAATAATTTATTATTTATATTTATGAAATAAACTATTCAAAATAATCTAAACCATTTACAACGTGCATCGATCTATTTTACATACGGGATTATATCATTTTTGTAACGGAGGAAAATGCAAATGATTCGGATCTGTTAATTCTCTTCAAACTTCTGTCAAACCCTCAGACCCTGGAGAGTGGCGCCCTCTGCTGGAGCACACTGTCCTAGTTTAGTCCTGGTTTAGTCCTGGTTTAGACCTGGTTTAGTCCTGGTTTAGTCCTGGTTTAGTCCTGGTTTAGTCCTGGTTTAGTCCTGGTTTAGTCCTGGTTTGGTCCTGGTTTGGTCCTGGTTTAGACCTGGTTTCGTCCTGGTTTAGTCTTGGTTTAGTCCTGGTTTGGTCCTGGTTTTGTACTGGTTTAGTCCTGGTTTAGTCCTGGTTTAGTCCTGGTTTTAGTCCTGGTTCGGTCCTGGTTCGGTCCTGGTTTTGTCCCGGTTTAGTCCTGGTTTAGTCCTGGTTTAGTCCCAGTTTAGTCCTGGTTTAGTCCTGGTCTGTATTCTGTACTTTTCTCTTTACACTTTTGTCTCGTTCTTCTGTTTTTTGTGAAAATGATGAATTTTTATTGATTGATTGAATAAACTGTGATGCTCTGCAGACAAACACCAGTAGGGGGCGCAGACACTTTAAATCAGGCTAAAAACAATAAGTATTTCTCCTGATTAACTGTCAAATAATGAAAGAATGATTTAGACTTTTCTTTTGATTTGGTTCAGAGCTGTGCAGGTCAGTTCTGGTTTAGTCCGAGTTTAGTCTAACGTAGTCCTCCGATCGGGGCCTGATGTGACCCATTTTTCTTGGTATTTTGATTTCTTTTTTGTCAAGTATTTCCTTAGAAGTAGTTTACTCCTAGTTTAGTTCGGTTTTGATGTGTCCTGCAGAAAGACTCAAGTTAAAGTACAGTTATAAACAGGGCTGGACTGGGACAGAAAAACGGCCCTGGCATTTTTGGCTCAGAACGGCCAACAGACTAATTTATGTTTGTGTTCCCCAAAGTAATGTATTTTACTATTGCTTTGGGTGGTTAAAAATTCTTACATTCTATCAGGCTCTGGACGGGAAAAGTAGTCTAAGTAGTAGAGGGACAGATTATTACAGTTTATTAAGTGATAAATAGAAAACCTAAAAACCTAAATTTAAAATAAAAATATTGGGAAAAGCACCAAAGATCAATAGACCTGATCAATAGACACAATTATATACATAAGATAATGATAATAAATATATATGTACAATCACAAAAATAGAAAAGTAGTAGTCAAATATAAAATACAGTATCAAATATGATCATACGATGATTTTGCCAAAAAAACTTTCGGCGAAATTTGCCGTTTTCTGTCCATGCGGCATGCCTGTCCATCACCTAAAAGTCCCGGTATTATCCTAACATTACTACTGCTGACCTGCTGTGATACACTTCCCCGGTCACTGTGTCCCTCGGGTTCCCTCGGGTTCCCTCGGGATCTCTCGGGTTCCCTCTGGTTCTCTCGGGTTCCCCCGGGTTCCCTTGGTTCCCTCGGGTTCCCTCGGGGTCTCTCGGGTTCTCTCGGGTTCCCTTGGGTTCCCTCGGGGTCTCTCAGGTTCTCTCGGGTTCCCTCGGGTTCTCTCGGATTCTCTCGGGTTCCCTCAGGTTCCCTCGTGTTCCCTCAGGTTCTCTCGGGTTCCCTGTCCACAGTCTCTGGCTGCTCCTCTCCCTGTCCACCTTCAGCCTGGGCTGCAGAGGACGTGGAGGCTCCAGCCCCTCCAGAGAATATGTCTGTTATTTTAGAACATTTTGCAGCATCTATAGTGAGATTTTTTAATCTTTTAGCCGTAACTTCTCCACACCTCCTTATACCAATATGATTATGAAACTGGTGGGATCAGTGCAGAGAAAGGGGCGGGACCGCTCTCGTAAGCTTCTATATCCTGATTGGTTTAGTCCACTGTCTATACTGAAGATGGACCAATGGGACGCTTCCTCTAAATTGTGGGCCGGTGACAGGTCTCTTAAGTTAAAAAAAAAAAAAACAGCATTGGCACCGGCCCCCGAGGACTGTCGGCCCACCGGGAAAATGCCCGGTATGCCAGATGGCCAGTCCAGGCCTGGTTACAAGGCAAAAATGTACACAAATAAAAGTCCAAGTACAGGGCCTGTGGTGGAGCTCTTTTAAACATGTTGGTTTTGGTTCATTGAAGGTGAAGTATTTGCTTTGAAATAGTTTAGTCCTGGTTTACTTCTGTTTGGATCGATGTGGTCCTGGTTTAATCCTGATCGAATCCAAACTCTATTGATGAAGTGGAACATTTGAAACAAAGCAGCTCAACACCCAGTGAAGTGTGATGTGTCCAGCAGAGGGAGACACAGACCGACCAGAGCTCTGGGTGCAGGGCAGAGACACATTTCACAGTAACTCCACGTCTGGAGAACAGAACTTCTAAACAGGAGACATCTCTGTATGTTCTGTTCAAACTCTTCTTCTGATTCCAGCACCGACAACATGGACCCACCTGGACCTGGACCCGGGTCTAAACCCAGACCAAGACCTGCTCCCAGATCTCTGTCTCTGAAAAGTGACATGTCCAAATTCCTTCCTCCAGACTTCAGAGAAGATCCTCCTGAAGAGCAGAGGTGAGAGATCTGGACATGTTCTCAGGACACCACCACCTGCTGCTCACCCTTCATCAGTGCAAACAGTGACCCTGTGTTTTAATCTCAGTGTGAGATACAGTATATGACTATTGCTATTGCTTATTTCCACTTGTCACTTGGGCGGTAGGACTTGTGCCTTCTTCAGAGGTGTGTTCTTCAGAGGTGTGTTCTTCAGAGGTGTGTTCTTCAGAGGTGTGTTCTTCAGAGGTGTCAGCTGACTGCTGTGGCGCGTCTCCCCAGGCGTGGTTAGTTTGACAGATCTGGCAGATCTATCAGACTGACCATGCCTGCCATCGTGCAGTGGTCTTTGGAGAAGTGAGTCCCATGTGTGAGCAAAGGGAAACGCTCCCTCGTTTCCGTCCATGTTCCCTGCGTCCCGTCCTAAAGCTTTAGCTTCTCGTATCAATCTTTTCTACCTGAAGTAGCTTTGTGAAAATGTTCCCAACAGCACTGTCTCTGTGTGTGAACCTCCTGTACACCCTTGTATACAGCCCCACTGTGGGGCAAATATAAGAAGGCCACACTGCAAAAGCTCAAAGTATCTTCTAATGATGTCCTCAGAATGCTGCTGAAAAAGCCCAGGGCCAGTAGTGCCAGTCTCCTGTTCTGTCAGGCTCGTGTGAACACTTTTCAGGCTCTCATGACAAACCTGATGTATAAATCCATGTGTGGCCTAAATGACTCTCTGAACTGTGTGGTGTTGATGCTGGTGAGTCCCAGGTTTAGTGCTGTGCAGTACCACTGCTCTTTATGGAAACACTGAGCTGTCTTTTATCACCCTGTTTTACTCTTGTCTCCTGTCTTATTGTGTTCTTTTATGGACCATGAGTCTGGAATAAATAAATGATGATGACTTTATTGTTTGACAGGGAGCCAGGCCCAAAGGAGCAGCTGGACGCCATATTCAGGGTGAGTACCCCACGAGCGCAGCATGTGTGGGGTTCTGTGGGTGCTCCTCAGGTACTCTCTTTGACTAAAACTCTTCTCTTATTGTTCTGTTCCAGTGTCATGAGGAGCGCGTCGTGACTTTTGTCAAAAAGGAGCTGCAGAAGTTCTACAGGCGCCTGGCCTCAGATTACCCAGAATGCTCCGAGAGTGAGGAGGAGGAGCAGAGCAGCAGAGAGGTTCTGAACATCACCCTGGACTTCCTGAGGAGGATGGACCAGGAGCAGCTGGCCCAGCGCCTGCAGAACAGTAAGAACTCTGTTACTGTCCATCTGAGGAACAGACCACACCAGACTTGACTTCACAGTAACAAAAGACTCACAGAAAGTACTACAGTACTACAGTACTACAGTACTACAGTACTACAGTACTACAGTACTACAGTACTACAGCACTACAGTACTACAGTACCGCAGTACTACAGTACTACTGTACTACAGTACTGTAGTACTACAGTACTACAGTCCTACAGTACTACAGTACTGTAGTACTACAGTCCTACAGCACTACAGTACTACAGTACTACAGTACTACAGTCCTACAGTACTACAGTACTACAGTCCTACAGTACTACTGTACTACAGTACTACAGTACTACAGTACTACAGTACTACAGTACTACAGTACAACAGTACTACAGTAATAAAGTACTACAGTACTGCAGTACTACAGTACTACAGTACCACAGTGCTAAAGTACTACAGTACTACAGTACTACAGTACTACAGTACTACAGTACTAAAGTACTACAGTATTAAATACCACAGTATTACAGTACTGCAGTACTGCAGTACTACAGTACTACAGTACTACAGTACTACAGTACTACACTACTACAGTACTACAGTACTACAGTACTACATTATTACAGTACTACAGTACTACAGTACTACAGTACCACAGTCCTACAGTACTATGACCCGGTACATGAGGAGATGCTGCTGGATATTCTCTGTTTCACTTAAAGATTCACTATGGCACTTTTCTGGTGTGTGTTGATCACCTTCTTATCTCCATGGAGATGTTGTTGCTTTGCCTTGAATGTTCCACAGTATTTAATAGAACATTCTACCATTTATTCAATGATCTGTGTTTTTATTGCTCTTTGAAAAACATGCGTTCTTTATGTGAGCAAGGTCACCTCTCCACAGACGTGACCTGTAACTTGGTCTGTTGGTGTCATGTGCTTGTCTCCATGTAGTGTAAAGACACACTGTGGAACATTTCAGGTAAAATTACATCTCCAACAAGCAAAGAAACAAGCAGGTTGCAGACGCTGCACCAGAAAAGTCACATTCTGAATCTTTCACTTTACAATTAAAAGTGGCTGATTTTCTAGATGAACTTTTAGTTGAGAAGAAGATAAAGTGAAGATGAAGTTTTCAGAGGGAGCTCCAGTCCACAGTTGTTTGTGTTTTTATTCAGGTGGTTATGTTGGAGTGTGCAGAGGGAAACTGAAGTCTGATCTGCAGCAGAGGTTCAGCCGTGTGTTTGAGGGCGTGGCTAAAGCAGGAGACTCCGCCCCCCTGACCCAGATCTACACAGAGCTCTACATCACAGAGGGCGGGGCCTCAGAGGTCAACCAGGAACATGAGGTCAGACACATGGAGACCGTGTCCAGAAGACCGGCCGCTCCAGAGACCACCATCACATGTGAAGACCTCTTTAAACCCCGCCCACACTCACCAGAGCCAATCAGAGCGCTACTGACGAAGGGCGTGGCCGGCATGGGGAAAACGGTGCTGACTCAGAAGTTCAGTCTGGACTGGGCTGAAGGCAGGGCCCACCAGGACCTCCAGCTGCTGTTCCCGTTCACTTTCAGAGAGCTCAATGTGCTCAGAGACACACAGTTCAGCCTGGTGGAGCTGCTGCACCACTTCTTCAGTCCATCCAAAGATCTCTGCAGCTTCCAACAGCTCCAGGTGCTCTTCATCTTTGACGGTCTGGACGAGTGCAGACTTCCTCTGGACTTCAGCCGAACCCGGGTCCTGACCGACCCCACAGAGTCCACCTCAGTGCACGTGCTGCTGGTGAACCTCATCAGGGGAAGGCTGCTTCCCTCCGCTCGCCTCTGGATAACCACGCGCCCCGCCGCGGCCAATCAGATCCCTGCTGAGTGCGTCTCCATGGTGACAGAGGTGCGAGGGTTCACTGACCCGCAGAAGGAGCAGTACTTCAGGAAGAGGTTCACAGACCAGGCCACAGCCGTCATCTCCCACATCAAGAGCATCCGCAGCCTCCACATCATGAGTCACATCCCGATCTTCTGCTGGATCCTCTCCATGGTTCTACACAAGCTTCTGGAACAAACAGAACCAGAGCTGCCCCGGAGTCTCACACAGATGTACGTCCATTTCCTGGTGGTGCAGGCCAAAGTCCAGAACATCAAGTATCACCAGAGATCAGGGGAGGACCTTCACTGGACTCCAGAGATCAGGAAGATGGTGCGATCTCTGGGAAAACTGGCCTTTGAGCAGCTGCAGAAAGGAAACCTGGTCTTCTACGAGAGTGACCTGAGCGAGTGTGGGCTGGACGCTGCAGCGGCCTCAGTGTACTCTGGAGTGTTCACACAAGTCTTCAGAGAGGAGCCAGGCCTGTACCAGGACAAGGTCTACTGCTTCATCCATCTGAGTGTGCAGGAGTTTCTGGCTACTCTTCACGTCCATCAGACCTTCTTCAGCTCTGGAGAGAACCTGCTGGAGCCTCCACACCCAGAAGGAGCAATACTTCAGGAAGAGGTTCAGAGACCAGGCCAAAGCTGTCACCTCCCACATCAAGAGAACGAAATGGAGCCTCCAAACTCCTCTGAGAGTCCTGAGTCTGACCCAGAAGAATCTGACCCAGAAGAATTAGACCTCTTTAACAATCCAGACCCTGAGACAGTCTTCTACCGCTCTGCTGTGGACCAGGCCTTACAGAGTCCAAATTGACACCCGGACCTGTTCCTGCGCTTCCTCCTGGGGCTGTCTCTGCCGACCAATCAGAGGCTGCTGCAGGGTCTGCTGACTCAGACAGGAAGTGACCGGACCAATCAGGAGACAGTAAAGTACATCAAACAGAAGCTGAATGAAAAGGGTCTGTCTGCAGAGAGAAGTCTGAACCTGTTCCACTGTCTGAACGAGCTCAACCACCACAGTCTGGTGGAGCAGATACAGGAGTACATGAGAGGAGGAAAGATCTCCAGGTTAAGTTCTCCTGCTCAATGGTCGGCTCTGTCCTTCGTCTTACTGTCCTCAGACTCAGACCTGGAGGAGTTTGACCTGAGGAAATACCAGGCCTCAGAGAGAGCTCTCCTGGGTCTGCTGCCGGTGGTCAGAGCCTCCACCAAAGCCCTGTGAGTCCAGACTGTATTTAAACTCTTGTGGAGGTTCTAGTCTCTAATGTCCCTCTCTGTCCTCAGTCTCAGTCTCTGTGGCCTGTCCCCTCACAGCTGTGGTCCTCTGGCCTCAGTCCTCAGCTCCTCCAGTCTCACACACCTGGATCTCACTAACAACCACCTCCAGGACTCAGGAGTGGAGCTGCTGTGTTCTGGACTGAAGAGCGCCCCCTGCAGACTGGAGACTCTCAGGTGAGACGCTCCCATGATGCACTCTGCCCCCTTGTGTCCACATGAGTGTAATTGTGTGTCTTTAGGCTGTCTGGATGTCTGGTCTCAGAGAGGGGCGGGGCTGCTCTGGCCTCAGCTCTGAGCTCCGCCCCCTCCCACCTGAGAGAGTTAGACCTCAGCTACAACCATCCAGGACCCTCAGCAGAGCTCCTGACCGCTCTACGGGACCACTGCCCCCTGCAGTCTCTCAGGTGAGGGTCCTGGTTCAGTGGGTCTCTGGTCCATGGTGGGTCCAGGTCCTGGTCTCTGGTCTGGTCTAAACTGGACTTGTGTGTTTCAGGTTGGATCCTGCTGGAGAACAGTGGATGGTCCCAGGTCTGAGGAAGTGTGAGTCTCTGTATTTCATTCAGTTCATGGGGACATTAACATGATGGAACTTTATCACACTTTAAATCTTCACAGTTATAGAGGAAACATTAGTGTGATTTGAGCTCAAAATATGTAGACAGACTTGAGACATGATTGTTATTGTTCACCATTATTACATCTTAAAATAGAAATGAAATAAAACAACTTTTCAGATTGTCAGGAACAGGAAGTGATGTCATGTGTTTGTGTCCTCAGATTCCTGTGGGTTCTCTCTGGATCCAAACACAGCTCACAGAAACCTCCGACTGTCTGAGGACAAACGGACAGTGACCTGTGTATATAAGGAGCAGCAGTATCCAGATCATGAGGACAGATTTACAGACCGTATCTATCAGGTCCTGAGCTGCACTGGCCTGAGGGGGCGCTGTTACTGGGAGGTGGAGTGGAAGGGGGGGGTTGAAATAGCAGTGAGTTACAGAAGAATCAGACGGAGAGGAGAGAGAGACGAGTGTTGGTTTGGAGGCAATGATCAGTCCTGGAGTCTGAGGATCTATGATGGACATTACTCTTTCCATCACAACAACAGACCCACAGTCCTCTCCTCCTCCTCCTCCTCCTCCCGTCTCTCAGGTCGAGTGTCTGTGTTCCTGGACTCTGAGGCTGGATCTCTGTCCTTCTATGACGTCCTCTCTGGTGGAAAACTGTTCCACCTCCACAGCTCCAGCTCCTCCTTCACTGAGCCTCTGTTTCCAGGGTTTGGAGTGTTGTGGGGGGGGGGGGGGGGGGGTTCCTCTGTGTCTGTAGTGGATCTGAGGAGAGCGCCTCCTGGTGGACATATGTGACTCTTTTATGATATAAAGATTCTTTCCATCAATCTGTCCTAAATCAGAGCAAAATGTAAAAAACAAAAACACACGAGTCTGTCCCCTCCACACGACTTTAAAAACGACAGAACAATTCACAAAAATCCTGAAATACATAAAAAGGTCAAAGATAAAGTGTTCTTGCAGGTTTAGATGGTGAAAATAAAAACTTGACTTTGTGTTATTTTTGTAGCACTGAAATCTGAAATGTAGAGGGTCAAATAATGAACATCTATAAGTGACGTGGAACTAAACACCAAATCCACTTCCAAATGTGTAAAGAGACACTCTAATGTACTGAAGTGTACACTGAATATCATGTAGGTGAAATATTGTAAACTGTCGGGGCAGGATTAAAATAAGACATGCTTCTTTATAAATATTGTTTGATTGATTGATTCTTTATTTTGTTTCTTTTTAAATGTCCATGAGTATGGAGACTTTATGTTGTGCCTTCAAACCTCTAAAAAACAAATGTTCAAATAAAACTCGAGCTCTAAAACTCTAACATGTTTATTGCTGCTTTGTTTTTCAGTTATTCACAACTACTGCAAAGTGCTGGACTCTTTAGACCGGGGTTAGACCTGATTTAGTCCTGGTTTAGATCTGATTTAGACCTGATTTAGTCCTGGTTTAGATCTGAGTTAGACCTGATTTAGTCCTGGTTTAGATCTGAGTTAGACCTGATTTAGTCCTGGTTTAGATCTGATTTAGACCTCCACTCCATCCGATATGAACAAAACCTTCATTAAATTTGATACCAGTTTGTACACTTCTGAGTTTCCCACTCATGAGGTTGATCTTTTTTTAATGGCCTAACTATACCGTCGATTACTGATGGTGAGTTATTTAACTTTGAGCAGCCCATAAACATTTCCAAGATATCTGATCTTCTGCAATGCAAAATGGAAAAGCCCCTGGTCCTGATGGATACCCTATAGAATTGTACAAAAAATTCTCCAGAACATTAGCTCCCCTTTTAATAAGGATGTACAATGAATGTCTGAGTCAGGGGTCTCTACCACAAAGCCTGTCAGAAGCCTCTATAACTCTGATATTAATACCAGGAAAAGACGAAACAAACTGTAGCTCCTACCGCCCCATTTCTCTTTTAAATTCAGATTACAAAATCCTTGCTAAATTGTTAGCTTTACGTCTTGAACCTATTATACGGAACATTATACTAACCGATCAAACTGGCTTTATGAAGAATCGTCATTTTCAAATATTCGTCGACTCCTTGACATTTAAATGGCTCCACATCCACTGAGACTCCTGAAATAGTCGTCTCACTGGATGTGGAGAAGGCGTTTGATCGCGTGGAGTGCAGGTATATGTTAGAAGTTTTAGAAAGATTCAATTTTGGCCCCAAATACATAAACTGGATAAGCCTTCTTTACTCATCACCAAAGGCTTCTGTAACCACAAATGGAGTTCGCTCACCTTACTTTTCTCTAAGTAGAGGAACTCGTCAAGGTTGCCCTCTGAGCCCACTCCTCTTCGCCTTGATAACTGAACCATTATCAATCTGTTTGAAATCAGCCAACTTTTATAAAGGAATTTCACCAAACAATTTAGAACATAAAGTGTCGCGATATGCGGATGATCTCTTATTATTCATTTCTGACCCTGTCCCCACTATCCCTCAGATAATAGATTTACTCAACAGATTTGGAACCTTTTCAGGCTTTACTGTAAGTTCAATATTGTGTTTTCCAGTAAATAATTTGGCATTCCAAATCCCTAATGATCTCTATCATTTCAAATTTTGCAAACAGAACTTTAATCAGACCCTCCAGGAATTCGCGATGTTGCGATTTGCAACTTCAACGCAACTTCAGCCAATCCCCGTGAATTCAGGACGGTGTTGCAATTTTGACCAATCACCGCAACTTTTCCGCAATTTTTACTAATTTTGACCAAACATCGGCGACGTATTGAACGCCGACCAACTTCCTTCTGCTTTACTTCCGTGTGACAAAACAAAACTGCGGCCGTGTCCCAGTTCCCAGAGCGCACAGCTCGGAGCGCGGCCCGAAGGGGGCTCAGACTGCAGTCAAGGAGGTGCACACTTGCTCAGCCCCGACTGCAGTCCGCGGACCGCTTAACGACTGCGGTCTTCGGACCGCGTGTTAACTGCGCATGGGACAAAAAAGAAGTGGGACAGCAGTCGTCGCGCCGGTGTCCTGTCGAAATGTGTGACGCACATGCCCTTCGGGCCACGCTCCGAACCGCGCGCTCTGGGAATTGCGACACGGCTTCTAATGGCAAAGAAACATGTCTGCGGCGCCATTTGCCCACAAAAATAACAGCAAAAGACCGCGCGAAACAGTTCCCCTCCTAGTAGTAATTTATTTTCGATGTTGGTAAGGTTGTTTTAGGACCATATCTGTGATCTCTGTGTCTTTGTATTATTCTTTGTCAGTAATAACTCAGTATTCAAAATATTACTCAATTTTAATTACAAAAAGCGAAATTCACAACTATTTATTGCAACTTTCACTTCCTCCTGCAACAAAATCGCAACAAAAACCTTAAAAGCGCCACAACTTTCATCGCAACTTTTTGGAAAAGCTCACGCAAATTCAGGCATTTTAGCCCGAAACAATCACAAAAAATGCCTGCGAAATCCTGGGGGGTCTGATTAAGTATTTGGGCATTCAGATATGCTCCAACATGTTCAAGATTCAAGATTCCAGATTCCAGATTGTTTATTTGTCATATGCAGAATCAACACAAGGTCAACAAAGCAGTGACCTTAGGATCAGAAGAACCGCTGACTCTAGTCAGAAGTACTAATAACTGCAGTAATAGTACATGGTAAAAAAGTGTTGCAGGGGAAGAAGTAAACAATATAATAAAATATGTAATAAAATGTAATAAAAATACAAAGTACAATGTACAAAGCTGCAGGTAGGATTAAATAAGGTGTAAATAGAGTATTTCACAGATTGCACATAATATGGTGTAGTATAAGTGCTGCACGTGGGTTATTGCACAGATTATTGCACAGGTAACAGTAGTTTACAGTGAGGTAGTGACAAACATGATACATTCATTATCCGTACGAGTTTAATGATCAAACACTGACACAATTTCAGTTTTTAACAGACAAAATCAGCAAAGTTTTTAAATCAGGAACGTCTCACCTCCCGCTTCAGTCAGATCCACGTACCTGCGTCAGGGCTGCGCTACGTCACTCAACCACATCCATTATTTCATTTTTGTATTTATTTATTGATCACTATGATAATATTTGACATAATATTAGGTAAAGCACGGACATATATATTATTAAAGGTAAACAGGAAGTAATTTGACAGGTTTAGATCAATAATGTTGGGAGGATCGATAAAGCCATCGCAAAGGTGTAACTTATGGTTTTGTCCCAGCTCTGTTCAGGAAAGGAACAAAAGAACCAAGATGTAAAGTGGTTATAAGTTCTAATTGATTTAAAAGGATAGTAAAGGTGGAACTAACAAAAGAATGATATTTACAAGGAAAAAGAGGCTTTAAACAGAGAAGTCAACTGTAGAATTAAAGCCAAGTTAACAGGACTTAAGTTTAGAAATGACAATAAGAGAAAAACAAACCAGTCTCAAAACGAGTGTCTCAATCACCAAGTTTACAATAACAAATGTGGCGTGCAGTCCACAGACAGAACAGCAGCAGAACTCCAAAGTTTTACTCACAACAAAAGGAATCTTCTATTTTTCCACAACAAATTCACTTTTGTATATTATCTGTGTGTGGAGAAGAGCGATTGAGAGAAACGTCTGTTCCTTTGTGTCCCTCCAAATCTCTCAGCAAACGTCTTGTTTTGGAGACATATGAGGTGACACAGTTAAAGAGCAGTGAAAGAACCGAACCACAAACCAGACTGTAGCACATTTCGACTGTCAGAGCTCACAACACTCACACCTGGACTGTTGCGCCATCTGCTGGTAGTAAAATGAACTGAACTGACTTTTTCTTTTCCTCAGTGGGATTAAACACCTAAACTCAAACAGAGCTGCTAAACTGGGCAGTACCTGGAGGACTAAAGGAACTCTGAGCCGCTGGTTAAGCAAAGTGTGAGTGTTGAAGGAATATCAAGAATATAAACACCAAGTGACTTCAATATCACTTATACTTAATGTTTAAAGGAAACACTGAAAATCACATATGGATTGTATTATTTGATCTCAGGAGTTCATGTGTGCCAGGAGAGGAGATAGCGAAGTTGGGGGGTTCTGTGGAATTTATGACAGGAAGGATCTGGTTCTGGTGAGCGCTGTGGAGGAGGGGAAGACTGGGGCAAAAGAAGACTGTCCCTTTTTCACCGTGCCCCAGTTTGCAGCTCTCTATTAAAATAAAACATAAAAATATATATATTCACGTTTTTCTCTTTGTAGGTTATAAGACTTGTAGGGAATTGTAAAAATAAATAAATGTCAGAGGGTAAAAATTCTCAGTGTTATTATAGTCCCACACATTTACCACAAGAGGGCGCTATGACACTGTTTTATGAACGCGCCTTCTCATCGTCTGCAATAAAAACTAAAGTGTTTGTTGTAATGTTTGAATGTTTAAATGTTTTAATGTTGGTGTTTGTCAGTTGTTTTTATTGTTTTTGCTGTGGTGTCACCTGCCCAGGGGCTGCACATGGAAATGAGCATTCTTGCTATAATCTGGCATATTTACACTGCAATACTGCAGATGTTCATTAATCTGCACTGTCCCTATTAAATAAAGAATAAGTAAAAATAAATAATAATAATTCTTTCTTTTATATTATACATGTTTTAATAATAACATGTATAATATAATTGTAGGAATAAATCATACATAATAGTCTCACAAATCTTTAAAGGGCCCGTATTATTCTATTTTCTGATGTTCTAACGTCGTTTCCTCATCACAAACACACCTGCACATTTCCCTTTAGATTCTTTTGTACTTTGCCCTGAAATATCTAAAAGGTAAGTGCAAAAATGTGGAACCTGTGCGTTTCTATCACGGACTACACCCAAGAACTCACCGCAACAGAAAGCTGCATTTTAATCATAATTTTAGGCACATATGACCTATAGGATGTTATCTAAACCCATGGAAGTTTAATAAGATCTTTTATTATAGATCTATTGATTACCACGATCCCATTCTATTAGAATATCACCGCCATATCAGCCTAAAGCTTTGCAGTTGCCATGGTGATTCACGCCAGGTAATTACCGCCAGGTGTGCGTGATTACGTGAGCACAGGTGGCGTAAATATGGCGCGCTCCGGTATCCAGGTGTGGGCCTCACCTGGACTGTGAGGCGGAACGATCTGGCACCGGGAGACAGTGGATACTAGTATTTCCCTTCGGTTTTACGATGTTTTAACGCGCGTTTAACCAACGACATGAGGGAGATGTTTGGAAGCCAGAAAGACAAAGCTGCAACACGACGCGGGACTCTGGGAAACGCGACAAACGTGCACCGTGGCTGAGATGACCACGTCAGCACGTCGAACCACGCGGGAGTCCAGGTAAGTCTTACCTGTTGCCTGACCAGCCAAACCGTCCAAGCTCTTATAACTTTTACTACTTTATAAGACCGACTGCGTTAGAATGTGATCTTTGTGAATCCCTCAGTCGTTCAGGGAGGATCCATAACAAAGGAGAAAAATCAATTATGTCAAAAGGACAAACTAAATTGAATTTCTCCTTTGCTATAGGCCTATAATTCTCCTTTTTTTAATACATTTCCCCTTTGCGATGCGTTGCCCCTTTGTTAGACAATTTCCCCTTTTTAGTTAAGACATTCATTCATTCATCTTCTTCCGCTTTTCCATTTTATGAGTCGCGGGGGCAGCAGTCCAAGCAGTGTTCTGCTGCCCAGAACACAATGCACCAGCCCCCATGAATCCTTCCGCGGGTGGTGGGTCCACAGGAGGACGGCTCACCACTGGGCAAAATATATTTTAAATATCCTACATATTACCTTCAAGGCTGAGCGAGTATGCGCCAGAGGTGTGGACTCGAGTTATGTGACTTCGACTCGAGTCAGACTCGAGTCAAGAATTTGATAACTTTAGACTCGACTCGACAAAATGTACAAACACTTGCAACTCGACTTGGACTTCAATATCAATAACTCCTGACTTCACTTGGACTTAGGCCTTTTGACTTGTGATGACTTGCTAAAAAAAAACTCTAAAAGTATGTTGATAAGGACCGCACTCGTACTTGTGAATCTGCGAAAATGTATGCAAAGAGCATGTGCGCGTGACTTGCACAACATCCAATCACAGTAGATCTACGTTGCTTTCATTCGACCGCATCCAAGGCAAACTGCACAACAAATGATGCGGAAACAAGCATCCACGCGCCAGTTTGCAAAGTGATGCCGAAGGTGATTTCGTTTGGTTATAAAAACTACGAAATTGTCAACAAAAAATGAACGGCAATATGCATAACGTGCGGGTCAAAGATTAGACGGAGCTTTGAGCTAATACAACCATGAGACTTTTGGGGAATATTATAACATGTTTTTCACACCTGGATCCTTTCATTTTTTTCTTATGTTATTTGATGTGGTGTAAAAAGGTCAAATGAATACAGATCTTGCAGACATTATATGATTTGTAGAAATTTAATTTCTTTGTAAAGGGGACTCGAAATGACTCGAAACTAAAATGCTAGGACTTTGGACTCGACTTGAGACTTGTGAGCTTTGACTTCGGACTTGACTCGGCACTTGGATACTCTTGACTCGGGACTTCACTTGGACTTGAGTGCAAAAGACTTAGACTTACTTGGGACTCGCCCAGCAATGACTTTGTCCCACCTCTGGTATGCGCCGCCTCGACTGCAGACTGAGACCACACTCCGAACCGCACTCGCTGAATTGGGAAACGCAGCAATGTTAGCCGTGCTCCTGGTGGACAAGTTTGCGGTCACGTTTTGATGGGGTGGTGAACAATCCCACTATCAGAGATGTTTTAAGGTAAGTTGAAATATCAGAATTGCTATTTGGCGGGTGAATGTTTGGCGTTAGCTACACAGTTAGCCTGCCATTCGTTGATAACGTGGAATGATAAGCTGGTTGATGGAATGATTGGGACATAATGTATCATCAGTAATATGAATGTATAACATGTAATGGCGTCGATGTCTGATTTTCGACATACGCAGGGGATGAATTTCAAAATCCCACTTGTGTAAAAAATGGAGAGTAATCTGCTAGCTAAATGTAGCCTTCTAGCTAGCGTGACACTGCGATCTATCTTTTTGTAGCAGCTAGCCTACATAGGTTTCCCACCCAAGTGTTTAGCGTAATAATCTGTGGGTAAAAATACGCTATTTCTTAGTCCATTACCATACAAACCAACTGGGGGCTTTGTGAAATTGGGGGGGTTTTAGAGCCGCCAGGAGACTTGAAGGTAATATGTAGGATTGTGGCCAGAGTAGGTAAATACTTATTGCAAGTTGCAATATGTTTTTGCAATTTGCAACTGTGCTGCTTATTTCCAAAATCTTTTCATGAATATTTAGTCAAAGTAAATAAGTAATAAAATTATAGTTACTAGTATGACCAAGTAAGTAATAAATAAAATTATAGTTACTAGTATGACCAAAGTAGTTCTGCAGATTAAAAAATGTCTATTACTGGAAATTCAAAATGACAGACATGGAAAAGATTTCTTTCCTTTCCCAGTCAAAATTAATACTTAGAATTTGATGGTGGTGGTAAGTATTCATGAAAAGGTAACATTTGTGAATGAGCAGCATGCATTCTGGAAATAAACTACCTTTTAAACATGTGTTTTTTTTATTACATATTTTATTATATTGTTTATTATATTGTTTATTATATTGTTTACCTCTTCCCCTGCACTTTACAACACTTTTTTTACCATGTACTATTATTGCATGTTATTAGTACTTCTTGACTATCTTAGCGAGTCAACGGTTCTTCTGATCCTAAGCATTTCATTGCATTGTTGACCTTGTGTTGATTCTGCATATGACAAATAAACAATCTTGAATCTTGTGTGTGACAAAACGGATCAGTCATTGCTTTTGCCCCAAGATAGATGTAGCTACATCGCAAACATTACAAAAGACAATGAGATGTTGAAATTAATGTTTCTGAATGCTGCAGGGCAATCGGTGACCTTCGCAGTTCAGTGGATGACCTGAGAAAGGAACTGAGGACCATGCAGGATGCCATGATGCAGCAGCAACACTCCCGCATGACCCAGGAGAACCACAAAGTCCCTTTGGAGTTGGCGGTAACACTTGATTGTGTGTTTTTGAGAATAGGACACAAACTGGACTCATGTATGTGTCCCATAACTAGGCTGACATCATTATCCACTGTTTCTTTCTATATTGGTCGTCTTAACCACATACAGTTGTATAATGATTTTTTCTTATTCAGGCACGGGTGGGGAGCTTTCACCGTGGGCTTGGGGAACTGCAGTGGATACCCTTATAAATGAACATATACCAGTGAGTGAGCCTACGAGTCTCCAATGCTGGCCAGCCCACACGTGTGTAAAGTTCAGTGGTGTGTGCGAGGGTTACAGTTTGTGATGAACCTCAGAGAGGCATGATACACACAATCTAACACTTACGCTTATAAAGAAAGCAGGGTCCATCACTGGTGTGTTTTATTACTGTGGAGCAAATCTTAAAGGAGTGGGTGATTGAGAGGTGAATAGGGAGAAGTGTAAGGATGTACAGTACATCATGTTCAGAAAAGTGGTAGGAGCCAAAGGCTCCTCCTACTTAGGTGCTCCACTAGATTTAGGAGGTCTTTTGTTCCTGCAGCAATCAGACTTTTCAACAATAGCTGAGCACTATTTTAATGTTGTGGTTCTTTTTGTATTTCTATGATGGGATGTCACTTATTTATTTTTAGCTCTTCATTTTTTATCTGTTACACTAACTTGTGTCATTGTCTTACTATTGTGTGTGTATATGTTGTATGAATGGTCCGGTGGAATAATTTCCCCTTTGAGTAGACTTTATTAATCCCCAATCACTCAAAAGTCTGTTAACTCTACTTCTTACTGTCTTGCAGAAGCTTGAAATAGGTTCTATGAACACCTGAAGGCCCCCCAAAAAAATGGACCTAGCTGGGAGGACCGATGAAGTAAAGAAGAAAAAAATGAACAGCCGACGTGACCGGGTAGGTAAAACAACCCCCAACACACCTCACACTGGCATCACACCCTGATTAAGGCCGTAGGGCTGATTCACATTGATTTTATTAGCCCACATAAAAGATTGTTTTGGACTTTTTACAGTAAATCAACTCAAGTGCCTTTTTTCCCCTTTATTTTTTGTTGGCATCACTATCTTTGATCACTGCTTGACCAAAGAAAAAAAATCCAGATGGTTGTGAAATTCTTCCTGGCTGCCATGAACTATTATTTGGGTGCAAGCATTGAAATTCAGGTAGGTCGATTGAGAACTTCCGGGTCGCCACTGAGGATGGCAGCGTGAAAAGTCCGCAGCGACTAATTGATTTTTAAAAATCCCCTAAAGTCAATCTAAGTAGCGTTCTTGTTTAAACTAGTAATTTTGTTAAAAAGGG
Source organism: Paratrypauchen microcephalus (assembly GCA_036785185.1). Taxonomy (NCBI): domain Eukaryota; kingdom Metazoa; phylum Chordata; class Actinopteri; order Gobiiformes; family Gobiidae; genus Paratrypauchen; species Paratrypauchen microcephalus. The sequence goes on from JAVJIX010000226.1 coordinate 605,106, forward strand.
AATGAAATGGCATCCAAGAAAAGTCAAAAGAAGCCCGCTCCGATACCCGAGAGGAACACTGAAGACGAAGGGGCTAGCAACCCTGTTAGCCAAGATGACGGCAGCAGCGAGATTGGAAACGAGGAAAAGTTGTCGCTAATCCTGAAGGAGATCAGGGAGATGAGAGGGGAGAATAAAAAACAATTTGATGACCTAAAGAAAGAAATAGCACAGACAAACCTGAGACTGGACGAAATGGAAAAAAGATTTGATACTAATGACGATCGGGTGCAGGGAGCGGAGGACGTCATTGCCGAGTTAGTGCAACAACAAGTGCAGCTTCAATCAAAACTATCTGATCTGGAGGGTCGCTCCCGCAGAAAGAACATTAGAATATATGGTGTCCCGGAGGGGTCTGAGGGAACCACGGCATCATCAGTCATCCTGTTTGTGGAGCAACTGTTGCGTGAAAGTCTGGAACTCCCGACGACTAAAAATTTGACAATTGAGAGAGCGCATCGAGCATCAGCGCCGCGGCCACCGGAGGGCAGCCAGCCAAGATCAATAGTCACCAGATTTCAGAGCTACCGGATCAAAGACGAGGTGCTCAGAGCTGCCTGGCAAAGAAAAGGTTTTACATGGAAGGATAACAAAATCAACTTGGATCACGACTACGCGCCTGACGTCTTGGCAAGAAGAAAGGAATATGGAGAGATAAGAAGGATACACTTTTTCCAGCACGACTTAAGGTCTTCCTGAATGATGAGACGAAGATTTATGATTCATTTGAGGAGGCGGCGGCGGACCTGGTGGATAGGGGATTACCGGTGACGAGAGTGGAGCGCCCGGTTTCCCTCCTGGCGAAACTTCAACGGCATACGTGGACACCAGCTCCGGGACGACGCAGACGGGGATTCAAGGAAAAGCTACAGGCGTTTAGGTGAGATGCACCCGCAAGTAACATCTGATGAAGCAAAATAGACTGGTACGGAGCGGTTATATTTCGAGAAGAGCATAAGGACTTGGAAGTGGAACGTGAACTTAATTAAAGTCGCGGACAATAAAGAAACAACCGTGGTAGAGGGCCCTCATCGCCAAGCAGGCCAAAGAGGACATCCCTCAGAGATGAGGTCCGTTGGGGTCTGGACCTCACTTTTGGAAGTGGGTATGAACATTCACAGTTTAATTGTTCTAATGACTATTGGGTTCAATAGTAGTTTTTTTGTTCATTGTTACATTAAAAGGGGGAGCTTCATAGTGGTTCTAATTGATTATTCGGCCGGACTGGGGAATTATGCATAGTAATCTACTGAAATGTATTTCTTTTAATGTTAATGGGGTACTGAATCCAATTAAGCGAACGAAAATTATTTCCAAACTTAAAAAAGAAAAGGCCCAAATAGCTTTCCTCCAGGAAACTCATATGTCTAAAGTAGAGCATGCTAAACTTCAGAAGAAAGGTTTTAAATATGTGTTTGCCTCATCATATAAACATGGACATAAAAGAGGAGTTGCCACACTAATATCCAGTGGGCTGACTTACGAACATGGGTCTGAGATCGATGACGAGGGAGGCAGATTTATTAAGATTACTGGTAAACTAGAGGGTATTGAGGTGACTCTGATAAATGTTTACGCACCACCAGGGAGTGAGTGGCTCTTTTATAAAAAACATTTTTGAGATGATGGCTATGTCCCAAGGATTGGTTATCTGTGGTGGGGATTTCAATATCAGGCTAAACACTAACCTAGACTCATCAGGGAGAGGCACCCAGAACAACTCGATATCTAAAAAGGTTCGATCCCTAATGGAGGAGCTGGGTGTTATAGATGTATGGAGAGACATGCACCCAACGATCAGAGACTATACCCATTTTTCTAACCCACACTTGGTTTATTCGAGGATTGATTATTTCTTTGTTTTTAGCTCTGATAGACTTAAGATAAGATTCTCAAATATTAACAATTGATCTATCAGACCATAGCCCAATAACCCTGGTAGAAGACCTAAAAAAAGACACAAAGAGAACCCTGTGGAAATTCAATTCATATATTTTGAATGACTCAACAACACTAGAGCAAATTAAAAAAGACATCAAAGAATATTTGGAAATTAATGACCATGGGGAAACGAAGCCCACAATCGTGTGGGACGCATTAAAAGCAGTCTTGAGAGGGAAACTTATCTCCCTAACCACATATATGAAAAAAAGTAAGGGTCAACTCCTAGCTAATTTACGGGCAAAATTGAAACAGATGCAAAAAAGGGATAGCCTAGATACTAAAGGGATAATAAGATCTGAATTAAAGATGGTGCAGAAACAAATAGAGGAGATTTATAATCTAGACGTGCAAAAAAAGCTGATATTTTTGAAACAGAAACATTATGAGGCAGGGGCAAGATCAGCAAAAATCTTGGCCTATAAACTACGAAAACAACAAATGAAGAATACAATTTATAAGATTAAAAATCATATTACCGGTGAGGTTGAGGACTCAAGGGAGAGGATTAAAGAATGTTTTGAGAAATTTTATCAAGATTTATATACCCAAACATCAGCAGCTAACGAGAAGTGTATTGATACATTTTTGAATGACCTTGACCTACCTAAAATTCAAGATTCACAAAATGAAATGTTAGTGAAACCTATCACAAATAAAGAATTAAATTTGGCCATAGTAAAGCTGAAATCCGGTAAATCTCCAGGCTCAGATGGGTACACAGGAGAGTGGTATAAGTGCCTAAAAACGGAACTGACACCACTACTATTGAGAACGTTTAATTGGGTTTTACAAACCGGTGAAATACCCCCCTCTTGGAATGAAGCCATTATCTCAGTGATCCCGAAAGAAAATAAAGATAAACAAGAATGTGGAAATTATAGACCCATAAGTGTCCTCAATGTAGACTACAAATTATTCACTTCCATATTGGCACGTCGACTAGAAAAAGTTTTACCAGAGATAATCAATTTAGATCAGACAGGATTTATACACCAAAGACAGACACTGGACAATATTAGGAGATCACTCCATATTATAGATCATGTATCACAGCACAAAACAGCAGCATTAATAGTAGGGTTGGATGCTGAAAAGGCCTTTGATTCCGTAAGGTGGCTCTTTCTATATAAGATAATGGGCAAATTTGCTTTCCAGGATTCGTTTATCAGAGTGATTCAATCGTTATATTCAAAACCAACTGCACGGATAAAGATTAATGGGGACCTCTCAGGCTCATTTCAGCTGGAACGGGGAAGCAGACAGGGCTGCCCAATTTCTCCCCTTTTATTTGCACTATTTATCGAGCCTCTTGGTCAGTTAATTAGACAAAGTTCCCAGGTTAAGGGTGTGACAATTGCTGGAGTTGAACACAAGGTGGCAATGTTTGCAGATGATGTACTAGTTTACATGGAGGAACCTGAGAATTATTTTAATGGGTTGATGACTATGTTGAGGGAATTTGGAAATTTATCAGGTTATAAGCTTAATATTTCTAAAACACAAGTGATGGCCTTGAATTACAGTGTCTCAACAAACCTACAGGAAAGATATAATTTGAAGCGGGAGGCTCCAGGAATAAAATACCAAGGAGTAACAATTACTAAAGATCTACTTAATTTAACACGAGCAAACTATGAACCATTGTCATTAGCGATAAAAGAGGATTTGCACAGATGGAGTCTTATCCCATTTTTAAGTCTAACATCCAGAGTAAATGCAATCAAAATGATAATACTCCCAAAATTGTTACATTTGTTTTGCTTCCAGTAGAAGTACCTGATAGTTATTTTAGGGAATGGGACAAACAGATATCACGTTTTATTTGGCAAGGAAAGAAGCCTAGGGTAAGGTACAGTACAATGCAACAAAAAAAAGAGAAAGGAGGGATGGCCCTTCCATGCCTAAGATTTTATTTCTATGCTGCTCAGTTGGTTCCGCTGCTATATTGGTGTAACGAGGATTATAAAGCAAAGTGGAAAGAAATTGAGTTTAAAATGATAAAAAACTTACCTTTACAGGCCATAATATGTGATAGGAATCTGTGGTCACTAATGAATGAAATGGGCAACTGTTGGATGAATCTGACTTTAAAGATCTGGCAGAAAGTGGTAAATCTCACCCAAATCCAAAAAATGATAACATTCTTCAGATGGTGTGCTTTTGATTCAGAGTTTACCCCCAACAGAAGTGACTGTGTTTTTAAATCTTGGGTGGGGAGGGGGTTGACGACTTACTGGTCATTCACAGAAAAGAAAAATTTTCTTAGCTTTCAGGCAATGCAAAATAGATATGACCTGCAGACAGCTGACTTTTATAGATACTTGCAAATCAGACATAATTTCACCTTAAATTGCAAAATATCAAACTTGACACAATCTGAAGAAGCATTTTTTTAAATACTAACATTGGCATATAGACACTCTACCCAAAAAATGATATCCAGATTATACGACGCTCTATTTACCACTGACAAGAATAAAACACTTTATGTGAAACAAAAATGGGAAAAGGAAGTGGCAATAGAAATTACAGAGGTTGATTGGGAGGACATTTGGTCATTCCAGTGGTCGTCGACTGCCTCCCTATCTTGGAGGGAACATTGCTGGAAGAACATTATTAGATACTTTAAAACTCCAGTTCAGGGAGCCAACAAGTTAGCATGTTGGAGACAATGCGGTTCTGAGGAGGGGAATCATTACCACAGATTCTGGGCTTGCCCCAAATTAAAAAAGTATTGGAGTGAGATCCACGCATGTTTAAAATTGGTTTATGGAGTAAATTTTCCATTTAATTTCGAAACTTTGTATTTAGGTAGGGTTAATTTTCTGGAAAGGAGAAGTGATAAGAAGTTGTTACAAGCCCTTTTGGTGGCAAGCAAAAAGAACATCACAAAAAAATGGCTAACCCCAGGTACGCCGTCATTGGATGGCTGGATTGACATAATTTCTGACATTTTCAAGATGGAAAAGCTAACTTATTCAATAAACATTCAAAGAGACACATTTTATGGTATTTGGAACAAATGGATTAAGTATATCACCCCAACCAGAGGCGACTTCGTGTAACTTCTCCACTTCCGCTGAAGATTTGTCTTATTATATTTTATTTTACACTGTATAATACAACATTTTTGATAGTATTTTTGTTCAGTAAGCTCCCCAGTTTCTCTAAATAGTTTAGAGTGGGTACTTTTTATTCCCCCCCCTTTTTTTTTTTTTTTTTCCCTTTTCATAATATACTAAAAATAGGAAAGATTATGTCTGATTTAGAAATCTGTAATGTGAAAATTATTGTTCTTTCCAAATAAAAAGAAAAAAGAAAAAAAAGAAATGTGACTTGTATGTGATCTCCAGTGTGAACTTTAAATGCCCCAAAAGTGTCCCGCATGCGCCTTGGAGGACACGACGAGGTCACGTGCAGCGAGCGTGCTCAGTGTTTACGGAAGTCGCCTAAAGTTGCTGTCGTACCAGAGCCAGAACATGTACAGCTTATTTGTTTTAAGGAGGAGATGGAGAAGGACAAAGTTTTTGGCCATGGCGTTTTGTGGGGCAGCGTCAGCAACGTCCGTAGAAATGAACGTGTTGGTGCGGAGTCGCAGACAAGAGCGGTGGGATTGCTACGTGCTTCGCCGCTTCACTGACACGGAGTTAATTTACTATTTTCACATGACGAGAAGAACGTTTGTGTACATTTGTGAGCGCCGACTTGTACCACTCTCGCTGGAGGAAACACGCCCAGGTCGGATGAACGCGACCTGGCCGTTCAGACTGAAGTCGCATGCCAAAAGATCGGATATGTATCGGTTTTAGGACCACATATCTTGGGCTATGTTCACACTGCAGCCTGAAGTGACCCAAATCCGATTTTTTTCGCCCCTGTGCGACTTTAAAAATAATCTCACTCCAAAAGCCCATATTTGCCATGTCTAACAGGTCATTCTAAAATGGACTAGAATAACACTAAAGCAGGACTACATCAGGTCTAAACCAGGACTAAACTAAGACTAAACCAGGACTACATCATGTTTAAACCAGGACTAAACTAAGACTAAACCCAGACTACATCATGTTTAAATCAGGACTAAACTAAGACTAAACCAGCACTACATCAAGTCTAAACCAGGATTAAACCAGGACTAAACTAAGACTAAACCCAGACTACATCAGGTCTAAACCAGGACTAAACTAAGACTAAACCAGGACTACATCATGTTTAAACCAGGACTAAACCAGGACTAAACTAAGACTAAACCCAGACTACATCAGGTCTAAACCAGGACTAAACTAAGACTAAACCCGGACTACATCAAGTCTAAACCAGGACTAAACTAAGACTAAACCCAGACTACATCAGGTTTAAACCAGGACTAAACTAAGACTAAACCCAGACTACATCAGGTCTAAACCAGGACTAAAATAAGACTAAACCCAGACTACATCAGGTCTAAACCAGGACTAAACTAAGGCTAAACCAGGGCTAAACTAAGACTAAACCCGGACTACATCAGGTCTAAACCAGGACTAAACTAAGACTAAACCCGGACTACATCATGTTTAAACCAGGACTAAGCCAGGACTAAACTAAGACTAAACCCAGACTACATCAGGTCTAAACCAGGACTCACAATTTTTGTCAAATCTGATCCCTGCCAACAGTAAAGAGGAGCATAAATTGTCATTTGTTTAGCCAAATTACAGAAGTGTTTGCAAATGACCACAGAAGTCCCTCAGGTCAGGACTGATACGATAACGCACAATGTTTTACGCTCTTTTGGTTTTGACTTTTGAAAATCTGGTCACCCAAACTATAGTGTGTTTTCACGTGACGTCATAATCCGGAGATCCGTGTTGGAGATACTCGAAACAAAACAAACATTGTACTTATGCCAGTGCTTCTCAATTATTTTCTGTGACGCCCCCCCTAGGAAGAAGAAAAAATTTCACGCCCCCCTTCCTGCGCGCGACTATAAATAGTATTATTTGTCTAGAAAATTGTTATGAGAACACCATTGTATCCTTTTATTAACATTATAAACAAAAAAAAGAAAGAAACTTACAACAAAGACTGCACTGAGGACTCAAATATTAATGTGTTTTTAATGCAGCTTTGCGCACATTTGTTTATGTTTTACAGAAATGAAACTTAAAACCACCTCATTTGCATAAGCTAAAAGCACTGAAAAAAAAACGCTCTCTCCTTGTGCCACTGATGCGTCAGCTTCTGTCGGACTAAAGGACACGACCCAGTGGAATATACGTGTTTTTTCTGTGACAGAGGATGTTCTGTTAATGGTGAGACTGTGTGTAAATCGCATGTGAGAACGCCACTGCCAACTACTGTTGTTGATGTGCAATTACACTTAGTTCTAGTACAGTACAGCAAAAAAACATGTTTCCCAGGGTCATACGCGCCCCCCCTGGCATCACGCCACGCCCCCCCAGGGGGGCCCGCCCCACTATTTGAGAAGCACTGACTTATGCCAAACATGTACCTTTTTCAAAAAAAAATAAAAATGGTCAAATCTCGTCGGGTCCTCGGCGTCACAATAGATCGAACAGAGAAAAACACCTGCAGGTCTATCGTTTACCTAAAGTAGTGACCAACCAGGACTAAACCAGGACTAAACCAGGACTAAACCAGGTCTAAACCAGGACTAAACCAGGTCTATACCAGGTCTATACCAGGTCTAAACCAGGACTAAACCAGGACTAAATCAGGTCTAAACAAGGTCTAAACCAGGTCTGAACCAGGTCTAAACCAGGGTGAACAGACAGAGCAATTATCAAAGGAAAGGAGGCGACAGAGGCGGAAAGACAATGTTCATATTTTAATCTTTGCAAAACGTGAATAATAAAACGCAAAATACTCTGAAGACCTTCAGACCTTTAGAGCTCTGAAGACCTTCAGACCTTTAGAAAGAAAGAAAGAAAGCTATGCCTTTATTAGTCCCACAGTGGGGAAATTCCATTTCTGCATTTAACCCATCCTGTTATCAGGAGCAGTGAGCAGCACATTACTGCACCCGGGGACCATCTCCATGATCTTCTTGCTTCGGCTTGGTCAGGACCTAAGCTGGAGGATTTTACCTATGGTGCATGTTTTAGAGCTCTGAAGGTCTTGTGCTGTATCAGGGCTTGGGGAGAAGACCGGGTCGGTGACAATATCGGGATCGTTTACAGCAGCAGAATCGACAAATAGTTTGTTCATATAAGGCTCCTTTTCTTTGGTGTCTGACTTATCTCTACACAACTGGTCAACTTGATCAGAAGTTTTCTGAAAGGTGATTCTGGAAGGTTTATCGCCAAATTTAGATTTTTTTCTGCCCGGTTGCTTTATAAGCGTGTTTACTTTGAGCGAGCGATATCTCCAACATGGCCGCACATCCGGGTCAAGGTGGGATTTTTTGAGTCTGTGAAAACGCTCTATTGGCTCTGTGCCCCTCAGACTCACTGTTAGCGTCACTAGAATTCAATTTAGCGCGACTGAGCAAAAAACAGATAAAACTGGACTTCCTAGCATTCAGGGATAAAAGAGTTCCGTCTTTTGGCGGATCTCCGCTTTTTTTTCAGCCGCGGGGTCATTTTTATTTTTTTTTATATATATCTGTGCAAATTTGTTGAGAAAGATTTTGGGTGTATATATACTCAACAAAAATATAAACGCAACACTTTTGTTTTTGCTCTGATTTTTCCTGAGATGGACCCAAAGATCCAAAATTCACTCCAGATACACAACACTACCATTTCTCTCAAACATTGTTCACAAATCTGTCCAAATGTGTGACAGCGAGCACCTCTGCCCCGCCGAGACAATCCACCCCACCTCACAGGTGCGCCACATCAAGATGCCGATCCGACATCATGACCAGTGCACAGGTGCGCCCCAGACTGCCCACAATAAAAGGCCACCCCGAAATGTGCATTTTTTTTTTTGTTTGCTTTATTGGGGGTCTGGGGACTCAGAACCAGTCAGTATCTGGTGTGACCACCATTTGCCTCATGCAGTGCAACACATCTTCTTCACATAGAGTTTATCAGATTGTCAATTGTGGCCTGTGGAATGTTGGTCCACTCCTCTTCAATGGCTGTGCAAAGTTGCTGGATATTAGTGGGAGCTGGTACACGCTGTCGTATACGCCGGTCAAGCACATCCCAAACATGCTCAATGGGTGACATGTCCGGTGAGTATGCTGGCCATGCAAGAACTGGGACATTTTCAGCTTCCAGGAATTGTGTACAGATCCTTGCAACATGGGGCCGTGCATTATCTTGCTGAAACATGAGGTGATGTTCATGGATGTATTGCACAACAATGGGCCTCAGGATCTCATCACGGTATCTCTGTGCATTCAAAATGCCATCAATAAAATGCACCTGTGTTCTTCGTCCATAACAGCCATTGAAGAGGAGTGGACCAACATTCCACAGGCCACAACTGACAATCTGATAAACTCTATGCGAAGAAGATGTGTTGCACTGCATGAGGCAAATGGTGGTCACACCAGATACTGACTGGTTCTGAGTCCCCAGACCCCCAATAAAGCAAAAAAATGCACATTTCGGGGTGGCCTTTTATTGTGGGCAGTCTGGGGCGCACCTGTGCACTGGTCATGATGTCGGATCGGCATCTTGATGTGGCGCACCTGTGAGGTGGGGTGGATTGTCTCGGCGGGGCAGAGGTGCTCGCTGTCACACATTTGGACAGATTTGTGAACAATGTTTGAGAGAAATGGTAGTGTTGTGTATCTGGAGAGAATTTTGGATCTTTGGGTCCATCTCAGGAAAAATGGGAGCAAAAACAAAAGTGTTGCGTTTATATTTTTGTTGAGTGTATATATATAGTTGTGTTTAGGGTCGCCAACCGTCCCTTGAAAAACAGAACCGTCTCATATTCAGAACAAAAGTACGTGTCTCATATTAAACTTCGTATTATAAACTGCGGGCCGGGTGAGCCTGTGTCTGGAGCCGCGGACCGAGTGAGTGAGCGCAGCTCTTTCACAACAGCCTGTACCATTGTGTGTACACAGGTTAAACTTTATAAAACATCCTATACCTCATCCTACCTGCCCGTGCCTCACTTAACGCGTCGCTCCTCGCTTTTTCACCTGCGCCTTTTAGCGCATAAGCTCCTCCTCAATGCCTCTGATTAGACGAACTGCAAAGCAAAAACAAATCCAATATATACTACTAGTAGGACTACCTGTTAATAAAATGTGTTTTTTAAAATACTTTTATGTACAGTTTTACTTTATTGCTAACATATAGCATATAGAAATCCAAATTTCAGAAATTTAAAATTTTCCAGCGGGGTGCGCCGTGACTTTCCACTTTTTTCATGATTGGCCACTTTCATCCCTGTAGCATTAGACTTCCTGTCCAGTTTCATCTGTTTTTTTGTTTTGTGTTGTTGTTGTTTTTTTGCCGACTTGTGCTAAATTGAATAAATATTTAAAGATGCGACAGTGACAGGAGCGTTGGGTGGATATCACTGACGACATGTTAAAAAGTACTCAAATAAAATAAAAATAACACTTCAGCGGAGGACAGAAAGATGTTTGTGTCTCAATGCTAATGCTAATGCTAATTTTGAGGCATAATAAAAGTTAAAACAAACAAACTGAAGTATTGTACGTACAAAAATAAATGATTGATTCCATTTTTTTATATGTTGTTTATTAAATATTTTTCAATTTGAATAAAAGTGACTGTTAGCTTTGTGTACAGACATGAGGCAAACAAAATCATATTACAGAAATACTCAAAAAGCTGTTACATCACGTTGGACTGGCCAAGACTACAAGCATTTTCTGTTGATACTTTGCAAATGACGTCAGCAACATTCCCTGGGGGTGTGACGCTAACTGTAGGCACTATTCTGTCAGAAACTCTAACCTTTATCTTGAAAATCACACTCCTAAACAAGACCATGAACGCTTGAATCTTGAGTTTTCAGACAGTCTTAAAACGTTTTTGTCTGTGTTTGCTAATGTGTGCTTTGTGTCTCCATAGCAACTGCTGAACATTCCACTGTACGTCACTGCAAAGTATCAATAGTGGAAAAAACAACAACATTTAACTGTAATTTAAATGTAAATCACATACTTTTTCTATCCCCGAGTTTCAAAAAATTGGAAAATGAGAACAGTTGCCATAGCAATTAACAATTTGACAGAAAATTATTTGAATGAACTTTAAAGGAATCGTAAAGTTTTTACAATCTGAATCTTATTTTTGTAATAAAACGTCATTTACTCACCCATAGCACTTTGGTGTCATTTGGAGCATTTCCGGAGATTTTGGAGTTTAGCGATATCCGTAACGTGAGTTCTCGGGGCATATGTTTGCGGTCTCCAAATAACACAAACTTTAGCACTTTTCAGATGACCAAAGCTCAATGCTAGCCTACACTTTCGCTGGAGTCCAAAGTGGCCTGTAATACGATATCCAGCCATGTTTTCGATTGGATGACGAGGACCGCGCGCATTCACAGCTGAGTTGCAGATAAGACGACACTCTCAGCTCTCGGTTACAGTCATAAAGAAGCTCAGGAATAATAATAAGAAAACATCTCCGCTTGAGAAAACCCGAAATGGTGCGAACATGCGTTTATCCCGGTTGTGAAAACAAAATGTCAGCTTGGACGAAGTTGAGTTTTCACAGACTTCCTCGTCACAATCCGGAGTTATTGAAGCTGTGGCTCGTTGCCTTGAGAATGGACCCAAACATGAAAGGCAAAGCTGTAAGACGTTTGGACCATCGTGTCTGCAGTACCCACTTCAGTCCGGACGATTTTTTACCAGCAAAGGAAAAGAAGGAAGGCCAGCGGAAGTAATGCGATGCAGAGGGCTGTTCTCTGCTGCTCCTCAAACTGTCTCCACTTCATTCTTTCTAATACCTCCTCATCCGTATACTCAGGCTCAGGCCTGGACTGGTAATCGGGCATACCGGGCATTTTCCCGGTGGGCCGACAGTCCTAGGGGCTGATGCCGTTCTTTTTTTTTTTTTTTCTTAGAGACAGGCCCACAATTTAGAACTGAACCAGGACTGAACCAGGACTAAACTAGGACTAAATCAGGATTGAACCAGGACTAAACCAGGACTAAATCAGGATTGAACCAGGACTAAACCTGGAATAAACTAGGACTAAACCAGGACTAAACCAGGACTAAACCAGGACTAATTAGGTCTAGACCAGGACTAATCGGGTCTAAATCAGGACTAAATCAGGTCTGAACCAGGACTAAACCAGGACTAAACCAGGACTAAATCAGGATTGAACCAGAACTAAATCAGGTCTGAACCAGGACTAAACCAGGACTAAATCAGGTTTGAACCAGGACTAAACCAGGACTAAATCAGGATTTGAACCAGGATTAAACTAGGACTAAATCAGGATTTGAACCAGGACTAAACCAGGACTAAATCAGGCCTGAACCAGGACTAAATCAGGATTGAACCAGGACTAAACCAGGACTAAATCAGGATTTGAACCAGGACTAAATCAGGTCTGAACCAGGACTAAATCAGGTCTGAACCGGGACTAAACCAGGATTGAACCAGGACTAAACCAGGATTGAACCAGGACTAAACCAGGACTAAATCAGGACTAAACTAGGACTAAACTAGGACTAAACCAGGACTAAACCAGGACTAAATCAGGATTGAACCAGGACTAAACCAGGACTAAACCAGGACTAAATCAGGACTAAACCAGGACTAAACCAGGACTAAACTAGGACTAAACCAGGATTGAACCAGGACTAAACCTGGAATAAACTAGGACTAAACCAGGACTAAACCAGGACTAAACCAGGACTAAACCAGGACTAATTAGGTCTAGACCAGGACTAATCGGGTCTAAATCAGGACTAAATCAGGTCTGAACCAGGACTAAACCAGGACTAAACCAGGACTAAATCAGGATTGAACCAGAACTAAATCAGGTCTGAACCAGGACTAAACCAGGACTAAATCAGGTTTGAACCAGGACTAAACCAGGACTAAATCAGGATTTGAACCAGGATTAAACTAGGACTAAATCAGGATTTGAACCAGGACTAAACCAGGACTAAATCAGGTCTGAACCAGGACTAAATCAGGATTGAACCAGGACTAAACCAGGACTAAATCAGGATTTGAACCAGGACTAAATCAGGTCTGAACCAGGACTAAATCAGGTCTGAACCGGGACTAAACCAGGATTGAACCAGGACTAAACCAGGATTGAACCAGGACTAAACCAGGACTAAATCAGGACTAAACTAGGACTAAACTAGGACTAAACCAGGACTAAACCAGGACTAAATCAGGATTGAACCAGGACTAAACCAGGACTAAACCAGGACTAAACTAGGACTAAACTAGGACTAAACCAGGACTAAACCAGGACTAATCAGGTCTAAACCAGGACTAATCAGGTCTAAATCAGGACTAAATCAGGATTGAACCAGAACTAAATCAGGACTAAATCAGGTCTGAACCAGGACTAAACCAGGACTAAATCAGGATTTGAACCAGGACTAAACCAGGACTAAATCAGGTCTGAACCAGGACTAAATCAGGACTAAATCAGGTCTGAACCGGGACTAAACCAGGATTGAACCAGGACTAAACCAGGACTAATTATGAGGGGCCGGTCTAAGCCAAAAATGCCAGGGCCATTTTTTTGTCCCAGTCCAGCCCTGCTCAGGCTCAAAACGATAGGGACGGCCATCATACTCAAATAACTCCTCTTTAGTCTCCAAGTCCCAATCTTCAGCCACGTCTCGCTCGCAACAGAAAAATTCTGAGCGACTTCTAAGCAAAGTAGCGGAATGACGTCATCGTCATCGAAACCATGGCTGGATATCGGATTACAGGCCACTTTTGACTCAAACGAAAGTGTAGGCTAACATTGAGCTTTGGTCATCTGAAAAGTGCTTTGTGTTATTTGGTAACCGCAACATTGTTCCCCGAGCACTCACGTTAAACGGGTATCGCTAAAGTCCAAAATCTCCGGAAATACTCCAAAGTACAATGGGTGAGTAAATAACGTTGTTTTATCACCAAAATAAGGTCCAGATCAGGGGTCGGCAACCTTTACCACTCAAAGAGCCGTTTCACACAGTAAAGAAAACACTGGGAGCCACAAAACCCTTTTGAAATTTAAAATGAAATAACACTGTGTATAACGGCTTTTTTTTTTACCTTTGTGCCATAGAATTACATTTTGAAAATGAACAAACTAAAATAAAACATTTTAATTAAATACAGCGGTCCCTCGATATATCGCGGGTCACCTTTCGTGGCCTCGATGTTTCGTGGATTATTTTATTCCAGTTTTTTTATAGTGTATCAAAGCGCATTTCTGCGTCCTGATTGGCTAAGGAACTGTCGACCTTTGCTGATTCGTCAGTTATTCTCCTCCGTGTCTCCTGTACAGAATGTGTTCAGTTTGCCAGATTTATATAAATGTTGGATCGCAGTGTGACTCTGAAGTGCTGTATGTTTGCAAGTTTTCTCCCCGACAAAACCCGCCACAGCGAAGCGGCGCCAGGACGAAGAGGCTCAGAAGAACTGTGAAATACACACGATATGTTTAGGGCCTGAAAACAAGTTTGGATCTTTGATTTCATTCTATAATACTGTGTTTTTGTGTGTGAAAATCTACAAAAGTTTGAGTGTTTAAACAAGAGAGAAATGTGAGAAAACGTTAATTCCAGTGTGAGAAAAGTGTAGAATGTGTGTGGTGAGGCGTTTACAGCCTTAAAACATGGAGAAGAATTGTAAAATATAAAGCTGACAACTTCGCAGATTTCGCTTATCGTGGGTTATTTTTAGAACGTAACCCCCGTGATAAACGAGGGACCGCTGTACTGAGCCGCATCAGAGGGATCAAAGAGCCACATGTGGCTCCGGAGCCGCGGGTTGCCGACCCCTGGTCCAGATTGTAAAAACGTTACTATTCCTCTAAATGTGGCATATAACAGGAAGCTAAAACGTAGGAACACTTTGCAGAATCAGGGGTCAGAAGTCAGGCGCCTCAGGGCTTTGGAGAGGGCAGACAAAATGGCGTCTGTGCTGTGCATGGCGTTGTAGTGTGTGAGGTCGATCAGAGCGTCGTAGTCTTTCTGAGAGTAGGTCATGTTTTTGGTTGTGTACGGAGAACCTGAGGAGCTCACGTCCACCTGACCTGCCGCCAGCTCCTCCTCCGTCTCACGCCGCACACCTGGACACAAAATTACTGTTACTCCGGTAAATAAGATGAAGGAGACACTGGATTCATACAGATGCTCGAGATGTCCTGAAAGCAGTACGTTCTCTCCACAGACGCTGGATCTGGGCCAGACTGGCAGAAGTGAGGCTGCCAATCTGCGCCATCAGCCCCTCCCCCCACCACCAAGTTTGTACCAGGTGAAGAGTCTTGCTTAAAGGTGCAGGAACAGTCCTCAGAAGTCCGTTTTTCAGTCAGCTTTTCAGAGTTTCGATTTGTACATGACGAGTACGTCATGGAAGGAATTTCTACTCAGAAAATTCAACATGGAGGTTCCCTGCATTTGGATAAACTTATGTCCAATGGTAAAATATTTGTCGTACTAGAGTTATTTTCCCCCCTGAACTGCCACCTTGCCGTGGTGGGAGAGTTTGTGTACCCAAATGATCTTAGAAGCTATGTTGCCTGGGGCATCATGCTCCCGGTAGGGTCTCCCATGTCAAACAGGTCCGAGGTGAGGGGTCATACGAAGAGAAGTTCACAACACCTTTGTGAATTGTTTAAAATTGAGGGCCATAACTTCGGGGTCTTGTTCTCGAGTGAGGGGAAAATAGAGCGTGAGATTGACAGGTGGATCGGTGCAGCGTCGGCAGTGATGCAGTCGCTGTACCGGACCGTTGTGGTGAAGAGGGAGCTGAGCCGAAAGGCAAAGCTCTCGATTTACCGTCGATCTACGTTCCTCCCCTCACCTATGGTCATGAGCTCTGGGTAATGACCGAAAGGACGAGATCGCCGATACAAGCGGCCGAAATTAGTTTCCTCCACAGAGCGGCTGGACGCTCCCTTAGAGATAGAGTGAGGAGCTCAGTCACACGGGAGGAGCTCGGAGTAGAGCCGCTGCTCCTCCACGTGGAGAGGAGCAGCTGAGGTGGCTTGGGCGTCTGTTCCGGACGCCTCCTGGACTCCTCCCTCGGGAGGTGTTCCAGGCACGTCCCACCGGGAGGAGGCCCTGGGGAAGACCCAGGACACGCTGGAGGGACTATGTGTCCCGGCTGGCCTGGGAACGCCTTGGGGTCCCCCCGGAGGAGCTGGAGGAAGTGTGTGTGGACAGGGAAGTCTGAGCCTTCCTGCTCAGACTGCTGCACCCGTGACCCGGTCCCAGATAAAGCAGAAGAAAATGGATGGATTGTTGTGTTATTTTCCTTTCAGCTGCTCCTATGTGATCTGTTCACCTGCTTCTGCGACCTACTCCTGGACCAAGCCTCTACTCTGGTCCGGTCTCTGGTCTGGTCTCTGGTCTGGTCTGGTCTCTGGTCTCTGGTCTCTGGTCTGGTCTCTGGTCTCTGGTCTCTGGTCTGGTCTCTGGTCTGGTCTCTGGTCTGGTCTCTGGTCTGGTCTCTGGTCTCTGGTCTCTGGTCTCTGGTCTCTGGTCTGGTCTCTGGTCTGGTCTCTGGTCTCTGGTCTGGTCTCTGGTCTGGTCTCTGGTTCGGTCTCTGGTCTGGTCTCTGGTCTGGTCTGGTCTCTGGTCTCTGGTCTGGTCTCTGGTCTCTGGTCTCTGGTCTGGTCTCTGGTCTGGTCTCTGGTCTGGTCTCTGGTCTGGTCTCTTGTCTCTGGTCTGGTCTCTGGTCTCTGGTCTGGTCTCTGGTCTGGTCTCTGGTCTCTGGTCTGGTCTGGTCTCTGGTCTGGTCTCTGGTCTGGTCTCTGGTCTGGTCTCTGGTCTCTGGTCTGGTCTCTGGTCTGGTCTCTGGTCTCTGGTCTGGTCTCTGGTCTGGTCTCTGGTCTGGTCTCTGGTCTCTGGTCTGGTCTCTGGTCTCTGGTCTCTGGTCTGCTCTCTGGTCTGCTCTCTGGTCTCTGGTCTGGTCTCTGGTCTGGTCTCTGGTCTCTGGTCTGGTCTCTGGTCTGGTCTTTGGTCTGGTCTCTGGTCTGGTCTCTGGTCTGGTCTCTGGTCTCTGGTCTCTGGTCTGGTCTCTGGTCTCTGGTCTCTGGTCTGGTCTCTGGTCTCTGGTCTCTGGTCTGGTCTCTGGTCTGGTATCTGGTCTGGTCTCTGGTCTCTGGTCTGGTCTCTGGTCTCTGGTCTGGTCTCTGGTCTGGTCTCTGGTCTGGTCTCTGGTCTCTGGTCTGGTCTCTGGTCTCTGGTCTGGTCTGGTCTGGTCTCTGGTCTGGTCTCTGGTCTGGTCTCTGGTCTCTGGTCTCTGGTCTCTGGTCTCTGGTCTGGTCTCTGGTCTGGTCTCTGGTCTCTGGTCTGGTCTCTGGTCTCTGGTCTGGTCTGGTCTGGTCTCTGGTCTCTGGTCTGGTCTCTGGTCTGGTCTCTGGTCTGGTCTCTGGTCTCTGGTCTGGTCTCTGGTCTCTGGTCTCTGGTCTCTGGTCTGGTCTCTGGTCTGGTCTCTGGTCTCTGGTCTGGTCTGGTCTGGTCTCTGGTCTGGTCTCTGGTCTGCTCTCTGGTCTCTGGTCTGGTCTCTGGTCTGGTCTCTGGTCTCTGGTCTGGTCTCTGGTCTGGTCTCTGGTCTGGTCTCTGGTCTCTGGTCTCTGGTCTGGTCTCTGGTCTGGTCTCTGGTCTCTGGTCTGGTCTGGTCTCTGGTCTGGTCTCTGGTCTGGTCTCTGGTCTGCTCTCTGGTCTGGTCTCTGGTCTGGTCTCTGGTCTGGTCTCTGGTCTGGTCTCTGGTCTCTGGTCTGGTCTCTGGTCTCTGGTCTGGTCTCTGGTCTTGTCTCTGGTCTGGTCTCTGGTCTCTGGTCTCTGGTCTCTGGTCTCTGGTCTCTGGTCTGGTCTCTGGTCTGGTCTCTGGTCTCTGGTCTGGTCTCTGGTCTCTGGTCTCTGGTCCGGTCTCTGGTCTGGTCTCTGGTCTCTGGTCTGGTCTCTGGTCTCTGGTCTCTGGTCCGGTCTCTGGTCTGGTCTCTGGTCCGGTCTCTGGTCTCACCTGGGGTCTTGTGGTCTCTGAAGGAGGCATTGACCAGGGGCAGGTGGAGGACGATGGGGGCGTTGGGGTCCTCGGGGTCCTCGTACTCGTACAATTCCCTCTGCGGCTGCTCTGGAGCAGAAAAGTCTGGAGACGGGAAGGGGATCTGGTGGTCCTTACAGAACTCACAGGTCTTCCTCATTACCTGGGCACAAACAGGACAGGGTGGGACAGGGTTTGGTTTTCGTTCTTCTTTTTTTTTACTTTATTTGGTGGGATAAAACTTACTGTAAATATAAATTATATTTACACAAATCAAGAAGCAATTTGTGAGCAAAAGTTGGAAAATATGTTGAAGAGTTCTGACAAACGTTCCGTGTTCTTTGGCGTGCGATAAAATGTGTTAATATTTTGAATGTGTTATTTTCTTTGTAATGAATTAATCGTAATTAATTTTAACTAGCGCTGTCAAGAGATTTTTAAAAAAACCAAATTAATTACAGGATTTGTAATTAATTAATCTAATTAATCGCATTTTAAGAGTGAGAGAGATTGAGAGTGAGAGAGATTGAGAGGGATTGTGAATGAATCGAGCGAGCGAACCCACTTTGCGATTGAGTTCGTCAGTTTTCATGTGGTCGCTTTGCTCGTTTTCCAAACTTGCCGAACTTGTCCGGACGTGTTTGTCGTTCAAATGATCCGTCAGCCTGGAGGAAAATTCTTTTTGACAATAGCTCCAAATCACGGCGTTCTTGTTGATCGTCCCGTCTTTGTTCTTTTTATAAATAAACTCGCTGTTCAAAGGCCCTGGCAGCGATTCGCTCGCCGCACACCAAATTTAAAATGGGCATGGAATTGACGCTCATAATTAATTGTGTTAATTTTTATAACACGTTCATTTGCAGTGTAATTAATTAATCTAATTAACACGTTGAACTGACAGCACTAATTTTAATTTCTAATTCAAATTGTGTAAAATTTCACAAAACTATCCCCATTTTTAGTCTTTTTTTTATCAAATTGTGTAACATTTCACAGAACTAATCACATTTTGTTGTATTTTTTTTATCAATTTGTGTAAAATTTCACAGAACTAATCACATTTTGTAGTCATTTTTTATCAAATTGTGTAAAATTTCACAGAACTAATCACATTTTGTAGTCATTTTTTATCAAATTGTGTAAAATTTCACAGAACTAATCACATTTTGTAGTAATTTTTTATCAAATTGTGTAAAAATTCACAGAACTAATCACATTTTGTAGTCATTTTTTTATCAAATTGTGTAAAATTTCACAGAACTAATCAGATTTTGTAATTTTTTATCAATTTGTGTAAATTTTCACAAAACTAATCCCATTTTGTAGTCTTTTTTTTTTTATTAAATTGTGTCAAATTTCACTTTAATTTCTTAAGTTTTTTTATGATTTTATTTGTCAGATAATAATATATGTGTACATCAGAGGAGTAATGTGAACATGGTTGCTAAGTAACAGTTGTGGAATTCCCTAGTGTGATGTCATCATCTCCGACAAGGAAAAAATCGAACATTTGAACCTAAAAAAGCCCAAACAGGTGAAAATGTTGAATATAAAGATCCTAACTGCGTCAAAAATGAAAGTGAAATTTACAAAACAAGTTATTACATTGTTATCGGTGAAAAAAGCATTTTCAAAACAAGGAACACGAGACGAGCATCAGTTTGATCTAAAGATGAGGAGGAGCTTAGAGTAGAGCCGCTGCTCCTGTGGTCTGAACAGAAACACGACTCACTTTAAAGATGTCCGTAGGGTCCCAGGAGTAACTGAGGATGATGATGACGTCGGCGTGTCTCTCAGGACGAAGCATGGGAGGGCATCCGATGTTTATGGAGTGTCCGGAGTCGATGAGGTGGAGGGTCGGGTCAGACGGGGTCAGCTGGTTCGGGAAGGCATCTGGATGAGTGTCTGCAACGGGAACGAGGAGAACAGTCATCCTGGGGAAAACTGTTCCTGCTCCTGAAGAGTGCGGACACTATTCCTGCTCCTGATGTTTCCTTGGACACTATTCCTGCTCCTGATGTTTCCTTGGACACTATTCCTGCTCGTGCCGTTTCCTTGGACACTATTCCTGCTCCTGATGTTTCCTTGGACACTATTCCTGCTCCTGATGTTTCCTTGGACACTATTCCTGCTCCTGATGTTTCCTTGGTCACTATTCCTGCTCCTGCTGTTTCCTTGGACACTATTCCTGCTCCTGCTGTTTCCTTGGACACTATTCCTGCTCCTGCTGTTTCCTTGGACACTATTCCTGCTCCTGATGTTTCCTTGGTCACTATTCCTGCTCCTGCTGTTTCCTTGGACACTATTCCTGCTCCTGCTGTTTCCTTGGACACTATTCCTGCTCCTGCTGTTTCCTTGGACACTATTCCTGCTCCTGATGTTTCCTTGGACACTATTCCTGCTCCTGATGTTTCCTTGGACACTATTCCTGCTCCTGATGTTTCCTTGGACACTATTCCTGCTCCTGCTGTTTCCTTGGACACTATTCCTGCTCCTCCCGTTTCCTTGGACACTATTCCTGCTCCTCCTGCTTCCTTGGACACTATTCCTGCTCGTGCCGTTTCCTTGGACACTATTCCTGTTCCTGCTGTTTCCTTGGACACTATTCCTGCTCCTGATGTTTCCTTGGACACTATTCCTGCTCCTGCTGTTTCCTTGGACACTATTCCTGCTCCTGCTGTTTCCTTGGACACTATTCCTGCTCCTGATGTTTCCTTGGTCACTATTCCTGCTCCTGATGTTTCCTTGGACACTATTCCTGCTCCTCCCATTTCCTTGGACACTATTCCTGCTCCTGCTGTTTCCTTGGACACTATTCCTGCTCCTGATGTTTCCTTGGTCACTATTCCTGCTCCTGATGTTTCCTTGGACACTATTCCTGCTCCTGATGTTTCCTTGGACACTATTCCTGCTCCTCCCATTTCCTTGGACACTATTCCTGCTCCTGATGTTTCCTTGGACACTATTCCTGCTCCTGATGTTTTCTTGGTCACTATTCCTGCTCCTGATGTTTCCTTGGACACTATTCCTGCTCCTGATGTTTCCTTGGACACTATTCCTGCTCCTGATGTTTCCTTGGACACTATTCCTGCTCCTGATGTTTCCTTGGACACTATTCCTGCTCCTGATGTTTCCTTGGACACTATTCCTGCTCCTGATGTTTCCTTGGACACTATTCCTGCTCCTGATGTTTCCTTGGACACTATTCCTGCTCCTGCTGTTTCCTTGGACACTATTCCTGCTCCTCCCGTTTCCTTGGACACTATTCCTGCTCCTCCTGCTTCCTTGGACACTATTCCTGCTCGTGCCGTTTCCTTGGACACTATTCCTGTTCCTGCTGTTTCCTTGGACACTATTCCTGCTCCTGATGTTTCCTTGGACACTATTCCTGCTCCTGATGTTTCCTTGGACACTATTCCTGCTCCTGATGTTTCCTTGGACACTATTCCTGCTCCTGATGTTTCCTTGGACACTATTCTTGCTCCTGCCGTTTCCTTGGACACTATTCCTGCTCCTGATGTTTCCTTGGACATTATTCCTGCTCCTGATGTTTCCTTGGACACTATAACTGCTCCTGATGTTTCCTTGGACACTATTCCTGCTCCTGATGTTTCCTTGGACACTATTCCTGCTCCTGATGTTTCCTTGGACACTATTCCTGCTCCTGATGTTTCCTTGGACACTATTCCTGCTCCTGCTGTTTCCTTGGACACTATTCCTGCTCCTGGTGTTTCCTTGGACACTATTCCTGCTCCTGCTGTTTCCTTGGACACTATTCCTGCTCCTGCTGTTTCCTTGGACACTATTCCTGCTCCTGATGTTTCCTTGGACACTATTCCTGCTCCTCCTGTTTTCTTGGACTCTATTCCTGCTCCTGATGTTTCCTTGGACACTATTCCTGCTCCTGCTGTTTCCTTGGACACTATTCCTGCTCCTCCCATTTCCTTGGACACTATTCCTGCTCCTGATGTTTCCTTGGACACTATTCCTGCTCCTCCTGCTTCCTTGGACACTATTCCTGCTCGTGCCGTTTCCTTGGACACTATTCCTGCTCCTGATGTTTCCTTGGACACTATTCCTGCTCCTGATGTTTCCTTGGGCACTATTCCTGCTCCTGATGTTTCCTTGGGCACTATTCCTGCTCCTCCTGTTTTCTTGGACTCTATTCCTGCTCCTGATGTTTCCTTGGACACTATTTCTTCTCCTGCTGTTTCCTTGGACACTATTCCTGCTCCTCCCATTTCCTTGGACACTATTCCTGCTCCTGATGTTTCCTTGGACACTATTCCTGCTCCTCCTGCTTCCTTGGACACTATTCCTGCTCGTGCCGTTTCCTTGGACACTATTCCTGCTCCTGATGTTTCCTTGGACACTATTCCTGCTCCTGATGTTTCCTTGGTCACTATTCTTGCTCCTGGTGTTTCCTTGGACACTATTCCTGCTCCTGCTGTTTCCTTGGACACTATTCCTGCTCCTGCTGTTTCCTTGGACACTATTCCTGCTCCTGATGTTTCCTTGGACACTATTCCTGCTCCTCCTGTTTTCTTGGACTCTATTCCTGCTCCTGATGTTTCCTTGGACACTATTCCTGCTCCTGCTGTTTCCTTGGACACTATTCCTGCTCCTCCCATTTCCTTGGACACTATTCCTGCTCCTGATGTTTCCTTGGACACTATTCCTGCTCCTCCTGCTTCCTTGGACACTATTCCTGCTCGTGCCGTTTCCTTGGACACTATTCCTGCTCCTGATGTTTCCTTGGACACTATTCCTGCTCCTGATGTTTCCTTGGTCACTATTCTTGCTCCTGCCGTTTCCTTGGACACTATTCCTGCTCCTGATGTTTCCTTGGACATTATTCCTGCTCCTGATGTTTCCTTGGACACTATTCCTGCTCCTGATGTTTCCTTGGACACTATTCCTGCTCCTGATGTTTCCTAGGACACTATTCCTGCTCCTGCTGTTTCCTTGGACACTATTCCTGCTCCTGATGTTTCCTTGGACACTATTCCTGCTCCTGTTTCCTTGGACACTATTCCTGCTCCTGCTGTTTCCTTGGACACTATTCCTGCTCCTGATGTTTCCTTGGACACTATTCCTGCTCCTGATGTTTCCTTGGACACTATTCCTGCTCCTGATGTTTCCTTGGACACTATTCCTGCTCCTGATGTTTCCTTGGACACTATTCCTGCTCCTGCTGTTTCCTTGGACACTATTCCTGCTCCTCCCGTTTTCTTGGACACTATTCCTGCTCCTGATGTTTCCTTGGTCACTATTCCTGCTCCTGATGTTTCCTTGGACACTATTCCTGCTCCTGATGTTTCCTTGGACACTATTCCTGCTCGTGCCGTTTCCTTGGACACTATTCCTGCTCCTGATGTTTCCTTGGACACTATTCCTGCTCCTGATGTTTCCTTGGACACTATTCCTGCTCCTGATGTTTCCTTGGACACAATTCCTGCTCGTGCCGTTTCCTTGGACACTATTCCTGCTCCTGATGTTTCCTTGGACACTATTCCTGCTCCTCCTGTTTCCTTGGACACTATTCCTGCTCCTGATGTTTCCTTGGACACTATTCCTGCTCCTGCTGTTTCCTTGGACACTATTCCTGCTCCGGATGTTTCCTTGGACACTATTCCTGCCCCTCCTGTTTTCTTGGACTCTATTCCTGCTCCTGATGTTTCCTTGGACACTATTCCTGCTCCTGGTGTTTCCTTGGACACTATTCCTGCTCCTGATGTTTTCTTGGACTCTATTCCTGCTCCTGATGTTTCCTTGGACACTATTCCTGCTCCTGGTGTTTCCTTGGACACTATACCTGCTCCTCCTGTTTTCTTGGACTCTATTCCTGCTCCTCCTATTTCCTTGGACACTATTCCTGCTCCTGCTTTTTCCTTGGACACTATTCCTGCTCCTGCCGTTTCCTTGGACACTATTCCTGCTCCTGGTGTTTCCTTGGACACTATTTCTGCTCCTGATGTTTCCTTGGACATTATTCCTGCTCTTGATGTTTCCTTGGACACTATTCCTGCTCCTGCTGTTTCCTTGGACACTATTCCTGCTCCTGGTGTTTCCTTGGACACTATTCCTGCTCCTGGTGTTTCCTTGGACACTATTCCTGCTCCTGGTGTTTCCTTGGTCACTATTCCTGCTCCTGGTGTTTCCTTGGACACTATTCCTGCTCCTGCTGTTTCCTTGGACACTATTCCTGCTCCTGATGTTTCCTTGGACACTATTCCTGCTCCTGCTGTTTCCTTGGACACTATTCCTGCTCCTGCTGTTTCCTTGGACACTATTCCTGCTCCTGATGTTTCCTTGGACACTATTCCTGCTCCTCCTGTTTCCTTGGACACTATTCGTGCTCCTGATGTTTCCTTGGACACTATTCGTGCTCCTGATGTTTCCTTGGACACTATTCCTGCTCCTGCTGTTTCCTTGGACACTATTCCTGCTCCTGATGTTTCCTTGGACACTATTCCTGCTCCTGCTGTTTCCTTGGACACTATTTGTGCTCCTGATGTTTCCTTGGACACTATTCCTGCTCCTGATGTTTCCTTGGACACTATTCCTGCTCCTGCCGTTTCCTTGGACACTATTTCTGCTCCTGCTGTTTCCTTGGACACTATTCCTGCTCCTGATGTTTCCTTGGACACTATTCCTGCTCCTGCTGTTTCCTTGGACACTATTCCTGCTCCTGATGTTTCCTTGGACACTATTCCTGCTCGTGCCGTTTCCTTGGACACTATTCCTGCTCCTCCTGTTTCCTTGGACACTATTCCTGCTCCTGCTGTTTCCTTGGACACTATTCCTGCTCCTGATGTTTCCTTGGACACTATTCCTGCTCCTGGTGTTTCCTTGGACACTGTTCCTGCTCCTCCTGTTTTCTTGGACACTATTCCTGCTCCTGAAGTTTCCTTGGACACTATTCCTGCTCCTGATGTTTCCTTGGACACTATTCCTGCTCCTGATGTTTCCTTGGACACTATTCCTGCTCGTGCCGTTTCCTTGGACACTATTCCTGCTCCTGCTGTTTCCTTGGACACTATTCCTGCTCCTGATGTTTCCTTAGACACTATTCCTGCTCCTGGTGTTTCCTTGGACACTATTCCTGCTCCTCCTGTTTTCTTGGACTCTATTCCTGCTCCTCCTGTTTCCTTGGACACTATTCCTGCTCCGGATGTTTCCTTGGACTCTATTCCTGCTCCTGATGTTTTCTTTGGACACTATTCCTGCTCCTGCTGTTCCCTTGGACACTATTCCTGCTCCTGCTGTTTCCTTGGACACTATTCCTGCTCCTGCTGTTTCCTTGGACATTATTCCTGCTCCTGCTGTTTCCTTGGACACTATTCCTGCTCCTGCTGTTTCCTTGGACACTATTCCTGCTCCTGATGTTTCCTTGGACACTATTCCTGCTCCTGGTGTTTCCTTGGACACTATTCCTGCTCCTGATGTTTCCTTGGACACTATTCCTGCTCGTGCCGTTTCCTTGGACACTATTCCTGCTCCTGCTGTTTCCTTGGACACTATTCCTGCTCCTGCTGTTTCCTTGGACACTATTCCTGCTCCTCCTGTTTCCTTGGACACTATTCCTGCTCCGGATGTTTCCTTGGACACTATTCCTGCTCCTGATGTTTCCTTGGACACTATTCCTGCTCCTGTTGTTTCCTTGGACACTATTCCTGCTCCTGCCGTTTCCTTGGACACTATTCCTGCTCCTGGTGTTTCCTTGGACACTATTCCTGCTCCTGATGTTTCCTTGGACACTATTCCTGCTCGTGCCGTTTCCTTGGACAGTATTCCTGCTCCTGATGTTTCCTTGGACACTATTCCTGCTCCTGATGTTTCCTTGGACACTATTCCTGCTCCTGATGTTTCCTTGGACACTATTCCTGCTCCTGGTGTTTCCTTGGACACTATTCCTGCTCCTGCTGTTTCCTTGGACACTATTCCTGCTCCTGCCGTTTCCTTGGACACTATTCCTGCTCCTGCCGTTTCCTTGGACACTATTCCTGCTCCTGCTGTTTCCTTGGACACTATTCCTGCTCCTCCCGTTTCCTTGGACACTATTCCTGCTCCTGATGTTTCCTTGGACACTATTCCTGCTCCTGATGTTTCCTTGGACACTATTCCTGCTCCTGATGTTTCCTTGGACACTATTCCTGCTCCTGCTGTTTCCTTGGACACTATTCCTGCTCCTGATGTTTCCTTGGACACTATTCCTGCTCCTGGTGTTTCCTTGGACACTATTCCTGCTCGTGCCGTTTCCTTGGACACTATTCCTGCTCCTGCCGTTTCCTTGGACACTATTCCTGCTCCTGCCGTTTCCTTGGACACTATTCCTGCTCCTGCCGTTTCCTTGGACACTATTCCTGCTCCTGCTGTTTCCTTGGACACTATTCCTGTTCCTCCCGTTTCCTTGGACACTATTCCTGCTCCTGATGTTTCCTTGGACACTATTCCTGCTCCTGATGTTTCCTTGGACACTATTCCTGCTTGTGCCGTTTCCTTGGACACTATTCCTGCTCCTGCTGTTTCCTTGGACACTATTTCTGCTCCTGATGTTTCCTTGGACACTATTCCTGCTCCTGATGTTTCCTTGGACACTATTCCTGCTCCTGATGTTTCTTGGACACTATTCCTGCTCCTGATGTTTCTTGGACACTATTCCTGCTCCTGATGTTTCCTTGGACACTATTCCTGCTCCTCCTGTTTCCTTGGACACTATTCCTGCTCCTCCTGTTTCCTTGGACACTATTCCTGCTCCTGCTGTTTCCTTGGACACTATTCCTGCTCCTGCTGTTTCCTTGGACACTATTCCTGCTCCTGCTGTTTCCTAGGACACTATTCCTGCTCCTGATGTTTCCTTCTTCACTTTGCTTTTTAGTCACCTTACCTCCTCCAACACTGGATAATGTGTCTACTTTTGATTTTTTTTCAAGTAAACCAAGGCTTTTAAACCATTTTTACATTTTCTAACAAATCATCTGATGAGCGAGCAATGTCAGGGGGGAGAAACCGAGGGAATTCTCTCTGCTGGAACTATCAACAAGGAATTAATGAACTACAAGCACGGATATTTGCTTTAGAAACTGAACAAGGACTTCATCGGACGCTACCAGTGACTTCCCGTGGTGAGCAGCCCACAGTTCCAGAGAAGAGGGTGAAAAAAACTGAGTGATACTGTGTGTTTTCCAAAACTTTGTACAGACCAAAATACCACCGCAGTGAGTGATAAAAGACAATGCGAATATCGTTATTGTGTGTCAGCACCTTTCCATGACAGGAAGTTGTGGCTCTGGCTGTAGTTCTGGTGCAGGGACAGGCCTCTGGTGAAGTTGAAGGTCTGGTTGATGATCGGTCGGTTTTTGAAGAATCCGGTGAAACTTGCGCCGAGGCCGGACTCAGGACTGAGGAGGAGCGTGTCCAGAGTGGAGGGCAGGTCGTCCTGCTCTGAGACACAAGAGACAAAGGGCAGTTAGACTGTATATAAATGGACATACAGTCATGTGAAAAAGTTAGGACACCCTATGAAAGCATGTGCATTTATTAGGGCTGTCAGTTTAATGCGTTAATTAGATTAATTAATGACACTGCAAATTAACGCAATAAAAAAATTAACACAATTAATTATGAGCGGCAGTTCAGTGCGCATTTTAAATTTGTCAGGTCCCAATTCCAAGTATTACTAGTCGCAATAGAATAATATTTTTGTCTTTAGGGAACAAGGAGCAGACCACCCGGCTCATTGAGCTGAGGCGGGACCTGTTCCATTTCACAGACGCCCATGTGATCCACGGACTGCACTCAGGGCTGAGCGAGTATGCACCGCCTCGACTGCAGGCTGAGACCACGCTCCGAACCGTGCACTCTCTGAATTGGGAAACGGCTATAGTTTGTTGTGTTTTTATTGAGTAGCCATCACCCAGAAGTAGTTGGACTACAGCGCCACATAGCGTAGCGGAGCCAGCCAGGTCGCTGACCATTATCCGATTACACGAGTTTCATGTGCACTTGGATTATAGGACAGACCACCTGCCGAGTAACGGAATCGGATTTGGAGAAATCCAATCCGATCCTACTATGTGCATGCAGTGAGTGTCAGTCGATCACATATGGATACGTTCAGACTGCAGGGCTTAATGCTCAATTCCGATTTATTTGTGAAATCCAATTTTTTTGCGAGGTCGTTCACATTTCCAATTAAATGCGACTTGTATGTAAATCAAAATTTTTAATTAAATAAATGAAAATGAATGAAAATCTCCAGTGTGAACTTTAAACGCCCCAAAAGTGTCCTGCATGCGCCTTGGAGGACACGACGAGGTCACGTGCAGCGAGCGCGCTCAGTGTTTACGGAAGTCGTCTAAAGTTGCTGTCGTACCGGAGCCAGAACATGTACAGCTTATTTGTTTTAAGGAGGGGACGGAGAAGGAGAAGGACGAGGTTTTTGGCCATGGCGTTTTGTGGGGCAGCGGCAGCAACGTCCGTAGAAATGAACGTGTTTGTGCGGAGTCGCAGACAAGAGTGGTGGGATTGCTACGTGCTTCGCCGCTTCACTGACACGGAGTTCATATACTATTTTCACATGACGAGAAGAACGTTTGTGTACATTTGTGAACGCCGACTTGTACCACTCTCGCTGGAGGAAACACGTCCAGGTCGGATGAACGCGACCTGCCCGTTTAGACTGAAGTCGCATGCCAAAAGATTGGATATGTATCGGTTTTAGGACCACATATCCAAGGCTATGTTCACACTGCAGCCTGAAGTGACCCAAATCGGATTTTTTCGCCCCTATGCGACTTTAAAAATAATCTCACTCCAAAAGCCTGTATTTTCCATGTCTAACAGACGTCCCCTCTTGGTAGATCTTGGCACAACATCAACCTCAAAAGTAGATCTCGGTTAAAAAAAAAAGGTTGAGCACCCTGGACTATGGTGTGTGTGTGTTACCGATGTCTTCCACCTCTGTGTCCTCGGGGATCCACTCGGGGGCGCTCCCGGTCAGAGCGTTCCACAGAGACGTGATGTTGACGGAGAAGGCGCTGCTCCAGATGCCTGCACCACAAACACGGTCGTATTTAGGCAAACTCGAAACACGGCTGAAGTTTGGAGAGTGTTTTTACCAATGAGAAATGGAAGTCTGATCTCCGGGAGCTTCTTGATCAAGTGTCCGAGAAAAAACTCTGAGCCGAAGTTTTCAGCTCTGATGAAGGCTCCGTACTTCTGCATCCCCACCTCGAACGGCGTGAACTCCACCCACTCTGAGGAGGAACATCTGACATAAAGACCCACTCTGAGGAACATTTGACATTAAGACCCACTCTGAGGAGGAACATCTGACATAAAGATCCAGGAGGTGGTCACATACCCGCCTCAGGTTGGTTCCCGTTGATGGCCTCCTTTACATTGACTGCTGTGTAAATGGTGAGAGGGTTCTGACCATTCTTCACAGTCTTCTTCTGATCAGACAGAGTACTGGAGATTTTCTGAAAGAAGAACATAGGAGAGGGTTAGAGGAGAAGATCAGAGATGTACAGGAGAGGGTCAAAGAAGCAGAGGAGAGATTTCGGAGGAGGTGTCTGGGGAGAGTGAGACCTGTCCAAACACATAGTGCTCTGCGATGAGTCCTGCCATGTCGATGTAGGACACTAGGTGGCCCTGTTTCTCCTTCTCCTGCATCTCGGTGTGGTAGTAGAGCAGTTTCTCCAGACCGAAGGCGCTCATCATGGGCTTGGTCATCTGCTCCCTGATCTTTGACATGAGGCTCTCCAGGTTTTGGGACCAGTTCTCGTCCTGACACAAAGCCGACATTGACCTGAAGACAGACAAGGACATTTCGACAGGAGCCTGAGGAGCAGAGCCACAGGAGCAGAGCCAGAGGAGCGGACTAGGGCTGTCAAAAGTATAAAATCCATTACTAATCCATTCTTAAACTAGTATTGAAACTACATCATCATTTTCACAGGTATCAATACTAAAAAAGTTCCAGTTTCAGTACGGAGCAGAACATTTCCTGAATGTGTTTAAAACAATCTGGAGCTCAGAGACTAGTGTACACCCATGGACCACCGAGGAACCTATAGGACCACAGAGGACCCTACAGGACCACTGAGGAACCTACAGGACCACAGAGGACCCTACAGGACGACAGAGGACCCTACAGGACAATGAGGAACCTACAGAACCACTGAGGACTCTACAGGACCACTGAGGAACCTACAGGACCACAGAGGAGCCTACAGGACCACAGAGGAACCTACAGAACCACTGAGGGACCTACAGGACCACAGAGGACCCTACAGGACCACAGAGGACCCTACAGGGCAATGAGGAACCTACAGAACCACTGAGGAACCTACAGGACTGCTGTGGAGCTTACAGGACCACTTGTTTGAAATGGAAAAACAACCAGAGCAGACAGGAGCAGATAGGAGCAGACAGGAGCAGACAGGAGCACAGTGGACAGAGGTTCAGGTGAATCGTCTCTGACCAGGTGGACCCAGACAGTACGGTGATGTAGGAGACCGCGTCCAGGACTCTCGTTTCCTTCAGAGCCTTCAGAGAGCCCAGGAGCCCAGTGCAGGCTCTGGCCCCGCCCCCTGACACCACCACAGCGACGGTGGGCACCTGCAGAAGGACAGGTCACAGGTCAGGACAGAGGATCGTTACAAATAATTGGAGGGTGATGTTGCTTAGAAGTGTCATGAGTTGTGGTCCTTCACAGGTTCTACACCCTCCTGCCCAAAGCGTTGTTCTTCTTCTGGTTCGTGTTGGAGGAGGAGCTCTCAGTAATGGGTTTGTAATGGGAAAGTACGGAAGTCGACTGAGGCCGTATTCATAAGCAATATTATTTTCTTCCTTGTTATCCCGAGATAACGAGATAGTTAATTCGAGATCTCGAGAAAACAACTGAAACGTCTCCCTCCACGTTGTGACAGTCTGACTTCGGGGCTATTTCTCATTCTGAATAGATGTGTTTTTGGTCATTAGAATGTCTGGAATAATAATCGATCAGCTGATAAGGCAATATATTGATCAGGGGTTGACACAGGGGGAGACTGCATTACGTCTTTTAATTTGGGATAATTTCAAGATTAGTCGGCGGCACCTCCGCAGAAGACTGGCCCGGCTTCGTCTTTACCGATGGAGATACTAGGGATGGGCAAAGTGAGGCTTCATGAAACACCGAAGCAGCTGAATTAATTTTACCGGAGCTGAAACACAGTTCGAAACTCTCCACAGTGACATCTAGTGGTGATATGTGAGAACTACAACACCCAGAATGTTTCATGTTTTGAGACGGAATAATTTCTTGTTTTCTCAAGATCACAAATGAATTGTGTCGTTTTCTCGAGATCTCGAGTTAATTTTCCCATTATTAAGGTGGAAAATAATCATTACGAACATGGCCTCTGTCGACTTCCGTAGAAAAGTTTAATTTGAGTAATAACCTCATTTAAAGGGATAGTGCGGGGGTTTTTTATGTTAATCTGTATGGGTTTCCTTCTAAAAGTTACGTGTGTTGACACCGGCTTACCTCTGACAGTTTGCACTCAGCCCGGTTCTGCTCGCGTTCTGGAGCTCAGGTAATTAGGTCCGGTGAGTTCGCGAGGACTCGTAATAAAGCTTGTTTTTCTTGTCAAAACATTTGTCCGAAAGGTGATATATTTGCATCCCAAACAGTTGTCCACGAAAAATCCAGCAGCGTATTTTCACATTCGCATATCTCGTCTCGATTCGTATCACTGCGCTCACATTAGCTGCCTGTTGCCTGTTCACTCGTAAACTTCCCCTTACGGCGGACCGCATCCGTCGTTCGCTTCCGCTAAAGGTTAACAGGCTAATAATAAGTAACAAGCGCGCAGTGATACGAATCGAGACGAGATATGCGAATGCGAAAATACGCTGCTGGATTTTCCGTGGACAACTGTTTGGGACGCAAATAAAATCACCTTTCGGACAAATGTTTTGTTTTGACAAGAAAAACAAGCTTTATTACGAGTCCCCGCAAACTCACCGGACCTAATTACCTGAGCTCCAGAACGCGAGCAGAACGGGGCTGAGTGCAAACTGAGGTAAGCCGATGTTACCGCATGTAACTTTTAGAAGTTACGTAGCCCATACAGATTAACATTAAAAATAAAAAAAAACGGACTATCCCTTTAAGTTGTAATTCCGTGACTCTGAGACGGTACTGTGAGGTCAGAGGCAAAGAGAAACTTCACGGTCTCATTCTTTCCCCGTGTTTTACAGGTTAGTAACGAAGTAAAACCACATTGTATTGGTCATAAACTCTTAATAACAACCACAGCTAACTGAGAATAAAAATCAGTTGATAAATACTTTATTTTTGTGAAGTTTGAGCCGTGTAAAAAGACGTGAAAAGACAGGTCAAGGCGAGGCCACAAGCAACTGCTGTTCCATTTCGTTTTTGTCTCATGCACAGTTAACACACGGTCCGAAGACCCCGGTCGTTTGCATGAAAATCGGGGCGTGGACCAAAGCCCCAGCATGCACAGAGCGGCAGGATATATGACTACAAAGATGGACTCGCCAGCAACATTGCCAAAACGTGTGTACTGGTTCACCTCACCTACAACTATGCTACATGAAACTCTTCATAAACTACGCTAAACATGTGTGACGGTAGCCGTAACGACATAGTTCACGGCACCTGTATTACCGTTCACATGCTTTTCCCCTTACACTTCTATATTTCCTTTGCTGTTGTAATGCTGGATATTCTACAGTATCACCATGTCCCAATTCCAAGTATTACTAGTTGCAATTGAATAATATTTTTGTCTTTAGGGAACAAGGAGCAGACCACCCGGCTCATTGAGCTGAGGCGGGACCTGTTCCATCTCGCAGATGGCCATGCGGTCCACGGACTGCACTCAGGGCTGAGCGAGTATGCACCGCCTCGACTGCAGGCTGAGACCACACTCCGAACCGTACACTCTCTGAATTGGGAAACGGCTCTAAAGTCTTTGGATGTTGTGGGTCACGTCTGTTCTATGGAGGTCGGGGCAGTGCCAGCGTGTTGTGCAACATGAGCCTAAATGCCCGGGTCAGTGTGATGGTTTGTGCTGATAACAGTAAGATCTGAGATAAGATCAGAGATAACACCACGCCTGTCACCAGACCTCATGTGGACAGTGAGGACGCTGCTACAGTGAGACGGGCGTTCAAGAGAGCGAACCCCCGCAAAGCACCAGGACCCGACGGCATCCCCGGACGGGTGCTGAGGGCTTGTGTTGACCAACTCGCCGGGGTGTTCACCAACATCTTCAACCTGTCTCTGAGCCAGTCTATCATGCCCACCGTCTTCAAGACCTCCACTGTAGTTCCCATCCCAAAGACCCCCACAGCATCCTGTCCTAATGACTATCACTCGTATAGCACTCACATCTGTCATCATGAAGTGCTTTGAACGAATCATTAAGAGACACATCTGTGACTCCCTCCCCGACACCCTGGACCCCCTGCAGTTTGCATATAGAGCTAAGAGGTCTACAGACGACGCCATTGCTCTAGCAGTCCACACCTCTCTCAGTCATCTGGAGAGAGGAAACACATATGTGAGAATGCTCTTCATCGACTACAGCTCGGCATTCAACACCATAATCCCCTCCAAACTGGTCTCTAAGCTCACCGCCCTGGGCCTGGGGACGTCCATCTGCTGCTGGATATGGGACTTCCTCACCAACAGGCCACAGGCGGTGAGGATCGGCAGCCACGTCTCCTCCACACATGTCCTCAGCACTGGGGCACCCCAGGGCTGTGTTCTCAGCCCTCTCGTGTACTCCCTGTTCACCTACAACTGTACCGCCAGGCACAGCTCCAACACCATCCTCAAGTTTGCTGACGACACCACCATCCTAGGCCTCATCACTAACAACGATGAGAGTGCCTACAGAGACGAGGTGAAATCACTGACCAGCTGGTGTCAGGAAAATAACCTCTCTCTGAATGTCAGCAAAACTAAGGAAATAATCGTGGACTTCAGGAGACAGCGTGTAGACCAGCATCCCCCCATCTCCATCAACAACGCTGAGGTGGAGCAGGTCAGCAGTTTTAAGTTCCTTGGGGTCCACATCACTGAGGATCTGTCCTGGACACTACATACAGACACTGTGGTTAAGAAAGCCCGACAAAGACTCTACTTCTTGAGGAAGTTTGGTATGAGCACCAGCATCCTCACAAACTTCTACAGGTGCACCATCGAGAGCCTGCTGACGGGCTGCATCACAGTGTGGTATGGGAACTGCACCGCTCAGAGCCGCAAAGCACTACAGAGGGTGGTGCGAGCGGCAGAGGACATCACTGGCAGCAGTCTCCCCTCCATCCAGGACATTTACCACAGCAGGGGTCTGCGTAAAGCACGCAGCATCACTAAGGACCATACTCATCCGGCACAAGGACTCTTCCGTCTGCTACCCTCTGGTAGACGATACAGGAGCCTGCCAGCATGCACAAAAAGACTCAAAGACAGATATTATCCCCCAAGCTGTCAGACTACTGAACTCTGGGTAATACTCTAAATAATACTGAACTCTCAATAATACTGCACTAAACTACTTTTCATGATGCAGAATATGTTTACTGCTGCTGCTCTGTATGAATGTATCATGTTTGTCACTGTAAACTACTGTTACCTGTGCAATAATCTGTGCAATACTTATACTGTATTATGTGCAATCTGTGAAATACTTACTCCTTATTTAATCCTACCTGTACCTTTGTATTTTATTATATTTTATTACATATTTTTTTATATTGTTTACTTCTTCCCCTGCACTTTCCGCAACACTTTGTTACCATCGAGTCAACGGTTCTTCTGATCCTAAGCATTTCATTGCATTGTTGACCTTGTGTTGATTCTGCATATGACAAATAAACTATCTTTAATCTTAAGGAGGGGTTTGTCCCAACATTTGGACATCACAAAACCTTCACAAGGTTCACTCGGAGTGACCTCAGGGAAAGAAGGCGTCTGACTGGTCTTTAATGTTCAGAACAGGTTCATATGAACATTTTACGGTCAGAATGACGAACCTGACAGCAGTAGTTACAGAGAGAGGGGCCATGCTTTTTTTTTTGGGAAAGAGAGTCGATGGAGCTGGAAGTTCCTGCTTGGGACTAGGCGGCGAGTGGGTTAGCGATATCCAGAGAGAGATCTAGGTCGTTTTCACACCTGCCTTGTTTGGTTCATTTAAAATGAACCAGAGTTCATTTGCTCCTTTGATTCGGACCTTTTGGGCTGGTGTGAATAAAAAACAAAAATCTCGATCCGGAGCAAACAAGAGAACCGAGACCACCTAAAAAGGTCGGTCTCGGCACGGTTCCATACAAATCCTGGTGCGGTTCGTTTGAGGTGAGAATGCAGACCGGACTTGATCCGACACAAGTTGGCTTTTGTACTTAACGAGCTCCCGTCGTATGTTGAGCATTATGGGAAACCGAGGCTGACGAAACGAAACGAAACTAAACTAAACTTACGAGTCTTACTTACGTTTTGCGTGAAGAGCAAGAGTCAGAACTTGATGCTCACATGAGCGCTGTCCTCCGTAGCCGTCTTGCCCTGTGACTTCATCGTTTGGAAATTGATTGTAAAATAGTGTAAACCTCACGATGCTGCTCAAACATTTGTGCGAACTGTAAAAACTGATGCGTGAAGAGTCCCTCAGTCGTCCAGGTAGAATCCATGATAAAAGAAGAAATTCAATTTGTCAACTGGACAAAGTTTGTTTGGTCGAAAACGTTTCGCCGCTCATCCGAGAGGCTTCGTCAGCTCTGGTTAGAGTTCTGGTAAGACACTTGCTTATATCTCAGTCAGACATAGAGTCAGACATAATTTGTCTCCCATCTATAATTCCATTCTTAAACCTAGATCAAACAAACAAAAGAAACAATAGGGCTAGCCAGGTCAGGGCCAGAGGTGTGAAAAACAGTTGTTGTAGGGATGAATAGGGATGCTAATCTAGACGCCAGAGAAACAAAAGACAGAAACCAATAGGGGAGATAGTTTCACTAGTTAGCTCCTCCCTGCAGCGAGATATAAGCAGTGTCTTACCAGCACTCTAACCAGAACTGACGAAGCCTCTCGCATGAGCGGCGAAACATTTTCGACCAAACAAACTTTGTCCAGTTGACAAATAGAATTTCTTCTTTTATCATGTAAAAACTGAGCAAACCATATCGCTAAGGCTAAATTGAAAAGAGCACGTAACAGCATGATTCTCCTCCTTCCGGGTTTGGACACGGCTCATTTCTGTCCAATGTCTGAGTGACCTCAGCACACGTGGTTTTGTTTATAGATGTTGGTTCACGTGGGGAAAAACTGCAGTGTGAAAGCGAACCGCACCAAAATAAAATAAAAATAAAAATAAAAAAAATTTGGTCCGGACCAAGTGAACTATCGGACTTTCCTGGTGTGAAAGAGTCTATGGAAGCCCCTGCAGGACCTTCTCAGAAGGTCTTCTTCTTCTGTGTGTTGTTGTGCCTCACCTTGTCCTCTGGGGGTGCAGACTCCAGGCCGAGCAGAGCCTGAAGAGCCTGAGACACTGTCCTCCTCCTCTTCTGCAGGAACTCCTTCTCCTGAGCGGGGATGTCCTCAGAGAGACGCACCTTCACGCTCTCCTCACCCCTGCGACGAGGAGACAGGAGAGAGAGGAACATATTAGTGAATTGTGAAACTTTTCTGGTGGAGGGTCCATCACCTGCTTTTTTCTAAGACGGACCCTCCACCAGAAAAGTTACACAGTGCATCTTTAAGTTGAAGTTCCACAGAAACGGCGTGTACCTCTCCTTTAGCTCCAGGTGAAGATCCACAGAGTCCTGAAACAAAAACAAAAAAACAAACAACATTTTACTTTGGATTTTTGAGAAGGTTCCATAGTATATTCTGAACCTCGTCTCCCAGGTTGAAGTCCCGACTCCGTGTGCGGTCATCGATATCGTGTTTGAGATGATCACAACGTTCTACCGCCAATCAGATTTAAACCAACCCTAAAGTGTCTGACCTTTGACGCCTGTGGATCCTTCTGTTATAATTTGGACGTTTTAAATCTCAATTTTCATCTAAAACCATTTCAGAAAGAAACAAGAGCTCTGACTGAACCAGGACTGAACCAGGACTAAACCAGGACTGAACCAGGACTGAACTAGGACTAAAACAGGACTAAACCAGGACTAAACCAGGACTAAAACAGGACTGAACCAGGACTGAACCAGGACTGAACCAGGACTAAACCAGGACTAAACCAGGACTAAACCAGGACTGAACCAGGACTAAACCAGGACTAAACCAGGACTAAACCAGGACTAGACCAGGATTAAACCAGGATTAAACCAGGACTAAACCAGGACTAGACCAGGACTAAACCAGGACTAGACCAGGACTGAACCAGGACTGAACCAGAACTGACTACGCAAAATGACAACGTGACGCTGCCCAGTCCTGCGAGTATCACCCATGAAGAACATTGAACTGGAGAAGAGCGGACGCCACAGTGGGCGTGTACAGGTGGAGCTGGGGTACAAATCACTCCAAATTCAACTTCAGAGGGTCAGTGAGAAGAAACGACTAGAACACGGAGAAAGATCTGAGGAGAACAGTCTGAAGAACATCTCTGATTTAACGCAGATGGAGCAGCTCAAATCAGTCTTGTTCAGATTTGTGTTGTAATACAATGAGTTCTGAGTGGTAGAAGTAGCAGCTTTGCAGTAGTAGTAGCTGTAGTAGTAGTATTTGCAGTAGTAGTATTAATACCTCGTCCACAGTGAGGGAGATGTTTCCTGAGTGGTAAGAGGGGAGGGGCTTCATATGAAAAGTCGACAAAACCACGTCCTTTTTCCCCACCTCAGTCTCTACTGACTCGTTCACCTCCTGAAATGACAAAGGACAAAGTGTGAAGAATCCCTCAGTCGTCCAGGAAGAACCAAAGGCAAAACGAGGAATTCAGTTTGTCAACTGGACAAAACCTGCTGCCTGCTGTTGTCTTTCTTTTGATTTAGGTGTGTGTATTTGTTGTGTATTTGTTGTGTGTTTGTGTGTATATTATGTATTTGTTGTGTATATTATGTATTTGTTGTGTTTGTGTGTATTTTGTGTATTTGTTGTGTGTTTGTGTGCATATTGCGTATTTGTTGTGTATATTGTGTATTTGTTGTGTATTTGTTGTGTGTATTTGTGGGTTTGTTGTGTGTATTTGTGTGTTTGTTGTGTTTGTGTGTATATTATGTATTTGTTGTGTATATTGTGTATTTGTGTGTATTTTGTGTATTTGTGTGTATTTTGTGTATTTGTTGTGTGTTTGTGTATATTGTGTATTTGTTGTGTATATTGTGTATTTGTGTGTATATTGTGTATGTGTTGTGTATTTGTTGTGTATATTGTGTATTTGTGTGTATATTGCGTATTTGTTGTGTGTATTTTGTGTATTTGTTGTGTGTTTGTGTGTATATTGTGTATTTGTTGTGTATAGTGTGTATTTGTTGTGTGTATTTGTGTGTTTGTTGTGTGTATTTGCGTATTTGTTGTGTGTATTTTGTGTATTTGTAGTGTATTTGTGTATTTGTTGTGTATTTGTGTGTTTGTTGTGTGTATTTGTGTGTTTGTTGTGTGTATTTGTGTATTTCTTGTGTGTATTTGTGTATTTGTTGTGTGTATTTGCATGTTTGTTGTGTATATTGTGTATTTGTTGTGTGTATTTTCGTGTTTGTTGTGTGTATTTGTGTGTTTGTTGTGTGTATTTGTGTATTGTGTGTATTTGTGTGTTTGTTGTGTGTATTTGTATATTTGTTGTGTGTATTTGTGTGTTTGTTGTGTGTATTTGTGTATTTGTTGTGTGTATATTGTGTATTTGTTGTGTGTATTTGCGTGTTTGTTGTGTATATTGTGTATTTGTTGTGTGTATTTGTGTGTTGTGTGTATTTGTGTGTTTGTTGTGTGTATTTGTGTGTTGTGTGTATTTGCGTGTTTGTTGTGTGTATTTGTGTGTTTGTTGTGTGTATTTGCGTGTTTGTTGTGTGTATTTGTGTATTTGTTGTGTATTTGTGTGTTTGTTGTGTGCATTTGTTGTGTGTATTTGTGTGTTTGTTGTTTGTATTTGTGTATTTGTTGTGTGTATTTGCATGTTTGTTGTGTATATTGTGTATTTGTTGTGTGTGTTTGTTGTGTGTATTTGGGTATTTGTTGTGTATTTGCGTGGTTGTTGTGTGTATTTGTGTTTGTTGTGTGCATTTGTGTATTTGTTGTGTGTATTTGCATGTTTGTTGTGTATATTGTGTATTTGTTGTGTGTGTTTGTGTGTTTGTTGTGTGTATTTGGGTATTTGTTGTGTATTTGCGTGTTTGTTGTGTGTATTTGTGTGTTTGTTGTGTGTATTTGTTGTGTATTTGTGTATTTGTTGTGTGTATTTGTGTGTTGTGTGTATTTGTGTGTTTGTTGTGTATTTCTGTGTTTGTTGTGTGTATTTGGGTATTTGTTGTGTATTTGCGTGTTTGTTGTGTGTATTTGTGTGTTTGTTGTGTGTATTTGTTGTGTATTTGTGTATTTGTTGTGTGTATTTGTGTGTTGTGTGTATTTGTGTGTTTGTTGTGTATTTCTGTGTTTGTTGTGTGTTTGTTGTGTGTATTTGTGTGTTTGTTGTGTGTATTTGTGTGTTTGTTGTGTGTATTTGTGTATTTGTTGTGTATTTGTGTGTTTGTTGTGTGTATTTGTGTATTTGTTGTGTATTTGTGTGTTTGTTGTGTGTATTTGTGTGTTTGTTGTGTATTTGTTGTGTGTATTTGCGTGTTTGTTGTGTGTACTTGTGTGTTTGTTGTGTGTATTTGTGTGTTTGTTGTGTATTTGTTGTGTGTATTTGTGTGTTTGTTGTGTGTATTTGTGTGTTTGTTGTGTGTATTTGTATGTTGTGTGTATTTGTGTGTTTGTTGTGTGTTTGTTGTGTGTATTTTTTGTGTTTGTTGTGTATTTGTTGTGTGTATTTGTGTGTTTGTTGTGTGTATTTGTGTGTTTGTTGTGTATGTGTGTGTTTGTTGTGCGTTTGTTGTGTGTATTTGTGTGTTTGTTGTTTGTATTTGTGTGTTTGTTGTGTGTATTTGTGTATTTGTTTTGTATTTGCGTGTTTGTTGGGTGTATTTGCGTATATGTTGTGTATTTCTGTGTTTGTTGTGTGTATTTGTGTTTGTTGTGTGTATTTGTGTGTTTGTTGTGTATTTGTTGTGTGTATTTGCGTGTTTGTTGTGTGTACTTGTGTGTTTGTTGTGTGTATTTGTGTGTTTGTTGTGTATTTGCTGTGTGTATTTGTGTGTTTGTTGTGTGTATTTGCGTGTTTGTTGTGTGTATTTGTGTGTTGTGTGTATTTGTGTGTTTGTTGTGTGTTTGTTGTGTGTATTTTTTGTGTTTGTTGTGTATTTGTTGTGTGTATTTGTGTGTTTGTTGTGTGTATTTGCGTGTTTGTTGTGTGTATTTGTGTGTTGTGTGTATTTGTGTATTTGTTGTGTATTTGTGTGTTTGTTTGATTAAGCTTGATTAAGCTTAGGCTTAGGCTTAAGCCTTTATTGGTCTCACACACAATGACACATAGTGACACACGGGAGAAATTTGACTTCTACATTTGACCCATCCTTTTTTTTTTTTTCAGGAGCAGTGAGCAGCCGTCTTTTTTGGCGCCCGGGGGGCAGTACCGTGAAGGGTCTTGCCCAAGGACCCACACTGGTTAGCTCATTGCCCGGGGGGGATTTGAACCCACAACCCCCAGGGGGAAAGTCCATGACTTACCAGTTGAGCGAACCAGCCGGTTGTTGTGTGTATTTGTGTGTTTGTTGTGTATTTGTGTGTTTGTTGTGTATTTGTGTGTTTGTTGTGTATTTGTTGTGTGTATTTGTGTGTTTGTTGTGTGTATTTGTGTGTTTTGTCGTGTGTATTTGTGTGTTTGTTGTGTGTTTGTTGCGTGTTTGTTGTGTGTATTTGTGTGTTGTGTGTATTTGTGTGGTTTTGTGTATTTGTTGTGTGTACTTGCATGCTTGTTGTGTATCTTGTGTATTTGTTGTGTGTATTTGTGTGTTTGTTGTGTGTATTTGTGTATTTGTTGTGCGTAGTTGCGTATTTGTTGTGTGTATTTACATGTTTGTTGTGTATATTGTGTATTTGTTGTGTGTATTTGTGTATTTGTTGTGTGTATTTGTGTATTTGTTGTGTGTATTTGCATGCTTGTTGTGTATATTGTGTATTTGTTGTGTGTATTTGTGTATTTGTTGTGTGTATTTGTGTGTTTGTTGTGTATATTGTGTATTTATTTGTATTTGCGTGTTTGTTGTGTATATTTTGTATTTGTTGTGTGTATTTGAGTGTTTGTTGTGTGTATTTGTGTGTTTGTTGTGTGTATTTGTGTATTTGTTGTGTATTTGTGTGTTTTGTGTGTATTTGTGTGTTTGTTGTGTGTATTTGGGTGTTTGTTGTGTATTTGCGTGTTTGTTGTGTGTATTTGTGTGTTTGTTGTGTGTATTTGTGTATTTGTTGTGTGTATTTGTGTGTTTTGTTGTGTGTATTTGTGTGTTTGTTGTGTGTATTTGTGTGTTTGTTGTGTGTTTGTTGTGTGTATTTGTGTGTTTGTTGTGTGTATTTGTGTGTTTGTTGTGTGTATTTGTGTATTTGTTGTGTATTTGTGTGTTTGTTGTGTGTATTTGTGTATTTGTTGTGTATTTGTGTGTTTGTTGTGTGTATTTGTGTGTTTGTTGTGTGTATTTGTGTGTTTGTTGTGTATTTGTTGTGTGTATTTGCGTGTTTGTTGTGTGTACTTGTGTGTTTGTTGTGTGTATTTGTGTGTTTGTTGTGTATTTGTTGTGTGTATTTGTGTGTTTGTTGTGTGTATTTGCGTGTTTGTTGTGTGTATTTGTGTGTTGTGTGTATTTGTGTGTTTGTTGTGTGTTTGTTGTGTGTATTTGCGTGTTTGTTGTGTATTTGTTGTGTGTATTTGTGTGTTTGTTGTGTATTTGTTGTGTGTATTTGTGTGTTTGTTGTGTGTATTTGCGTGTTTGTTGTGTGTATTTGTGTGTTGTGTGTATTTGTGTGTTTGTTGTGTGTTTGTTGTGTGTATTTGCGTGTTTGTTGTGTATTTGTTGTGTGTATTTGTGTGTTTGTTGTGTATTTGTTGTGTGTATT
Source organism: Paratrypauchen microcephalus (assembly GCA_036785185.1). NCBI lineage: Eukaryota > Metazoa > Chordata > Actinopteri > Gobiiformes > Gobiidae > Paratrypauchen > Paratrypauchen microcephalus. The sequence continues at coordinate 647,388 of JAVJIX010000226.1, forward strand.
TGTATGTTTGTTGTGTGTTTGTTGTGTGTTTGTTGTGTATTTGTGTGTTTGTTGTGTGTTTGTGTGTTTGTTGTGTATTTGTGTGTTTGTTGTGTATTTGTGTGTTTGTTGTGTGTTTGTTGGGTATTTGTGTGTTTGTGGTGTATTTGAGTGTTTGTTGTGTATTTGTTGTGTGAATGTGTGTGTTTGGTGTGTGTATTTGTGTGTTTTGTCGTGAGTATTTGTGTGTTTGTTGTGTGTTTGTTGCGTGTTTGTTGTGTGTATTTGTGTGTTTGTTGTGTGTTTGTTGTGTGTATTTGTGTGTTTGTTGTGTGTTTGTTGTGTGTATTTGTGTGTTTGTTGTGTGTATTTGTGTATTTGTTGTGTGTATTTGTGTGTTTGTTGTGTGTATTTGTGTGTTTGTTGTGTGTATTTGTTGTGTGTGTTTGTTGTGTGTTTGTTGTGTGTTTCTTGTGTGTTTGTTGTGTGTTTGTTGTGTGTATTTGTGTGTTTGTTGTGTGTATTTGTGTGTTTGTTGTGTGTATTTGTGTGTTTGTTGTGTGTATTTGTGTGTTTGTTGTGTGTGTGTTGTGTGTATTTGTGTGTTTGTTGTGTGTTTGTTGTGTGTTTGTTGTGTGTATTTGTAGTGTGTTGTGTGTATTTGTGTGTTTGTTGTGTGTTTGTTGTGTGTGTTTGTTGTGTGTTTGTTGTGTGTATTTGTGTGTTTGTTGTGTGTATGTTGTGTGTTTGTTGTGTGTATTTGTGTTGTGTGTATTTGTGTGTTTGTTGCGTGCTTGTTGTGGGTATTTGTGTGTTTGTTGTGTGTTTGTTGTGTGTATTTGTGTGTTTGTTGTGTGTTTGTTGTGTGTTTGTTGTGTGTATTTGTGTGTTTGTTGTGTGTATTTGTGTGTTTGTTGTGTGTTTGTTGTGTGTGTTTGTTGTGTGTTTGTTGTGTGTATTTGTGTGTTCGTTGTGTATTTGTGTGTTTGTTGTGTGTTTGTTGTGTGTTTGTTGTGTGTATTTGTGTGTTTGTTGTGTATTTGTGTGTTTGTTGTGTGTATTTGTGTGTTTGTTGTGTGTTTGTTGTGTGTTTGTTGTGTGTATTTGTGTGTTTGTTGTGTATTTGTTGTGTGTATTTGTGTGTATTTGTGTGTTTGTTGTGTGTTTGTTGTGTGTATTTGTGTGTTTGTTGTGTGTTTGTTGTGTGTTTGTTGTGTGTATTTGTGTGTTTGTTGTGTGTATTTGTGTGTTTGTTGTGTGTATTTGTGTGTTTGTTGTGTGTATTTGTGTGTTTGTTGTGTGTTTGTTGTGTGTTTGTTGTGTGTTTGTTGTGTGTTTGTTGTGTGTTTGTTGTGTGTTTGTCGTGTGTTTGTTGTGTGTGTTTGTTGTGTGTGTTTGTTGTGTGTTTGTTGTGTGTATTTGTGTGTTTGTTGTGTGTTTGTTGTGTGTTTGTTGTGTGTTTGTTGTGTGTATTTGTGTGTTTGTTGTGTGTTTGTTGTGTGTTTGTTGTGTGTATTTGTGTGTTTGTTGTGTGTATTTGTGTGTTTGTTGTGTGTATTTGTGTGTTTGTTGTGTGTTTGTTGTGTGTGTTTGTTGTGTGTTTGTTGTGTGTATTTGTGTGTTTGTTGTGTGTTTGTTGTGTGTTTGTTGTGTGTTTGTTGTGTGTATTTGTGTGTTTGTTGTGTGTTTGTTGTGTGTTTGTTGTGTGTATTTGTGTGTTTGTTGTGTGTTTGTTGTGTGTTTGTTGTGTGTTTGTTGTGTGTATTTGTGTGTATTTGTGTGTTTGTTGTGTGTTTGTTGTGTGTATTTGTGTGTTTGTAGTGTGTTTGTTGTGTGTTTGTTGTGTGTTTGTTGTGTGTTTGTTGTGTGTTTGTTGTGTGTTTGTCGTGTGTTTGTTGTGTGTATTTGTGTGTTTGTTGTGTGTTTGTTGTGTGTTTGTGTGTTTGTTGTGTGTTTGTTGTGTGTTTGTTGTGTGTTTGTTGTGTGTATTTGTGTGTTTGTTGTGTGTTTGTTGTGTGTTTGTTGTGTGTTTGTTGTGTGTATGTTGTGTGTATTTGTGTGTTTGTTGTGTGTTTGTTGTGTGTGTTTGTTGTGTGTTTGTTGTGTGTATTTGTGTGTTTGTTGTGTGTTTGTTGTGTGTTTGTTGTGTGTTTGTTGTGTGTATTTGTGTGTTTGTTGTGTGTTTGTTGTGTGTTTGTTGTGTATTTGTGTGTTTGTTGTGTGTTTGTTGTGTGTTTGTTGTGTGTTTGTTGTGTGTATTTGTGTGTATTTGTGTGTTTGTTGTGTGTTTGTTGTGTGTATTTGTGTGTTTGTTGTGTGTTTGTTGTGTGTTTGTTGTGTGTTTGTTGTGTGTATTTGTGTGTATTTGTGTGTTTGTTGTGTGTTTGTTGTGTGTTTGTTGTGTGTTTGTTGTGTGTTTGTTGTGTGTTTGGTGTGTATTTGTGTGTTTGTAGTGTGTTTGTTGTGTGTTTGTTGTGTGTTTGTTGTGTGTATTTGTGTGTATTTGTGTGTTTGTTGTGTGTTTGTTGTGTGTATTTGTGTGTTTGTTGTGTGTTTGTTGTGTGTATTTGTGTGTTTGTAGTGTGTTTGTTGTGTGTTTGTTGTGTGTTTGTAGTGTGTTTGTTGTGTGTTTGTTGTGTGTTTGTTGTGTGTTTGTTGTGTGTTTGTTGTGTGTATTTGTGTGTTTGTTGTGTATTTGTTGTGTGTATTTGCGTGTTTGTTGTGTGTACTTGTGTGTTTGTTGTGTGTATTTGTGTGTTTGTTGTGTGTTTGTTGTGTGTATTTGTGTGTATTTGTGTGTTTGTTGTGTGTTTGTTGTGTGTATTTGTGTGTTTGTTGTGTGTTTGTTGTGTGTTTGTTGTGTGTTTGTTGTGTGTTTGTTGTGTGTTTGTCGTGTGTTTGTTGTGTGTGTTTGTTGTGTGTGTTTGTTGTGTGTTTGTTGTGTGTATTTGTGTGTTTGTTGTGTGTTTGTTGTGTGTTTGTTGTGTGTTTGTTGTGTGTATTTGTGTGTTTGTTGTGTGTTTGTTGTGTGTTTGTTGTGTGTTTGTTGTGTGTTTGTTGTGTGTATTTGTGTGTTTGTTGTGTGTATTTGTGTGTTTGTTGTGTGTTTGTTGTGTGTGTTTGTTGTGTGTTTGTTGTGTGTATTTGTGTGTTTGTTGTGTGTTTGTTGTGTGTTTGTTGTGTGTATTTGTGTGTATTTGTGTGTTTGTTGTGTGTTTGTTGTGTGTATTTGTGTGTTTGTTGTGTGTTTGTTGTGTGTTTGTTGTGTGTTTGTTGTGTGTTTGTTGTGTGTATTTGTGTGTATTTGTGTGTTTGTTGTGTGTTTGTTGTGTGTTTGTTGTGTGTTTGTTGTGTGTTTGTTGTGTGTTTGGTGTGTATTTGTGTGTTTGTAGTGTGTTTGTTGTGTGTTTGTTGTGTGTTTGTTGTGTGTATTTGTGTGTATTTGTGTGTTTGTTGTGTGTTTGTTGTATGTTTGTTGTGTGTTTGTTGTGTGTATTTGTGTGTATTTGTGTGTTTGTTGTGTGTTTGTTGTGTGTATTTGTGTGTTTGTTGTGTGTTTGTTGTGTGTATTTGTGTGTATTTGTGTGTTTGTTGTGTGTTTGTTGTGTGTATTTGTGTGTTTGTTGTGTGTTTGTTGTGTGTTTGTTGTGTGTTTGTTGTGTGTATTTGTGTGTATTTGTGTGTTTGTTGTGTGTTTGTTGTGTGTTTGTTGTGTGTTTGGTGTGTGTTTGGTGTGTATTTGTGTTTGTAGTGTGTTTGTTGTGTGTTTGTTGTGTGTTTGTTGTGTGTATTTGTGTGTATTTGTGTGTTTGTTGTGTGTTTGTTGTGTGTATTTGTGTGTTTGTTGTGTGTTTGTTGTGTGTTTGTTGTGTGTTTGTTGTGTGTATTTGTGTGTATTTGTGTGTTTGTTGTGTGTTTGTTGTGTGTATTTGTGTGTTTGTTGTGTGTTTGTTGTGTGTTTGTTGTGTGTTTGTTGTGTGTTTGTTGTTTCTCTCTCTCGTCTCTCTGGATTCCTGGACTTGTCTGAACCTGAGTTCATCTGAACCTGTTTTTAAACATCAGGATCAGGCCCCAGGCAAAACACCTCCACCTGTCCCCTCCACCTGTCCCCTCCACCTGTGTATTTGTTGTGTGTATTTGTGTGTTTGTTGTGTGTATTTGTTGTGTATTTGTTTTGTATATTGTGTGTTTGTTGTGTGTATTTGTGTGTTTGTTGTGTGTATTTGTTGTGTATTTGTTGTGTATTTGTGTGTTTGTTGTGTGTATTTGTGTGTTTGTTGTGTGTATTTGTGTATTTGTTGTGTATTTGTTGTGTATTTGTTGTGTATTTGTGTGTATTTGTGTATTTGTTGTGTGTATTTGTGTGTTTGTTGTGTATATTGTGTATTTGTTGTGTGTATTTGCGTGTTTGTGTGTATATTGTGTATTTGTTGTGTGTATTTGTGTGTTTGTTGTGTGTATTTGCGTGTTTGTTGTGTGTATTTGCGTGTTTGTTGTGTGTATTTGTGTGTTTGTTGTGTGTATTTGTGTGTTTGTTGTGTATATTGTGTATTTGTTGTGTGTATTTGCGTGTTTGTTGTGTGTGTTTGTTGTGTGTATTTGTGTATTTGTTGTGTATTTGTGTGTTTTGTGTGTATTTGTGTGTTTGTTGTGTGTATTTGGGTGTTTGTTGTGTGTATTTGTGTATTTGTTGTGTATTTGTGTATTTGTTGTGTGTATTTGTGTGTTTGTTGTGCGTTTGTTGTGTGTTTGTTGTGTGTATTTGTGTGTTTGTTGTGTGTATTTGTGTGTTTGTCGTGTGTATTTGTGTTTGTTGTGTGTATTTGTGTTTGTTGTGTGTATTTGTGTTTGTTGTGTGTTTGTTGTGTGTATTTGTGTGTTTGTTGTGTGTATTTGTGTGTTTGTTGTATGCATTTGTGTGTTTGTGTGTATTTGTGTGTTTGTTGTGTATTTGTTGTGTGTATTTGCGTGTTTGTTGTGTATATTGTGTATTTGTTGTGTGTATTTGTGTGTTTGTTGTGTGTATTTGTGTGTTTGTTGTGTGTATTTGTGTGTTTGTTGTGTATATTGTGTATTTGTTGTGTGTATTTGCGTGTTTGTTGTGTGTGTTTGTTGTGTGTATTTGTGTATTTGTTGTGTATTTGTGTGTTTTGTGTGTATTTGTGTGTTTGTTGTGTGTATTTGGGTGTTTGTTGTGTGTATTTGTGTATTTGTTGTGTATTTGTGTATTTGTTGTGTGTATTTGTGTGTTTGTTGTGCGTTTGTTGTGTGTTTGTTGTGTGTATTTGTGTGTTTGTTGTGTGTATTTGTGTGTTTGTCGTGTGTATTTGTGTTTGTTGTGTGTATTTGTGTTTGTTGTGTGTATTTGTGTTTGTTGTGTGTTTGTTGTGTGTATTTGTGTGTTTGTTGTGTGTATTTGTGTGTTTGTTGTATGCATTTGTGTGTTTTTGTGTATTTGTGTGTTTGTTGTGTATTTGTTGTGTGTATTTGCGTGTTTGTTGTGTATATTGTGTATTTGTTGTGTGTATTTGTGTGTTTGTTGTGTGTATTTGTGTGTTTGTTGTGTGTATTTGTGTGTTTGTTGTGTGTTTGTTGTGTGTATTTGTGTGTTTGTTGTGTGTTTGTTGTGTGTTTGTTGTCTCTCTCTCTCTCTCGTCTCTCTGGATTCCTGGACTTGTCTGAACCTGAGTTCATCTGAACCTGTCCCCTCCCCCTGTCCCCTCCACCTGTCCCCTCCACCTGTCCCCTCCACCTGTCCCTACCACCTGTCCCCTCCCCCATCCCCACACCTCCACCTGTCCCCTCCCCCTGTCCCCTCCCCCTGTCCCCTCCACCTGTCCCCACACCTCCACCTGTCCCCTCCCCCTGTCCCCTCCTCCTGTCCCCTCCACCTGTCCCCACACCTCCACCTGTCCCCTCCACCTGTCCCCACACCCTGTCCCTGTGTCTCTGTGTGGACATTTTCCAGAAGAGTTGGTGTTCTCACGGTGAGGGCGAGGTGCGTCTCCAGCTCTCGGTTCATGTGGAACAGGAGTTTGTGTGTGTCCGACTCCAGGGGCTGGACCGTCTCATAGGCTCCACACAGGGTCAGCATCGGGGAGCAGGACAGGACTGGACACAAACGAGGAGAGGACATCTAAAGGACAGGACTGGACACAAACGAGGAGAGGACATCTAAAGGACAGGACTGGACACAAACGAGGAGAGGACATCTAAAGGACAGGACTGGACACAAACGAGGAGAGGACATCTAAAGGACAGGACTGGACACAAACCCAGAGAGGACGTCTAAAGGACAGGACTGGACACAAACGAGGAGAGGACATCTAAAGGACAGGACTGGACACAAACGAGGAGAGGACATCTAAAGGACAGGACTGGACACAAACCCAGAGAGGACGTCTAAAGGACGGGACTGGACACAAACGGGGAGAGGACGTCTAAAGGACGGGACTGGACACAAACGAGGAGAGGACATCTAAAGGACGGGACTGGACACAAACGAGGAGAGGACGTCTAAAGGACAGGACTGGACACAAACGGGGACAGGACATCTAAAGGACAGGACTGGACACAAACCCAGAGAGGACGTCTAAAGGACAGGACTGGACACAAACGGGGAGAGGACGTCTAAAGGACGGGACTGGACACAAACGGGGAGAGGACGTCTAAAGGACAGGACTGGACACAAACGGGAGAGGACGTCTAAAGGACGGGACTGGACACAAACGGGGACAGGACGTCTAAAGGACAGGACTGGACACAAACCGAGAGAGGACGTCTAAAGGACAGGACTGGACACAAACCCAGAGAGGACGTCTAAAGGACAGGATTGGAAACAAACGGGGAGAGGACGTCTAAAGGACGGGACTGGACACAAACGAGGAGAGGACGTCTACACAAACGAGGAGAGGACGTCTAAAGGACAGGACTGGACACAAACGGGGACAGGACGTCTAAAGGACAGGACTGGACACAAACCCAGAGAGGACGTCTAAAGGACAGGACTGGACACAAACGCTGGACACAAACCGAGAGAGGACGTCTAAAGGACAGGACTGGACACAAACGGGAAGAGGACGTCTAAAGGACAGCACTGGACACAAACGGGAAGAGGACGTCTAAAGGACAGCACTGGACACAAACCCGGAGAGGACGTCTAAAGGACAGGACTGGACACAAACGGGGACAGGACGTCTAAAGGACAGGACTGGACACAAACCCGAATTAATTATGAGGGTCAGTTCAATGCGCATTTTAAATTTGTCCCACTGAAGGACCTGAAGGCGACTTGGCAGTGGCGTCACTTCCGCCTGTGTCGCTCAAACAAATAAAGTCTGGACGAAACTGACATGGACTCGACTCAGGGGGCGAGGAGCGAATCGCCGCCAGGGCCGAAGAACGCCGACTTTATTTATAAAAAGAACGAAGACGGGACGATCGACGAGAACGCCGTGATTTGGAGCTTTTGTCAAAAAGAATTTTCCCATCACCGAAGCTGCTCCAGCCTGACGGATCATTTGAGTGACAAACACGTCCGGACAAGTTCTATCTTTACCGGTGATAGAGCGAGCGTGAGCGCACTTCATCAAACCACCAAACCGCCAAAATGCCAAACCAACAAACCGCCAAACCAACAAACCACCAAACCACCAAACCAACAAACCACCAAACCAAAAACCACCAAACCGCCAAACCGCCAAACCAACAAACCGCCAAACCAACAAACCAACAAACCACCAAACCAACAAACCAACAAACCACCAAACCACCAAACCACCAAACCACCAAACCAAAAACCACCAAACCGCCAAACCGCCAAACCAACAAACCACCAAACCACCAAACCACCAAACCAAAAACCACCAAACCGCCAAACCAACAAACCAACAAACTACCAAACCAACAAACTACCAAATCAACAAACCAACAAACCACCAAACCAACAAACCGCCAAACCGCCAAACCAAAAACCGCCAAACCGCCAAACCAACAAACCACCAAACCACCAAACCACCAAACCAAAAACCACCAAACCGCCAAACCGCCAAACCAACAAACCAACAAACTACCAAACCAACAAACTACCAAATCAACAAACCAACAAACCACCAAACCACCAAACCACCAAACCAAAAACCACCAAACCGCCAAACCGCCAAACCAACAAACCAACAAACTACCAAACCAACAAACTACCAAATCAACAAACCAACAAACCAACAAACCACCAAACCACCAAACCACCAAACCACCAAACCAAAAACTGACAAACCGCCAAACCAACAAACCAACAAATCACCAAACCACGCTTAAAGAATTTGGGAAACGAACAAAGCGACCACAGAAAAACTGACAAACTCAATCACAAAGTGGGTTCTCTTGCTCTCGCTCATGAGATTAAAATGTGATTAATCAGATTAATTGATTACAAATCCTGTAATTAATTAGATTATTTTTTATATCGCCTGACAGCACTAATACAAACTTTTCAATACAAAGTTAATTGGAGCCAGAGACGATGGAGCCGAAGTGCGCTCATGCACTTCCTGTTTGGAGCGCGATGGCGATAGGGGGTCCCTGTGGACACATGGGGACGGGGAAGTCCGTCTGCTTCGACATTCCACGTTTTGGAGCTTCACTTTTAGCTCCGCCCACACCACAACACTGCTCTGTGATTGGTCCAGCCTCTGTCCCACAGGTGCCCGCACCCAATCGCACCAGCAGGAGCCAAGATGTTTAAGGTTAAATCAGGCTTCAAACTGTTCTCCTCAGATGTTTCTCCAAACTGTTCTCCTCAGATGTTCCTCAAACTGTTCTCCTCAGATGTTTCTCCAAACTGTTCTCCTCAGATGTTCCTCAAACTGTTCTCCTCAGATGTTTCTCCAAACTGTTCTCCTCAGATGTTCCTCAAACTGTTCTCCTCAGATGTTTCTCCAAACTGCTCTCCTCAGATGTTCCTCAAACTGTTCTCCTCAGATGTTTCTCCAAACTGTTCTCCTCAGATGTTTCTCCAAACTGTTCTCCTCAGATGTTCCTCAAACTGTTCTCCTCAGATGTTCCTCAAACTGTTCTCCTCAGATGTTTCTCCAAACTGTTCTCCTCAGATGTTTCTCCAAACTGTTCTCCTCAGATGTTTCTCTATGTTCTAGTTGCTTCTTCTCACAGACCCTCTGAAGTTTGGAGTGATTCATATTTGAATTTGTCGATCCCCCCATTTTCAGCTCCACCTGGACACGCCCTCTGTGACACTGGTTCAGTCCTGGTTTAGTCCTGGTTTAGTCCTGGTTTAATCCTGGTTCAGTCCTGGTTTAGTCCTGGTTTAGTCCCGGTTTAGTCCTGGTTTAGTCCTGGTTTAGTCCTGGTTTAGTCCTGGTTCAGTCCTGGTTCAGTCCTGGTTTAGTCCTGGTTTAGTCCTGGTTTAGTCCTGGTTTAGTCCTGGTCTCTTACAGTGAGCGTGGAGGAGCTTCTGCACTTTGACGTTGAGCACAGACAGAGGAGCCGCCTGAAAAACAAGTTTGATCAGATTTTTATGAAAAGTTTTTACTTCAAAGGATTTTTGTCGTTTCCTCGTCACAAACACCTGGAGTCGTGTTTTGTTTCATTCACATGTTTAACACACAAAGATTCAGCACGAGATCTTCTCTCTAAAAACAACAACTCTTTTCCACCATGTGATGTCATCATGTGGTGATACAGACGTGCTCCACTGTGTTTTTAAACTCCTTTGCTTGATTTTTTTCAGCCCTGGAATCGCCAACCTCTGAACTACTGAACTAAAGGTAAAAACAGTAGATCTGTCAGTTTAACGCGTTAAACGTTAAACTAATTACACTGAAAATTAACACATTATAAAAATTAACGCAATTAATTATGAGCGGCAATTCAATGCACATTTTAAATTTGGCGTGCGGCGAGCGAATCGCTGCCAGGGCCTTTGAACGGCGAGTTTATTTATCAAAAGAACGAAGACGGGACGATCAACAAGAACGCCGTGATTTGGAGCTTTTGTCAAAAAGAATTTTCCAATCACCGAAGCTGCTCCAGCCTGACGGATCATTTGAATGATAAACACGTCCAACCACCAAACCAACAAACCACCAAACCACCAACAACAAACCACCAACCAACAAACCACTAAACCAACAAACCACCAAACCACCAAACCAACAAAGCACCAACAACAAACCACCAAACCAACAAACCACCAAACCAACAAACCACCAAACCAACCAACCAACAAACCAACAATCCACCAAACCAACAAACCAACAAACCAACAAACCAAAAAACCACCAAGAAACCACCAAACCATCAAACCAAGAAACCAAGAAACCAACAAACCACCAAACCACCAAACCAACCAACCAACAAACCACCAAACCACCAAACCAACAAACCAACAAACCAACAAACCACCAAACCAACAAACCACCAAACCAACAAACCACCAAACCAACAAACCACCAAACCAACAAATCACGCTCACAGAATTGAGAAAAAAAACTCAATCACAATGTGGGTTCGTTCATTCGTTCAATCTCTAACTCATCTCTCTCTCTCACACTCTTAAAATGTGATTAATTAGATTAATTAATTACAAATCATGTAATTAATTAGATTATTTTTTTAATCGCCTGACAGCACTAAAAAAGAGCCGTCACTACATGACATCACAAGGTGGAACGGAGCATTTTGAGCTTTGGAAAGGTAAACAGACTAATAATAAGTGTTAAGCCGGGCGTACACTGTGCGATTTTTGGCCCTTTTTGTGTCGATTTGTCGCTCATGGATCGGGCCGACCTTTGACTGAATTGTGTGTCGTGCTTTGTGCCGTACAGTACGAGTAACCATTGTTACGAGAACCGATTAATACCTCATGATGAGCTCCTGATCGGCAGTCGTAGGTCAGAAGAACATCAAACCCTCTCATGAGGGCGTCGCACTGTTGAAGTCGTTCCATGAGCAGATGTCGCAGAATCTGACCGTCCATGTGCGTACAGAGGAAGGATCTGAAGTCGGAGGAGGACCATGGTGGGCCAGCGAGTGATGGAGGCTCAGCTAATCGAGCTTTGCCAGGTTCACCCGAGCCTTTTCGATGTGGCCTCTCAGGCTGACCATGAGCGCAACAAAAAAGAAGCAGCACGTCTGTCTTTTTCCAGCATTTTGTCTCCGCACTTTGGTGGTTTTCTACTTTATATTTCTGGAACAAGAACTCCACATGTCGTGATGTGGACGTACAGTGTGCGCAGGCAGGTCCGAGCATCGGACAGTGTGAGAACATGAATCGTGAACTGTGAACTTTTAAACCCTGCGATTTGGTCGTACAGTGTGAGCCGGGTGTACGCCCGGCTTTACTCAAACGTGTGAATGAAACAAAACACAACTCCAGGTTTGTTTTTGAGGAGGAACATAGAATGAACATAATACTGTTCACTGTGTGTGTGAAGAGTCCCTCAGTCGTCCAGGTAGAATCCGTGGTAAAAGGAGAAATTCAATTTGTCAACTGGACAAAGTTTATTTGGTCGAAAACGTTTCGCAGCTCATCCGAGAGGCTTCGTCAGTTCTGGTTAGAGTGCTGATGGACACTGCTTATATCTCGCTTCAGGGAGGAGCTAACTACACTGAAATTATTCTGAAACTATCCCAAATCTTTGTTTTCAGCTTTCTGTCTTTTTTTCAGTTTCTCTCTGGCGTCTAGTTTAGCATACCCATTCAAACCCTAATGGTGTTTTCACACCTCTGGACGGGCCACTCCTTTGAGGACAGTGAGGCTCAGATCTTGGCCAGGGAAAAGAACTGGTTTGAGAGGGGGGTTAAAGAGGCTATTTGTGTCAAAAAAGAGAATCCTTCTTTAAACAGGAATGGGGGGGTCAGACATAATTTGTCCCCCAGCTATAATTCCATTCTCAAACCTAAATCAAAACAAACAAAGGAAACAATAGGGCTAGCCAGATCAGGTCCAGAGGTGTGAAAGCAGCCCTTAGGGTTTGAATGGGTATTCTAAACTAGACGCCAGAGAGAAACTGGAAAACAAAAAACAGAAAGCTGAAAACAAAGAGGTGGGATAGTTTCAGAATAATTTCAGTGTAGTTAGCTCCTCCCTGCAGCGAGATATAAGCAGTGTCCATCAGCACTCTAACCAGAACTGACGAAGCAACTCGGATGAGCTGCGAAACGTTTTCGACTAAATAAACTTTGTCCAGTTGACAAATTGAATTTCTCCTTTTACCATAATACTGTAGTCACTTTGTGGAATAGAGGACCTTTAGACTTCGGCACAGTTCATATGTGACACATTGTTGTGTTTCCTCCTCAGGGCTGTGCTGGTCCTGGTCAGGAGGACCTCATGAAAGAGGGAAACTGAACACAGGCTCAAACCTGAAACATCCTGCAGGGCATCTGGCTTAACCCTCCTGTGGGCGGAGTCAGAGGCACTCACCATCAGGATCCCGTTGGACAGGTACTCCTGAGTCTTGTCGTCACTGTCAAAAACAAAGGAACAATTAGACACAACAGGGAACACAGCCAACTGTTATGAAAAAACTACTGAATTCATCTCAATTCCAAAAATATTTGTCCGAATTAAAGAAATGTAAATGATCAAAGCTGTTCCCAACCTGCTGGTCAGCTCAAACTCCAGCTCCAGAGCCTCCTTCGTCTGAAACAACAGCACAAACTCAGGTGAGAGACAGGTGAGAGACAGGTGAGTGACAGGTGAGTGTGATGTCGTCCACAGTGTTCGGCTCCAGTCAAATGAAGCTCATCGAGGCTGGCAGTTATAAAAGGGGAATTTGGAGCCAAGTGTCATGGCAATCAAAGAGCCAATCAGGAACGAGCTTGTTGAATGTAAATGTTGTTGTTGTTGTTGTTGTAGTTCAGATAAATCGGTTCTTTCAGGTTTCAGGTTATGCTGAAACAGTTTCAGGGTGACTCCTGACCTCTGGGTTCAGGCTGAAGGATCTGCAGAGCTTCGAGTTGAGCTCCAGAGTCTCCAGGTCGAGGAGGATGGTGGAGATCAGGTCGTCTTTAGAGAGAAGGTCCTCATCAAACAGACGGATCTCCAGAATGTTCTGCAGAGAAACAGGACTGAACCAGGACTAAGACTGAACCAGGACTGAACCAGGACTGAGACTGAACCAGGACTGAGACTGAACCAAGACTAAGACTGAAACAGGACTGAGACTGAACCAGGACTGAGACTGAACCAAGACTAAGACTGAACCAGGACTGAGACTGAACCAGGACTGAGACTGAACCAAGACTAAGACTGAACCAAGACTAAGACTGAACCAGGACTGAGACTGAACCAGGACTGAGACTGAACCAGGACTGAGACTGAAACAGGACTGAGACTGAGGGTGTTTTCGCACTTGGTCCTTTCAGCAATGTAAACGAACTCAGACCGATGACTCGGCATTTTTTGCACGTATGTGAATGCCCCAACCGTACCCAGACCCTCTGAAACGAGGGTCTGTATTGTGACCTCCTTCGCTTTCCGTAGATGTCACGTGACTGTAACCAGGAACACTTCTGTAAACATGGCTGGTCACGGTCGTTGTCATGGTTATGCCAACGCAAATACAAATATCTCAAAGACTGAAACAGGACTGAACCACGACTGAACCAGGTCTAAGACTGAACCAGGTCTAAACCTGGATTAAACCAGGACTGAACAAGGTCTAAACCAGGACTAAACATAACTAAGACTAAACCAAGACTGAACCAACCTTGGTCTTGGTGGGGACTCTGAAGCTGAAGCCTTCATTCCACACGGGCTGGTTGTTGTGGCTGATGGTTTTGGTTCTTCGAGTCGTGGCCGCCGCTGTCGGCAACGTCAGAGTCACGTACAGGTCAGACTGGGACCCTGAAAGACCAGACTGAGGTCAGGACTAAACCAGGACTGAGATCAGGACTGGAACAGGACTGTGCCCTCTTTGTGCCTCAAATGCCCTCCCTGTGCCCCAGATGCCCTCCCATCCTCACAGAAGTCCTGGTTGATCTCGGTCTTGGCTCGGAGCACGGTGACGTTCAGGGTCCAGTACGACACAGACTCCACCTACAACAGAGAGATGATTCATGCAGATTTGAATCTGAGCCAGAGCCAAACCAAACCAGAACTAAACCAGGACCAATCTAGGACCAAACTAGGACCAATCTAGTACCAAACCAGGACCAATCTAGTACCAAACCAGGACCAAACTAGGACCAAACTAGGACCAAACCAGGACCAAACTAGGACCAAACTAGTACCAAACTAGGACCAAACTAGTACCAAACCAGGACCAAACTAGGACCAAACTAGTACCAAACTAGTACCAATCTAGTACCAAACCAGGACCAACCCAGGACCAAACTAGGACCAAACCAGGACCAAACTAGGACCAAACAAGGACCAAACCAGGACCAAACCAGGATCAAACTAGGACCAATCTAGTACCAAACCAGGACCAAACCAGGACCAAACCAGGACCAAACCAGGACCAAACCAGGACCAAACTAGGACCAAACCAGGACCAAACCAGGACCAAACTAGTACCAAACTAGGACCAAACTAGGACCAAATTAGGACCAAATTAGGACCAAACTAGGACCAAACCAGAACCAAACTAGGACCAAATTAGGACCAAACCAGAACCAAACCAGGACCAAACTAGGACCAAACTAGGACCAAACTAGGACCAAACTAGGACCAAACTAGGACCAAACCAGGACCAAACCAGGACCAAACTAGGACCAAACTAGGACCAAACCAGGACCAAACCAGGACCAAACCAGGACCAAACCAGGACCAAACCAGGACCAAACCAGGACCAAACCAGGACCAAACTAGGACCAAACTAGGACCAAACTAGGACCAAATTAGGACCAAATTAGGACCAAACCAGGACCAAACTAGGACCAAACCAGAACCAAACTAGGACCAAACCAGGACCAAACCAGGACCAAACTAGGACCAAACTAGTACCAAACCAGGACCAAACTAGGACCAAATTAGGACCAAACTAGGACCAAACTAGGACCAAACCAGAACCAAACTAGGACCAAACCAGGACCAAACCAGAACCAAACTAGGACCAAACCAGGACCAAAGTAGGACCAAACTAGGACCAAACTAGGACCAAACCAGGACCAAACTAGGACCAAACTAGGACCAAACTAGGACCAAACTAGGACCAAACCAGTACCGAATTAGGACCGAACTAGGACCAAACTAGGACCAAACTAGGACCAAACTAGGACCAAACTAGGACCAAACCAGGACCAAACCAGGACCAAACCAGGACCAAACTAGGACCAAACTAGGACCAAACTAGGACCAAACTAGGACCAAACCAGGACCAAACTAGGACCAAACTAGGACCAAACCAGGACCAAACCAGGACCAAACCAGGACCAAACCAGGACCAAACTAGTACCAAACTAGGACCAAACCAGGACCAAACTAGGACCAAACTAGTACCAAACTAGGACCAAACCAGGACCAAACTAGGACCAAACTAGGACCAAACTAGGACCAAATTAGGACCAAACCAGGACCAAACCAGGACCAAACCAGGACCAAACTAGTACCAAATTAGGACCAAACCAGGACCAAACCAGGACCAAACTAGGACCAAACTAGGACCAAACCAGGACCAAACTAGTACCAAACTAGTACCAAACTAGTACCAAACCAGGACCAAACTAGGACCAAACTAGGACCAAACTAGGACCAAATTAGGACCAAACCAGGACCAAACCAGGACCAAACTAGGACCAAACTAGGACCAAATTAGGACCAAACCAGGACCAAACTAGGACCAAACTAGGACCAAACCAGGACCAAACTAGGACCAAACTAGGACCAAATTAGGACCAAACCAGGACCAAACCAGGACCAAACCAGAACCAAACTAGGACCAAACCAGGACCAAACTAGGACCAAACCAGGACCAAACTAGGACCAAACTAGGACCAAACTAGTACCAAACTAGGACCAAACTAGGACCAAACCAGGACCAAACCAGGACCAAACTAGGACCAAACCAGGACCAAACCAGTACCAAACCAGTACCAAACTAGGACCAAACTAGGACCAAACCAGGACCAAACCAGGACCAAACCAGGACCAAACCAGGACCAAACTAGGACCAAACTAGGACCAAACTAGGACCAAACTAGGACCAAACTAGGACCAAATTAGGACCAAACCAGGACCAAACCAGGACCAAACTAGGACCAAACCAGAACCAAACTAGGACCAAACCAGGACCAGATCCATCAGGACCTCAGCTCACGTACTGTCCCTGACCTGGTTTCTGAAACTCTCCACATGAAACAAAAACTGTCACAAAGTTCAGCTTCTTTCCTGTCACGAGGAATAAACTAAAGCTTCAGAAAGTGAAGCCATTATCCAGCCCCAAACGTGAGAGTTTCAGCTGAAAGGATTTTCATTCACACGTTTGACGAACCCTTCATGGTCTCCAGAGCTCAAAATGCTCTGGTCCACCTTGTGATGTCATGAAGTGGTAAATATAACAGCGCCTTTACGTTTTGGAGCTTTAGTTCTGTAGAGTTTGACAAATCTAGGACTGAGACTGAACCAGGACTGAACCAGGACTGAGACTGAACCAGGACTGAGACTGAACCAGGACTGAATTAATCATCCAAATGATTCTAGTGAAGGTATGCGGAGTTTAAAAACACAGTGGAGCACTTTCATGACATCACAAGGTGGAACAGGGTGGCTGCGTCTCAGTTCTTTTTCCTGAATGTCTCTCCTCGTTCCTGCATCGTTACATAATCCTGACGTTAAAACACAAATCTGAAAACAAAGACGTTGATTTCACTGATGGATTTAAAGTCCTGGAATCTAAATATCTGATTCTGATTCTTGAGTCGGACAAAACAGGTTTTAAAAAATACTTTTTTCAGAAGCATTCCACATTTATGAGAGTTACAGTATATGTGTATCTCTGTACAGTGAGGGTGTAGTACTGTGTGTAGTGCTCTGTGTAGTACTGTGTGTAGTACTGTGTGTGTAGTACTCTGTGTAGTACTGTGTGTGTAGTACTGTGTGTAGTACTGTGTGTGTAGTACTCTGTGTAGTACTGTGTGTGTAGTACTGTGTGTAGTACTGTGTGTGTAGTACTGTGTGTAGTACTCTGTGTAGTACTGTGTGTGTAGTACTGTGTATGTAGTACTGTGTGTAGTACTGTGTGTGTAGTACTGTGTGTAGTACTGTGTGTGTAGTACTCTGTGTAGTACTGTGTGTGTAGTACTGTGTGTAGTACTGTGTGTGTAGTACTGTGTGTAGTACTGTGTGTAGTACTGTGTGTGTAGTACTCTGTGTAGTACTGTGTGTGTAGTACTGTGTGTGTAGTACTGTGTGTAGTACTGTGTATGTAGTACTGTGTGTAGTACTGTGTGTGTAGTACTCTGTGTAGTACTGTGTGTGTAGTACTGTGTGTAGTACTGTGTATGTAGTACTGTGTGTAGTACTGTGTTTGTAGTACTCTGTGTAGTACTGTGTATGTAGTACTGTGTGTAGTACTGTGTGTGTAGTACTGTGTTTGTAGTACTCTGTTTAGTACTGTGTGTGTAGTACTGTGTGTGTGTAGTACTGTGTTTGTAGTACTGTGTGTAGTACTGTGTTTGTAGTACTCTGTTTAGTACTGTGTGTGTAGTACTGTGTGTGTAGTACTGTGTATGTTGTACTGTGTGTAGTACTGTGTGTGTAGTACTGTGTGTATGTAGTACTGTGTGTAGTACTGTGTTTGTAGTACTCTGTGTAGTACTGTGTGTGTAGTACTGTATTGTGTGTGTAGTACTGTGTGTGTAGTACTGTGTGTGTAGTACTGTGTATGTAGTACTGTGTGTAGTACTGTGTGTGTAGTACTGTGTGTGTAGTACTGTGTTTGTAGTACTGTGTGTGTAGTACTGTGTATGTAGTACTGTGTGTGTAGTACTGTGTGTAGTACTGTGTGTGTAGTACTCTGTTTAGTACTGTGTGTGTAGTACTGTGTGTGTAGCACTGTGTATGTAGTACTCTGTTTAGTACTGTGTGTGTAGTACTGTGTGTAGTACTGTGTTTGTAGTACTGTGTGTGTAGTACTGTGTTTGTAGTACTGTGTGTGTAGTACTGTGTATGTAGTACTGTGTGTGTAGTACTGTGTGTAGTACTGTGTGTGTAGTACTCTGTTTAGTACTGTGTGTGTAGTACTGTGTGTGTAGCACTGTGTATGTAGTACTCTGTTTAGTACTGTGTGTGTAGTACTGTGTTTGTAGTACTGTGTGTGTAGTACTCTGTTTAGTACTGTGTGTGTAGTACTGTGTGTGTAGCACTGTGTATGTAGTACTGTGTTTAGTACTGTGTGTGTAGTACTGTGTGTGTAGTACTGTGTATGTAGTACTGTGTGTGTAGTACTGTGTGTAGTACTGTGTGTGTAGTACTGTGTGTGTAGTGTGTATGTAGTACTGTGTGTAGTACTGTGTGTGTAGTACTGTGTGTAGTACTGTGTATGTAGTACTGTGTGTAGTACTGTGTGTGTAGTACTGTGTGTAGTACTGTGTTTGTAGTACTCTGTGTAGTACTGTACTGTGTGTGTAGTATTGTGTGTGTAATATTGTGTATGTAGTACTGTACAGTGTGTAGTACTGTACTGTGTATGTAGTACTGTACAGTGTGTAGTACTGTACTGTGTGTGGAGTACTGTACTGAGTGTGTAGTATTGTGTGTAGTATTGTGTGTGTAGTACTGAGGTTGTAGTACTGAAGTTGTAGTACTTTGATAACTCTCTGACACTGGTGAAGGACACAAATATTAACTTGACTTTCATTTACATTTAGGTCAAAATTGTTCAAAAACATAAATATTTTCAAATTTCAAAAAGCCAGTTCTGATATTTTGAAAATGTGTGTGTACAAAGTGTTTTAGAGAGGACCTGTTTGGTCTCGACTCTCAAGAATCAGAAAATAATCAATAATCATTCATATCGTCCTGTCAAGGTCGTTTTGGTCAGATTCACCCTCCACTCCTCTTCTCCTCTCGTCATCGCTCCTCCCACGTTCTTCTTCTCCGTGGACTGGACCTCCTGCACAACCGAGGAGAAGGAGGTGAAGAAGGAGGTGGTGAAGGAGGTGAAGGAGGAGGTGAAGAAGAGATGAAGAAGGAGGTGAAGAAGGAGGTGAAGACATGAGACAAACCGGAGATCTTCATCATGTTCTGAAGGAGCGTGACATCTCCCACAGCGTCCGGCTCCAAACGAAGCTCATCGAGGCCAGCAGTTCCAGCGGCTAATCACGAGTATCATGGCAACCAAAGAGCCAATCAGGAGCGACCATGAGTATCACGGCGACCAACGAGCGAATCAGGAGCGACCACGAGTATCACGGCGACCAACGAGCGAATCAGGAGCGTATCACGGCGACCAACGAGCGAATCAGGAGCGACCACGAGTATCACGGCGACCAACGAGCGAATCAGGAGCGACCGCGAGTATCACGGCGACCAAAGAGCGAATCAGGAGCGACCGCGAGTATCACGGCGACCAACGAGCGAATCAGGAGCGACCGCGAGTATCACGGCGACCAACGAGCGAATCAGGAGCGACCCGAGTATCACGGTGACCAAAGAGCGAATCAGGAACGACCGCGAGTATCACGGCGACCAACGAGCGAATCAGGAGCGACCACGAGTATCACGGCGACCAACGAGCGAATCAGGAGTGACCACGAGTATCACGGCGACCAACGAGCGAATCAGGTGCGTATCACGGCGACCAACGAGCGAATCAGGAGTGACCGCGAGTATCACGGCGACCAACGAGCGAATCAGGAGTGACCGCGAGTATCACGGCGACCAACGAGCGAATCAGGAGCGACCACGAGTATCACGGCGACCAACGAGCGAATCAGGAGTGACCACGAGTATCACGGCGACCAACGAGCGAATCAGGAGTGACCGCGAGTATCACGGCGACCAACGAGCGAATCAGGAGTGACCACGAGTATCACGGCGACCAACGAGCAAATCAGGAGTGACCGCGAGTATCACGGCGACCAAAGAGCCAAACAGGAACAACTGTGAGTATCACGGCGACCAACGAGCCAATCAGGAGCGAGGATGTTGAAGGTAAGGCCCACATGAGTACATCTCCGCTCTTCTCTCTGTACCTGCTGCTGTCAGACTCGTCGTTTTGGTTGTAAATCGTTCGTATAATCCACTCTACATGATCCTGGGGTTTTTATTTTGCTGGCCTCAGTGAGCTTCATTTGTCTGTGGGTCAATATAACGAGATCGTGAAGCTGATCCAAAATTATGACAAGGACAAACATTTGTGGAGCAGAAGTTTGGAGATTTCTTTGAAAACAATGAATCTCCCACGGAATTAGATCAAATTAGATAATTACACAGAGTTATATAGAGTTATATAGAGTTATATATAATTATATAGAGTTATACAGAGTTATATAGAATTATACAGAGTTATATAGAGTTACCCAGAGTTATATATAATTATACAGAGTTATATAGAGTTACCCAGAGTTATATAGAATTAAATAGTTATACAGTTATATAGAATTATATAGAGTTAAATACAGTCCCTGACAAAAGTCTTGTCGTTTGGGTACAAGTTGACCTTAAGTGCCCCCCAAATATATATCTAATAATTTATTTTTGACAAGAAATGTCTCATTTCAATCCCAGCAGATTTTGAAATACTGTTTTGGTGCCAAATGAAACTGCTGAAAAGCATTCTAATGTTCACAGCTTGGTAAAGCCCACTGAGTCAGTTTTTGCAAAGACAAAAGTCTTGTCGCCTTGCACCCAATCCTAGATTACAGCCTCACCTGTGATCAATAATTTGTCAATCAATTAGTGGGTGTGTACAAAAAGAACCCCAACACACCAGACCTTCACATCAACTGCAACTTGACCTCTGACAACATGCCTAAGATTCACCCTGAGACCAAAGCATTGATTATCAAGAGGTTGAAGACCAAATCCACTGCTGAAGTGGCTGACACCTTCAATGTGTCTCAGCGTCAAGTACAAAGAATAAGAAAAAGATTTGAAGAGACTGGAGATGTTTTTGACAAGTCCAGGTCCGGTAAACCCCGCAAGACAACTGCTCGGGAGGACCGTTTGTTGGCTCGAAAATCCAAGGCCAGCCCCTTTTCCACTGCAGCAGAGCTCCACCAGGCCTGGTCACCTCAAGTCCCCGTGTCAACCAGACAGGGTTGGGAGGGTTACTTTAGAAATGTAATCCGGTACAGTTACTAGTTACTCCTTAAAATATGTATTCAGTAACGTAATCCCAGTACTATAATATTAAAGTCATGTAACTTGATTACTTTCAGTTACTTTTGGATTACTTTAACACCAAATATCCTATAACAACAAGAAAACAAGAAAATTACAATACAATTAAAAGTTTTTAGGAGGACAAGTACAGTTCTATGTGTAGTTTTAACAACTGTTCTCACTATAAGCCAAGTCACTAGTAAACAAGGTCACTCACTAAACCAAACACCTAAACACCTATGACTTCAACGAAATTATATTTTCAGTTAAAGTTTTAGTTTTACCGGGACAGTCATCTTGCCCGATCTCCGCAGCTGGACAGGATGTTGGTCCAGCTTGCGTGCTGGCCTACATCTAACGACAGCTTTGCTCGGAATTGTCTAAAGGGTCTTCATGGATCAGTTAACATGACTATGTTGCCTAGATAATGTTTAAATATTGTAATATCGTTCTACAAATGCACAAAGTGTACTTGTGACCGCAAACGTTAGCTAGCTTGCTAATAGTTTGCTAGTCGATAGCTAACTCGAAACTGGCTCCTACCAATGAATCAAGACAAAGAAATGACTCATATTCACACATAACATGACTGAAGCAGGACATTTAGGGCCTGTCAGTATCAAAGAGTTAATATTAGCGATCTTACCTGTAAATGTTTCTTGAGATTGGAAGTAGAATCCTTGGACATTGACAGGTGTTTAACCGCTGGAAGGCACAATTTGCACTGCACTGTGATGTTGTTCCCTTTGTCTTCTTTAAAAATAAAATTCTCCCTAAATTTCCACCCGCTAAATGCGTTTTTTGAAACCATGCCCACTGCAAGTTTAGTCCGTAGTGCGCGACCTGCGTAAAGTTCAGCGCGAGCCGCTGCAAGTTTGTTTCACAGAGCGCGCACGGCGCACGGCGCACGGCGCACGGCGCACGGCGCACGGCGCACGGCGCACGGCGCACGGCGCAC
Organism: Paratrypauchen microcephalus; assembly: GCA_036785185.1. Lineage (NCBI taxonomy): Eukaryota > Metazoa > Chordata > Actinopteri > Gobiiformes > Gobiidae > Paratrypauchen > Paratrypauchen microcephalus. The sequence continues at coordinate 669,614 of JAVJIX010000226.1, forward strand.
GGCGCACGGCGCACGGCGCACGGCGCACGGCGCACGGCGCACGGCGCGCGCCGCGAGTCTGTACGTTCTGTTTTCCCTACATATGACCTCCGGCTTTAAATGAAAAAAATGAAATAACGTAAAATGCTTTCAAATTGTAATCCTGCTAAGTAATCCCTGTTTTCACTAAATGTACCTGTAATCTGAGTACGTCTTTTTCTTTGTAACTGTAGGGGAATACAGTTACCTTTTTTTTGTATCCTTTTACTTAACGCCGTTCCATGTAATCTGTTACTCCCCAAGCCTGCAACCAGAACAGTTTGTAGAATTCTGGCTCGAAATGGCCTCCATGGTCGAATGAGTGCCCAGAAACCAGCACTAAACAAAAGACAATTTAAAAAACGTGTGGCATTTGCTAAGGCCCACAGCCTGCTAAAAGGATGGACCCTGGAAAAGTGGCAAAATGTGGATTTCTCAGATGAATCTTCAGTTGAATTACATCACAGCCGCCGCAAATATTGCAGGAGACCTACTGGAGCCCGCATGGATCCGAGGTTCATCCAGAAAACAGTTAAGTTTGGTGCTGGAAAAATCATGGTCTGGGGTTACATACAGCATGAGGCTGTGCAAGAGATTTGCAGGGTGGAAGGCAATATCAATAGCCTAAAATAGTATTAGCTAAATCTTACATTCCCAGCTATAAAAGGGGTCAAATTTTGCAGCAGGATGGTGCTCCATCACATACTTCCATCTCTACATCAAAGTTCCTCAAGGCAAAGAAGATCAAGGTTCTCCAGGACTGGCCAGCGCAGTCACCAGACATGAACATCATTGAACATGTCTGGGGTAGAATGAAAGAGGAAGCATGGAAGACAAAACCAAAGAATCTTGATGAACTCTGGGAGGCATGTAAGACTGCTTTCTTTGCTATTCCTGATGACTTCATCAATAAACTGTATGAATCACTGCCAAACCGCATGGATGCAGTCCTTCAAGCTCATGGAAGTCATACAAGATATTAAATATGGATCTCACAGCACCACTATTTAATTCACTGATGTTATGCAACATATTTTTGTATTTGAAGTAAATTATTTGTTCAATTTTCACATTACCCTCTGTAGGCGACAAAACTTTTGTCTTGCCAAAATCTGACCTTTCTGTGTTCATTAAATGATCAATCTTTCTTGAGTGAAGCAAATCTATTTTAGTATAATAAACATCATTTGGGAGAGTTTTAGCTTTCATATGAGCCATTTCTAAAACCAATGGATTAATGAAAAGTCAGATTATAAGATGTTCTTTTTACCAAATGGAGAAGTGACAAGACTTTTGTCAGTAAAGTTATACAGAGTTATATAGAATTATACAGAGTTATATAGAGTTATATAGAATTATACAGAGTTATATAGAGTTATATATAATTATACAGAGTTATATAGAGTTATATAGAATTATATAGTTATAGAGTTATATAGAGTTATATAGAATTATACAGAGTTATATAGAGTTATATAGAGTTATACAGAGTTACCCAGAGTTATATAGAATTAAATAGTTGTACAGTTATATAGAATTATATAGAATTGTATAGAATTAAACAGAGTTGTATAGAATTAAATAGTTATACAGAGTTATACAGTTATATAGTTATAGAGTTATATAGAGTTGTATAAAATTATATAGAGTTATATAGAATTATACAAAGTTATATAGAATTATAAAGAGTTATATAGAATTAAATAGTTATATAGAATTATATAGTTATATAGTTATATAGAGTTATATAGAATTATACAGAGTTATATAGAGTTATATAGAGTTACCCAGAGTTATATAGAATTAAATAGTTGTACAGTTATATAGAATTATATAGAATTGTATAGAATTAAACAGAGTTATATAGAGTTATATAGAATTATACAGAGTTATATAGAGTTATATAGAATTATATATAATTATACAGAGTTATATAGAGTTATACAGAGTTATATAGAGTTATATAGAGTTATATAGAGTTATATATAATTATACAGAGTTATATAGAGTTATATAGAGTTACCCAGAGTTATATAGAATTAAATAGTTGTACAGTTATATAGAATTATATAGAATTGTATAGAATTAAACAGAGTTGTATAGAATTAAATAGTTATACAGAGTTATACAGTTATATAGTTATAGAGTTATATAGAGTTGTATAAAATTATATAGAGTTATATAGAATTATATCGAGTTATATAGAGTTATACAGTTATATAGAATTATATAGTTATAGAGTTATATAGAATTATATAGTTATAGAGTTATATAGAGTTATATAGAATTATACAGAGTTATATAGAGTTACACAGTTATATAGTGTTATACAGTTATAGATTATATAGAATTATATAGAATTATACAGGGTTATATAGAATTAAATAGTTATACAGAGTTATACAGAGTTATAGAGTTATATAGTGTATAACTCTGTATAACTCTGTATAAAGGGTTCTATAGGCCGCGCCCTCCATCTGAAACCGTCACCGTTACAATCAACAGAAAAACAAGTGTGCTAATTATGAGTGGGCTCGCCTCTCCACAGACCCGACGTGTTACCATTGGCATCACCTGCTGGTTTCCATGGAGATAAAAATATCCAATACTGTGAAACACCCTAGGCAAGAACGTGTCATTCCTCACCCAGAAAAGCTCCACAGTGAAGCTTTAAGTTCAGGATTCTGAAAATACTCACAGGTAAAAGCGCGCTGCGAGTCCTGGAAAAACAAACACTTCCATCAGATTAAATTAAACAAATAAAACGTAAATAAAACGACTCACCTGCGCCACAACCTCCAAGCCATGTTTCTGCAGCAAAGAAAACACCAGGTTAGGCTCAAGAGTCAGGACTGAACCAGGTCTAAAGCTGGTCCTGGGTCTGGTCCTGGGATCTAGTCTGGGATCTGGTCTGGGATCTGGACTGCTCTCGGTCTGATCCTGGTCTACACCTAGTCTAAACCTGGTCTAAACCTGGTCTAAACCTGGTCTAAACCTGGTCTAAACCTGGTCTTACTCCCTGTAGATGTTTCAGAGTGCAGTTAAAAACAGGTTTGAGTGTTCCTCGAGGGCAGAGGGCTGAACCAGAGGGAGGGAGGTGGGGAGACGGGGGCATTGGGGTGTGACAGCGACATGACTTTAAAGCTCCACTGTGGAACTTTTCTGGAAGGTGCTCCACCACCACCACTACCACCACCACTATCTTGTCTCCATGGAGATGATATAACCGGGCCTGGAATGTTTCACAGTGTCTATCTGACAAGTGTTTTTGTTGGTGAGAACCAAACCAGGACCAAAGTAGGACCAAACCAGGACCAAACTAGGACCAAACCAGGACCAAACTAGGACCAAACTAGGACCAAACTAGGACCAAACTAGGACCAAACCAGGACCAAACTAGGACCAAACTAGGACCAAACCAGGACCAAACCAGGACCAAACTAGTACCAAACTAGTACCAAACCAGGACCAAACCAGGACCAAACTAGTACCAAACTAGTACCAAACCAGGACCAAACTAGGACCAAATTAGGGCCAAACCAGGACCAAACTAGTACCAAACTAGGACCAAACTAGGACCAAACTAGGACCAAACCAGGACCAAAGTAGGACCAAACTAGGACCAAACTAGGACCAAACTAGGACCAAACCAGGACCAAACTAGGACCAAACTAGGACCAAACTAGGACCAAACCAGGACCAAACTAGGACCAAATTAGGGCCAAACCAGGACCAAACTAGTACCAAACTAGTACCAAACTAGGACCAAACTAGGACCAAACCAGGACCAAACCAGGACCAAACTAGGACCAAACCAGGACCAAACTAGGACCAAATTAGGGCCAAACCAGGACCAAACTAGGACCAAATTAGGGCCAAACCAGGACCAAACTAGTACCAAACTAGTACCAAACTAGGACCAAACTAGGACCAAACTAGGACCAAACCAGGACCAAACTAGGACCAAATTAGGGCCAAACCAGGACCAAACTAGTACCAAACTAGGACCAAACTAGGACCAAACTAGGACCAAACTAGGACCAAATTAGGGCCAAACCAGGACCAAACTAGTACCAAACTAGGACCAAACTAGGACCAAACTAGGACCAAATTAGGGCCAAACCAGGACCAAACTAGTACCAAACTAGGACCAAACTAGGACCAAACTAGGACCAAACCAGGACCAAACTAGGACCAAACTAGTACCAAACCAGGACCAAACTAGGACCAAATTAGGGCCAAACCAGGACCAAACTAGTACCAAACTAGGACCAAACTAGGACCAAACTAGGACCAAACCAGGACCAAACTAGGACCAAACTAGGACCAAACTAGGACCAAACCAGGACCAAACTAGGACCAAACTAGGACCAAACCAGGACCAAACCAGGACCAAACTAGTACCAAACTAGTACCAAACCAGGACCAAACTAGGACTAAATTAGGACCAAACCAGGACCAAACCAGGACCAAACTAGGACCAAACCAGGACCAAACCAGGACCAAACCAGGACCAAACTAGGACCAAACTAGGACCAAATTAGGACCAAACCAGGACCAAACTAGGACCAAACCAGGACCAAACTAGGACCAAACTAGGACCAAACCAGGACCAAACTAGGACCAAACTAGGACCAAACCAGAATGACTGTGACTGGGCTGGCCTCTCCCGCAGATCTGACCTGTAACTCGGCCACCTTACTTTAGTTTAATGCCATACTGCGGAACAGTTCCTACTAGTCCATGGGCGTATACTCGTCTCTGTGATCCAGCTCCAGTTCGTTCTAAACACATTCACGAAACATTCTGGGACTTTTTTTTATTATCGATACGTGAGAAAAATGATGATCTCGTTTTGATACTGGTTTTAATATTGGTTAGGATCAGATGTTCGATACTCCTGCGTCAGTCTGAAGAAACTAAAAAGATGAAAGTTTTTTTTGAGCGACAAGACGTTCCCCTCACACAGGCGTGAGACCGTGGGACATGTCTCCTCCTGGTGGACAATGTGGGGGACACTGAGGCATGTTAGTCCTGCTGGTTTAAATCCTGTTTAAATCCTGGTTCAGTCCTGGTTCAGTCCTTGCCTGGTTTACACCAGACCATATCACAGTGAGATATGGTCTGGGAGCACCTCCTGAATATCTCGTAGTGGAGGTGTGGTTTACGATCGCCAACGGCCGTTTATTGGGCGTTACAAATGTCTATCATTTGGCGCATACGTAGCCCAGAGCCAATCATGTCAGTTGTCAGCAGGGCTGGACAGGGACAAAAAAACGGCCCTGGCATTTTTGGCTTAGACCGGCCCCTCATAATTAGTCCTGATTTAGTCCTGGTTTAGTCCTGGTTCAGACCTGATTTAGTCCTGGTTCAGACCTGATTTAGTCCTGGTTTAGTCATGGTTCAATCCTGATTTAGTCCTGGTTTAGTCCTGGTTCAAATCCTGATTTAGTCCTGGTTCAGACCTGATTTAGTCCTGGTTTAGTCCTGGTTCAATCCTGATTTAGTCCTGGTTTAGTCCTGGTTCAACCCTGATTTAGTCCTGGTTCAGACCTGATTTAGTCCTGGTTTAGTCATGGTTCAAATCCTGATTTAGTCCTGGTTTAGTCCTGGTTCAGACCTGATTTAGTCCTGGTTTAGTCCTGGTTCAATCCTGATTTAGTCCTAGTTTAGACCTGATTTAGTCCTGATTTAGACCTGATTAGTCCTGGTTTAGTTCTGGTTTAGTCCTAGTTTAGTCCTGGTTTAGACCTGATTAGTCCTGGTTTAGTCCTGGTTTAGTCCTGATTTAGTCCTGGTTTAGTCCTGGTTCAATCCTGATTTAGTCCTGGTTTAGACCTGATTAGTCCTGGTTTAGTCCTGGTTTAGTCCTGATTTAGACCTGATTTAGTCCTGATTTAGACCTGATTAGTCCTGGTTTAGTTCTGGTTTAGTCCTAGTTTAGTCCTGGTTTAGTCCTGGTTCAATCCTGATTTAGTCCTGGTTTAGTCCTGGTTTAGTCCTGGTTCAGTTCTAAATTGTGGGCCTGTCTCTAAGAAAAAAAAAAAAAAAAGAACAGCATCAGCCCCTAGGACTGTCGGCCCACCGGGAAAATGCCCGGTATGCCCGATTACCAGTCCAGGCCTGGTTGTCAGTTCAAACTACAACATTCCGTTTGTCCAGTAGTACGCGTCACCGTCTTTCCACCCCTCCCCGCTCTCTGATTGGCTCCCAGAATCATGAGAGCTCACTTAGCCTAGTTGCCAGGCTGTCTTTTAGATCGGAACGAACGAAAGCAGCCTGGGATTTCCCAGGTTAGTTCAGTTCTGGTTAAGTCCTGTTTAAATCCTGTTTAAATCCCGTCCGTGGTTCAGTCAAAAGTCTCACTGTGGCTGTGGAGAGTGAATCATAAACATTCAGAAAACACGTGGGGCCGGTTTCCTTCACGCTCCGCCCACACGCATGACAGACTCCGCCCACACGCGACAGACTACGCCCACATGTATGACAGACTCCGCCCACATGTATGACAGACTCCGCCCACACATATGACAGACTCCGCCCACATGTATGACAGACTCCGCCCACATGTATGACAGACTCCGCCCACACACGCGACAGACTCCGCCCACACATATGACAGACTCCGCCCACACGCACGGCAGACTCCGCCCACACACAGGTGAGACTCGGGTGAGGCTCACACACATACACACACGTACACACACGTACACACCAGGGACGTGCGGTCATTAGAGGCTCAGCTTCACTTCACAATTTTCAGTTTCACATCAAAAATATTCCGATCTCCAGTCACAGGGAGACAAACTGGCCCAAGGCCAAATTTACCTGCCACTACCTGGTGATGTCACTGCTCCACCCACCAGGTGGAACAGGTTCAGACTCACCTCACAGGACCTCACCTCTTTAGGTTTGGCCCCAGATCAGAGTTTAATAACGATCTTTATAATTATACAACACCACAACAGCGTTAAATTACAGCTGTGATCACCGGGAACCGGTGCCCATCACACCAGACGCCCAAGGCTGCTTTAGACTTGGTTCAGTCCTGGTTCAGTCCTGGTTTAGTCCTGGTTCAGTCCTGGTTCAGTCCTGGTTCAGTCCTGGTTCGGTCCTGGTTTAGTCCTGGTTCAGTCCTGGTTTAGTCCTGGTTTAGGCCTGGTTTAGTCCTGGTTCAGTCCTGGTTTGGTCCTGGTTCGGTCCTGGTTCGGTCCTGGTTCAGTCCTGGTTCAGTCCTGGTTCAGTACTGGTTTAGTCCTGGTTTGGTCCTGGTTCGGTCCTGGTTCGGTCCTGGTTCGGTCCTGGTTCAGTACTGGTTTAGTCCTGGTTTAGTCCTGGTTTGGTCCTGGTTTGGTCCTGGTTTGGTCCTGGTTCGGTCCTGGTTCGGTCCTGGTTCGGTCCTGGTTCAGTACTGGTTTAGTCCTGGTTTAGTCCTGGTTCAGTCCTGGTTCAGTCCTGGTTCAGTACTGGTTTAGTCCTGGTTTGGTCCTGGTTTAGTCCTGGTTCAGTCCTGGTTTAGTCCTGGTTCAGTCCTGGTTTAGTCCTGGTTTAGTCCTGGTTTGGTCCTGGTTTGGTCCTGGTTTGGTCCTGGTTCGGTCCTGGTTCGGTCCTGGTTTAGTCCTGGTTTGGTCCTGGTTCAGTCCTGGTTCAGTACTGGTTTAGTCCTGGTTTGGTCCTGGTTTAGTCCTGGTTCAGTCCTGGTGTAGTCCTGGTTCGGTCCTGGTTCGGTCCTGGTTTAGTCCTGGTTCAGTCCTGGTTCAGTCCAGTTTTCGCTCTGCTCCTGAATGACAGGTGTGTCCACAGTTCTGGTTTAAAATTAATTATGCCCAGATCCTCCCATCCCTGTGTGTCAGATGCCCTCCCCTGGGGTAAGTGGACATGTTCTTCTGCCCCGCTCCCTCTTCTGCCCTCGTGTTGTTGCCCCGTCTACAGATTTATAACATTTTACACAATGAAGCTCCTGAATCACACAAACTCTGAGCTTTAAGTTGTGTTCTGTTGTTCTGATGTTCTGATGTTCCTCCTCACACTCCTGGAGTCGTGTTTGTTTCATTCTCATGTTTGAGGAACTCTTTATTATTCGTCTGTAACATCTCCAAAGCTCCAAACGCTCTGTTCCACCTCGTGATGTCATCAAGTGAACAGTGAACTTTTACCTTTAGTTCAGTCGAGATCAACGACTCCAGGACTGAAATGATCCAAATGATTCTAGTGAAGGTGTGTAGAGTTTGAAAACACAGTGGAGCACTTCCTGTATCACCACATGATGACATCACGAGGTGGATCAGAGTGTTTTCAGTCTGAGAGAAGAACTCGTGCTAAATCTGTAGGTTTGTGTGTGAAACGTGTGAATGAAAGAGAACATCGTGGAGCCTTTAAATCGCCCAAATGTAAAACCGGCGCTCCGATCCCGACGACCTTCTGACCTTCAGAGCGTTTAACCAAATCAGTGACCGTAGAAGAACCAGAGAGGCCTCCTGTAGACCTGGTCTAGTCCTGGTTTGGTCCTGGTTTGGTCCTGGTTCGGTCCTGGTTTAGTCCTGGTTCGGTCCTGGTTCGGTCCTGGGTTGGTCCTGGTTTGGTCCTGGTTCGGTCCTGGTTCGGTCCTGGTTCGGTCCTGGGTTGGTCCTGGTTTGGTCCTGGTTTGGTCCTGGTTCGGTCCTGGGTTGGTCCTGGTTTGGTCCTGGTTTGGTCCTGGTTCGGTCCTGGTTCGGTCTTACCTGGCCCATCTCCACAGTGTCAGAATCAGGTCCATGGTCTCACACTTGGTCTTGTCTGAACTGAATCTGGACTAAACCTGGATTATCTTCACCTTCCGCACCTGTACCCAAGCCCCGCCCACTCCATGTGGACACGCCCCCTGTCCCGCCCACTCCACGTGGAGTGGGCGGGACAGGGGGCGTGTATATGGACATGTTCTTCTGCCCTGCTCCTCCTCCTGCCCTCGTGTTGTTGCCCCGTCTAGAGATTTATAACATTTTACACCATGAAGCTCCTGAATCACACAAACTCTGAGCTTTAAAGGAAAAGTAACGTTTTTTACAATTTGAGCCTTATTTTGGTAATAAAACAAGTTGTTTTACTCACCCATAGCACTTTGGTGTCATATGGAGCACTTCCAGTAGATGTTTTAGATTTGTGATCTCCATAATGTGAGTTCTCGGGGCACTTATTTGCGGTCTCCAAATAACACAAACTTTAGCACTTTTCAAATCATAGAAGCCCGATGTCTTAGTCTACGATTTCGTGTGGTCAAAAGTGGCCTGTAATCCGAGATTTAGCCATAGTTTCGAGTAGATGAGGACGCCAGTGCGCATGTGCGGACTGTGCTCTCAGCTCCCGGGACCCAAACATGAAACGCAAAGCTGTAAACTATGGCTAAATCTCGGATTACAGGCCACTTTTGACTCAAACGAAATTGTAGACTAAGACATCGAGGTTCTATGATTTGAAAAGTGTTAAAGTTTGTGTTATCTGGAGCCCGCACTGGGCATATTACATGCTCGGGGAATATATTATATGCCCCGAGCTATGGCTAGAAGTCGCGCTAGGCTAACGCTAATCTAAAACATCTCTGGAAATGCTCCATATGACACCAAAGTGCTATGGGTGAGTAAAACAACTTGTTTTATTACCGAAATAAGGCTCAGATTGTAAAAAAATGTTACTTTTCCTTTAAGTCGTGTTCTGATGTTCTGATGTTCCTCCTCACACTCCTGGAGTCGTGTTTGTTTCATTCTCATGTTTGAGGAACTCTTTATTATTCGTCTGTAACATCTCCAAACCTCCAAACGCTCTGTTCCACCTCGTGATGTCATCAAGTGAACAGTGAACTTTTACCTTTAGTTCAGTCGAGATCTGTGACTCCAGGACAGAAATGATCCAAATGATTCTAGTGAAGGTGTGTGGAGTTTTGATTCTTCAGCGATTGATTGATTGATTAATTGATTGATTGATTGATTGATGGATGGATTGATGGATTCTTCGGTGGACTCGGACAGGATCTGTGCAGGAGAGACTGGAGCAGTGCCCCGTTCTGTCCACTAGAGGTCAGCACAGCTCCACCTCTGCACGCACTGACGTCACAGTTTTATTTTTTCTGTTGGATCTTTTCAAATCATTCTTTTTTTCAGCTCAGATTGTTTTAGACCTGGTTTGGACCTGGTTCAGTCCTGGTTTAGACCCAGTTTAGTCCTGGTTTAGACCTGGTTTAGACCTGGTTTAGACCTGGTTTAGACCTGGTTTAGACCTTGTTTAGTCTCGGTTTAGTCCTGGTTTAGACCTGGTTCAGACCTGGTATAGTCCCGGTTTAGACCTGGTTTAGACCTGGTTTAGTCCTGGTTTAGACCCAGTTTAGTTCTGGTTTAGTCCTGGTTCAGACCTGGTTTTGACCTGGTATAGTCCCGGTTTAGACCTGGTTTAGACCTGGTTTAGACCTGGTTTAGACCTTGTTTATTCCTGGTTTAGTCCTGGTTTAGACCTGGTTTAGTTCTGGTTTAGACCCAGTTTAGTCCTGGTTTAGTCCTGGTTCAGACCTGGTTTTGACCTGGTTTAGTCCCGGTTTAGACCTGGTTTAGACCTTGTTTAGTCTCGGTTTAGTCCTGGTTCAGATCTGGTTTTGACCAGGTTTAGTCCCGGTTTAGACCTGGTTTAGACCTGGTTCAGTCCTGGTTTAGACCCAGTTTAGTCCTGGTTTAGTCCTGGTTCAGACCTGAAGTCTGCAGAAGAGTCCTGGATTCAGGACGAGACCACACGGACTCGGACTGGACCAAACCAGAATCCAAACCAGTTTTTCTTTTATCTCTTTGTTTGAGCCACAGTCTGCTCCTCATTCAGATTTAAAACAACGGTTTAAGCCCGAGGCTAAGTTCTAGTCCTGGTCTAGACCTGGTCTAGTCCTGGTTTAGTCCTGGTCCAGTCCTGGTTTAGTCTTGGTTTAGTCCTGGTCTAATCCTGGTTTAGGCCTGGTTTAGTCCTGGTCTAGTCCTGGTTTAGTCTTGGTTTAGTCCTGGTTTAGTCCTGGTCTAGTCCTGGTCTAGTCCTGGTCTAGTCCTGGTCTAGTCCTGGTTTAGTCCTGGTTTAGTCCTGGTCTAGTCCTGGTTCAGTCCTGGTCTAGTCCTGGTCTAGTCCTGGTCTAGTCCTGGTTTAGTCCTGGTTTAGTCCTGGTCTAGTCCTGGTTCAGTCCTGGTCTAGTCCTGGTCTAGTCCTGGTCTAGTCCTGGTTTAGTCCTGGTTTAGTCCTGGTCTAGTCCTGGTTCAGTCCTGGTCTAGTCCTGGTCTAGTCCTGGTTTAGTCCTGGTTTAGTCCTGGTCTAGTCCTGGTTCAGTCCTGGTCTAGTCCTGGTTCAGTCCTGGTTCAGTCCTGGTTTAGTCCTGGTCTAGTCCTGGTTTAGTCCTGGTTTAGACCTGATTTAGTCCCGGTTTAGACCTGGTTTAGTCCTGGTCTAGTCCTGGTTTAGACCTAGTTTAGTCCCAGTTTAGACGTGGTTTAGACCTGGTTTCGTCCTCGTTCAGTTCTGGTTTAGTCCCAGTTTAGACCTGGTTTAGTCCCGGTTTAGACCTGGTTTAGTCCCAGTTTAGACCTGGTTTAGTCCCAGTTTAGACCTGGTTTAGTCCCAGTTTAGACTTGGTATAGTCCTGGTTTAGGCCCGGTTTTGACCTGGTTTAGACCTGGTTTAGTCCCAATTTAGACCTGGTTTAGTCCCAGTTTAGACCTGATTTAGTCCCAGTTTAGACCTGGTTTAGTCCTGGTCTAGTCCTGGTTTAGACCTGGTTTTGTCCCAGTTTAGACCTGGTTTAGACCTGGTTTAGTCCTCGTTCAGTTCTGGTTTAGTCCCAGTTTAGACCTGGTTTAGTCCCGGTTTAGACCTGGTTTAGTCCCAGTTTAGACCTGGTTTAGTCCCAGTTTAGACCTGGTTTAATCCCAGTTTAGACCTGGTATAGTCCCAGTTTAGACCTGGTATAGTCCTGGTCTAGTCCTGGTCTAGTCCTGGTTTAGTCCTGGTTTAGTCCTGGTCTAGTCCTGGTTCAGTCCTGGTCTAGTCCTGGTCTAGTCCTGGTCTAGTCCTGGTTTAGTCCTGGTTTAGTCCTGGTCTAGTCCTGGTTCAGTCCTGGTCTAGTCCTGGTCTAGTCCTGGTTTAGTCCTGGTTTAGTCCTGGTCTAGTCCTGGTTCAGTCCTGGTCTAGTCCTGGTTCAGTCCTGGTTCAGTCCTGGTTTAGTCCTGGTCTAGTCCTGGTTTAGTCCTGGTTTAGACCTGATTTAGTCCCGGTTTAGACCTGGTTTAGTCCTGGTCTAGTCCTGGTTTAGACCTAGTTTAGTCCCAGTTTAGACGTGGTTTAGACCTGGTTTCGTCCTCGTTCAGTTCTGGTTTAGTCCCAGTTTAGACCTGGTTTAGTCCCGGTTTAGACCTGGTTTAGTCCCAGTTTAGACCTGGTTTAGTCCCAGTTTAGACCTGGTTTAGTCCCAGTTTAGACTTGGTATAGTCCTGGTTTAGGCCCGGTTTTGACCTGGTTTAGACCTGGTTTAGTCCCAATTTAGACCTGGTTTAGTCCCAGTTTAGACCTGATTTAGTCCCAGTTTAGACCTGGTTTAGTCCTGGTCTAGTCCTGGTTTAGACCTGGTTTTGTCCCAGTTTAGACCTGGTTTAGACCTGGTTTAGTCCTCGTTCAGTTCTGGTTTAGTCCCAGTTTAGACCTGGTTTAGTCCCGGTTTAGACCTGGTTTAGTCCCAGTTTAGACCTGGTTTAGTCCCAGTTTAGACCTGGTTTAATCCCAGTTTAGACCTGGTATAGTCCCAGTTTAGACCTGGTATAGTCCTGGTTTAGGCCCGGTTTTGACCTGGTTTCGTCCTGGTTTAGTCCTCGTTCAGTTCTGGTTTAGTCCTGGTTTAGACCTGGTTTAGTCCCAATTTAGACCTGGTTTAGTCCCAGTTTAGACCTGATTTAGTCCCAGTTTAGACCTGGTTTAGTCCTGGTCTAGTCCTGGTTTAGACCTGGTTTAGTCCCAGTTTAGACCTGGTTTTGTCCCAGTTTAGACCTGGTTTAGTCCCGGTTTAGACCTGGTTTAGTCCCAGTTTAGACCTGGTTTAGTCCCAGTTTAGACCTGGTTTAGTCCCAGTTTAGACTTGGTATAGTCCTGGTTTAGGCCCGGTTTTGACCTGGTTTAGTCCTGGTTTAGTCCGAGTTTAGACCTGGTTTAGTCCCAGTTTAGATCTGGTATAGTCCTAGTTTAGGCCCGGTTTTGACCTGGTTTAGTCCTGGTTTAGTCCTCGTTCAGTTCTGGTTTAGTCCCAATTTAGACCTGGTTTAGTCCCAGTTTAGACCTGATTTAGTCCCAGTTTAGACCTGGTTTAGTCCTGGTCTAGTCCTGGTTTAGACCTGGTTTAGTCCCAGTTTAGACCTGGTTTTGTCCCAGTTTAGACCTGGTTTAGACCTGGTTTAGTCCTCGTTCAGTTCTGGTTTAGTCCCAGTTTAGACCTGGTTTAGTCCCGGTTTAGACCTGGTTTAGTCCCAGTTTAGACCTGGTTTAGTCCCAGTTTAGACCTGGTTTAATCCCAGTTTAGACCTGGTATAGTCCCAGTTTAGACCTGGTATAGTCCTGGTTTAGGCCCGGTTTTGACCTGGTTTCGTCCTGGTTTAGTCCTCGTTCAGTTCTGGTTTAGTCCTGGTTCAGACCTGATTTAGTCCTGGTTTAGACCTGATTTTGTCCTGATTTAGACCTGATTAGTCCTGGTTTAGTCCTGGTTCAATCCTGGTTCAGACCTGATTTTGTCCTGATTTAGACCTGATTAGTCCTGGTTTAGTCCTAGTTTAGTCCTGGTTCAATCCTGGTTTAGACCTGGTTTAGTCCTCGTTCAGTTCTGGTTTAGTCCCAGTTTAGACCTGGTTTAGTCCCGGTTTAGACCTGGTTTAGTCCCAGTTTAGACCTGGTTTAGTCCCAGTTTAGACCTGGTTTAGTCCCAGTTTAGACCTGGTATAGTCCCAGTTTAGACCTGGTATAGTCCTGGTTTAGGCCCGGTTTTGACCTGGTTTCGTCCTGGTTTAGTCCTCGTTCAGTTCTGGTTTAGTCCTGGTTTAGACCTGGTTTAGTCCCAATTTAGACCTGGTTTAGTCCCAGTTTAGACCTGATTTAGTCCCAGTTTAGACCTGGTTTAGTCCTGGTCTAGTCCTGGTTTAGACCTGGTTTAGTCCCAGTTTAGACCTGGTTTTGTCCCAGTTTAGACCTGGTTTAGTCCCGGTTTAGACCTGGTTTAGTCCCAGTTTAGACCTGGTTTAGTCCCAGTTTAGACTTGGTATAGTCCTGGTTTAGGCCCGGTTTTGACCTGGTTTAGTCCTGGTTTAGTCCGAGTTTAGACCTGGTTTAGTCCCAGTTTAGATCTGGTATAGTCCTGGTTTAGGCCCGGTTTTGACCTGGTTTAGTCCTGGTTTAGTCCTCGTTCAGTTCTGGTTTAGTCCTGGTTTAGACCTGGTTTAGTCCCAATTTAGACCTGGTTTAGTCCCAGTTTAGACCTAATTTAGTCCCAGTTTAGACCTGGTTTAGTCCTGGTCTAGTCCTGGTTTAGACCTGGTTTAGTCCCAGTTTAGACCTGGTTTAGACCTGGTTTTGTCCTCGTTCAGTTCTGGTTTAGTCCCAGTTTAGACCTGGTTTAGTCCCAGTTTAGACCTGGTTTAGTCCCATTTTAGACTTGGTTTAGTCCCAGTTTAGACCTGGTTTAGTCCCAGTTTAGACCTGGTTTAGTCCCATTTTAGACTTGGTTTAGTCCCAGTTTAGACCTGGTTTAGTCCCATTTTAGACTTGGTTTAGTCCCATTTTAGACTTGGTTTAGTCCCAGTTTAGACCTGGTTTAGTCCCAGTTTAGACCTGGTTTAGTCCCATTTTAGACTTGGTTTAGTCCCAGTTTAGACCTGGTTTAGTCCCAGTTTAGACCTGGTCTGGCTCGGGCGTCTGTTCTGGATGCCTCCTGGACTCCTCCCTCAGGAGGTGTTCCGGGCACGTCCCACCGGGAGGAGGCCCCGGGGAAGACCCAGGACACACAGGAGGGACTATGTCTCCCGGCTGGCCTGGGAACGCCTTGGGGTCCCCCCGGAGGAGCTGGAGGAAGTGTCCGGGGTGAAGGAAGTCTGGGAGACCCTGCTTAGCCTGTTGCCCCGGCGACCCGGCCCCGGATAAGAGGAAGAACATGGATGGATTTTGCCAGAGAAAACCATTAACTGGGCGATGTGAATAAGGTCAGTTTTATTCTTTATTTCCTTTTATAAATTGGCTATTTGTTTGTTTATTATAATCTGTCTAACTTCATAATAATAATATTAATAATAATGATAAGACGTGATAGTAGCGTTCCGTTTTGTTCACAGATCAACAGTTCCGACCAGCTGTCTGTGGAAAGCTTCGGCAGGTTGTGAAGTCGCTGCTGCTGAATCCAGTTTTCCCACAGGCCCAGAGTCGGGAACTCCACCTGAAGTCATCGTCTGGATGTTTCCAAACGTCTTCTGTTGGAGCCAGAGTCGATGGAGCCGGAAGCGTGCCCATATTTACTTTGCAGGTTAGATTTGTCCGTTTATATAAACAGCCTGAGCAGGTGACACAATATTACGATTTAATTAAACAAAGAAGAGTAAAATGATCTGAGGAGTCAGATTTGAGCCAAACTTCAGGAGGATTTGATAAAAATGTGTCTTTAATCTTTTCAGTTTGAGACAAAAGCAAAACTACAGCATAAAAAGTGGCACTGGGACCCACCACGAGAGAGTTTCACAATAAAAGCCTGCCACTTCCTCCTCTTTTAAAGCACTATCTCACATTCAAAATAAGAGTCTCATATTTACACTCCCTGTAACGGCTGGGCGAGTGGTTCAGTCCGGGGGGGTAACAAAAACAGGCAAATAGAAAATGTGCACCGACCAGCCAAAACATTACGACCAGTGTAAAGGTTTAGCTTAGGTTTAGACCTGGTTTAGTCCTGGTATAGTCCTGGTTTAGTCCTGGTTTCATCCTGGTTTCGTCCTCGTTCAGTTCTGGTTTAGTCCCAGTTTAGACCTGGTTTAGTCCCGGTTTAGACCTGGTTTAGTCCCAGTTTAGTCCTGGTTTAGTCCCAGTTTAGACCTGGTTTAGTCCCAGTTTAGACTTGGTATAGACCTGGTTTAGTCCCGGTTTAGACCTGGTTTAGTCCTGGTTTAGTCGTGATTTAGACCTGGTTTAGGCCTGCTTTAGTCCTGGTTTAGTCCTGGTTTAGTCCTGGTTTTGTCCTCGTTCAGTTCTGGTTTAGTCCCAGTTTAGACCTGGTTTAGTCCCGGTTTAGACCTGGTTTAGTCCCAGTTTAGACCTGGTTTAGTCCCAGTTTAGACTTGGTATAGTCCTGGTTTAGGCCCGGTTTATACCTGGTTTAGTCCTGGTTTAGTCCTCGTTCAGTTCTGGTTTAGTCCTGGTTTAGACCTGGTTTAGTTCTGGTTTAGTTCTGGTTTAGACCTGGTTTAGTCCTGGTTTAGTCCTGGTTTAGTCCTGGTTTACATTGGTCAGTATCAGTGCTTAACAGAAACAGGGTTAACCAGGTTTTGCACTGTTCCTGATCTAAACCAGAACTTAACCCGGACTAAACCAGGATTTAACACACACTTAACCAGGTTGAAACCAGGTCTAACCCAAGAGTAAACCAGGTCTAACCCAGGACTAAACTAGGTCTACCCCAGTACTGAACCAGGACTTAACCAGGACTAAACAAGGCCTAACCCAAGAGTAAACCAGGTCTAACCCAGGACTAAACAAGGCCTAACCCAGGACTAAACCAGGTCTAACCCAGGACTAAACAAGGCCTAACCCAGGACTAAACCAGGTCTAACCCAGGACTAAACAAGGCCTAACCCAGGACTAAACAAGGTCTAATCCAGGTCTAAACCAGGTCTAACCCAGGACTAAACCAGGTCTAACCCAGGACTAAACAAGGCCTAACCCAGGACTAAACAAGGCCTAACCCAGGACTAAACAAGGTCTAATCCAGGTCTAAACCAGGTCTAACCCAGGACTAAACAAGGTCTAACCCAGGACTAAACCAGTGTAATCCCAGTGGTGGTCTTAATCTTTTGGCTGACCAGTTTCAGTCTCACATAGAAAATAAATCCAGGGTAAAATCACTATATTGATAAAGTTATTTTTGGGAATCCTCAAAGTTTCCTGGTCCTTCCTCAGTTCAGCTCCAAACGAAAACCAAAAGATCTCCAAATGTCTCCAGAACCTTCCAGCGTCCAGACGGAAATACACCGTCCAAACGCAATTTTAGTCACTTTGAGATGAAATGCCACAGCTAAAGAAAACTGAATAACTTAAAACAGAAAAAAAAAAATTTGAAAATCAAATTTGTCCAGAATTTGAGTCCGGCTTCACACGTGTGCGTTTGTGTTTCCTCCGTGTTTTTGGCTGCAGAACGTCCGGAGGTAGAGCCAGTTCTCAGAGAGTGGTTCAGTCCCTTCACTGCCCTTGTGTCCTTGAGCCTCACACGTGCCTGATCATTGGCACAGATCGGCGGCCTCGTGTTCACCCGTCTGCCCCGGGGGTTCTGCGGGAGGTGAGCTGTACTGGCCGTCGCGGTGTCTGATTCTTCGGTTAAAGTCCTTCACTGGGGTTTAAGGGGTCCTGGGGAGTCGAACTGGTGGGTAGGTGGTGACAGGGCGCATGTACCAGCCTCTGCACAGCACACTGGCACAAACTGGCACAGAATGGCACAGACTGGCGCAGACTGGCACAGACTGGCACAGACTGGCACAGATCGGCAAAACAGGCAAATAGAAAATTCGCACCAATCAGCCAAAATCAGCCAGTGTAAAGGTTTAGGTCGAGTTTAGACCTGGTTTAGTCCTGGTTTAGACTTGGTTCAGTCCTGTTTAGTCCTGGTTTAGTCCTGGTTCAGTACTGGTTTAGACCTGGTTTAGACCTGTGTTATTCCTGATTTAGTCCTGGTTTAGTCCTGGTTTAGTCCTGGTTCAGTCCTGGTTCAGTACTGGTTTAGACCTGGTTTAGACCTGGTTTAGACCTGTGTTAGTCCTGGTTTAGTCCTGGTTTAGTCCTGGTTTAGTTTTGGTTCAGTCTTGTTTTAGTCCTGGTTTAGGCGCTTTGTGCTACAATTTTGTATGAAAAGCGCTTTGTAAATATTGTTTGATTTGATTTGATTTTAGTCCTGGTTTAGTCTTGTTTCAGTCCTGGTTCAGTCCTGGTTTAGACTTGGCTTAGTCCTGGTTTAGACCTGGTTTAGACCTGGTTTAGTCCTGGTTCAGTCCTGGTTTAGTCCTGGTTCAGTCCTGGTTTAGACCTGGCACAGATTGGCACAGACTGGCGCAGACTGAGGTGGCGTTTGAACCGTGGAAGTGTAATCAAAGTTGGTATTGAGTGTTTTTCTTCGGCGTCACTTCCTCAACACGAGCTCCTCCCCCACGTGACATCAGAGAGTGTTGAAAGACGTGAACTGAGCGAGCGCAACATCGCTGAGCGAGCGCGACGTGAACTGAGCGAGCGTGACGTCACCCACAGCGTTCAGCTGCAGCCAAATGAAGCTCATCAGGACTAGCAGCTATAGGGGTGAATTTGGAGCTGCGTTTCATAATTGGAATTCTAACCGCGAGTGTCCTGGCAACCAAAGAGCTGTTGAAGGTAACGCCCCTTCCCGCGCCGCTGGTTTAGCAGGGGGTGGGCACTTAGCAACGCCGTCAATCAAACCTGTTGCTAACGCTAACGGGAGGGACCTCGTGGAAAGAAAGCGTCTGATTGGTCTGTTATTAATATTCAGATCTGGATTTACGGACAAAATAGTGAAATAAAAACAAACATTTTATGACCAAAATGGAAAGTCTACAGAGAACGCGGCGGCGAGCGGGTTAGTTCATTTATACAGTTTGTGGTTCTGACCTCGCGGAGACTCAGACTCGGACTCGGCGAAATCTTACAAAACTAATTTAGGATTTAAACAATGTAAAGCTGCATCGTACTGGCCTCTGCGCTGTGTTCTGGGGTTTGAACCTGTGGATACGCGGTGAGAGGGCGTTCATACTGGCCTCTCGTCTGTGTGTTGGTGTTGGGGGTTTAAACCTGTGGCATGGTGGTTAGGGGGCACTCATACCGGCCTGTCCACGGCGTACTGACAGGGGCTGAGGTTGGCGTTGGGGTTTTGAACCTGCGGATACGCGGTGAAGTTGTGCTGTTTGGCTTTGAGCCTCAGCGACGCGAGGCTGGAGCTGCAGGACTCGCGGTACATGTACGGCGCGGCGGAGCTCGCATACGGGCACGCCGCCGAGTTCAGCGCGGCAGGCGGCGGCAGGCTGTTCAGGTTCTGCACGGAAGGGGGCACCATGCCGGCGTTCACCGAGGGCAGCGGGGCGGAGCTGGGGAACATGGGCGGAGACTGCAGGGGCGTGGTGAGGGGCGTGGTCAGGGCAGTGGAAAGGGGCGTGGTCAGTGGAGCCATGCTGTTGAAGAAGGGGAAGCTCTTAGACGTGAGGGGCGTGCTCAGGCTCTTGGTGGCCCAGTTGTTGTAGCTGTATCCGGCCGCGTACATGTCGTCGTATTGGACCAGTCCGTTAAACTGAGACCCGAAGCCGCTCTTGCACAGCTCCGCCTGCTGGTGGCGCTCTCGCTTCCTCCATTTGGCTCGCCGGTTTTTGAACCAGACCTGAAAGAGAGAGAGACGCGTTAAAACCAAACTCTGTACTAGGGATGAGGATCAGCTCCTCCAAATCCGAGGCCATGGTTCTCCACCGGAAAAAGGTGGTGTCCTCTCCGGGTGATGGAGAGTCAAGAGAAGAAGAGAAGATTGTTTATTTGTCATATTCAGGATCAACACAAGGTCAACAGAGCAATGAAATGTTTAGGATCAGAGGAACCGCTGACTCGCTAAGATAGTCAGAAGTACTAATAACAGCAGTAATAGTACAGTGGTCCCTCGTTTATCGTGGGGGTTATGTTCCAGAAATAACCCGCAATAAGTGAAATCCATGAAGTAGGACAACTTTATATTTTACAATTATTCTACATGTTTTAAGGCTGTAAACGCCTCACCACACACATTATACACTTTTCTCAGACTGGAATTAACATTTTCTCATATTTGTCTCTAGTTTAAACACTCAAACGTTCGTAGATTTTCAACAAAATGTATTAATAGTGAAGCACGGACACGAGCACCCGCTCATCGTGGTCAAATCCGTGATAGAGCAGCATGACCGGCGTTCCACCCGGGGCTGAGACCGAGGCAGTGTCCGGGCCATGCCTCCCCCTTGGGACCGCGTCCAACAACGCAGTCCGAGTCACGAAGCGAAAACGCACAAGAGCCGCACGAAACAAGGCAAAGAGCCACATGCAGTGGTTTAATCCTGGTTTAGACCTGGTCTAGTCCTGGTTTAGTCCAGGTTTAGACCTGGTCTAGTCCTGGTTTAGTCCAGGTTTAGACCTAGTTTAGACCTGGTTTAGACCTGGTTTAGTAATGGTCTAGTCCTGGTCTGGTCCCGGTCTAGTCTCGGTCTGGTCTTGGTCTGGTCCCGGTCTGGTCCTGGTCTGGTCCTCATGTCTTAGTCTCGGTCTGGTCTTGGTCTGGTCCCGGTCTGGTCCTGGTCTGGTCCTCATGTCTTAGTCTCGGTCTGGTCTTGGTCTGGTCCCGGTCTGGTCCTGGTCTGGTCCTCATGTCTTAGTCCCGGTCTGGTCCTGGTCTAGTTCTGGTCTGGTCCTGGTCTGGTCCCGGTCTGGTCCCAGTCTGGTCCTCATGTCTTAGTCCCGGTCTAGTCCCGGTCTGGTCCCGGTCTGGTCCTCATGTCTTAGTCCCGGTCTGGTCCTGGTCTAGTTCTGGTCTGGTCCCAGTCTGGTCCTCATGTCTTAGTCCCGGTCTAGTCCCGGTCTGGTCCCGGTCTGGTCCTCATGTCTTAGTCCCGGTCTGGTCCTGGTCTAGTTCTGGTCTGGTCCTGGTCTAGTCCCGGTCTGGTCCCGGTCTGGTCCTCATGTCTTAGTCCTGGCCTGGTCCCAGTCTGGTCCCGGTCTGGTCCTGGTCTGGTCCTCATGTCTTAGTCCCGGTCTGGACTTCCTACAGATCCAGTGACTCATGTCTCGGCTCCTCGTGCATCCAGTGGGACTCCCGGAGCCCCCCCGGAGCCCCCCGGGTCCCCCCCGGAGCCCCCCTGGGTCCCCCCCGGAGCCCTCCCCGGAGCCCCCCGGGTCCCCCCGGGTCCCCTCCGGAGCCCCCCGGGTCCCCCCCGGGTCCCCCCGGAGCCACCCGGGTCCCCCTGGGTCCCCCCCGGAGCCCCCCCCCCAGAGCCCCCCCGGAGCCCCTCCGGAGCCCCCCGGAGCCACCCGGGTCCCCCCTGGGTCCCCCCGGAGCCCCCCCCCGGAGCCCCCCGGAGCCCCCTGGGTCCCCCCCGGAGCCCCCCCCGGAGCCCCCCCGGAGCCCCCCGGGTCCCCCCAGGGTCCCCCCTCTATAACATCTACATATAACATCTAACGCGAAACAGCGAGGCTGCGAAAAGTGCGAGGGACCACTGTACCTGGTAAAAAGTAAAACAATATAATAAAAAATCTGTAATAAAATATAAGAAAACACAAAGGTGCAGGTAGGATTAAATAAGGTGTAAGTATTTCACACATGAATGAATGAATCTATTGAGTGTCACAAAGTCAACGTACAGTACATAATACACATAAACATGTACGTGAAGACATATTAATATTAGTGCTGTCAGGAGATTCAAAAAATAATCTAATTAATTACAGCATTTGTAATTAATTAAGCTAATTCACCACATTTTAAGATTGTGAGAGAGAGATTGTGAGTGGGTGAGCGAAACCACTTTGCGATTGAGTTTGTCAGTTTTCAAGTGTTCACTTTGTTCATCCGTTTAACAAATTCTGCGAGCGTGGTTTGGTGGTTTGGTGGTGGTTTGTTGGTTTATTTTTATTTATTTATTTATTCGTTTATTTAGAAGGGACATTGCATATTAATGAACGCACAATTTGTATAAAATCACACAAACCGACGTAAATATGCCGGATTTAGCACAGTGCTAATTTCCATCCACAGTCCCACACATAAAGATAGAGCAGACAATAGGAAATATCTTGCAGTTGCAGACATGGTAGTTTGGTGGTTTGGTGGTTTGGTGGTTTGTTGGTTTGGTGCGCTCACGCTCGCTCTATCACCAGTAACGATGGAACTGGTCCGGACGTGTTTATCGTTCAATTGATCCGTCAGGCTGGAGCAGCTTCTGTGATCGGAAAATTCTTTTTGACCAAAGCTTCAAATCACGGCGTTCTTATTGATCGTCGATCTTCGTTCTTTTTATAAATAAACTTGCCGTTCAAAGGCCCTGGCAGCGATTCGCTCGCCACACGCCAAATTTAAAATGCGCATTGAATTGCCGCTCATAATTAATTACGTTCATTTTTATAACGCGTTAATTTGCAGTGTAATTAATTAATCTAATTAACGTGTTAAATTGAGAGCCCTACAAATAATATAACACAAGATATGTCACAAAAATGTTTTGTCCAACTGCCAAACTGAGTTTCCTCCGCAGAGTGGCTGGGCGCTCCCTTAGAGATAGGGTGAGGAGCTCAGTCACACGGGAGGAGCTCGGAGTAGAGCCGCTGCTCCTCCACGTCGACAGGAGCAGCTGAGGTGGCTCGGGCGTCTGTTCCGGAGGGACAAGGACCAAACCAGGACTAAACTAGGTCTAAACCAGGACTAAACTCAAATGAAACAAGGTCTAAATCAGGAGTGACCAACTAGAACTTAACCCGGACTAAACCAAGATCAAACCAGGACTTAACCCGGACTAAACCAAGATCAAACCAGGACTTAACCCGGACTAAACCAGGGCTTTAAACCTGAGCCTGAATATTCCTCGTTTGTGAAGGTCCACAGACGAGCGGAACTTGAGACTGTCTGTCAAAACGCTCGTGTCTTTTCCAATTAAAATGATTAAAAGAAAGAAATTCTCCAAATCTCAGCCCCAAATGAAACGGTTTTCATATGAGTGAGTCAACACGAGATAATTCCTGTTAAAATAAAAGGTTAAGTGTGTGCGGGACAGTGTGATCCTTTCAAAGTAAGAGCGTCTCCACAGTTATTACAGACGCTGTTTGAGAAGACGTAATCAATGAATATTTTACCAAAGGATTAGCCAAGTTAAATACGAGGCTAAAAATTCACTTTATTAAAACTGAGAAGTTATTTCTGAAAAGACCAGAGAACAGAACAGGAGAGAGTTCAGTCCTGGTTCAGTCCTGGTTCAGTCCTGGTTTAGTCCTGGTTTAGTCCTGGTTCAGTCCTGTTTTAGTCCTGGTTTAGACCTGGTTTAGTCCTGCTTTAGTCCTGGTTTAGTTCTGGTTTAGTCCTACTTTAGTGCTGGTTTAGTCCTGGTTTAGTTCTGGTTTAGTCCTACTTTAGTCCTGGTTTAGTTCTGGTTTAGTCCTGGTTTAGTCCTGGTTTAGTTCTGGTTTAGTCCTGCTTTAGTCCTGGTTTAGTCCTGGTTTAGTTCTGGTTTAGTCCTGCTTTAGTCCTGGTTTAGTTTTGGTTTAGTTCTGGTTTAGTCCTGGTTTAGTTCTGGTTTAGTCCTACTTTAGTCCTGGTTTAGTTCTGGTTTAGTCCTACTTTAGTGCTGGTTTAGTCCTGGTTTAGTCCTGCTTTAGTCCTGGTTTAGTCCTGGTTTAGTTCTGGTTTAGTCCTGGTTTAGTTCTGGTTTAGTCCTGCTTTAGTCCTGGTTTAGTCCTGGTTTAGTTCTGGTTTAGTCCTGGTTTAGTTCTGGTTTAGTCCTGCTTTAGTCCTGGTTTAGTCAGTTATTGGTCAGTATCAGTGCTTAACAGAAACAGGGTTAAACTGTTTTGCACTGTTCCTGATCTAAACCAGGACTAAACCAGGTCCAAGCTAGGACTAAACCAGGACTAAACCAGGACTAAACCAGGTCTAAACCAGAGCTAAACCAGGACTAAACCAGGACTAAACCAGGACTAAACCAGGACTAAACCAGGTCTAAACCAGAGCTAAACCAGGACTAAACTAGATCTCGATGCTTCATGACGGTCGGTTTCTCGTCTTGTGCAGAGATGAAAAGACAAAAATCATTTAGTTTCATATTTTTTTACATTTTATTCTGTTTTTGGTTTGTCCAAGTTTCAAACAGCGTCAGACGAAAAGTGGATTCAAAAAGACCAACATCACACTGATCTTTATGTTCAAACTGAAAACACTCTGTTCCACCTCGTGATGTCATCATGTGGTGATACAGGAAGTGCTCCACTGTGTTTTTAAACTCCACACATCTTCACTAGAATCATGTGGATCATTTCAGTCCTGGAGTCACAGATCTCGACTGAACTAAAGGTAAAAGTTCACTGTTCACTTGATGACATCACGAGGTGGAACAGAGCGTTTGGAGCTTTGGAGATGTTACAGACGAATAATAAAGAGTTCCTCAAACATGAGAATGAAACAAACACGACTCCAGGAGTTTGAGGAACATCAGAACATCAGAACATCAGAACAGGATTTAAAGCTCAGAGTTTGTGTGATTCAGGAGCTTTAAAACTTTACAATTTTTATAATAATTTAAAATAAGAATTACAGTTCACACCTTAGGTTAGTTCAGTGGATTTTAGTAGGAAACAACTAGGGTGTACTCTTTGTCCAAATGTCAGAAAACAAAATTTATTTAATCCTGGTTCAGTCCTGGTTCAGTCCTGGTTCAGTCCTGATTCAGTCCTGGTTCAGTCCTGGTTCAGTCCTGATTCAGTCCTGGTTCAGTCCTGATTCAGTCCTGGTTCAGTCCTGGTTCAGTCCTGATTCAGTCCTGGTTCAGTCCTGGTTCTTACCCGGACTCTGGCCTCGGTCAGGTTGGTCCACACGGCGATCTCCTCCCTCGTGGACATGTCTGGGTATCGGTTCCGCTGAAACGTGGACTCGAGCTCCTGAAGCTGCTGAGATGTGAAGTGAGTCCTCTGTCTCCTCTGCTTCTTCTTCAGAGACCCGTCCTCCGCCGGGTCCTCCAGAGCACCCAGACCGGACTTATCTGTGTCTGAAACAGGACCAGGACCAGAGACCAGGGTTAGACCAGACCAGAGACCAGAGACCGGACCAGAGACCGGACCAGAGACCAGAGACCAGAGACCGGACCAGAGACCAGACCAGAGACCGGACCAGAGACCAGACCAGAGACCAGACCAGAGACCAGAGACAAGACCAGAGACCAGAGACCAGAGACAAGACCAGAGACCGGACCAGAGACCAGAGACCAGACCAGAGACCAGACCAGAGACCAGGCCAGAGACCAGAGACCAGGCCAGAGACCAGGCCAGAGACCAGACCAGAGACCGGACCAGAGACCAGACCAGAGACCAGACCAGAGACCAGACCAGAGACCAGACCAGACCAGAGACCAGACCATAGATTCTTACTTGTTGCTGTTGGATTGAATTTTCTAAATCCAATCATTGAAAATCATTAAGACTCAAATGCTCCAAAGCCAAAGATGTATACGGTATTGATACCAACTTCATAAAAACCCACGCTAATGCATTAATACAACCCCGCACCCACTTGGTTAATTTGTCAGTTCATAATAAAACAGTCCCAACAGCCTGGAAAGTCAGTGACTCCCATCTTTAAATCCGGCTGCAAAACCCAAGAGGCCAATCAGCATTCTCTCAATCATTTCCAAGGTAGCTGAAAAATGGGTTGGAAATCAGTTGATCGAATACCTCGGTAAAGGGTTTACACCAATGCATCAAATTCAGTTTGGATTCTGTACACACCACTCAACTGAATCAGCTAACTGTATGTTGGCTGAAAAGGTTAAGTGTCTGTTGGATAAGCGTCCTTATGTAGGAGCAGTGATTCTTGACTTCAGGAAGGCAATAATAATAATAATAATAAAATGTATTATTATTATTATTATTATTTGACACTGTCAACCACCAAGTCCTACTCAATAAATTTAAATACTTTATTTTCTCTCATGATGCTCTACAACGGTTTGAGTCCTATCTTTCAAATAGAAAACAATGTGTAACTGTTGATCAAATCATCCTTTCGCAGTTGTCCTGTAGGTGTCCCACAGGGGTCAGTCCTTGGGCCCTTATTATTTTCATTATATTAATGACCTCCCTGGTGTATTTCATGACCTCAACATTCAAATGTATGCAGATATGCAGTCATATATTATACACTCATGGTTCTAATCTCATCCAAACTGACCAATGCTTAATGACAACTGCCTTATACTTAATACAAATAAAACTGTTTGCATGATATTTACAAAGAGACCAGTAAAGCAGAACAGCCTTAATGTGTTTACAGGAGGCGAGGTACTTGAAACAGGATCCAAATTCAGGTACCTGGGAATCATGTTGGACTCTAATCTTACCTTTAAAAATCATGTTAAAAAAAAAGTTGTCAACACTGTCAAATTTAATCTTCAAAATTTTAAACAAATTAGGCCATTTATTTCAGCTGATGCTGCTAAATCATCCGTTCGTCGTATGATCCTGTCTCACCTTGAATATTGTTGTACAATATGGTCATTTACAGGCACCACAGTATTAAAACCTTTAGAAAAAATCCATCAAGGTGTTTGCCAAAAAGTCATATTCAACTCATCACTGTGAAATTTTAGAGAAATACCAACTTTTAAGTTTTGAAAATTGTAAAACTTTTGAACTCGCTTGCCTCATCTATAAATCCCGTAATGACCTTAATGCCCCTCCTCCCCCTGAAGGAATTTATTAAATGTAGAGAAAACAACCCCAGGACTAGATCTGCTTCCAGAGGACTGTGGGGGACATTTAGACGAACTGCTACAGGACAAAACACCATTTCTGTTCAGGCTTGTAAGAACTGGAATAGTCTTCCCACAACTGTACGAGAGAGTTCTACCCTTATTGATTTGAAAAAAGAGCTCCAAAAATGGCTCAAAACGAAACAAATAAGAGGAGGTCTGAGGGAGCTTAGAGGAGGTCTGAGGGAGCTTAGAGGAGGTCTGAGGGAGCTTAGAGGAGGTCTGAGGGAGCTAAGAGGAGGTCTGAGGGAGCTTAGAGGAGGTCTGAGGGAGCTAAGAGGAGGTCTGAGGGAGCTTAGAGGAGGTCTGAGGGAGGTTAGAGGAGATCTGAGGGAGCTTAGAGGAGGTCTGAGGGAGCTTAGAGGAGGTCTGAGGGAGGTTAGAGGAGGTCTGAGGGAGCTAAGAGGAGGTCTGAGGGAGCTTAGAGGAGGTCTGAGGGAGGTTAGAGGAGATCTGAGGGAGCTTAGAGGAGGTCTGAGGGAGCTTAGAGGAGGTCTGAGGGAGCTTAGAGGAGGTCTGAGGGAGGTTAGAGGAGGTCTGAGGGAGGTTAGAGGAGGTCTGAGGGAGCTTAGAGGAGGTCTGAGGGAGGTTAGAGGAGGTCTGAGGGAGGTTAGAGGAGGTCTGAGGGAGCTTAGAAGAGGTCTGAGGGAGCTTAGAGGAGGTCTGAGGGAGCTTAGAGGAGGTCTCAGGGAGCTTAGAGGAGGTCTGAGGGAGCTTAGAGGAGGTCTGAGGGAGCTTAGAGGAGGTCTGAGGGAGCTTAGAGGAGGTATGAGGGAGCTTAGAGGAGGTCTGAGGGAGGTTAGAGGAGGTCTGAGTGAGCTTAGACGAGGAGGTCTGAGGGAGGCTTAGAGGAGGTCTGAGGGAGGCTTAGAGGAGGTCTGAGGGAGCTTAGAGGAGGTCTGAGGGAGGTTAGAGGAGGTCTGAGGGAGCTTACAGGAGGTCTGAGGGAGCTTAGAGGAGGTCTGAGGGAGCTTAGAGGAGGTCTGAGGGAGCTTAGAGGAGGAGGTCTGAGGGAGGCTTAGGAGGAGGTCTGAGGGAGGTTAGAGGAGGTCTGAGGGAGGCTTAGAGGAGGAGGTC